>JAZAQT010000017.1:0-701042 GCA_036417435.1 Inia geoffrensis | reverse complement strand
ATTTAAATTTTCCGAATCTATGGCACCATAAGTGGAAGTGCCCTAGGGCTCTCTAGCTTGGTTTTCTCTTTGTTCCAGGAAAACACCATCCACTTCTCCAGAGGGGCTGTTGGCAATTTACATCCCGCCCATCAGCATAACAAGGCTGCCGGTTCTCCATGGCCTGTCCTGTCTCTCTGGATTTTACACTTTTTTTCGGAGGGCCCTTTTGATCGGTGGGAAGTGAGAGTTGCTTGTAGTGCGGATTTCCATTGCAGGCTTGCTTTGTTGGCCAAAAAGGGCGTATGCGTTTTTTCCTGAATATATTCAGGTAAAAACGCATACGCCCTTTTTGGCCAAGTGCATCACTGTCGAACTGCTGCCTCTTTTCCTACGCTTTCAGAGCAATTCTTATCTACCCCCCGATATCTGTTTTCTGCAATTCTGCGTCGCGTTCAAGTCCTCCTCACAGCCTTCCTTCCATAAATTTTTGGATGATAGGGGTCATTTGGAACTCTGCAGGATTGTGAGTTACAGTGCCAGAAATCTCCTTTTCTCAACTCGCTTTCTTGTGAGCTGACCGCAAACCCGAAGAATTGCTTCAGGCCCTAATCTCGTTCCGGCATGGCACGCTGAGCCTTTGGTGAACTCTTCTTCCTTTAGGGAAATCAGAGTTCAATGTGCCCGTCCAAACACATCGAGTTAGCCACTCATTGTTTCTCCTTATTCCTGAACATCTTCTACCGAAATTGCAAAGTGTGCGAAACAAGAGGTCAAAGGCACTGACTCTCCAAGTGGGGAGAATGTTAATATCGCCTCTGGAAGGGCGAACTCGAGCCCCAGGTTTCGAAAATGGCGATGAGTTTAGAAACTTTGCCTGATCACTTCGTGGAACATATTCTGGGTTTTCCATGCATGTTTTAGCTGAAGGATAAATCCCTTAAACGTGGAGATTTGGGACCCGTGGAATGGGAACCATGCACCATTACTTCAAAGGGTCTGCATTCCCTCACCAATAGCATCAGCCCCAAGTGTCCAGCCTTATCTCTCCCACGGCTGTGGATGTAGAGGTGGTAAATCCAAGATTGCACACAAGCCCTGAAGGACTTATTTACGAATTTCTCTCTATTTCACAGTCCTTGTGTTTCTTTTTCAAATTTATTTTTATAAGGGGATTTAGCTTATGTACACTGCTGTGTGTATGCTGCTGTACACAAATGATTTTCTTATGGAGACCTATAAATGTATGGGTTTTAATTTTCTTCATAGTCAGGTATATTCCTCTGTTTGAACACGGGGTGCTGAGTCCATGTGGTTGAGCTAGGAGGAAGTCTTGTCTAATATATATTTAGCTTATGGAATGGTATCTGTCCTAATATCAACCTCTGGTTTTATGCAGCCTCCCCACTCTCCTTTCCCCTTAAGCAAGCATCAGTTTCTTTTGTAAATGTGAGACTCTGTTGTGTTTGTAATGCAGTTCACGCGTAGCCGTGTTTACGTTCCCGGTATTCGTGATACCTTATGATGTTTCTTTTTCTGTGTGACTTATTTCACTTAGAATCATCGTAACTAAATCACTCATTATGCTGCTACTGGTCTGTTGCCATTGATTTCATTGTTGAGTGATATTCCATTGTAGGGATGTACCACAACTTTTATATCCATTTTTCTCTTTCTGGGCTATTGAAGTTGTACCATAGTCAAGGTTCCCGTCAAGAGAGCAGCCCCAAACTTTGGTGTGGCTGTGTCTTTTTCATTTAAATTTTCCGAATCTATGGCACCATAAGTGGAAGTGCCCTAGGCTCTCTAGCTTGGTTTTCTCTTTGTTCCAGGAAACACCATCCACTTCTCCAGAGGGGCTGTTGGCAATTTACATCCCGCCCATCAGCATAACAAGGCTGCCGGTTCTCCATGGCCTGTCCTGCCTCTCTGGATTTTACACTTTTTTTCGGAGGGCCTTTTGATCGGTGGGACGTGAGAGTTGCTTGTAGTGCGGATTTCCATTGCAGGCTTGCTTGGTTGGCCAAAAAGGGCGTATGCGTTTTTTCCTGAATATATTCAGGTAAAAACGCATACGCCCTTTTTGGCCAAGTGCATCACTGTCGAACTGCTGCCTCTTTTCCTACGCTTTCAGAGCAATTCTTATCTATCCCCCGATATCTGTTTTCTGCAATTCTGCGTCGCGTTCAAGTCCTCCTCACAGCCTTCCTTCCATAAATTTTTGGATGATAGGGGTCATTTGGAACTCTGCAGGATTGTGAGTTACAGTGCCAGAATTCTCCTTTTCTCAACTCGCTTTCTTGTGAGCTGACCGCAAACCCGAAGAATTGCTTCAGGCCCTAATCTCGTTCCGGCATGGCACGCTGAGCCTTTGGTGAACTCTTCTTCCTGTAGGGAAATCAGAGTTCAATGTGCCCGTCCAAACACATCGAGTTAGCCACTCATTGTTTCTCCTTATTCCTGAACATCTTCTACCGAAATTGCAAAGTGTGCGAAACAAGAGGTCAAAGGCACTGACTCTCCAAGTGGGGAGAATGTTAATATCGCCTCTGGAAGGGCGAACTCGAGCCCCAGGTTTCGAAAATGGCGATGAGTTTTAGAAACTTTGCCTGATCACTTCGTGGAACATATTCTGGGTTTTCCATGCATGTTTTAGCTGAAGGATAAATCCCTTAAACGTGGAGATTTGGGACCCGTGGAATGGGAACCATGCACCATTACTTCAAAGGGTCTGCATTCCCTCACCAATAGCATCAGCCCCAAGTGTCCAGCCCTTATCTCTCCCACGGCTGTGGATGTAGAGGTGGTAAATCCAAGATTGCACACAAGCCCTGAAGGACTTATTTACGAATTTCTCTCTATTTCACAGTCCTTGTGTTTTCTTTTTCAAATTTATTTTTATAAGGGTATTTAGCTTATGTACACTGCTGTGTGTATGCTGCTGTACACAAATGATTTTCTTATGGAGACCTATAAATGTATGGGTTTTAATTTTCTTAATAGTCAGGTATATTCCTCGGTTTTGAACACGGGGTGCTGAGTCCATGTGGTTGAGCGAGGAGTAGGTCTTGTCTAATATATATTTGGCTTATGGAATGGTATCTGTCCTAATATCAACCTCTGGTTTTATGCAGCCTCCCCACTCTCCTTTCCCCTTAAGCAAGCATCAGTTTCTTTTGTAAATGTGAGACTCTGTTGTGTTTTGTAATGCAGTTCACGCGTAGCCGTGTTTACGTTCCCGGTATTCGTGATACCTTATGATGTTTCTTTTTCTGTGTGACTTATTTCACTTAGAATCATCGTAACTAAATCCACTCATTATGCTGCTACTGGTCTGTTGCCATTGATTTCATTGTTGAGTGATATTCCATTGTAGGGATGTACCACAACTTTTATATCCATTTTTCTCTTTCTGGGCTATTGAAGTTGTACCATAGTCAAGGTTCCCGTCAAGAGAGCAGCCCCAAACTTTGGTTGGCTGTGTCTTTTTCATTTAAATTTTCCGAATCTATGGCACCATAAGTGGAAGTGCCCTAGGCTCTCTAGCTTGGTTTTCTCTTTGTTCCAGGAAACACCATCCACTTCTCCAGAGGGGCTGTTGGCAATTTACATCCCGCCCATCAGCATAACAAGGCTGCCGGTTCTCCATGGCCTGTCCTGCCTCTCTGGATTTTACACTTTTTTTCGGAGGGCCCTTTTGATCGGTGGGAAGTGAGAGTTGCTTGTAGTGCGGATTTCCATTGCAGGCTTGCTTGGTTGGCCAAAAAGGGCGTATGCGTTTTTTCCTGAATATATTCAGGAAAAAACGCATACGCACTTTTTGGCCAAGTGCATCAGTGTCGAACTGCTGCCTCTTTTCCTACGCTTTCAGAGCAATTCTTATCTACCCCCCGATATCTGTTTTCTGCAATTCTGCGTCGCGTTCAAGTCCTCCTCACAGCCTTCCTTCAATAAATTTTTGGATGATAGGGGTCATTTGGAACTCTGAAGGATTGTGAGTTACAGTGCCAGAAATCTCCTTTTCTCAACTCGCTTTCTTGTGAGCTGACCGCAAACCCGAAGAATTGCTTCAGGCCCTAATCTCGTTCCGGCATGGCACGCTGAGCCTTTGGTGAACTCTTCTTCCTGTAGGGAAATCAGAGTTCAATGTGCCCGTCCAAACACATCGAGTTAGCCGCTCATTGTTTCTCCTTATTCCTGATCATCTTCTACCGAAATTGCAAAGTGTGCGAAAGAAGAGGTCAAAGGCACTGACTCTCCAATTGGGGAGAATGTTAATATGGCCTCTGGAGCGGCGAACTCGAGTCCCAGGGTTCGAAAATGGCGATTAGTTTTAGAAACTTTGCCTGATCACTTCGTGGACCATATTCTGGGTTTTCCATGCATATTTTAGCTGAAGGATAAATCCCTTAAACGTGGAGATTTGGGACCCGTGGAATGGGAACCATGCACCATTACCTCAAAGGGTCTGCATTCCCTCACCAATAGCATCAGCCCCAAGTGTCCAGCCTTATCTCTCCCACGGCTGTGGATGTAGAAGTGGTAAATCCAAGATTGCACACAAGCCCTGAAGGACTTATTTACGAATTTCTCTCTATTTCACAGTCCTTGTGTTTTCTTTTTCAAATTTATTTTTATAAGGGGATTTAGCTTATGTACACTGCTGTGTGTATGCTGCTGTACACAAATGATTTTCTTATGGAGACCTATAAATGTATGGGTTTTAATTTTCTTCATAGTCAGGTATATTCCTCGGTTTTGAACACGGGGTGCTGAGTCCATGTGGTTGAGCTAGGAGGAAGTCTTGTCTAATATATATTTAGCTTATGGAATGGTATCTGTCCTAATATCAACCTCTGGTTTTATGCAGCCTCCCCACTCTCCTTTCCCCTTAAGCAAGCATCAGTTTCTTTTGTAAATGTGAGACTCTGTTGTGTTTTGTAATGCAGTTCACGCGTAGCCGTGTTTACGTTCCCGGTATTCGTGATACCTTATGATGTTTCTTTTTCTGTGTGACTTATTTCACTTAGAATCATCGTAACTAAATCCACTCATTATGCTGCTACTGGTCTGTTGCCATTGATTTCATTGTTGAGTGATATTCCATTGTAGGGATGTACCACAACTTTTATATCCATTTTTCTCTTTCTGGGCTATTGAAGTTGTACCATAGTCAAGGTTCCCGTCAAGAGAGCAGCCCCAAACTTTGGTGTGGCTGTGTCTTTTTCATTTAAATTTTCCGAATCTATGGCACCATAAGTGGAAGTGCCCTAGGCTCTCTAGCTTGGTTTTCTCTTTGTTCCAGGAAACACCATCCACTTCTCCAGAGGGGCTGTTGGCAATTTACATCCCGCCCATCAGCATAACAAGGCTGCCGGTTCTCCATGGCCTGTCCTGTCTCTCTGGATTTTACACTTTTTTTCGGAGGGCCTTTTTGATCGGTGGGAAGTGAGAGTTGCTTGTAGTGCGGATTTCCATTGCAGGCTTGCTTTGTTGGCCAAAAAGGGCGTATGCGTTTTTTCCTGAATATATTCAGGTAAAAACGCATACGCCCTTTTTGGCCAAGTGCATCACTGTCGAACTGCTGCCTCTTTTCCTACGCTTTCAGAGCAATTCTTATCTACCCCCCGATATCTGTTTTCTGCAATTCTGCGTCGCGTTCAAGTCCTCCTCACAGCCTTCCTTCCATAAATTTTTGGATGATAGGGGTCATTTGGAACTCTGCAGGATTGTGAGTTACAGTGCCAGAAATCTCCTTTTCTCAACTCGCTTTCTTGTGAGCTGACCGCAAACCCGAAGAATTGCTTCAGGCCCTAATCTCGTTCCGGCATGGCACGCTGAGCCTTTGGTGAACTCTTCTTCCTTTAGGGAAATCAGAGTTCAATGTGCCCGTCCAAACACATCGAGTTAGCCACTCATTGTTTCTCCTTATTCCTGAACATCTTCTACCGAAATTGCAAAGTGTGCGAAACAAGAGGTCAAAGGCACTGACTCTCCAAGTGGGGAGAATGTTAATATCGCCTCTGGAAGGGCGAACTCGAGCCCCAGGTTTCGAAAATGGCGATGAGTTTTAGAAACTTTGCCTGATCACTTCGTGGAACATATTCTGGGTTTTCCATGCATGTTTTAGCTGAAGGATAAATCCCTTAAACGTGGAGATTTGGGACCCGTGGAATGGGAACCATGCACCATTACTTCAAAGGGTCTGCATTCCCTCACCAATAGCATCAGCCCCAAGTGTCCAGCCTTATCTCTCCCACGGCTGTGGATGTAGAGGTGGTAAATCCAAGATTGCACACAAGCCCTGAAGGACTTATTTACGAATTTCTCTCTATTTCACAGTCCTTGTGTTTTCTTTTTCAAATTTATTTTTATAAGGGGATTTAGCTTATGTACACTGCTGTGTGTATGCTGCTGTACACAAATGATTTTCTTATGGAGACCTATAAATGTATGGGTTTTAATTTTCTTCATAGTCAGGTATATTCCTCTGTTTTGAACACGGGGTGCTGAGTCCATGTGGTTGAGCTAGGAGGAAGTCTTGTCTAATATATATTTAGCTTATGGAATGGTATCTGTCCTAATATCAACCTCTGGTTTTATGCAGCCTCCCCACTCTCCTTTCCCCTTAAGCAAGCATCAGTTTCTTTTGTAAATGTGAGACTCTGTTGTGTTTTGTAATGCAGTTCACGCGTAGCCGTGTTTACGTTCCCGGTATTCGTGATACCTTATGATGTTTCTTTTTCTGTGTGACTTATTTCACTTAGAATCATCGTAACTAAATCCACTCATTATGCTGCTACTGGTCTGTTGCCATTGATTTCATTGTTGAGTGATATTCCATTGTAGGGATGTACCACAACTTTTATATCCATTTTTCTCTTTCTGGGCTATTGAAGTTGTACCATAGTCAAGGTTCCCGTCAAGAGAGCAGCCCCAAACTTTGGTGTGGCTGTGTCTTTTTCATTTAAATTTTCCGAATCTATGGCACCATAAGTGGAAGTGCCCTAGGCTCTCTAGCTTGGTTTTCTCTTTGTTCCAGGAAACACCATCCACTTCTCCAGAGGGGCTGTTGGCAATTTACATCCCGCCCATCAGCATAACAAGGCTGCCGGTTCTCCATGGCCTGTCCTGCCTCTCTGGATTTTACACTTTTTTTCGGAGGGCCTTTTTGATCGGTGGGACGTGAGAGTTGCTTGTAGTGCGGATTTCCATTGCAGGCTTGCTTGGTTGGCCAAAAAGGGCGTATGCGTTTTTTCCTGAATATATTCAGGTAAAAACGCATACGCCCTTTTTGGCCAAGTGCATCACTGTCGAACTGCTGCCTCTTTTCCTACGCTTTCAGAGCAATTCTTATCTATCCCCCGATATCTGTTTTCTGCAATTCTGCGTCGCGTTCAAGTCCTCCTCACAGCCTTCCTTCCATAAATTTTTGGATGATAGGGGTCATTTGGAACTCTGCAGGATTGTGAGTTACAGTGCCAGAATTCTCCTTTTCTCAACTCGCTTTCTTGTGAGCTGACCGCAAACCCGAAGAATTGCTTCAGGCCCTAATCTCGTTCCGGCATGGCACGCTGAGCCTTTGGTGAACTCTTCTTCCTGTAGGGAAATCAGAGTTCAATGTGCCCGTCCAAACACATCGAGTTAGCCACTCATTGTTTCTCCTTATTCCTGAACATCTTCTACCGAAATTGCAAAGTGTGCGAAACAAGAGGTCAAAGGCACTGACTCTCCAAGTGGGGAGAATGTTAATATCGCCTCTGGAAGGGCGAACTCGAGCCCCAGGTTTCGAAAATGGCGATGAGTTTTAGAAACTTTGCCTGATCACTTCGTGGAACATATTCTGGGTTTTCCATGCATGTTTTAGCTGAAGGATAAATCCCTTAAACGTGGAGATTTGGGACCCGTGGAATGGGAACCATGCACCATTACTTCAAAGGGTCTGCATTCCCTCACCAATAGCATCAGCCCCAAGTGTCCAGCCTTATCTCTCCCACGGCTGTGGATGTAGAGGTGGTAAATCCAAGATTGCACACAAGCCCTGAAGGACTTATTTACGAATTTCTCTCTATTTCACAGTCCTTGTGTTTTCTTTTTCAAATTTATTTTTATAAGGGTATTTAGCTTATGTACACTGCTGTGTGTATGCTGCTGTACACAAATGATTTTCTTATGGAGACCTATAAATGTATGGGTTTTAATTTTCTTAATAGTCAGGTATATTCCTCGGTTTTGAACACGGGGTGCTGAGTCCATGTGGTTGAGCGAGGAGTAGGTCTTGTCTAATATATATTTGGCTTATGGAATGGTATCTGTCCTAATATCAACCTCTGGTTTTATGCAGCCTCCCCACTCTCCTTTCCCCTTAAGCAAGCATCAGTTTCTTTTGTAAATGTGAGACTCTGTTGTGTTTTGTAATGCAGTTCACGCGTAGCCGTGTTTACGTTCCCGGTATTCGTGATACCTTATGATGTTTCTTTTTCTGTGTGACTTATTTCACTTAGAATCATCGTAACTAAATCCACTCATTATGCTGCTACTGGTCTGTTGCCATTGATTTCATTGTTGAGTGATATTCCATTGTAGGGATGTACCACAACTTTTATATCCATTTTTCTCTTTCTGGGCTATTGAAGTTGTACCATAGTCAAGGTTCCCGTCAAGAGAGCAGCCCCAAACTTTGGTTGGCTGTGTCTTTTTCATTTAAATTTTCCGAATCTATGGCACCATAAGTGGAAGTGCCCTAGGCTCTCTAGCTTGGTTTTCTCTTTGTTCCAGGAAACACCATCCACTTCTCCAGAGGGGCTGTTGGCAATTTACATCCCGCCCATCAGCATAACAAGGCTGCCGGTTCTCCATGGCCTGTCCTGCCTCTCTGGATTTTACACTTTTTTTCGGAGGGCCCTTTTGATCGGTGGGAAGTGAGAGTTGCTTGTAGTGCGGATTTCCATTGCAGGCTTGCTTGGTTGGCCAAAAAGGGCGTATGCGTTTTTTCCTGAATATATTCAGGAAAAAACGCATACGCACTTTTTGGCCAAGTGCATCAGTGTCGAACTGCTGCCTCTTTTCCTACGCTTTCAGAGCAATTCTTATCTACCCCCCGATATCTGTTTTCTGCAATTCTGCGTCGCGTTCAAGTCCTCCTCACAGCCTTCCTTCAATAAATTTTTGGATGATAGGGGTCATTTGGAACTCTGAAGGATTGTGAGTTACAGTGCCAGAAATCTCCTTTTCTCAACTCGCTTTCTTGTGAGCTGACCGCAAACCCGAAGAATTGCTTCAGGCCCTAATCTCGTTCCGGCATGGCACGCTGAGCCTTTGGTGAACTCTTCTTCCTGTAGGGAAATCAGAGTTCAATGTGCCCGTCCAAACACATCGAGTTAGCCGCTCATTGTTTCTCCTTATTCCTGATCATCTTCTACCGAAATTGCAAAGTGTGCGAAAGAAGAGGTCAAAGGCACTGACTCTCCAATTGGGGAGAATGTTAATATGGCCTCTGGAGCGGCGAACTCGAGTCCCAGGGTTCGAAAATGGCGATTAGTTTTAGAAACTTTGCCTGATCACTTCGTGGACCATATTCTGGGTTTTCCATGCATATTTTAGCTGAAGGATAAATCCCTTAAACGTGGAGATTTGGGACCCGTGGAATGGGAACCATGCACCATTACCTCAAAGGGTCTGCATTCCCTCACCAATAGCATCAGCCCCAAGTGTCCAGCCTTATCTCTCCCACGGCTGTGGATGTAGAAGTGGTAAATCCAAGATTGCACACAAGCCCTGAAGGACTTATTTACGAATTTCTCTCTATTTCACAGTCCTTGTGTTTTCTTTTTCAAATTTATTTTTATAAGGGGATTTAGCTTATGTACACTGCTGTGTGTATGCTGCTGTACACAAATGATTTTCTTATGGAGACCTATAAATGTATGGGTTTTAATTTTCTTCATAGTCAGGTATATTCCTCGGTTTTGAACACGGGGTGCTGAGTCCATGTGGTTGAGCTAGGAGGAAGTCTTGTCTAATATATATTTAGCTTATGGAATGGTATCTGTCCTAATATCAACCTCTGGTTTTATGCAGCCTCCCCACTCTCCTTTCCCCTTAAGCAAGCATCAGTTTCTTTTGTAAATGTGAGACTCTGTTGTGTTTTGTAATGCAGTTCACGCGTAGCCGTGTTTACGTTCCCGGTATTCGTGATACCTTATGATGTTTCTTTTTCTGTGTGACTTATTTCACTTAGAATCATCGTAACTAAATCCACTCATTATGCTGCTACTGGTCTGTTGCCATTGATTTCATTGTTGAGTGATATTCCATTGTAGGGATGTACCACAACTTTTATATCCATTTTTCTCTTTCTGGGCTATTGAAGTTGTACCATAGTCAAGGTTCCCGTCAAGAGAGCAGCCCCAAACTTTGGTGTGGCTGTGTCTTTTTCATTTAAATTTTCCGAATCTATGGCACCATAAGTGGAAGTGCCCTAGGCTCTCTAGCTTGGTTTTCTCTTTGTTCCAGGAAACACCATCCACTTCTCCAGAGGGGCTGTTGGCAATTTACATCCCGCCCATCAGCATAACAAGGCTGCCGGTTCTCCATGGCCTGTCCTGTCTCTCTGGATTTTACACTTTTTTTCGGAGGGCCTTTTTGATCGGTGGGAAGTGAGAGTTGCTTGTAGTGCGGATTTCCATTGCAGGCTTGCTTTGTTGGCCAAAAAGGGCGTATGCGTTTTTTCCTGAATATATTCAGGTAAAAACGCATACGCCCTTTTTGGCCAAGTGCATCACTGTCGAACTGCTGCCTCTTTTCCTACGCTTTCAGAGCAATTCTTATCTACCCCCCGATATCTGTTTTCTGCAATTCTGCGTCGCGTTCAAGTCCTCCTCACAGCCTTCCTTCCATAAATTTTTGGATGATAGGGGTCATTTGGAACTCTGCAGGATTGTGAGTTACAGTGCCAGAAATCTCCTTTTCTCAACTCGCTTTCTTGTGAGCTGACCGCAAACCCGAAGAATTGCTTCAGGCCCTAATCTCGTTCCGGCATGGCACGCTGAGCCTTTGGTGAACTCTTCTTCCTTTAGGGAAATCAGAGTTCAATGTGCCCGTCCAAACACATCGAGTTAGCCACTCATTGTTTCTCCTTATTCCTGAACATCTTCTACCGAAATTGCAAAGTGTGCGAAACAAGAGGTCAAAGGCACTGACTCTCCAAGTGGGGAGAATGTTAATATCGCCTCTGGAAGGGCGAACTCGAGCCCCAGGTTTCGAAAATGGCGATGAGTTTTAGAAACTTTGCCTGATCACTTCGTGGAACATATTCTGGGTTTTCCATGCATGTTTTAGCTGAAGGATAAATCCCTTAAACGTGGAGATTTGGGACCCGTGGAATGGGAACCATGCACCATTACTTCAAAGGGTCTGCATTCCCTCACCAATAGCATCAGCCCCAAGTGTCCAGCCTTATCTCTCCCACGGCTGTGGATGTAGAGGTGGTAAATCCAAGATTGCACACAAGCCCTGAAGGACTTATTTACGAATTTCTCTCTATTTCACAGTCCTTGTGTTTTCTTTTTCAAATTTATTTTTATAAGGGGATTTAGCTTATGTACACTGCTGTGTGTATGCTGCTGTACACAAATGATTTTCTTATGGAGACCTATAAATGTATGGGTTTTAATTTTCTTCATAGTCAGGTATATTCCTCTGTTTTGAACACGGGGTGCTGAGTCCATGTGGTTGAGCTAGGAGGAAGTCTTGTCTAATATATATTTAGCTTATGGAATGGTATCTGTCCTAATATCAACCTCTGGTTTTATGCAGCCTCCCCACTCTCCTTTCCCCTTAAGCAAGCATCAGTTTCTTTTGTAAATGTGAGACTCTGTTGTGTTTTGTAATGCAGTTCACGCGTAGCCGTGTTTACGTTCCCGGTATTCGTGATACCTTATGATGTTTCTTTTTCTGTGTGACTTATTTCACTTAGAATCATCGTAACTAAATCCACTCATTATGCTGCTACTGGTCTGTTGCCATTGATTTCATTGTTGAGTGATATTCCATTGTAGGGATGTACCACAACTTTTATATCCATTTTTCTCTTTCTGGGCTATTGAAGTTGTACCATAGTCAAGGTTCCCGTCAAGAGAGCAGCCCCAAACTTTGGTGTGGCTGTGTCTTTTTCATTTAAATTTTCCGAATCTATGGCACCATAAGTGGAAGTGCCCTAGGCTCTCTAGCTTGGTTTTCTCTTTGTTCCAGGAAACACCATCCACTTCTCCAGAGGGGCTGTTGGCAATTTACATCCCGCCCATCAGCATAACAAGGCTGCCGGTTCTCCATGGCCTGTCCTGCCTCTCTGGATTTTACACTTTTTTTCGGAGGGCCTTTTTGATCGGTGGGACGTGAGAGTTGCTTGTAGTGCGGATTTCCATTGCAGGCTTGCTTGGTTGGCCAAAAAGGGCGTATGCGTTTTTTCCTGAATATATTCAGGTAAAAACGCATACGCCCTTTTTGGCCAAGTGCATCACTGTCGAACTGCTGCCTCTTTTCCTACGCTTTCAGAGCAATTCTTATCTATCCCCCGATATCTGTTTTCTGCAATTCTGCGTCGCGTTCAAGTCCTCCTCACAGCCTTCCTTCCATAAATTTTTGGATGATAGGGGTCATTTGGAACTCTGCAGGATTGTGAGTTACAGTGCCAGAATTCTCCTTTTCTCAACTCGCTTTCTTGTGAGCTGACCGCAAACCCGAAGAATTGCTTCAGGCCCTAATCTCGTTCCGGCATGGCACGCTGAGCCTTTGGTGAACTCTTCTTCCTGTAGGGAAATCAGAGTTCAATGTGCCCGTCCAAACACATCGAGTTAGCCACTCATTGTTTCTCCTTATTCCTGAACATCTTCTACCGAAATTGCAAAGTGTGCGAAACAAGAGGTCAAAGGCACTGACTCTCCAAGTGGGGAGAATGTTAATATCGCCTCTGGAAGGGCGAACTCGAGCCCCAGGTTTCGAAAATGGCGATGAGTTTTAGAAACTTTGCCTGATCACTTCGTGGAACATATTCTGGGTTTTCCATGCATGTTTTAGCTGAAGGATAAATCCCTTAAACGTGGAGATTTGGGACCCGTGGAATGGGAACCATGCACCATTACTTCAAAGGGTCTGCATTCCCTCACCAATAGCATCAGCCCCAAGTGTCCAGCCTTATCTCTCCCACGGCTGTGGATGTAGAGGTGGTAAATCCAAGATTGCACACAAGCCCTGAAGGACTTATTTACGAATTTCTCTCTATTTCACAGTCCTTGTGTTTTCTTTTTCAAATTAATTTTTATAAGGGGATTTAGCTTATGTACACTGCTGTGTGTATGCTGCTGTACACAAATGATTTTCTTATGGAGACCTATAAATGTATGGGTTTTAATTTTCTTCATAGTCAGGTATATTCCTCGGTTTTGAATACGGGGTGCTGAGTCCATGTGGTTGAGCGAGGAGGAGGTCTTGTCTAATATATATTTGGCTTATGGAATGGTATCTGTCCTAATATCAACCTCTGGTTTTATGCAGCCTCCCCACTCTCCTTTCCCCTTAAGCAAGCATCAGTTTCTTTTGTAAATGTGAGACTCTGTTGTGTTTTGTAATGCAGTTCATGCGTAGCCGTGTTTACGTTCCCGGTATTCGTGATACCTTATGATGTTTCTTTTTCTGTGTGACTTATTTCACTTAGAATCATCATAACTAAATCCACTCATTATACTGCTACTGGTCTGTTGCCATTGATTTCATTGTTGAGTGATATTCCATTGTAGGGATGTACCACAACTTTTATATCCATTTTTCTCTTTCTGGGCTATTGAAGTTGTACCATAGTCAAGGATCCCGTAAAGAGCGCAGCCCCAAACTTTGGTGTGGCTGTGTCTTTTTCATTTAAATTTTCCGAATCTATGGCACCATAAGTGGAAGTGACCTAGGCTCTCTAGCTTGGTTTTCTCTTTGTTCCAGGAAACACCATCCACTTCTCCAGAGTGGCTGTTGGCAATTTACATCCCGCCCATCAGCATAACAAGGCTGCCGGTTCTCCATGGCCTGTCCTGCCTCTCTGGATTTTACACTTTTTTTCGGAGGGCCCTTTTGATCGGTGGGAAGTGAGAGTTGCTTGTAGTGCGGATTTCCATTGCAGGCTTGCTTGGTTGGCCCAAAAGGGCGTATGCGTTTTTTCCTGAATATATTCAGGAAAAAACGCATACGCACTTTTTGGCCAAGTGCATCACTGTCGAACTGCTGCCTCTTTTCCTACGCTTTCAGAGCAATTCTTATCTACCCCCCGATATCTGTTTTCTGCAATTCTGCGTCGCGTTTAAGTCCTCCTCACAGCCTTCCTTCAATAAATTTTTGGATGAGAGGGGTCATTTGGAACTCTGCAGGATTGTGAGTTACGGTGCCAGTAATCTCCTTTTCTCAACTCGCTTTTGTGTGAGCTGACCGCAAACCCGAAGAATTGCTTCAGGCCCTAATCTCGTTCCGGCATGGCACGCTGAGCCTTTGGTGAACTCTTCTTCCTGTAGGGAAATCAGAGTTCAATGTGCCCGTCCAAACACATCGAGTTAGCCGCTCATTGGTTCTCCTTATTCCTGATCATCTTCTACCGAAATTGCAAAGTGTGCGAAACAAGAGGTCAAAGGCACTGACTCTCCAAGTGGGGAGAATGTTAATATCGCCTCTGGAACGGCGAACTCGAGCCCCACGGTTCGAAAATGGTGATGAGTTTTAGAAACTTTGCCTGATCACTTCGTGGACCATATTCTGGGTTTTCCATGCATATTTTAGCTGAAGGATAAATCCCTTAAACGTGGAGATTTGGGACCCGTGGAATGAGAACCATGCACCATTACCTCAAAGGGTCTGCATTCCCTCACCAATAGCATCAGCCCCAAGTGTCCAGCCTTATCTCTCCCACGGCTGTGGATGTAGAGGTGGTAAATCCAAGATTCCACACAAGCCCTGAAGGACTTATTTAAGAATTTCTCTCTATTTCACAGTCCTTGTGTTTTCTTTTTCAAATTTATTTTTATAAGGGGATTTAGCTTATGTACACTGCTGTGTGTATGCTGCTGTACACAAATGATTTTCTTCTGGAGACCTATAAATGTATGGGTTTTAATTTTCTTCATAGTCAGGTATATTCCTCGGTTTTGAACACGGGGTGCTGAGTCCATGTGGTTGAGCGAGGAGTAGGTCTTGTCTAATATATATTTGGCTTATGGAATGGTATCTGTCCTAATGTGAACCTCTGGTTTTATGCAGCCTCCCCACTCTCCTTTCCCCTTAAGCAAGCATCAGTTTCTTTTGTAAATGTGAGACTCTGTTGTGTTTTGTAATGCAGTTCACGCGTAGCCGTGTTTACGTTCCCGGTATTCGTGATACCTTATGATATTTCTTTTTCTGTGTGACTTATTTCACTTAGAATCATCGTAACTAAATCCACTCATTATGCTGCTACTGGTCTGTTGCCATTGATTTCATTGTTGAGTGATATTCCATTGTAGGGGTGTACCACAACTTTTATATCCATTTTTCTCTTTCTGGGCTATTGAAGTTGTACCATAGTCAAGGTTCCCGTCAAGAGAGCAGCCCCAAACTTTGGTGTGGCTGTGTCTTTTTCATTTAAATTTTCCGAATCTATGGCACCATAAGTGGAAGTGCCCTAGGCTCTCTAGCTTGGTTTTCTCTTTGTTCCAGGAAACACCATCCACTTCTCCAGAGGGGCTGTTGGCAATTTACATCCTGCCCATCAGCATAACAAGGCTGCCGGTTCTCCATGGCCTGTCCTGCCTCTCTGGATTTTACACTTTTTTTCGGAGGGCCTTTTTGATCGGTGGGAAGTGAGAGTTGCTTGTAGTGCGGATTTCCATTGCAGGCTTGCTTGGTTGGCCAAAAAGGGCGTATGCGTTTTTTCCTGAATATATTCAGGTAAAAACGCATACGCCCTTTTTGGCCAAGTGCATCACTGTCGAACTGCTGCCTCTTTTCCTACGCTTTCAGAGCAATTCTTATCTATCCCCCGATATCTGTTTTCTGCAATTCTGCGTCGCGTTCAAGTCCTCCTCACAGCCTTCCTTCCATAAATTTTTGGATGATAGGGGTCATTTGGAACTCTGCAGGATTGTGAGTTACAGTGCCAGAATTCTCCTTTTCTCAACTCGCTTTCTTGTGAGCTGACCGCAAACCCGAAGAATTGCTTCAGGCCCTAATCTCGTTCCGGCATGGCACGCTGAGCCTTTGGTGAACTCTTCTTCCTGTAGGGAAATCAGAGTTCAATGTGCCCGTCCAAACACATCGAGTTAGCCACTCATTGTTTCTCCTTATTCCTGAACATCTTCTACCGAAATTGCAAAGTGTGCGAAACAAGAGGTCAAAGGCACTGACTCTCCAAGTGGGGAGAATGTTAATTTCGCCTCTGGAAGGGCGAACTCGAGCCCCAGGTTTCGAAAATGGCGATGAGTTTTAGAAACTTTGCCTGATCACTTCGTGGAACATATTCTGGGTTTTCCATGCATGTTTTAGCTGAAGGATAAATCCCTTAAACGTGGAGATTTGGGACCCGTGGAATGGGAACCATGCACCATTACTTCAAAGGGTCTGCATTCCCTCACCAATAGCATCAGCCCCAAGTGTCCAGCCTTATCTCTCCCACGGCTGTGGATGTAGAGGTGGTAAATCCAAGATTGCACACAAGCCCTGAAGGACTTATTTACGAATTTCTCTCTATTTCACAGTCCTTGTGTTTTCTTTTTCAAATTAATTTTTATAAGGGGATTTAGCTTATGTACACTGCTGTGTGTATGCTGCTGTACACAAATGATTTTCTTATGGAGACCTATAAATGTATGGGTTTTAATTTTCTTCATAGTCAGGTATATTCCTCGGTTTTGAACACGAGGTGCTGAGTCCATGTGGTTGAGCGAGGAGGAGGTCTTGTCTAATATATATTTGGCTTATGGAATGGTATCTGTCCTAATATCAACCTCTGGTTTTATGCAGCCTCCCCACTCTCCTTTCCCCTTAAGCAAGCATCAGTTTCTTTTGTAAATGTGAGACTCTGTTGTGTTTTGTAATGCAGTTCATGCGTAGCCGTGTTTACGTTCCCGGTATTCGTGATACCTTATGATGTTTCTTTTTCTGTGTGACTTATTTCACTTAGAATCATCGTAACTAAATCCACTCATTATACTGCTACTGGTCTATTGCCATTGATTTCATTGTTGAGTGATATTCCATTGTAGGGATGTACCACAACTTTTATATCCATTTTTCTCTTTCTGGGCTATTGAAGTTGTACCATAGTCAAGGATCCCGTAAAGAGCGCAGCCCCAAACTTTGGTGTGGCTGTGTCTTTTTCATTTAAATTTTCCGAATCTATGGCACCATAAGTGGAAGTGACCTAGGCTCTCTAGCTTGGTTTTCTCTTTGTTCCAGGAAACACCATCCACTTCTCCAGAGTGGCTGTTGGCAATTTACATCCCGCCCATCAGCATAACAAGGCTGCCGGTTCTCCATGGCCTGTCCTGCCTCTCTGGATTTTACACTTTTTTTCGGAGGGCCTTTTTGATCGGTGGGAAGTGAGAGTTGCTTGTAGTGCGGATTTCCATTGCAGGCTTGCTTGGTTGGCCAAAAAGGGCGTATGCGTTTTTTCCTGAATATATTCAGGTAAAAACGCATACGCCCTTTTTGGCCAAGTGCATCACTGTCGAACTGCTGCCTCTTTTCCTACGCTTTCAGAGCAATTCTTATCTATCCCCCGATATCTGTTTTCTGCAATTCTGCGTCGCGTTCAAGTCCTCCTCACAGCCTTCCTTCCATAAATTTTTGGATGATAGGGGTCATTTGGAACTCTGCAGGATTGTGAGTTACAGTGCCAGAATTCTCCTTTTCTCAACTCGCTTTCTTGTGAGCTGACCGCAAACCCGAAGAATTGCTTCAGGCCCTAATCTCGTTCCGGCATGGCACGCTGAGCCTTTGGTGAACTCTTCTTCCTGTAGGGAAATCAGAGTTCAATGTGCCCGTCCAAACACATCGAGTTAGCCACTCATTGTTTCTCCTTATTCCTGAACATCTTCTACCGAAATTGCAAAGTGTGCGAAACAAGAGGTCAAAGGCACTGACTCTCCAAGTGGGGAGAATGTTAATATCGCCTCTGGAAGGGCGAACTCGAGCCCCAGGTTTCGAAAATGGCGATGAGTTTTAGAAACTTTGCCTGATCACTTCGTGGAACATATTCTGGGTTTTCCATGCATGTTTTAGCTGAAGGATAAATCCCTTAAACGTGGAGATTTGGGACCCGTGGAATGGGAACCATGCACCATTACTTCAAAGGGTCTGCATTCCCTCACCAATAGCATCAGCCCCAAGTGTCCAGCCTTATCTCTCCCACGGCTGTGGATGTAGAGGTGGTAAATCCAAGATTGCACACAAGCCCTGAAGGACTTATTTACGAATTTCTCTCTATTTCACAGTCCTTGTGTTTTCTTTTTCAAATTAATTTTTATAAGGGGATTTAGCTTATGTACACTGCTGTGTGTATGCTGCTGTACACAAATGATTTTCTTATGGAGACCTATAAATGTATGGGTTTTAATTTTCTTCATAGTCAGGTATATTCCTCGGTTTTGAATACGGGGTGCTGAGTCCATGTGGTTGAGCGAGGAGGAGGTCTTGTCTAATATATATTTGGCTTATGGAATGGTATCTGTCCTAATATCAACCTCTGGTTTTATGCAGCCTCCCCACTCTCCTTTCCCCTTAAGCAAGCATCAGTTTCTTTTGTAAATGTGAGACTCTGTTGTGTTTTGTAATGCAGTTCATGCGTAGCCGTGTTTACGTTCCCGGTATTCGTGATACCTTATGATGTTTCTTTTTCTGTGTGACTTATTTCACTTAGAATCATCGTAACTAAATCCACTCATTATACTGCTACTGGTCTGTTGCCATTGATTTCATTGTTGAGTGATATTCCATTGTAGGGATGTACCACAACTTTTATATCCATTTTTCTCTTTCTGGGCTATTGAAGTTGTACCATAGTCAAGGATCCCGTAAAGAGCGCAGCCCCAAACTTTGGTGTGGCTGTGTCTTTTTCATTTAAATTTTCCGAATCTATGGCACCATAAGTGGAAGTGACCTAGGCTCTCTAGCTTGGTTTTCTCTTTGTTCCAGGAAACACCATCCACTTCTCCAGAGTGGCTGTTGGCAATTTACATCCCGCCCATCAGCATAACAAGGCTGCCGGTTCTCCATGGCCTGTCCTGCCTCTCTGGATTTTACACTTTTTTTCGGAGGGCCCTTTTGATCGGTGGGAAGTGAGAGTTGCTTGTAGTGCGGATTTCCATTGCAGGCTTGCTTGGTTGGCCCAAAAGGGCGTATGCGTTTTTTCCTGAATATATTCAGGAAAAAACGCATACGCACTTTTTGGCCAAGTGCATCACTGTCGAACTGCTGCCTCTTTTCCTACGCTTTCAGAGCAATTCTTATCTACCCCCCGATATCTGTTTTCTGCAATTCTGCGTCGCGTTTAAGTCCTCCTCACAGCCTTCCTTCAATAAATTTTTGGATGAGAGGGGTCATTTGGAACTCTGCAGGATTGTGAGTTACGGTGCCAGTAATCTCCTTTTCTCAACTCGCTTTTGTGTGAGCTGACCGCAAACCCGAAGAATTGCTTCAGGCCCTAATCTCGTTCCGGCATGGCACGCTGAGCCTTTGGTGAACTCTTCTTCCTGTAGGGAAATCAGAGTTCAATGTGCCCGTCCAAACACATCGAGTTAGCCGCTCATTGGTTCTCCTTATTCCTGATCATCTTCTACCGAAATTGCAAAGTGTGCGAAACAAGAGGTCAAAGGCACTGACTCTCCAAGTGGGGAGAATGTTAATATCGCCTCTGGAACGGCGAACTCGAGCCCCAGGGTTCGAAAATGGTGATGAGTTTTAGAAACTTTGCCTGATCACTTCGTGGACCATATTCTGGGTTTTCCATGCATATTTTAGCTGAAGGATAAATCTCTTAAACGTGGAGATTTGGGACCCGTGGAATGAGAACCATGCACCATTACCTCAAAGGGTCTGCATTCCCTCACCAATAGCATCAGCCCCAAGTGTCCAGCCTTATCTCTCCCACTGCTGTGGATGTAGAGGTGGTAAATCCAAGATTCCACACAAGCCCTGAAGGACTTATTTAAGAATTTCTCTCTATTTCACAGTCCTTGTGTTTTCTTTTTCAAATTTATTTTTATAAGGGGATTTAGCTTATGTACACTGCTGTGTGTATGCTGCTGTACACAAATGATTTTCTTCTGGAGACCTATAAATGTATGGGTTTTAATTTTCTTCATAGTCAGGTATATTCCTCGGTTTTGAACACGGGGTGCTGAGTCCATGTGGTTGAGCGAGGAGTAGGTCTTGTCTAATATATATTTGGCTTATGGAATGGTATCTGTCCTAATGTGAACCTCTGGTTTTATGCAGCCTCCCCACTCTCCTTTCCCCTTAAGCAAGCATCAGTTTCTTTTGTAAATGTGAGACTCTGTTGTGTTTTGTAATGCAGTTCACGCGTAGCCGTGTTTACGTTCCCGGTATTCGTGATACCTTATGATATTTCTTTTTCTGTGTGACTTATTTCACTTAGAATCATCGTAACTAAATCCACTCATTATGCTGCTACTGGTCTGTTACCATTGATTTCATTGTTCAGTGATATTCCATTGTAGGGGTGTACCACAACTTTTATATCCATTTTTCTCTTTCTGGGCTATTGAAGTTGTACCATAGTCAAGGTTCCCGTAAAGAGCGCAGCCCCAAACTTTGGTGTGGCTGTGTCTTTTTCATTTAAATTTTCCGAATCTATGGCACCATAAGTGGAAGTGCCCTAGGCTCTCTAGCTTGGTTTTCTCTTTGTTCCAGGAAACACCATCCACTTCTCCAGAGTGGCTGTTGGCAATTTACATCCCGCCCATCAGCATAACAAGGCTGCCGGTTCTCCATGGCCTGTCCTGCCTCTCTGGATTTTACACTTTTTTTCGGAGGGCCCTTTTGATCGGTGGGAAGTGAGAGTTGCTTGTAGTGCGGATTTCCATTGCAGGCTTGCTTGGTTGGCCAAAAAGGGCGTATGCGTTTTTTCCTGAATATATTCAGGAAAAAACGCATACGCCCTTTTTGGCCAAGTGCATCACTGTCGAACTGCTGCCTCTTTTCCTACGCTTTCAGAGCAATTCTTATCTACACCCCGATATCTGTTTTCTGCAATTCTGCGTCGCGTTCAAGTCCTCCTCACAGCCTTCCTTCCATAAATTTTTGGATGATAGGGGTCATTTGGAACTCTGCAGGATTGCGAGTTACAGTGCCAAAAATCTCCTTTTCTCAACTCGCTTTCTTGTGAGCTGACCTCAAACCCGAAGAATTGCTTCAGGCCCTAATCTCGTTCCGGCATGGCACGCTGAGCCTTTGGTGAACTCTTCTTCCTGTAGGGAAATCAGAGTTCAATATGCCCGTCCAAACACATCGAGTTAGCCGCTCATTGGTTCTCCTTATTCCTGATCATCTTCTACCGAAATTGCAAAGTGTGCGAAACAAGAGGTCAAAGGCACTGACTCTCCAAGTGGGGAGAATGTTAATATCGCCTCTGGAACGGCGAACTCGAGCCCCAGGGTTCGAAAATGGTGATGAGTTTTAGAAACTTTGCCTGATCACTTCGTGGACCATATTCTGGGTTTTCCATGCATATTTTAGCTGAAGGATAAATCCCTTAAACGTGGAGATTTGGGACCCGTGGAATGGGAACCATGCACCATTACCTCAAAGGGTCTGCATTCCCTCACCAATAGCATCAGCCCCAAGTGTCCAGCCTTATCTCTCCCACGGCTGTGGATGTAGAGGTGGTAAATCCAAGATTCCACACAAGCCCTGAAGGACTTATTTACGAATTTCTCTCTATTTCACAGTCCTTGTGTTTTCTTTTTCAAATTTATTTTTATAAGGGGATTTAGCTTATGTACACTGCTGTGTGTATGCTGCTGTACACAAATGATTTTCTTATGGAGACCTATAAATGTATGGGTTTTAATTTTCTTCATAGTCAGGTATATTCCTCGGTTTTGAACACGGGGTGCTGAGTCCATGTGGTTGAGCGAGGAGGAGGTCTTGTCAAATATATATTTGGCTGATGGAATGGTATCTGTCCTAATATCAACCTCTGGTTTTATGCAGCCTCCCCACTCTCCTTTCCCCTTAAGCAAGCATCAGTTTCTTTTGTAAATGTGAGACTCTGTTGTGTTTTGTAATGCAGTTCACGCGTAGCCGTGTTTACGTTCCCGGTATTCGTGATACCTTATGATGTTTCTTTTTCTGTGTGACTTCTTTCACTTAGAATCATCGTAACTAAATCCACTCATTATGCTGCTACTGGTCTGTTGCCATTGATTTCATTGTGAGTGATATTCCATTGTAGGGATGTACCACAACTTTTATATCCATTTTTCTCTTTCTGGGCTATTGAAGTTGTACCATAGTCAAGGTTCCCATAAAGAGCGCAGCCCCAAACTTTGGTGTGGCTGTGTCTTTTTCATTTAAATTTTCCGAATCTATGGCACCATAAGTGGAAGTGCCCTAGGCTCTCTAGCTTGGTTTTCTCTTTGTTCCAGGAAACACCATCCACTTCTCCAGAGTGGCTGTTGGCAATTTACATCCCGCCCATCAGCATAACAAGGCTGCCGGTTCTCCATGGCCTGTCCTGCCTCTCTGGATTTTACACTTTTTTTCGGAGGGCCGTTTTGATCGGTGGGAAGTGAGAGTTGCTTGTAGTGCGGATTTCCATTGCAGGCTTGCTTGGTTGGCCAAAAAGGGCGTATGCGTTTTTTCCTGAATATATTCAGGAAAAAACGCATACGCCCTTTTTGGCCAAGTGCATCACTGTCGAACTGCTGCCTCTTTTCCTACGCTTTCAGAGCAATTCTTATCTACACCCCGATATCTGTTTTCTGCAATTCTGCGTCGCGTTCAAGTCCTCCTCACAGCCTTCCTTCCATAACTTTTTGGATCATAGGGGTCATTTGGAACTCTGCAGGATTGCGAGTTACAGTGCCAGAAATCTCCTTTCCTCAACTCGCTTTCTTGTGAGCTGACCGCAAACCCGAAGAATTGCTTCAGGCCCTAATCTCGTTCCGGCATGGCACGCTGAGCCTTTGGTGAACTCTTCTTCCTGTAGGGAAATCAGAGTTCAATGTGCCCGTCCAAACACATCGAGTTAGCCGCTCATTGGTTCTCCTTATTCCTGATCATCTTCTACCGAAATTGCAAAGTGTGCGAAACAAGAGGTCAAAAGCACTGACTCTCCAAGTGGGGAGAATGTTAATATGGCCTCTGGAACGGCGAACTCGAGCCCCAGGGTTCGAAAATGGCGATGAGTTTTAGAAACTTTGCCTGATCACTTCGTGGACCATATTCTGGGTTTTCCATGCATATTTTAGCTGAAGGATAAATCCCTTAAACGTGGAGATTTGGGACCCGTGGAATGGGAACCATGCACCATTACCTCAAAGGGTCTGCATTCCCTCACCAATAGCATCAGCTCCAAGTGTCCAGCCTTATCTCTCCCACGGCTATGGATGTAGAGGTGGTAAATCCAAGATTCCACACAAGCCCTGAAGGACTTATTTACGAATTTCTCTCTATTTCACAGTCCTTGTGTTTTCTTTTTCAAATTTATTTTTATAAGGGGATTTAGCTTATGTACACTGCTGTGTGTATGCTGCTGTGCACAAATGATTTTCTTATGGAGACCTATAAATGTATGGGTTTTAATTTTCTTCATAGTCAAGTATATTCCTCGGTTTTGAACACGGGGTACTGAGCCCATGTGGTGGAGAGAGGAGGAGGTCTTGTCTAATATATATTTGGCTTATGGAATGGTATCTGTCCTAATATCAACCTCTGGTTTTATGCAGCCTCCCCACTCTCCTTTCCCCTTAAGCAAGCATCAGTTTCTTTTGTAAATGTGAGACTCTGTTGTGTTTTGTAATGCAGTTCACGCGTAGCCGTGTTTACATTCCCGGTATTCGTGATACCTTATGATGTTTCTTTTTCTGTGTGACTTATTTTACTTAGAATCATCGTAACTAAATCCACTCATTATGCTGCTACTGGTCTGTTTCCATTGATTTCATTGTTGAGTGATATTCCATTGTAGGGATGTACCACAACTTTTATATCCATTTTTCTCTCTCTGGGCTATTGAAGTTGTACCATAGTCAAGGTTCCCGTAAAGAGCGCAGCCCCAAACTTTGGTGTGGCTGTGTCTTTTTCATTTAAATTTTCCGAATCTATGGCACCATAAGTGGAAGTGCCCTAGGCTCTCTAGCTTGGTTTTCTCTTTGTTCCAGGAAACACCATCCACTTCTCCAGAGTGGCTGTTGGCAATTTACATCCCGCCCATCAGCATAACAAGGCTGCCGGTTCTCCATGGCCTGTCCTGCCTCTCTGGATTTTACACTTTTTTTCGGAGGGCCCTTTTGATCGGTGGGAAGTGAGAGTTGCTTGTAGTGCGGATTTCCATTGCAGGCTTGCTTGGTTGGCCAAAAAGGGCGTATGCGTTTTTTCCTGAATATATTCAGGAAAAAACGCATACGCCCTTTTTGGCCAAGTGCATCACTGTCGAACTGCTGCCTCTTTTCCTACGCTTTCAGAGCAATTCTTATCTACCCCCTGATATCTGTTTTCTGCAATTCTGCGTCGCGTTTAAGTCCTCCTCACAGCCTTCCTTCAATAATTTTTTGGATGATAGGGGTCATTTGGAACTCTGCAGGATTTTGAGTTACAGTGCCAGAAATCTCCTTTTCTCAACTCGCTTTCTTGTGAGCTGAAAGCAAACCCTAAGAATTGCTTCAGGCCCTAATCTCGTTCCGGCATGGCACGCTGAGCCTTTGGTGAACTCTTCTTCCTGTAGGGAAATCAGAGTTCAATGTGCCCGTCCAAACACATCGAGTTAGCCGCTCATTGGTTCTCCTTATTCCTGATCATCTTCTACCGAAATTGCAAAGTGTGCGAAACAAGAGGTCAAAGGCACTGACTCTCCAAGTGGGGAGAATGTTAATATGGCCTCTGGAGGGGCGAACTCGAGTCCCAGGGTTCGAAAATGGCGATGAGTTTTAGAAACTTTGCCTGATCACTTCGTGGACCATATTCTGGGTTTTCCATGCATATTTTAGCTGAAGGATAAATCCCTTAAACGTGGAGATTTGGGACCCGTGGAATGGGAACCATGCACCATTACCTCAAAGGGTCTGCATTCCCTCACCAATAGCATCAGCCCCAAGTGTACAGCCTTATCTCTCCCACGGCTGTGGATGTAGAGGTGGTAAATCCAAGATTCCACACAAGCCCTGAAGGACTTATTTAAGAATTTCTCTCTATTTCACAGTCCTTGTGTTTTCTTTTTCAAATTTATTTTTATAAGGGGATTTAGCTTATGTACACTGCTGTGTGTATGCTGCTGTACACAAATGATTTTCTTATGGAGACCTATAAATGTATGGGTTTTAATTTTCTTCATAGTCAGGTATATTCCTCGGTTTTGAACACGGGGTGCTGAGTCCATGTGGTTGAGCGAGGAGTAGGTCTTGTCTAATATATATTTGGCTTATGGAATGGTATCTGTCCTAATATCAACCTCTCGTTTTATGCAGCCTCCCCACTCTCCTTTCCCCTTAAGCAAGCATCAGTTTCTTTTGTAAATGTGAGACTCTGTTGTGTTTTGTAATGCAGTTCACGCGTAGCCGTGTTTACATTCCCGGTATTCGTGATACCTTATGATGTTTCTTTTTCTGTGTGACTTATTTCACTTAGAATCATCGTAACTAAATCCACTCATTATGCTGCTACTGGTCTGTTGCCATTGATTTCATTGTTGAGTGATATTGCATTGTAGGGATGTACCACAACTTTTATATCCATTTTTCTCTCTCTGGGCTACTGAAGTTGTACCATAGTCAAGGTTCCCGTCAAGAGCGCAGCCCCAAACTTTGGTGTGGCTGTGTCTTTTTCATTTAAATTTTCCGAATCTATGGCACCATAAGTGGAAGTGCCCTAGGCTCTCTAGCTTGGTTTTCTCTTTGTTCCAGGAAACACCATCCACTTCTCCAGAGTGGCTGTTGGCAATTTACATCCCGCCCATCAGCATAACAAGGCTGCCGGTTCTCCATGGCCTGTCCTGCCTCTCTGGATTTTACACTTTTTTTCGGAGGGCCCTTTTGATCGGTGGGAAGTGAGAGTTGCTTGTAGTGCGGATTTCCATTGCAGGCTTGCTTGCTTCGCCAAAAAGGGCGTATGCGTTTTTTCCTGAATATATTCAGGAAAAAACGCATACGCCCTTTTTGGCCAAGTGCATCACTGTCGAACTGCTGCCTCTTTTCCTACGCTTTCAGAGCAATTCTTATCTACCCCCCGATATCTGTTTTCTGCAATTCTGCGTCGCGTTCAAGTCCTCCTCACGGCCTTCCTTCAATAAATTTTTGGATGATAGGGGTCATTTGGAACTCTGCAGGATTGTGAGTTACAGTGCCAGAAATCTCCTTTTCTCAACTCGCTTTCTTGTGAGCTGACCGCAAACCCGAAGAATTGCTTCAGGCCCTAATCTCGTTCCGGCGTGGCACGCTGAGCCTTTGGTGAACTCTTCTTCCTGTAGGGAAATCAGAGTTCAATGTGCCCGTCCAAACACATCGAGTTAGCCGCTCATTGGTTCTCCTTATTCCTGATCATCTTCTACCGAAATTGCAAAGTGTGCGAAACAAGAGGTCAAAGGCACTGACTCTCCAAGTGGGGAGAATGTTAATATGGGCTCTGGAGGGGCGAACTCAAGTCCCAGGGTTCGAAAATGGCGATGAGTTTTAGAAACTTTGCCTGATCACTTCGTGGACCATATTCTGGGTTTTCCATGCATATTTTAGCTGAAGGATAAATCCCTTAAACGTGGAGATTTGGGACCCGTGGAATGGGAACCATGCACCATTACCTGAAAGGGTCTGCATTCCCTCACCAATAGCATCAGCTCCAAGTGTCCAGCCTTATCTCTCCCACGGCTATGGATGTAGAGGTGGTAAATCCAAGATTCCACACAAGCCCTGAAGGAGTTATTTACGAATTTCTCTCTATTTCACAGTCCTTGTGTTTTCTTTTTCAAATTTATTTTTATAAGGGGATTTAGCTTATGTACACTGCTGTGTGTATGCTGCTGTACACAAATGATTTTCTTATGGAGACCTATAAATGTATGGGTTTTAATTTTCTTCATAGTCAAGTATATTCCTCGGTTTTGAACACGGGGTACTGAGCCCATGTGGTGGAGAGAGGAGGAGGTCTTGTCTAATATATATTTGGCTTATGGAATGGTATCTGTCCTAATATCAACCTCTGGTTTTATGCAGCCTCCCCACTCTCCTTTCCCCTTAAGCAAGCATCAGTTTCTTTTGTAAATGTGAGACTCTGTTGTGTTTTGTAATGCAGTTCACGCGTAGCCGTGTTTACATTCCCGGTATTCGTGATACCTTATGATGTTTCTTTTTCTGTGTGACTTATTTTACTTAGAATCATCGTAACTAAATCCACTCATTATGCTGCTACTGGTCTGTTGCCATTGATTTCATTGTTGAGTGATATTCCATTGTAGGGATGTACCACAACTTTTATATCCATTTTTCTCTCTCTGGGCTATTGAAGTTGTACCATAGTCAAGGTTCCCGTAAAGAGCGCAGCCCCAAACTTTGGTGTGGCTGTGTCTTTTTCATTTAAATTTTCCGAATCTATGGCACCATAAGTGGAAGTGCCCTAGGCTCTCTAGCTTGGTTTTCTCTTTGTTCCAGGAAACACCATCCACTTCTCCAGAGTGGCTGTTGGCAATTTACATCCCGCCCATCAGCATAACAAGGCTGCCGGTTCTCCATGGCCTGTCCTGCCTCTCTGGATTTTACACTTTTTTTCGGAGGGCCCTTTTGATCGGTGGGAAGTGAGAGTTGCTTGTAGTGCGGATTTCCATTGCAGGCTTGCTTGGTTGGCCAAAAAGGGCGTATGCGTTTTTTCCTGAATATATTCAGGAAAAAACGCATACGCCCTTTTTGGCCAAGTGCATCACTGTCGAACTGCTGCCTCTTTTCCTACGCTTTCAGAGCAATTCTTATCTACCCCCTGATATCTGTTTTCTGCAATTCTGCGTCGCGTTTAAGTCCTCCTCACAGCCTTCCTTCAATAAATTTTTGGATGATAGGGGTCATTTGGAACTCTGCAGGATTTTGAGTTACAGTTCCAGAAATCTCCTTTTCTCAACTCGCTTTCTTGTGAGCTGAAAGCAAACCCTAAGAATTGCTTCAGGCCCTAATCTCGTTCCGGCATGGCACGCTGAGCCTTTGGTGAACTCTTCTTCCTGTAGGGAAATCAGAGTTCAATGTGCCCGTCCAAACACATCGAGTTAGCCGCTCATTGGTTCTCCTTATTCCTGATCATCTTCTACCGAAATTGCAAAGTGTGCGAAACAAGAGGTCAAAGGCACTGACTCTCCAAGTGGGGAGAATGTTAATATGGCCTCTGGAGGGGCGAACTCGAGTCCCAGGGTTCGAAAATGGCGATGAGTTTTAGAAACTTTGCCTGATCACTTCGTGGACCATATTCTGGGTTTTCCATGCATATTTTAGCTGAAGGATAAATCCCTTAAACGTGGAGATTTGGGACCCGTGGAATGGGAACCATGCACCATTACCTCAAAGGGTCTGCATTCCCTCACCAATAGCATCAGCCCCAAGTGTACAGCCTTATCTCTCCCACGGCTGTGGATGTAGAGGTGGTAAATCCAAGATTCCACACAAGCCCTGAAGGACTTATTTAAGAATTTCTCTCTATTTCACAGTCCTTGTGTTTTCTTTTTCAAATTTATTTTTATAAGGGGATTTAGCTTATGTACACTGCTGTGTGTATGCTGCTGTACACAAATGATTTTCTTATGGAGACCTATAAATGTATGGGTTTTAATTTTCTTCATAGTCAGGTATATTCCTCGGTTTTGAACACGGGGTGCTGAGTCCATGTGGTTGAGCGAGGAGTAGGTCTTGTCTAATATATATTTGGCTTATGGAATGGTATCTGTCCTAATATCAACCTCTCGTTTTATGCAGCCTCCCCACTCTCCTTTCCCCTTAAGCAAGCATCAGTTTCTTTTGTAAATGTGAGACTCTGTTGTGTTTTGTAATGCAGTCCACGCGTAGCCGTGTTTACATTCCCGGTATTCGTGATACCTTATGATGTTTCTTTTTCTGTGTGACTTACTTCACTTAGAATCATCGTAACTAAATCCACTCATTATGCTGCTACTGGTCTGTTGCCATTGATTTCATTGTTGAGTGATATTGCATTGTAGGGATGTACCACAACTTTTATATCCATTTTTCTCTCTCTGGGCTATTGAAGTTGTACCATAGTCAAGGTTCCCGTAAAGAGCGCAGCCCCAAACTTTGGTGTGGCTGTGTCTTTTTCATTTAAATTTTCCGAATCTATGGCACCATAAGTGGAAGTGCCCTAGGCTCTCTAGCTTGGTTTTCTCTTTGTTCCAGGAAACACCATCCACTTCTCCAGAGTGGCTGTTGGCAATTTACATCCCGCCCATCAGCATAACAAGGCTGCCGGTTCTCCATGGCCTGTCCTGCCTCTCTGGATTTTACACTTTTTTTCGGAGGGCCCTTTTGATCGGTGGGAAGTGAGAGTTGCTTGTAGTGCGGATTTCCATTGCAGGCTTGCTTGGTTGGCCAAAAAGGGCGTATGCGTTTTTTCCTGAATATATTCAGGAAAAAACGCATACGCCCTTTTTGGCCAAGTGCATCACTGTCGAACTGCTGCCTCTTTTCCTACGCTTTCAGAGCAATTCTTATCTACCCCCTGATATCTGTTTTCTGCAATTCTGCGTCGCGTTTAAGTCCTCCTCACAGCCTTCCTTCAATAAATTTTTGGATGATAGGGGTCATTTGGAACTCTGCAGGATTTTGAGTTACAGTTCCAGAAATCTCCTTTTCTCAACTCGCTTTCTTGTGAGCTGAAAGCAAACCCTAAGAATTGCTTCAGGCCCTAATCTCGTTCCGGCATGGCACGCTGAGCCTTTGGTGAACTCTTCTTCCTGTAGGGAAATCAGAGTTCAATGTGCCCGTCCAAACACATCGAGTTAGCCGCTCATTGGTTCTCCTTATTCCTGATCATCTTCTACCGAAATTGCAAAGTGTGCGAAACAAGAGGTCAAAGGCACTGACTCTCCAAGTGGGGAGAATGTTAATATGGCCTCTGGAGGGGCGAACTCGAGTCCCAGGGTTCGAAAATGGCGATGAGTTTTAGAAACTTTGCCTGATCACTTCGTGGACCATATTCTGGGTTTTCCATGCATATTTTAGCTGAAGGATAAATCCCTTAAACGTGGAGATTTGGGACCCGTGGAATGGGAACCATGCACCATTACCTCAAAGGGTCTGCATTCCCTCACCAATAGCATCAGCCCCAAGTGTACAGCCTTATCTCTCCCACGGCTGTGGATGTAGAGGTGGTAAATCCAAGATTCCACACAAGCCCTGAAGGACTTATTTAAGAATTTCTCTCTATTTCACAGTCCTTGTGTTTTCTTTTTCAAATTTATTTTTATAAGGGGATTTAGCTTATGTACACTGCTGTGTGTATGCTGCTGTACACAAATGATTTTCTTATGGAGACCTATAAATGTATGGGTTTTAATTTTCTTCATAGTCAGGTATATTCCTCGGTTTTGAACACGGGGTGCTGAGTCCATGTGGTTGAGCGAGGAGTAGGTCTTGTCTAATATATATTTGGCTTATGGAATGGTATCTGTCCTAATATCAACCTCTCGTTTTATGCAGCCTCCCCACTCTCCTTTCCCCTTAAGCAAGCATCAGTTTCTTTTGTAAATGTGAGACTCTGTTGTGTTTTGTAATGCAGTTCACGCGTAGCCGTGTTTACATTCCCGGTATTCGTGATACCTTATGATGTTTCTTTTTCTGTGTGACTTATTTCACTTAGAATCATCGTAACTAAATCCACTCATTATGCTGCTACTGGTCTGTTGCCATTGATTTCATTGTTGAGTGATATTGCATTGTAGGGATGTACCACAACTTTTATATCCATTTTTCTCTCTCTGGGCTATTGAAGTTGTACCATAGTCAAGGTTCCCGTAAAGAGCGCAGCCCCAAACTTTGGTGTGGCTGTGTCTTTTTCATTTAAATTTTCCGAATCTATGGCACCATAAGTGGAAGTGCCCTAGGCTCTCTAGCTTGGTTTTCTCTTTGTTCCAGGAAACACCATCCACTTCTCCAGAGTGGCTGTTGGCAATTTACATCCCGCCCATCAGCATAACAAGGCTGCCGGTTCTCCATGGCCTGTCCTGCCTCTCTGGATTTTACACTTTTTTTCGGAGGGCCCTTTTGATCGGTGGGAAGTGAGAGTTGCTTGTAGTGCGGATTTCCATTGCAGGCTTGCTTGGTTGGCCAAAAAGGGCGTATGCGTTTTTTCCTGAATATATTCAGGAAAAAACGCATACGCCCTTTTTGGCCAAGTGCATCACTGTCGAACTGCTGCCTCTTTTCCTACGCTTTCAGAGCAATTCTTATCTACCCCCTGATATCTGTTTTCTGCAATTCTGCGTCGCGTTTAAGTCCTCCTCACAGCCTTCCTTCAATAAATTTTTGGATGATAGGGGTCATTTGGAACTCTGCAGGATTTTGAGTTACAGTTCCAGAAATCTCCTTTTCTCAACTCGCTTTCTTGTGAGCTGAAAGCAAACCCTAAGAATTGCTTCAGGCCCTAATCTCGTTCCGGCATGGCACGCTGAGCCTTTGGTGAACTCTTCTTCCTGTAGGGAAATCAGAGTTCAATGTGCCCGTCCAAACACATCGAGTTAGCCGCTCATTGGTTCTCCTTATTCCTGATCATCTTCTACCGAAATTGCAAAGTGTGCGAAACAAGAGGTCAAAGGCACTGACTCTCCAAGTGGGGAGAATGTTAATATGGCCTCTGGAGGGGCGAACTCGAGTCCCAGGGTTCGAAAATGGCGATGAGTTTTAGAAACTTTGCCTGATCACTTCGTGGACCATATTCTGGGTTTTCCATGCATATTTTAGCTGAAGGATAAATCCCTTAAACGTGGAGATTTGGGACCCGTGGAATGGGAACCATGCACCATTACCTCAAAGGGTCTGCATTCCCTCACCAATAGCATCAGCCCCAAGTGTACAGCCTTATCTCTCCCACGGCTGTGGATGTAGAGGTGGTAAATCCAAGATTCCACACAAGCCCTGAAGGACTTATTTAAGAATTTCTCTCTATTTCACAGTCCTTGTGTTTTCTTTTTCAAATTTATTTTTATAAGGGGATTTAGCTTATGTACACTGCTGTGTGTATGCTGCTGTACACAAATGATTTTCTTATGGAGACCTATAAATGTATGGGTTTTAATTTTCTTCATAGTCAGGTATATTCCTCGGTTTTGAACACGGGGTGCTGAGTCCATGTGGTTGAGCGAGGAGTAGGTCTTGTCTAATATATATTTGGCTTATGGAATGGTATCTGTCCTAATATCAACCTCTCGTTTTATGCAGCCTCCCCACTCTCCTTTCCCCTTAAGCAAGCATCAGTTTCTTTTGTAAATGTGAGACTCTGTTGTGTTTTGTAATGCAGTTCACGCGTAGCCGTGTTTACATTCCCGGTATTCGTGATACCTTATGATGTTTCTTTTTCTGTGTGACTTATTTCACTTAGAATCATCGTAACTAAATCCACTCATTATGCTGCTACTGGTCTGTTGCCATTGATTTCATTGTTGAGTGATATTGCATTGTAGGGATGTACCACAACTTTTATATCCATTTTTCTCTCTCTGGGCTATTGAAGTTGTACCATAGTCAAGGTTCCCGTAAAGAGCGCAGCCCCAAACTTTGGTGTGGCTGTGTCTTTTTCATTTAAATTTTCCGAATCTATGGCACCATAAGTGGAAGTTCCCTAGGCTCTCTAGCTTGGTTTTCTCTTTGTTCCAGGAAACACCATCCACTTCTCCAGAGTGGCTGTTGGCAATTTACATCCCGCCCATCAGCATAACAAGGCTGCCGGTTCTCCATGGCCTGTCCTGCCTCTCTGGATTTTACACTTTTTTTCGGAGGGCCCTTTTGATCGGTGGGAAGTGAGAGTTGCTTGTAGTGCGGATTTCCATTGCAGGCTTGCTTGCTTCGCCAAAAAGGGCGTATGCGTTTTTTCCTGAATATATTCAGGAAAAAACGCATACGCCCTTTTTGGCCAAGTGCATCACTGTCGAACTGCTGCCTCTTTTCCTACGCTTTCAGAGCAATTCTTATCTACCCCCCGATATCTGTTTTCTGCAATTCTGCGTCGCGTTCAAGTCCTCCTCACGGCCTTCCTTCAATAAATTTTTGGATGATAGGGGTCATTTGGAACTCTGCAGGATTGTGAGTTACAGTGCCAGAAATCTCCTTTTCTCAACTCGCTTTCTTGTGAGCTGACCGCAAACCCGAAGAATTGCTTCAGGCCCTAATCTCGTTCCGGCGTGGCACGCTGAGCCTTTGGTGAACTCTTCTTCCTGTAGGGAAATCAGAGTTCAATGTGCCCGTCCAAACACATCGAGTTAGCCGCTCATTGGTTCTCCTTATTCCTGATCATCTTCTACCGAAATTGCAAAGTGTGCGAAACAAGAGGTCAAAGGCACTGACTCTCCAAGTGGGGAGAATGTTAATATGGGCTCTGGAGGGGCGAACTCAAGTCCCAGGGTTCGAAAATGGCGATGAGTTTTAGAAACTTTGCCTGATCACTTCGTGGACCATATTCTGGGTTTTCCATGCATATTTTAGCTGAAGGATAAATCCCTTAAACGTGGAGATTTGGGACCCGTGGAATGGGAACCATGCACCATTACCTCAAAGGGTCTGCATTCCCTCACCAATAGCATCAGCCCCACGTGTCCAGCCTTATCTCTCCCACGGCTGTGGATGTAGAGGTGGTAAATCCAAGATTCCACACAAGCCCTGAAGGACTTATTTAAGAATTTCTCTCTATTTCACAGTCCTTGTGTTTTCTTTTTCAAATTTATTTTTATAAGGGGATTTAGCTTATGTACACTGCTGTGTGTATGCTGCTGTACACAAATGATTTTCTTATGGAGACCTATAAATGTATGGGTTTTAATTTTCTTCATAGTCAGGTATATTCCTCGGTTTTGAACACGGGGTGCTGAGTCCATGTGGTTGAGCGAGGAGGAGGTCTTCTCTAATATATATTTGGCTTATGGAATGGTATCTGTCCTAATATCAACCTCTCGTTTTATGCAGCCTCCCCACTCTCCTTTCCCCTTAAGCAAGCATCAGTTTCTTTTGTAAATGTGAGACTCTGTTGTGTTTTATAATGCAGTTCACGCGTAGCCGTGTTTACGTTCCCGGTATTCGTGATACCTTATGATGTTTCTTTTTCTGTGTGACTTATTTCACTTAGAATCATCGTAACTAAATCCACTCATTATGCTGCTACTGGTCTGTTACCATTGATTTCATTTTTGAGTGATATTCCATTGTAGGGATGTACCACAACTATTATATCCATTTTTCTCTTTCTGGGCTATTGAAGTTATACCATAGTCAAGGTTCCCGTAAAGAGCGCAGCCCCAAACTTTGGTGTGGCTGTGTCTTTTTCATTTAAATTTTCCGACTCTATGGCACCATAAGTGGAAGTGCCTTAGGCTCTCTAGCTTGGTTTTCTCTTTGTTCCAGGAAACACCATCCACTTCTCCAGAGTGGCTGTTGGCAATTTACATCCCGCCCATCAGCATAAAAAGGCTGCCGGTTCTCCATGGCCTGTCCTGCCTCTCTGGATTTTACACTTTTTTTCGGAGGGCCCTTTTGATCGGTGGGAAGTGAGAGTTGCTTGTACTGCGGATTTCCATTGCAGGCTTGCTTGGTTGACCCAAAAGGGCGTATGCGTTTTTTCCGGAACATATTCAGGAAAAAACGCATACGCCCTTTTTGGCCAAGTGCATCACTGTCGAACTGCTGCCTCTTTTCCTAGGCTTTCAGAGCAATTCTTATCTACCCCCCGATACCTGTTTTCTGCAATTCTGCGTCACGTTCAAGTCCTCCTCACAGCCTTCCTTCAATAAATTTTTGGATGATAGGGGTCATTTGGAACTCTGCAGGATTGTGAGTTACAGTGCCAGAAATCTCCTTTTCTCAACTCGCTTTCTTGTGAGCTGACCGCAAACCCGAAGAATTGCTTCAGGCCCTAAACTCGTTCCGGCATGGCACGTTGAGCCTTTGGTAAACTCTTCTTCCTGTAGGGAAATCAGAGTTCAATGTGCCCGTCCAAACACATCGAGTTAGCCGCTCATTGGTTCTCCTTATTCCTGATCATCTTCTACCGAAATTGCAAAGTGTGCGAAACAAGAGGTCAAAGGCACTGACCCTCCAAGTGGGGAGAATGTTAATATGGCCTCTGGAGGGGCGAACTCGAGTCCCAGGGTTCGAAAATGGCGATGTGTTTTAGAAACTTTGCCTGATCACTTCGTGGACCATATTCAGGCTTTTCCATGCATATTTTAGCTGAAGGATAAATCCCTTAAATGTGGAGATTTGGGACCCGTGGAATGGGAACCATGCACCATTACCTCAAAGGGTCTGCATTCCCTCACCAATAGCAACAGCCCCAAGTGTCCAGCCTTATCTCTCCCACGGCTGTGGATGTAGAGGTGGTAAATCCAAGATTCCACACAAGCCCTGAAGGACTTATTTAAGAATTTCTCTCTATTTCACAGTCCTTGTGTTTTCTTTTTCAAATTTATTTTTATGAGGGGATTTAGCTTATGTACACTGCTGTGTGTATGCTGCTGTACACAAATGATTTTCTTATGGAGACCTATAAATGTATGGGTTTTAATTTTCTTCATAGTCAGGTATATTCCTCGGTTTTGAACACGGGGTGCTGAGTCCATGTGGTTGAGCGAGGAGGAGGTCTTCTCTAATATATATTTGGCTTATGGAATGGTATCTGTCCTAATATCAACCTCTGGTTTTATGCAGCCTCCCCACTCTCCTTTCCCCTTAAGCAAGCATCAGTTTCTTTTGTAAATGTGAGACTCTGTTGTGTTTTGTAATGCAGTTCACGCGTAGCCGTGTTTACGTTCCCGGTATTCGTGATACCTTATGATGTTTCTTTTTCTGTGTGACTTCTTTCACTTAGAATCATCGTAACTAAATCCACTCATTATGCTGCTACTGGTCTGTTGCCATTGATTTCATTGTTGAGTGATATTCCATTGTAGGGATGTACCACAACATTTATATCCATTTTTCTCTTTCTGGGCTATTGAAGTTGTACCATAGTCAAGGTTCCCGTAAAGAGAGCAGCCCCAAACTTTGGTGTGGCTGTGTCTTTTTCATTTAAATTTTCCGAATCTATGGCACCATAAGTGGAAGTGCCCTAGGCTCTCTAGCTTGGTTTTCTCTTTGTTCCAGGAAACACCATCCACTTCTCCAGAGTGGCTGTTGGCAATTTACATCCCACCCATCAGCATAACAAGGCTGCCGGTTCTCCATGGCCTGCACTGCCTCCCTGGATTTTACACTTTTTTTCGGAGGGCCCTTTTGATCGGTGGGAAGTGAGAGTTGCTTGTAGTGCGGATTTCCATTGCAGGCTTGCTTGGTTGGCCAAAAAGGGCGTATGCGTTTTTTCCTGAATATATTCAGGAAAAAACGCATACGCCCTTTTTGGCCAAGTTCATCACTGTCGAACTGCTGCCTCTTTTCCTACGCTTTCAGAGCAATTCTTATCTACCCCCCGATATCTGTTTTCTGCAATTCTGCGTCGCGTTCAAGTCCTCCTCACAGCCTTCCTTCAATAAATTTTTGGATGATAGGGGTCATTTGGAACTCTGCAGGATTGTGAGTTACAGTGCCAGAAATCTCCTTTTCTCAACTCGCTTTCTTGTGAGCTGACCGCAAACCCGAAGAATTGCTTCAGGCCCTAATCTCGTTCCGGCATGGCATGCTGAGCCTTTGGTGAACTCTTCTTCCTGTAGGGAAATCAGAGTTCAATGTGCCCGTCCAAACACATCGAGTTAGACGCTCATTGGTTCTCCTTATTCCTGATCATCTTCTACAGAAATTGCAAAGTGTGCGAAACAAGAGGTCAAAGGCACTGACTCTCCAAGTGGGGAGAATGTTAATATCGCCTCTGGAACGGCGAACTCGAGTCCCAGGGTTCGAAAATGGCGATGAGTTTTAGAAACTTTGCCTGATCACTTCGTGGACCATATTCTGGGTTTTCCATGCATATTTTAGCTGAAGGATAAATCCCTTAAACGTGGAGATTTGGGACCCGTGGAATGGGAACTATGCACCATTACCTCAAAGGGTCTGCATTCCCTCACCAATAGCATCAGCCCCAAGTGTCCAGCCTTATCTCTCCCACGGCTGTGGATGTAGAGGTGGTAAATCCAAGATTCCACACAAGCCCTGAAGGACTTATTTAAGAATTTCTCTCTATTTCACAGTCCTTGTGTTTTCTTTTTCAAATTTATTTTTATAAGGGGATTTAGCTTATGTACACTGCTGTGTGTATGCTGCTGTACACAAATGATTTTCTTATGGAGACCTATAAATGTATGGGTTTTAATTTTCTTCATAGTCAGGTATATTCCTCGGTTTTGAACACGGGGTGCTGAGTCCATGTGGTTGAGCGAGGAGGAGGTCTTCTCTAATATATATTTGGCTTATGGAATGGTATCTGTCCTAATATCAACCTCTGGTTTTATGCAGCCTCCCCACTCTCCTTTCCCCTTAAGCAAGCATCAGTTTCTTTTGTAAATGTGAGACTCTGTTGTGTTTTGTAATGCAGTTCACGCGTAGCCGTGTTTACGTTCCCGGTATTCGTGATACCTTATGATGTTTCTTTTTCTGTGTGACTTCTTTCACTTAGAATCATCGTAACTAAATCCACTCATTATGCTGCTACTGGTCTGTTACCATTGATTTCATTGTTGAGTGATATTCCATTGTAGGGATGTACCACACCTTTTATATCCATTTTTCTCTTTCTGGGCTATTGAAGTTGTACCATAGTCAAGGTTCCCGTCAAGAGCGCAGCCCCAAACTTTGGTGTGGCTGTGTCTTTTTCATTTAAATTTTCCGAATCTATGGCACCATAAGTGGAAGTGCCCTAGGCTCTCTAGCTTGGTTTTCTCTTTGTTCCAGGAAACACCATCCACTTCTCCAGAGTGGCTGTTGGCAATTTACATCCCGCCCATCAGCATAACAAGGCTGCCGGTTCTCCATGGCCTGTCCTGCCTCTCTGGATTTTACACTTTTTTTCGGAGGGCCCTTTTGATCCGTGGGAAGTGAGAGTTGCTTGTAGTGCGGATTTCCATTGCAGGCTTGCTTGCTTGGCCAAAAAGGGCGTATGCGTTTTTTCCTGAATATATTCAGGAAAAAACGCATACGCCCTTTTTGGCCAAGTGCATCACTGTCGAACTGCTGCCTCTTTTCCTACGCTTTCAGAGCAATTCTTATCTACCCCCCGATATCTGTTTTCTGCAATTCTGCATCGCGTTCAAGTCCTCCTCACAGCCTTCCTTCAATAAATTTTTGGATGATAGGGGTCATTTGGAACTCTGCAGGATTGTGAGTTACAGTGCCAGAAATCTCCTTTTCTCAACTCGCTTTCTTGTGAGCTGACCGCAAACCCGAAGAATTGCTTCAGGCCCTAATCTCGTTCCGGCATGGCACGCTGAGCCATTGGTGAACTCTTCTTCCTGTAGTGAAATCAGAGTTCAATGTGCCCGTCCAAACACATCGAGTTAGCCGCTCATCGGTTCTCCTTATTCCTGATCATCTTCTACCGAAATTGCAAAGTGTGCGAAACAAGAGGTCAAAGGCACTGACTCTCCAAGTGGGGAGAATGTTAATATGGCCTCTGGAACGGCAAACTCGAGTCCCAGGGTTCGAAAATGACGATGAGTTTTAGAAACTTTGCCTGATCACTTCGTGGACCATATTCTGGGTTTTCCATGCATATTTTAGCTGAAGGATAAATCCCTTAAACGTGGAGATTTGGGACCCGTGGAATGGGAACCATGCACCATTACCTCAAAGGGTCTGCATTCCCTCACCAATAGCATCAGCCCCAAGTGTCCAGCCTTATCTCTCCCACGGCTGTGGATGTAGAGGTGGTAAATCCAAGATTCCACACAAGCCCTGAAGGACTTATTTACGAATTTCTCTCTATTTCACAGTCCTTGTGTTTTCTTTTTCAAATTTATTTTTATAAGGGGATTTAGCTTATGTACACTGCTGTGTGTATGCTGCTGTACACAAATGATTTTCTTATGGAGACCTATAGATGTATGGGTTTTAATTTTCTTCATAGTCAGGTATATTCCTCGGTTTTGAACACGGGGTGCTGAGTCCATGTGGTTGAGCGAGGAGTAGGTCTTGTCTAATATATATTTGGCTTATGGAATGGTATCTGTCCTAATATCAACCTCTGGTTTTATGCAGCCTCCCCACTCTCCTTTCCCCTTAAGCAAGCATCAGTTTCTTTTGTAAATGTGAGACTCAGTTGTGTTTTGTAATGCAGTTCACGCGTAGCCGTGTTTACGTTCCCGGTATTCGTGATACCTTATGATGTTTCTTTTTCTGTGTGACTTATTTCACTTAGAATCATCGTAACTAAATCCACTCATTATGCTGCTACTGGTCTGTTGCCATTGATTTCATTGTTGAGTGATATTCCATTGTAGGGATGTACCACACCTTTTATATCCATTTTTCTCTCTCTGGGCTATTGAAGTTGTACCATAGTCAAGGTTCCCGTCAAGAGCGCAGCCCCAAACTTTGGTGTGGCTGTGTCTTTTTCATTTAAATTTTCCGAATCTATGGCACCATAAGTGGAAGTGCCCTAGGCTCTCTAGCTTGGTTTTCTCTTTGTTCCAGGAAACACCGTCCACTTCTCCAGAGTGGCTGTTGGCAATTTACATCCCGCCCATCAGCATAACAAGGCTGCCGGTTCTCCATGGCCTGTCCTGCCTCTCTGGATTTTACACTTTTTTTCGGAGGGCCCTTTTGGTCGGTGGGAAGTGAGAGTTGCTTGTAGTGCGGATTTCCATTGCAGGCTTGCTTGGGTGGCCAAAAAGGGCGTATGCGTTTTTTCCTGAATATATTCAGGAAAAAACGCATACGCCCTTTTTGACCAAGTGCATCACTGTCGAACTGCTGCCTCTTTTCCTGCGCTTTCAGAGCAATTCTTATCTACCCCCCGATATCTGTTTTCTGCAATTCTGCGTCGCGTTCAAGTCCTCCTCACAGCCTTCCTTCAATAAATTTTTGGATGATAGGGGTCATTTGGAACTCTGCAGGATTGTGAGTTACAGTGCCAGAAATCTCCTTTTCTCAACTCGCTTTCTTGTGAGCTGACCGCAAACCCGAAGAATTGCTTCAGGCCCTAATCTCGTTCCGGCATCGCACGCTGAGCCATTGGTGAACTCTTCTTCCTGTAGTGAAATCAGAGTTCAATGTGCCCGTCCAAACACATCGAGTTAGCCGCTCATTGGTTCTCCTTATTCCTGATCATCTTCTACCGAAATTGCAAAGTGTGCGAAACAAGAGGTCAAAGGCACTGACTCTCCAAGTGGGGAGAATGTTAATATGGCCTCTGGAACGGCGAACTCGAGTCCCAGGGTTCGAAAATGGCGATGAGTTTTAGAAACTTTGCCTGATCACTTCGTGGACCATATTCTGGGTTTTCCATGCATATTTTAGCTGAAGGATAAATCCCTTAAACGTGGAGATTTGGGACCCGTGGAATGGGAACCATGCACCATTACCTCAAAGGGTCTGCATTCCCTCACCAATAGCATCAGCCCCAAGTGTCCAGCCTTATCTCTCCCACGGCTGTGGATGTAGAGGTGGTAAATCCAAGATTCCACACAAGCCCTGAAGGACTTATTTAAGAATTTCTCTCTATTTCACAGACCTTGTGTTTTCTTTTTCAAATTTATTTTTATAAGGGGATTTAGCTTATGTACACTGCTGTGTGTATGCTGCTGTACACAAATGATTTTCTTATGGAGACCTATAAATGTATGGGTTTTAATTTTCTTCATAGTCAGGTATATTCCTCGGTTTTGAACACGGGGTGCTGAGTCCATGTGGTTGAGCGAGGAGGAGGTCTTCTCTAATATATATTTGGCTTATGGAATGGTATCTGTCCTAATATCAACCTCTGGTTTTATGCAGCCTCCCCACTCTCCTTTCCCCTTAAGCAAGCATCAGTTTCTTTTGTAAATGTGAGACTCTGTTGTGTTTTGTAATGCAGTTCACGCGTAGCCGTGTTTACGTTCCCGGTATTCGTGATACCTTATGATGTTTCTTTTTCTGTGTGACTTCTTTCACTTAGAATCATCGTAACTAAATCCACTCATTATGCTGCTACTGGTCTGTTACCATTGATTTCATTGTTGAGTGATATTCCATTGTAGGGATGTACCACACCTTTTATATCCATTTTTCTCTTTCTGGGCTATTGAAGTTGTACCATAGTCAAGGTTCCCGTCAAGAGCGCAGCCCCAAACTTTGGTGTGGCTGTGTCTTTTTCATTTAAATTTTCCGAATCTATGGCACCATAAGTGGAAGTGCCCTAGGCTCTCTAGCTTGGTTTTCTCTTTGTTCCAGGAAACACCATCCACTTCTCCAGAGTGGCTGTTGGCAATTTACATCCCGCCCATCAGCATAACAAGGCTGCCGGTTCTCCATGGCCTGTCCTGCCTCTCTGGATTTTACACTTTTTTTCGGAGGGCCCTTTTGATCCGTGGGAAGTGAGAGTTGCTTGTAGTGCGGATTTCCATTGCAGGCTTGCTTGCTTGGCCAAAAAGGGCGTATGCGTTTTTTCCTGAATATATTCAGGAATAAACGCATACGCCCTTTTTGGCCAAGTGCATCACTGTCGAACTGCTGCCTCTTTTCCTACGCTTTCAGAGCAATTCTTATCTACCCCCCGATATCTGTTTTCTGCAATTCTGCGTCGCGTTCAAGTCCTCCTCACAGCCTTCCTTCAATAAATTTTTGGATGATAGGGGTCATTTGGAACTCTGCAGGATTGTGAGTTACAGTGCCAGAAATCTCCTTTTCTCAACTCGCTTTCTTGTGAGCTGACCGCAAACCCGAAGAATTGCTTCAGGCCCTAATCTCGTTCCGGCATGGCACGCTGAGCCATTGGTGAACTCTTCTTCCTGTAGTGAAATCAGAGTTCAATGTGCCCGTCCAAACACATCGAGTTAGCCGCTCATCGGTTCTCCTTATTCCTGATCATCTTCTACCGAAATTGCAAAGTGTGCGAAACAAGAGGTCAAAGGCACTGACTCTCCAAGTGGGGAGAATGTTAATATGGCCTCTGGAACGGCAAACTCGAGTCCCAGGGTTCGAAAATGACGATGAGTTTTAGAAACTTTGCCTGATCACTTCGTGGACCATATTCTGGGTTTTCCATGCATATTTTAGCTGAAGGATAAATCCCTTAAACGTGGAGATTTGGGACCCGTGGAATGGGAACCATGCACCATTACCTCAAAGGGTCTGCATTCCCTCACCAATAGCATCAGCCCCAAGTGTCCAGCCTTATCTCTCCCACGGCTGTGGATGTAGAGGTGGTAAATCCAAGATTCCACACAAGCCCTGAAGGACTTATTTACGAATTTCTCTCTATTTCACAGTCCTTGTGTTTTCTTTTTCAAATTTATTTTTATAAGGGGATTTAGCTTATGTACACTGCTGTGTGTATGCTGCTGTACACAAATGATTTTCTTATGGAGACCTATAGATGTATGGGTTTTAATTTTCTTCATAGTCAGGTATATTCCTCGGTTTTGAACACGGGGTGCTGAGTCCATGTGGTTGAGCGAGGAGGAGGTCTTGTCTAATATATATTTGGCTTATGGAATGGTATCTGTCCTAATATCAACCTCTGGTTTTATGCAGCCTCCCCACTCTCCTTTCCCCTTAAGCAAGCATCAGTTTCTTTTGTAAATGTGAGACTCAGTTGTGTTTTGTAATGCAGTTCACGCGTAGCCGTGTTTACGTTCCCGGTATTCGTGATACCTTATGATGTTTCTTTTTCTGTGTGACTTATTTCACTTAGAATCATCGTAACTAAATCCACTCATTATGCTGCTACTGGTCTGTTGCCATTGATTTCATTGTTGAGTGATATTCCATTGTAGGGATGTACCACACCTTGTATATCCATTTTTCTCTCTCTGGGCTATTGAAGTTGTACCATAGTCAAGGTTCCCGTCAAGAGCGCAGCCCCAAACTTTGGTGTGGCTGTGTCTTTTTCATTTAAATTTTCCGAATCTATGGCACCATAAGTGGAAGTGCCCTAGGCTCTCTAGCTTGGTTTTCTCTTTGTTCCAGGAAACACCATCCACTTCTCCAGAGTGGCTGTTGGCAATTTACATCCCGCCCATCAGCATAACAAGGCTGCCGGTTCTCCATGGCCTGTCCTGCCTCTCTGGATTTTACACTTTTTTTCGGAGGGCCCTTTTGGTCGGTGGGAAGTGAGAGTTGCTTGTAGTGCGGATTTCCATTGCAGGCTTGCTTGGTTGGCCAAAAAGGGCGTATGCGTTTTTTCCTGAATATATTCAGGAAAAAACGCATACGCCCTTTTTGACCAAGTGCATCACTGTCGAACTGCTGCCTCTTTTCCTGCGCTTTCAGAGCAATTCTTATCTACCCCCCGATATCTGTTTTCTGCAATTCTGCGTCGCGTTCAAGTCCTCCTCACAGCCTTCCTTCAATAAATTTTTGGATGATAGGGGTCATTTGGAACTCTGCAGGATTGTGAGTTACAGTGCCAGAAATCTCCTTTTCTCAACTCGCTTTCTTGTGAGCTGACCGCAAACCCGAAGAATTGCTTCAGGCCCTAATCTCGTTCCGGCATCGCACGCTGAGCCATTGGTGAACTCTTCTTCCTGTAGTGAAATCAGAGTTCAATGTGCCCATCCAAACACATCGAGTTAGCCGCTCATTGGTTCTCCTTATTCCTGATCATCTTCTACCGAAATTGCAAAGTGTGCGAAACAAGAGGTCAAAGGCACTGACTCTCCAAGTGGGGAGAATGTTAATATGGCCTCTGGAACGGCGAACTCGAGTCCCAGGGTTCGAAAATGGCGATGAGTTTTAGAAACTTTGCCTGATCACTTCGTGGACCATATTCTGGGTTTTCCATGCATATTTTAGCTGAAGGATAAATCCCTTAAACGTGGAGATTTGGGACCCGTAGAATGGGAACCATGCACCATTACCTCAAAGGGTCTGCATTCCCTCACCAATAGCATCAGCCCCAAGTGTTCAGCCTTATCTCTCCCATGGCTGTGGATGTAGAGGTGGTAAATCCCAGATTCCACACAAGCCCTGAAGGACTTATTTAAGAATTTCTCTCTATTTCACAGTCCTTGTGTTTTATTTTTCAAATTTATTTTTATAAGGGGATTTAGCTTATGTACACTGCTGTGTGTATGCTGCTGTACACAAATGATTTTCTTATGGAGACCTATAAATGTATGGGTTTTAATTTTCTTCATAGTCAGGTATATTCCTCGGTTTTGAACACGGGGTGCTGAGTCCATGTGGTTGAGCGAGGAGGAGGTCTTGTCTAATATATATTTGGCTTATGGAATGGTATCTGTCCTAATATCAACCTCTGGTTTTATGCAGCCTCCCCACTCTCCTTTCCCCTTAAGCAAGCATCAGTTTCTTTTGTAAATGTGAGACTCAGTTGTGTTTTGTAATGCAGTTCACGCGTAGCCGTGTTTACGTTCCCGGTATTCGTGATACCTTATGATGTTTCTTTTTCTGTGTGACTTATTTCACTTAGAATCATCGTAACTAAATCCACTCATTATGCTGCTACTGGTCTGTTGCCATTGATTTCATTGTTGAGTGATATTCCATTGTAGGGATGTACCACAACTTTAATATCCATTTTTCTCTCTCTGGGCTATTGAAGTTGTACCATAGTCAAGGTTCCCGTCAACAGCGCAGCCCCAAACTTTGGTGTGGCTGTGTCTTTTTCATTTAAATTTTCCGAATCTATGGCACCATAAGTGGAAGTGCCCTAGGCTCTCTAGCTTGGTTTTCTCTTTGTTCCAGGAAACACCATCCACTTCTCCAGAGTGGCTGTTGGCAATTTACATCCCGCCCATCAGCATAACAAGGCTGCCGGTTCTCCATGGCCTGTCCTGCCTCTCTGGATTTTACACTTTTTTTCGGAGGGCCTTTTTGATCGGTGGGAAGTGAGAGTTGCTTGTAGTGCGGATTTCCATTGCAAGCTTGCTTGCTTGGCCATAAAGGGCGTATGCGTTTTTTCCTGAATATATTCAGGAAAAAACGCATACGCCCTTTTTGGCCAAGTGCATCACTGTCGAACTGCTGCCTCTTTTCCTACGCTTTCAGAGCAATTCTTATCTACCCCCCGATATCTGTTTTCTGCAATTCTGCGTCGCGTTCAAGTCCTCCTCACAGCCTTCCTTCAATAAATTTTTGGATGATAGGGGTCATTTGAAACTCTGCAGGATTGTGAGTTACAGTGCCAGAAATCTCCTTTTCTCCACTCGCTTTCTTGTGAGCTGACCGCAAACCCGAAGAATAGCTTCAGGCCCTAATCTCGTTCCGGCATGGCACGCTGAACCTTTGGTGAACTCTTCTTCCTGTAGGGAAATCAGAGTTCAATGTGCCCGTCCAAACACATCGAGTTAGCCGCTCATTGGTTCTCCTTATTCCTGATCATCTTCTACCGAAATTGCAAAGTGTGCGAAACAAGAGGTCAAAGGCACTGACTCTCCAAGTGGGGAGAATGTTAATATGGCCTCTGGAACCGCGAACTCGAGTCCCAGGGTTCGAAAATGGCGATGAGTTTCAGAAACTTTGCCTGATCCCTTCGTGGACCATATTCTGGGTTTTCCATGCATATTTTAGCTGAAGGATAAATCCCTTAAACGTGGAGATTTGGGACCCGTGGAATGGGAACCATGCACCATTACCTCAAAGGGTCTGCATTCCCTCACCAATAGCATCAGCCCCAAGTGTCCAGCCTTATCTCTCCCACGGCTGTGGATGTAGAGGTGGTAAATCCAAGATTCCACACAAGCCCTGAAGGACTTATTTAAGAATTTCTCTCTATTTCACAGTCCTTGTGTTTTCTTTTTCAAATTTATTTTTATAAGGGGATTTAGCTTATGTACACTGCTGTGTGTATGCTGCTGTACACAAATGATTTTCTTATGGAGACCTATAAATGTATGGGTTTTAATTTTCTTCATAGTCAGGTATATTCCTCGGTTTTGAACACGGGGTGCTGAGTCCATGTGGTTGAGCGAGGAGGAGGTCTTGTCTAATATATATTTGGCTTATGGAATGGTATCTGTCCTAATATCAACCTCTGGTTTTATGCAGCCTCCCCACTCTCCTTTCCCCTTAAGCAAGCATCAGTTTCTTTTGTAAATGTGAGACTCTGTTGTGTTTTGTAATGCAGTTCATGCGTAGCCGTGTTTACGTTCCCGGTATTCGTGATACCTTATGATGTTTCTTTTTCTGTGTGACTTATTTCACTTAGAATCATCGTAACTAAATCCACTCATTATGCTGCTACTGGTCTGTTGCCATTGATTTCATTGTTGAGTGATATTCCATTGTAGGGATGTACCACAACTTTTATATCCATTTTTCTCTTTCTGGGCTATTGAAGTTGTACCATAGTCAAGGTTCCCGTAAAGAGAGCAGTCCCAAATTTTGGTGTGGCTGTGTCTTTTTCATTTAAATTTTCCGAATCTATGGCACCATAAGTGGAAGTGCCCTAGGCTCTCTAGCTTGGTTTTCTCTTTGTTCCAGGAAACACCATCCACTTCTCCAGAGTGGCTGTTGGCAATTTACATCCCGCCCATCAGCATAACAAGGCTGCCGGTTCTCCATGGCCTGTCCTGCCTCTCTGGATTTTACACTTTTTTTCGGAGGGCCCTTTTGATCGGTGGGAAGTGAGAGTTGCTTGTAGTGCGGATTTCCATTGCAGGCTTGCTTGGTTGGCCAAAAAGGGCGTATGCGTTTTTTCCTGAATATATTCAGGAAAAAACGCATACGCCCTTTTTGGCCAAGTGCATCACTGTCGAACTGCTGCCTCTTTTCCTGCGCTTTCAGAGCAATTCTTATCTACCCCCCGATATCTGTTTTCTGCAATTCTGCGTCGCGTTCAAGTCCTCCTCACAGCCTTCCTTTAATAAATTTTTGGATGATAGGGGTCATTTGGAACTCTGCAGGATTGTGAGTTACAGTGCCAGAAATCTCCTTTTCTCAACTCGCTTTCTTGTGAGCTGACCGCAAACCCGAAGAATTGCTTCAGGCCCTAATCTCGTTCCGGCATGGCACGCTGAGCCTTTGGTGAACTCTTCTTCCTGTAGGGAAATCAGAGTTCAATGTGCCCGTCCAAACACATCGAGTTAGCCGCTCATTGGTTCTCCTTATTCCTGATCATCTTCTACCGAAATTGCAAAGTGTGCGAAACAAGAGGTCAAAGGCACTGACTCTCCAAGTGGGGAGAATGTTAATATGGCCTCTGGAGAGGCGAACTCGAGTCCCAGGGTTCGAAAATGGCGATGAGTTTTAGAAACTTTGCCTGATCACTTCGTGGACCATATTCTGGGTTTTCCATGCATATTTTAGCTGAAAGATAAATCCCTTAAACGTGGAGATTTGGGGCCCTTGGAAAGGGAACCATGCACCATTACCTCAAAGGGTCTGCATTCCCTCACCAATAGCATCAGCCACAAGTGTCCAGCCTTATCTCTCCCACAGCTGTGGATGTAGAGGTGGTAAAAACCCAGATTCCACACAAGCCCTGAAGGACTTATTTAAGAATTTCTCACTATTTCACAGTCCTTGTGTTTTCTTTTTCAAATTTATTTTTATAAGGGGATTTAGCTTATGTACACTGCTGTGTGTATGCTGCTGTACACAAATGATTTTCTTATGGAGACCTATAAATGTATGGGTTTTAATTTTCTTCATAGTCAGGTATATTCCTCGGTTTTGAACACGGGGTGCTGAGTCCATGTGGTTGAGCGAGGAGGAGGTCTTGTCTAATATATATTTGGCTTATGGAATGGTATCTGTCCTAATATCAACCTCTGGTTTTATGCAGCCTCCCCACTCTCCTTTCCCCTTAAGCAAGCATCAGTTTCTTTTGTAAATGTGAGACTCAGTTGTGTTTTGTAATGCAGTTCAAGCGTAGCCGTGTTTACGTTCCCGGTATTCGTGATACCTTATGATGTTTCTTTTTCTGTGTGACTTATTTCACTTAGAATCATCGTAACTAAATCCACTCATTATGCTGCTACTGGTCTGTTGCCATTGATTTCATTGTTGAGTGATATTCCATTGTAGGGATGTACCACACCTTTTATATCCATTTTTCTCTTTCTGGGCTATTGAAGTTGTACCATAGTCAAGGTTCCCGTCAAGAGCGCAGCCCCAAACTTTGGTGTGGCTGTGTCTTTTTCATTGAAATTTTCCGAATCTAGAGCACCATAAGTGGAAGTGCCCTAGGCTCTCTAGCTTGGTTTTTTCTTTGTTCCAGGAAACACCATCCACTTCTCCAGAGTGGCTGTTGGCAATTTACATCCCGCCCATCAGCATAAGAAGGCTGCCAGTTCTCCATGGCCTGTCCTGCCTCTCTGGATTTTACACTTTTTTCGGACGGCCCTTTGGATCGGTGGGAAGTGAGACTTCCTTGTAGTGCGGACTTCCATTGCAGGCTTGCTTGGTTGGCCAACAAGGGCGTATGCGTTTTTTCCTGAATCTATTCAGGAAAAAACACATATGCCCTTTTTGGCCAAGTGCATCACTGTCGAACTGCTGCCTCTTTTCCTATGCTTTCAGAGCAATTCTTATCTACCACCTGATATGTGTTTTCTGCAATTCTACATCGCGTTCAACTCCTCTTCACAGCCTTCCTTCAATAAATTTTTGGATGATAGGGTTCATTTGGATCTCTGCAGGATTGTGAGTTACACTGCCAAAAATCTTCTTTTCTCAACTCGCTATCTTGTGAGCCTGACCGCAAACCGGAAGAATTGCTTCAGGCCCTAATCTCGTTCCAGCATGGCACGCTGAGCCTTTGGTGAATTCTTCTTCCTGTAGGGAAATCAGAGTTCAATGTGCCCGTCCAAACACATCGAGTTAGCCGCTCATTGGTTCTCCTTATTCCTGTTCATCTTCCACAGAAATTTCAAACTGTGCGAAACAAGAGGTCAAAGGCACTGATTCTCCAAGTGGGGAGAATGTTAATATCGCATCTGGAACGGCGAACTCGAGTACCAGGGGGCGAAAATGGCGATGAGTTTTAGAAATTTTGCCTGATCACTTCGTGGACCATATTCTGGGTTTTCCATGCATATTTTAGCTGAAGGATAAATCCCTTAAACGTGGAGATTTGGGACCGGTGGAATGGGAACCATGCACCATTACCTCAAAGGGTCTGCATTCCCTTACCAATAGTATCAGCCTCAAGTGTCCAGCCTTATCTCTCCCCCAGCTGTGGATGTAGAGGTGGTACATCCAAGAATCCTCACAAGCCCTGAAGGACTTATTTAAGAATTTCTCTCTATTTCCCAGTCCGTGTGTTTTCTTTTCCAAATTTATTTTTATAAGGGGATTTAGCTTATTTAAACTGCTGTGTGTATGCTCCTGTACACAAATGATTTTCTTATGGAGACCTAGAAATGTATGGGTTTTAATTTTCTTCATATTCAGGCATATTCCTAGGTTTTGAATACGGTGTGTTGAGTCCAATTGGTTGAGCGAGGAGTAGGTTTTGTCTAATATATATTTGGCTTATGGAATGGTATCTGTCCTAATGTCAAACTCTGGTTTAATGCAGCCTCACCACTCTCCTTTCCCCTTAAGCAAGCATAAGTTTCTTTTGTAAATGTGAGACTCTGTTGTGTTTTGAAATGCAGTTCTTGCGTAGTCGTGTTTACATTCCCGGTATTAGTGATATTTTATGATGTTTCTTTTTCTGTGTGACTATTTCACTTAGAATCATCGTAACTATATCCACTCATTATGCTGCTACTGGTCTGTTGCCATTGATTTCATTGTTGAGTGAGATTTCATTGTTGAGTGATATTCCATTGTAGGGATGTACCACAATTTCTATATCCATTTTTCTCTTTCTGGGCTATTGAAGTTGGACCATAGTCAAGGTTCCCGTACACAGAGCAGCCCCAAACTTTGTTGTGGCTGTGTCTTTTTCATTTAAATTTTCCGAATCTATAGCACCATAAATGGAAGTGCCCTAGGCTCTCTAGCTTGATTTTTTCTTTGTTCCAGGAAACACCATCCACTTCTCCAGAGTGGCTGTTGGCAATTTACATCCTGCCCATCAGCATAACAAGGCTGCCGGTTCTCCGTGGCCTGTCCTGCCTCTCTGGATTTTACACTTTTTTCGGACGGCCCTTTTGATCGGTGGGAAGTGAGACTTTCTTGTAGTGCGGATTTCCATTGCAGGCTTGCTTGGTTGGCCAAGAAGGGCGTATGCGTTTTTACCTGAATATATTCAGGAAAAAACGCATACGCCATTTTTGGCCAAGTGCATCACTGTCTACCTGCTGCCTCTTTTCCTACGCTTTCAGAGCAATTCTTATCTACCACCTGATATCGGTTTTCTGCAATTCTGCGTTGCGTTCAAGCCCTCTTCACAGCCTTCCTTCAATAAATTTTTGGATGATAAGGGTCATTTGGAACTCTGAAGGATTGTGAGTTACAGTGCCAAAAATCTCCTTTTCTCAACTCACTTTCTTGTGAGCTGACCGCAAACCCGAAGAATTGCTTCAGGCCCTAATCTCGTTCCGGCATGGCACACTGAGCCTTTGGTGAATTCTTCTTCCTGTAGGGAAATCAGAGTTCAATGTGCCCGTCCAAACACATCGAGTTAGCCGCTCATTGGTTCTCCTTATTCCTGTTCATCTTCCACAGAAATTGCAAACTGTGCCAAACAAGAGGTCAAAGGCACTGACTCTCCAAGTGGGGAGAATGTTAATATCACATCTGTAACGGCGAACTCGAGTACCAGGGGGTGAAAATGGCGATGAGTTTTAGAAATTTTGCCTGATCACTTCGTGGACCATATTCTGGGCTTTCCATGCATATTTTAGCTGAAGGATAAATCCCATAAACGTGGAGATTTGGGACCCGTGGAATGGGAACCATGCAACATTACCTCAAAGGGTCTGCATTCCCTCACCAATAGTATCAGCCCCAAGGGTCCAGCCTTATCTCTCCTCCAGCTGTGGATGTAGAGGTGGTAAATCCAAGATCCCTCACAAACCCTGAAGGACTTATATAAGAATTTCTCTCTATTTGACAGTCCTTGTGTTTTGTTTTCCAAATTTATTTTTATATGGGGATTTAGCTTATTTACACTGCTCTGTGTATGCTGCTGTAAACAAATGATTTTTTTATGGAGACCTATAAATGTATGGGTTTTAATTTTTTTCATACTCACGTATATTCCTAGGTTTTGAATACGGGGTGTTGAGTCCATTTGGTTGAGCGAGGAGTAGGCCTTGTTTAATATATATTTGGCTTATGGAATGGTATCTGTCCTAATGTCAACCTCTGGTTTTATGCAGCCTCCCCACTCTCCTTTCCCCTTAAGCAAGCATAAGTTTCTTTTGTAAATGTGAGACTCTGTTGTGTTTTGAAATGCAGTCCATGCGTAGTCGTGTTTACATTCCTGGTATTAGTGATATCTTATGATATTTCTTTTTCTGTGTGACTTATTTCACTTAGGATCATCGTAACTATATCCACTCATTATGCTGCTACAGGTCTGTTGCCATTGATTTCATTGTTGAGTGAGATTTCATTGTTGAGTGATATTCCATTATAGGGATGTACCACAACTTCTATATCCATTTTTCTCTGTCTGGGCTATTGAAGTTGTACCATAGTCAAGGTTCCCGTACACAGAGCAGCCCCAAACTTTGGTGTGGCTGTGTCTTTTTCATTTAAATTTTCCGAATCTATAGCACCATAAGTGGAAGTGCCCTAGGCTCTCTAGCTTGGTTTTTTCTTTGTTCCAGGAAACACCATCCACTTCTCCAGAGTGTCTGTTGGCAATTTACATCCCGCCCATCAGCATAACAAGGCTGCCGGTTCTCCGTGACCTGTCCTGCCTCTCTGGATTTTACACTTTTTTCGGAAGGCCCTTTTGATCGGAGGGAAGTGAGACTTCATTGTAGTGCGGATTTCCATTGCAGGCTTGCTTATTTGGCCAAAAAGGGCGTATGCGTTTTCTCCTGAATATATTCAGGAAAAAACACATACGCCCATTTTGGCCAAGTGCATCACTGTCGAACTGCTGCCTCTTTTCCTTCGCTTTCAGAGCAATTCTTATCTACCACCTGATATCTGTTTTCTGCAATTCTACGTCGTGTTCAAGTCCTCTTCACAGCCTTCCTTCAATAAATTTTTGGATGATAGGGGTCATTTGGAACTCTGCAGTATTGTGAGTTACACTGCCAAAAATCTCCTTTTCTCAACTCGATTTCTTGTGAGCTGACCGCAAAACCGAAGAATTGTTTCAGGACCTAATCTCGTTCCGGCATGGCAAGCTGAGCCTTTGGTGAATTCTTCTTTCTGTAGGGAAATCAGAGTTCAGTGTTCCCGGCCAAACAAATCGAGTTAGCCGCTCATTTGTTCTCCTTATTCCTGTTCATCTTCCACAGAAATTGCAAACTGTGCGAAACAAGAGGTCAAAGGCACTGACTCTCCAAGTGGGGAGAATGTTCATATCGCAGCTGGAACGGCGAACTCGAGTACCAGGGGGCGAAAATGGCGATGAGTGTTAGAAATTTTGCATGATCACTTCGTGGACCATATTCTGGGTTTTCCATGCATATTTTAGCTGAAGGATAAATCCCTTAAACGTGGAGATTTGGGACCCGTGGAATGGGAACCATGCACCATTACCTCAAATGGTCTGCATTCCCTTACCAACAGTATCAGCCTCAAGTGTCCAGCCTTATCTCTCCAGCAGCTGTGGATGTAGAGGTGGTAAATCCAAGATTCCTAACAAGCCCTGAAGGACTTATTTAAGAATTACTCTCTATTTCACAGTCCTTGTGTTTTCTTTTCCAAATTTATTTTTATAAGGGGATTTAGCTTATTTACACTGCTGTGTGTATGCTGCCGTACACAAATGATTTTCTTATGGAAACCTATAAATGTATGGGTTTTAATTTTCTTCATAGTCAGGTATATTCCTAGGTTTTGAATACGGTGTGTTGAGTCCATTTGGTTGAGTGAGGAGTAGGTCTTATCTAATATATATTTGGCTTATGGTATGGTATCTGTCCAAATGTCAACCTCTAGTTTTATGCAGCCTCCCCACTCTCCTTTCCCCTTAAGCAAGCATAAGTTTCTTTTGTAAATGTGAGACTCTGTTGTGTTTTGAAATGCAGTTCACGCGTAGTCGTGTTTACATTCCCGGTATTAGTGATATCTTATGATGTTTCTTTTTCTGTGTGACTATTTCACTTATAATCATCGTAACTATATCCACTCATTATGCTGCTACTGGTCTGTTGCCATTGATTTCATTGTTGAGTGAGATTTCATTGTTGAGTGATATTCCATTGTAGGGATGTACCACAATTTCTATATCCATTTTTCTCTTTCTGGGCTATTGAAGTTGTACCATAGTCAAGGTTCCCGTACACAGAGCAGCCCCAAACTTTGGTGTGGCTGTGTCTTTTTCATTTAATTTTTCCGAATCTATAGCACCATAAGTGGAAGTGCCCTAGGCTCTCTAGCTTGGTTTTCTCTTTGTTCCAGGAAACACCATCCACTTCTCCAGAGTGGCTGTTGGCAATTTACATCCCGCCCATCAGCATAACAAGGCTGCCAGTTCTCCGTGGCCTGTCCTGCCTCTCTGGATTTTACACTTTTTTCGGACGGCCCTTTTGATCGGTGGGAAGTGAGACTTCCTTGTAGTGCGGATTTCCATTGCAGGCTTGCTTGGTTTCCAAAAAGGGCGTATGCGTTTTTTCCTAAATATATTCAGGAAAAAACGCATACGCCCTTTTTGGCCAAGTGCATCACTGTCGAACTGCTGCCTCTTTTCCTACGCTTTCAGAGCAATTCTTATCTACCCACTGATATCTCTTTTCTGCAATTCTGCGTCGCGTTCAAGTCCTCCTCACAGCCTTCCTTCAATAAATTTTTGGATGATAGGGGTCATTTGGAACTCTGCAGGATTGTGAGTTACAGTGCCAAAAATCTCCTTTTCTCAACTCGCTTTCTTGTGAGCTGACCGCAAACCCGAAGAATTGCTTCAGGCCCTAATCTCGTTATGGCATGGCACGCTGAGCCTTTGGTGAACTCTTCTTCCTGTAGGGAAATCAGAGTTCAATGTGCCCGTCCAAACACATCGAGTTAACTGCTCATTGGTTCTCTTTATTCCTGATCATCTTCTACAGAAATTGCAAACTGTGCGAAACAAGAGGTCAACGGCACTGACTCTCCAAGTGGGGAGAATGTTAATATCGCCTCTGGAACGGTGAACGCGAGTCCCAGGGGGCGAAAATGGCGATGAGTTTTAGAAATTTTGCCTGATCACTTCGTGGACCATATTCTGGGTTTTCATGCATATTTTAGCTGAAAGATAGATCCCTTAAACGTGGAGATTTGGGAACCGTGGAATGGGAACCATGCACCATTACCTCAAAGGGTCTGCATTCCCTCACCAATAGCATCAGCCCCAAGTGTCCAGCCTTATCTCTCCAACAGCTGTGGATGTAGAGGTGGTAAATCCAAGATTCCACACAAGCCCTGAAGGACTTATTTAAGAATTTCTCTCTATTTCACAGTCCTTGAGTTTTCTTTTTCAAATTTATTTTTATAAGGGGATTTAGCTTATTTACACTGCTGTGTGTATGCTGCTGTACACAAATGATTTTCTTATGGAGACCCATAAATGTATGGGTTTTAATTTTCTTCATAGTCAGGTATATTCCTAGGTTTTGAACACGGGGTGCTGAGTCCATGTGGTTGAGCGAGGAGTAGGTCTTGTCTAATATACATTTGGCTTATGGAATGGTATCTGTCCTAATATCAACCTCTGGTTTTATGCAGCCTCCCCACTCTCCTTTCCCCTTAAGCAAGCATCAGTTTCTTTTGTAAATGTGAGACTCTGTTGTGTTTTGTAATGCAGTTCACACGTAGCCGTGTTTACATTCCCGGTATTCGTGCTGTCTTATGATGTTTCTTTTTCTGTGTGACTTATTTCACTTAGAATCATCGTAATTAAATCCACTCATTGTGCTGCTACTGGTCTGTTGCCATTGATTTCATTGTTGAGTGATATTCCATTGTACGGATGTACCACAACATTTATATCCATTTTTCTCTTTCTGGGCTATTGAAGTTGTACCATAGTCAAGGTTCCCGTAAAGAGAGCAGCCCCAAACTTTGGTGTGGCTGTGTCTCTTTCATTTAAATTTTCCGAATCTATAGCACCATAAGTGGAAGTGCCCTAGGCTCTCTAGCTTGGTTTTCTCTTTGTTCCAGGAAACACCACCCACTTCTCCAGAGTGGCTGTTGGCAATTTACATCCCGCCCATCAGCATAACAAGGCTGCCGGTTCTCCATTGCCTGTCCTGCCTCTCTGGATTTTACACTTTTTTCGGAGGGCCCTGTTGATCGGTGGGAAGTGAGAGTTGCTTGTAGTGCGGATTTCCATTGCAGGCTTGCTTGGTTGGCCAAAAAGGGCGTATGCGTTTTTACCTGAATATATTCAGGAAAAAACGCATACGCCATTTTTGGCCAAGTGCATCACTGTCGAACTGCTGCCTCTTTTCCTACGCTTTCAGAGCAATTCTTATCTACCACCTGATATCTGTTTTCTGCAATTCTGCATCGCGTTCAAGTCCTCTTCACAGCCTTCCTTCAATAAATTTTTGGATGATAAGGGTCATTTGGAACTCTGCAGGATTGTGAGATACAGTGCCAAAAATCTCCTTTTCTCAACTCACTTTCTTGTGAGCTGACCGCAAACCCGAAGAATTGCTTCAGGCCCTAATCTCGTCCTGGCATGGCACGCTGAGCCTTTGGTGAATTCCTCTTCCTGTTGGGAAATCAGAGTTCAATGTGCCGGTCCAAACACATCGAGTTAGCCGCTCATTGGTTCTCCTTATTCCTGTTCATCTTCCACAGAAATTGCAAACTGTGCGAAACAATAGGTCAAAGGCACTGACTCTCCAAGTGGGGAGAATGTTATTATCGCATCTGGAACGGCGAACTCGAGTACCAGGGGGCTAAAATGGCGATGAGTTTTAGAAATTTTGCCTGATCACTTAGTGGACCATATTCTGGGTTTTCCATGCATATTTTAGCTGAAGGATAAATCCCTTACACGTGGAGATTTGGACCCGTGGAATGGTAACCATGCACCATTACCTCAAAGCGTCTGCATTCCCTCACCAATAGTATCAGCCCCAAGTGTCCAGCCTTATCTCTCCCCCAGCTGTGGATGTAGCAGTGGTAAATCCAAGATTCCTCACAAGCCCTCAAGGACTTATTTAAGAATTGCTCTCTATTTGACAGTCCTTGTGTTTTCTTTTTCAAATTTATTTTTATAAGGGGATTTAGCTTATTTACACTGCTGTGTGTATGCTGCTGTACACAAATGATTTTCTTATGGAGACCTATAAATGTATGGGTTTTAATTTTCTTCATAGTCAGGTATATTCCTAGGTTTTGAATACGGGGTGTTGAGTCCATTTGGTTGAGCAAGGAGTAGCACTTGTCTAATATATATTTGGCTTAAGAAATGGTATCTGTCCTAATGTCAACCTCTGGTTTTATGCAGCCTTCCCACTCTCCTTTCCCCTTAAGCAAGCATAAGTTTCTTTTGTAAATGTGAGACTCTGTTGTGTTTTGTAATGCAGTTCATACGTAGCCGTGTTTACCTTCCCGGTATTAGTGATATCTTATGATGTTTCTTTTTCTGTGTGACTTATTTCACTTAGAATCATCGTAACTAAATCCACTCATTATGCTGCTACTGGTCTGTTGCCATTGATTTCATTGTTGAGTGATATTCCATTGTAGGGATGTACCACAACTTCTATATCCATTTTTCTCTTTCTGGGCTATTAAGGATGTACCACAGTCAAGGATCCCGCACACAGAGCAGCCCCAAACTTTGGTGTGGCTGTGTCTTTTTCATTTAAATTTTCCGAATCTATAGCACCATAAGTGGAAGTGCCCTAGGCTCTCTAGCTTGGTTTTTTCTTTGTTCCAGGAAACACCATCCACTTCTCCAGAGTGGCTGTTGGCAATTTACATCCCGCCCATCAGCATAAGAAGGCTGCCAGTTCTCCATGGCCTGTCCTGCCTCTCTGGATTTTACACTTTTTTCGGACGGCCCTTTGGATCGGTGGGAAGTGAGACTTCCTTGTAGTGCGGACTTCCATTGCAGGCTTGCTTGGTTGGCCAACAAGGGCGTATGCGTTTTTTCCTGAATCTATTCAGGAAAAAACACATATGCCCTTTTTGGCCAAGTGCATCACTGTCGAACTGCTGCCTCTTTTCCTATGCTTTCAGAGCAATTCTTATCTACCACCTGATATGTGTTTTCTGCAATTCTACATCGCGTTCAACTCCTCTTCACAGCCTTCCTTCAATAAATTTTTGGATGATAGGGTTCATTTGGATCTCTGCAGGATTGTGAGTTACACTGCCAAAAATCTTCTTTTCTCAACTCGCTATCTTGTGAGCCTGACCGCAAACCGGAAGAATTGCTTCAGGCCCTAATCTCGTTCCAGCATGGCACGCTGAGCCTTTGGTGAATTCTTCTTCCTGTAGGGAAATCAGAGTTCAATGTGCCCGTCCAAACACATCGAGTTAGCCGCTCATTGGTTCTCCTTATTCCTGTTCATCTTCCACAGAAATTTCAAACTGTGCGAAACAAGAGGTCAAAGGCACTGATTCTCCAAGTGGGGAGAATGTTAATATCGCATCTGGAACGGCGAACTCGAGTACCAGGGGGCGAAAATGGCGATGAGTTTTAGAAATTTTGCCTGATCACTTCGTGGACCATATTCTGGGTTTTCCATGCATATTTTAGCTGAAGGATAAATCCCTTAAACGTGGAGATTTGGGACCGGTGGAATGGGAACCATGCACCATTACCTCAAAGGGTCTGCATTCCCTTACCAATAGTATCAGCCTCAAGTGTCCAGCCTTATCTCTCCCCCAGCTGTGGATGTAGAGGTGGTACATCCAAGAATCCTCACAAGCCCTGAAGGACTTATTTAAGAATTTCTCTCTATTTCCCAGTCCGTGTGTTTTCTTTTCCAAATTTATTTTTATAAGGGGATTTAGCTTATTTAAACTGCTGTGTGTATGCTCCTGTACACAAATGATTTTCTTATGGAGACCTAGAAATGTATGGGTTTTAATTTTCTTCATATTCAGGCATATTCCTAGGTTTTGAATACGGTGTGTTGAGTCCAATTGGTTGAGCGAGGAGTAGGTTTTGTCTAATATATATTTGGCTTATGGAATGGTATCTGTCCTAATGTCAAACTCTGGTTTAATGCAGCCTCACCACTCTCCTTTCCCCTTAAGCAAGCATAAGTTTCTTTTGTAAATGTGAGACTCTGTTGTGTTTTGAAATGCAGTTCTTGCGTAGTCGTGTTTACATTCCCGGTATTAGTGATATTTTATGATGTTTCTTTTTCTGTGTGACTATTTCACTTAGAATCATCGTAACTATATCCACTCATTATGCTGCTACTGGTCTGTTGCCATTGATTTCATTGTTGAGTGAGATTTCATTGTTGAGTGATATTCCATTGTAGGGATGTACCACAATTTCTATATCCATTTTTCTCTTTCTGGGCTATTGAAGTTGGACCATAGTCAAGGTTCCCGTACACAGAGCAGCCCCAAACTTTGTTGTGGCTGTGTCTTTTTCATTTAAATTTTCCGAATCTATAGCACCATAAATGGAAGTGCCCTAGGCTCTCTAGCTTGATTTTTTCTTTGTTCCAGGAAACACCATCCACTTCTCCAGAGTGGCTGTTGGCAATTTACATCCTGCCCATCAGCATAACAAGGCTGCCGGTTCTCCGTGGCCTGTCCTGCCTCTCTGGATTTTACACTTTTTTCGGACGGCCCTTTTGATCGGTGGGAAGTGAGACTTTCTTGTAGTGCGGATTTCCATTGCAGGCTTGCTTGGTTGGCCAAGAAGGGCGTATGCGTTTTTACCTGAATATATTCAGGAAAAAACGCATACGCCATTTTTGGCCAAGTGCATCACTGTCTACCTGCTGCCTCTTTTCCTACGCTTTCAGAGCAATTCTTATCTACCACCTGATATCGGTTTTCTGCAATTCTGCGTTGCGTTCAAGCCCTCTTCACAGCCTTCCTTCAATAAATTTTTGGATGATAAGGGTCATTTGGAACTCTGAAGGATTGTGAGTTACAGTGCCAAAAATCTCCTTTTCTCAACTCACTTTCTTGTGAGCTGACCGCAAACCCGAAGAATTGCTTCAGGCCCTAATCTCGTTCCGGCATGGCACACTGAGCCTTTGGTGAATTCTTCTTCCTGTAGGGAAATCAGAGTTCAATGTGCCCGTCCAAACACATCGAGTTAGCCGCTCATTGGTTCTCCTTATTCCTGTTCATCTTCCACAGAAATTGCAAACTGTGCCAAACAAGAGGTCAAAGGCACTGACTCTCCAAGTGGGGAGAATGTTAATATCACATCTGTAACGGCGAACTCGAGTACCAGGGGGTGAAAATGGCGATGAGTTTTAGAAATTTTGCCTGATCACTTCGTGGACCATATTCTGGGCTTTCCATGCATATTTTAGCTGAAGGATAAATCCCATAAACGTGGAGATTTGGGACCCGTGGAATGGGAACCATGCAACATTACCTCAAAGGGTCTGCATTCCCTCACCAATAGTATCAGCCCCAAGGGTCCAGCCTTATCTCTCCTCCAGCTGTGGATGTAGAGGTGGTAAATCCAAGATCCCTCACAAACCCTGAAGGACTTATATAAGAATTTCTCTCTATTTGACAGTCCTTGTGTTTTGTTTTCCAAATTTATTTTTATATGGGGATTTAGCTTATTTACACTGCTCTGTGTATGCTGCTGTAAACAAATGATTTTTTTATGGAGACCTATAAATGTATGGGTTTTAATTTTTTTCATACTCACGTATATTCCTAGGTTTTGAATACGGGGTGTTGAGTCCATTTGGTTGAGCGAGGAGTAGGCCTTGTTTAATATATATTTGGCTTATGGAATGGTATCTGTCCTAATGTCAACCTCTGGTTTTATGCAGCCTCCCCACTCTCCTTTCCCCTTAAGCAAGCATAAGTTTCTTTTGTAAATGTGAGACTCTGTTGTGTTTTGAAATGCAGTCCATGCGTAGTCGTGTTTACATTCCTGGTATTAGTGATATCTTATGATATTTCTTTTTCTGTGTGACTTATTTCACTTAGGATCATCGTAACTATATCCACTCATTATGCTGCTACAGGTCTGTTGCCATTGATTTCATTGTTGAGTGAGATTTCATTGTTGAGTGATATTCCATTATAGGGATGTACCACAACTTCTATATCCATTTTTCTCTGTCTGGGCTATTGAAGTTGTACCATAGTCAAGGTTCCCGTACACAGAGCAGCCCCAAACTTTGGTGTGGCTGTGTCTTTTTCATTTAAATTTTCCGAATCTATAGCACCATAAGTGGAAGTGCCCTAGGCTCTCTAGCTTGGTTTTTTCTTTGTTCCAGGAAACACCATCCACTTCTCCAGAGTGTCTGTTGGCAATTTACATCCCGCCCATCAGCATAACAAGGCTGCCGGTTCTCCGTGACCTGTCCTGCCTCTCTGGATTTTACACTTTTTTCGGAAGGCCCTTTTGATCGGAGGGAAGTGAGACTTCATTGTAGTGCGGATTTCCATTGCAGGCTTGCTTATTTGGCCAAAAAGGGCGTATGCGTTTTCTCCTGAATATATTCAGGAAAAAACACATACGCCCATTTTGGCCAAGTGCATCACTGTCGAACTGCTGCCTCTTTTCCTTCGCTTTCAGAGCAATTCTTATCTACCACCTGATATCTGTTTTCTGCAATTCTACGTCGTGTTCAAGTCCTCTTCACAGCCTTCCTTCAATAAATTTTTGGATGATAGGGGTCATTTGGAACTCTGCAGTATTGTGAGTTACACTGCCAAAAATCTCCTTTTCTCAACTCGATTTCTTGTGAGCTGACCGCAAAACCGAAGAATTGTTTCAGGACCTAATCTCGTTCCGGCATGGCAAGCTGAGCCTTTGGTGAATTCTTCTTTCTGTAGGGAAATCAGAGTTCAGTGTTCCCGGCCAAACAAATCGAGTTAGCCGCTCATTTGTTCTCCTTATTCCTGTTCATCTTCCACAGAAATTGCAAACTGTGCGAAACAAGAGGTCAAAGGCACTGACTCTCCAAGTGGGGAGAATGTTCATATCGCAGCTGGAACGGCGAACTCGAGTACCAGGGGGCGAAAATGGCGATGAGTGTTAGAAATTTTGCATGATCACTTCGTGGACCATATTCTGGGTTTTCCATGCATATTTTAGCTGAAGGATAAATCCCTTAAACGTGGAGATTTGGGACCCGTGGAATGGGAACCATGCACCATTACCTCAAATGGTCTGCATTCCCTTACCAACAGTATCAGCCTCAAGTGTCCAGCCTTATCTCTCCAGCAGCTGTGGATGTAGAGGTGGTAAATCCAAGATTCCTAACAAGCCCTGAAGGACTTATTTAAGAATTACTCTCTATTTCACAGTCCTTGTGTTTTCTTTTCCAAATTTATTTTTATAAGGGGATTTAGCTTATTTACACTGCTGTGTGTATGCTGCCGTACACAAATGATTTTCTTATGGAAACCTATAAATGTATGGGTTTTAATTTTCTTCATAGTCAGGTATATTCCTAGGTTTTGAATACGGTGTGTTGAGTCCATTTGGTTGAGTGAGGAGTAGGTCTTATCTAATATATATTTGGCTTATGGTATGGTATCTGTCCAAATGTCAACCTCTAGTTTTATGCAGCCTCCCCACTCTCCTTTCCCCTTAAGCAAGCATAAGTTTCTTTTGTAAATGTGAGACTCTGTTGTGTTTTGAAATGCAGTTCACGCGTAGTCGTGTTTACATTCCCGGTATTAGTGATATCTTATGATGTTTCTTTTTCTGTGTGACTATTTCACTTATAATCATCGTAACTATATCCACTCATTATGCTGCTACTGGTCTGTTGCCATTGATTTCATTGTTGAGTGAGATTTCATTGTTGAGTGATATTCCATTGTAGGGATGTACCACAATTTCTATATCCATTTTTCTCTTTCTGGGCTATTGAAGTTGTACCATAGTCAAGGTTCCCGTACACAGAGCAGCCCCAAACTTTGGTGTGGCTGTGTCTTTTTCATTTAATTTTTCCGAATCTATAGCACCATAAGTGGAAGTGCCCTAGGCTCTCTAGCTTGGTTTTCTCTTTGTTCCAGGAAACACCATCCACTTCTCCAGAGTGGCTGTTGGCAATTTACATCCCGCCCATCAGCATAACAAGGCTGCCAGTTCTCCGTGGCCTGTCCTGCCTCTCTGGATTTTACACTTTTTTCGGACGGCCCTTTTGATCGGTGGGAAGTGAGACTTCCTTGTAGTGCGGATTTCCATTGCAGGCTTGCTTGGTTTCCAAAAAGGGCGTATGCGTTTTTTCCTAAATATATTCAGGAAAAAACGCATACGCCCTTTTTGGCCAAGTGCATCACTGTCGAACTGCTGCCTCTTTTCCTACGCTTTCAGAGCAATTCTTATCTACCCACTGATATCTCTTTTCTGCAATTCTGCGTCGCGTTCAAGTCCTCCTCACAGCCTTCCTTCAATAAATTTTTGGATGATAGGGGTCATTTGGAACTCTGCAGGATTGTGAGTTACAGTGCCAAAAATCTCCTTTTCTCAACTCGCTTTCTTGTGAGCTGACCGCAAACCCGAAGAATTGCTTCAGGCCCTAATCTCGTTATGGCATGGCACGCTGAGCCTTTGGTGAACTCTTCTTCCTGTAGGGAAATCAGAGTTCAATGTGCCCGTCCAAACACATCGAGTTAACTGCTCATTGGTTCTCTTTATTCCTGATCATCTTCTACAGAAATTGCAAACTGTGCGAAACAAGAGGTCAACGGCACTGACTCTCCAAGTGGGGAGAATGTTAATATCGCCTCTGGAACGGTGAACGCGAGTCCCAGGGGGCGAAAATGGCGATGAGTTTTAGAAATTTTGCCTGATCACTTCGTGGACCATATTCTGGGTTTTCATGCATATTTTAGCTGAAAGATAGATCCCTTAAACGTGGAGATTTGGGAACCGTGGAATGGGAACCATGCACCATTACCTCAAAGGGTCTGCATTCCCTCACCAATAGCATCAGCCCCAAGTGTCCAGCCTTATCTCTCCAACAGCTGTGGATGTAGAGGTGGTAAATCCAAGATTCCACACAAGCCCTGAAGGACTTATTTAAGAATTTCTCTCTATTTCACAGTCCTTGAGTTTTCTTTTTCAAATTTATTTTTATAAGGGGATTTAGCTTATTTACACTGCTGTGTGTATGCTGCTGTACACAAATGATTTTCTTATGGAGACCCATAAATGTATGGGTTTTAATTTTCTTCATAGTCAGGTATATTCCTAGGTTTTGAACACGGGGTGCTGAGTCCATGTGGTTGAGCGAGGAGTAGGTCTTGTCTAATATACATTTGGCTTATGGAATGGTATCTGTCCTAATATCAACCTCTGGTTTTATGCAGCCTCCCCACTCTCCTTTCCCCTTAAGCAAGCATCAGTTTCTTTTGTAAATGTGAGACTCTGTTGTGTTTTGTAATGCAGTTCACACGTAGCCGTGTTTACATTCCCGGTATTCGTGCTGTCTTATGATGTTTCTTTTTCTGTGTGACTTATTTCACTTAGAATCATCGTAATTAAATCCACTCATTGTGCTGCTACTGGTCTGTTGCCATTGATTTCATTGTTGAGTGATATTCCATTGTACGGATGTACCACAACATTTATATCCATTTTTCTCTTTCTGGGCTATTGAAGTTGTACCATAGTCAAGGTTCCCGTAAAGAGAGCAGCCCCAAACTTTGGTGTGGCTGTGTCTCTTTCATTTAAATTTTCCGAATCTATAGCACCATAAGTGGAAGTGCCCTAGGCTCTCTAGCTTGGTTTTCTCTTTGTTCCAGGAAACACCACCCACTTCTCCAGAGTGGCTGTTGGCAATTTACATCCCGCCCATCAGCATAACAAGGCTGCCGGTTCTCCATTGCCTGTCCTGCCTCTCTGGATTTTACACTTTTTTCGGAGGGCCCTGTTGATCGGTGGGAAGTGAGAGTTGCTTGTAGTGCGGATTTCCATTGCAGGCTTGCTTGGTTGGCCAAAAAGCGCGTATACGTTTTCTCCTGAATATATTCAGGAAAAAACGCATACGCGCTTTTTGGCCAAGTGCATCACTGTCGAACTGCTGCCTCTTTTCCTACGCTTTCAGAGCAATTCTTATCTACCCCCTGATATCTGTTTTCTGCAATTCTGCGTCGCGTTCAAGTCCTCCTCACAACCTTCCTTCAATAAATTTTTGGATGATAGGGGTCATTTGGAACTCTGCAGGATTGTGAGTTACAGTGCCAAAAATCTCCTTTTCTCAACTCGCTTTCTTGTGAGCTGACCGCAAACCCAAAGAATTGCTTCAGGCCCTACTCACGTTCCGGCATGGCACGCTGAGCCTTTGGTGGACTCTTCTTCCTGTAGGGAAATCAGAGTTCAATATGCCCGTCCAAACACAGCGAGTTAGCCGCTCATTGGTTCTCCTTATTCCTGATCATCTTCTACAGAAATTGCAAACTGTGCGAAACAAGAGGTCAAAGGCACAGACTCTCCAAGTGGGGAGAATGTTAATATCGCCTCTGGAACGGCGAACTCGAGCCCCTGGGGGCGAAAATGGCGATGAGTTTTAGAAACTTTGCCTGATCACTTCGTGGACCATATTCTGGGTTTTCCATGCATATTTTAGCTGAAGGATAAATCCCTTAAACGTGGAGATTTGGGACCCGTGGAATGGGAACCATGCACCATTACCTCAAAGGGTCTGCATTCCCTCACCAATAGTATCAGCCCCAATTGTCCAGTCTTATCTCTCCCACAGCTGTGGATGTAGAGGTTGTAAATCCAAGATTCCACACAAGCCCTGAAGGACTTATTTAAGAATTTCTCTCTATTTCACAGTCCTTGTGTTTTCTTTTTCAAATTTATTTTTATAAGGGGATTTAGCTTATTTACACTGCTGTGTGTATGCTGCTGTACACAAATGATTTTCTTATGAAGACCTATAAATGTATGGGTTTTAATTTTCTTCATAGTCAGGTATATTCCTCGGTTTTGAACACGGGGTGCTGAGTCCATGTGGTTGAGCGAGGAGGAGGTCTTGTCTAATATATATTTGGCTTATGGAATGGTATCTGTCCTAATATCAACCTCTGGTTTTATGCAGCCTCCCCACTCTCCTTTCCCCTTAAGCAAGCAGCAGTTTCTTTTGTAAATGTGAGACTCTGTTGTGTTTTGTAATGCAGTTCACGCGTAGCCGTGATTACGTTCCCGGTATTCGTGATACCTTATGATGTTTCTTTTTCTGTGTGACTTATTTCACTTAGAATCATCGTAACTATATCCACTCATTATGCTGCTACTGGTCTGTTGCCATTGATTTCATTGTTGAGTGAGATTTCATTGTTGAGTGATATTCCATTGTAGGGATGTACCACAATTTCCATATCCATTTTTCTCTTTCTGGGCTATTGAAGTTGTACCATAGTCAAGGTTCCCATACACAGAGCAGCCCCTAACATTGTTGTGGCTGTGTCTTTTTCATTTAAATTTTCCGAATCTATAGCACCATAAATGGAAGTGCCCTAGGCTCTCTAGCTTGTTTTTTCCTTTGTTCCAGGAAACACTATCCACTTCTCCAGAGTGGCTGTTGGCAATTTACATCCCGCCCATCAGCAAAACAAGGCTGCCGGTTCTCCGTGGCCTGTCCTGTCTCTCTGGATTTTACACTTTTTTCGGACGGCCCTTTTGATCGGTGGGAAGTGAGACTTCCTTGTAATGCGGATTTCCATTGCAGGCTTGCTTGGTTGGCCAAAAAGGGCGTATGCGTTTTTACCTGAATATATTCAGGAAAAAACGCATACGCCATTTTTGGCCAAGTGCATCACTGTCGAACTGCTGCCTCTTTTCCTACGCTTTCAGAGCAATTCTTATCTACCACCTGATATCTGTTTTCTGCAATTCTGCATCGCGTTCAAGTCCTCTTCACAGCCTTCCTTCAATAAATTTTTGGATGATAAGGGTCATTTGGAACTCTGCAGGATTGTGAGATACAGTGCCAAAAATCTCCTTTTCTCAACTCACTTTGTTGTGAGCTGACCGCAAACCCGAAGAATTGCTTCAGGCCCTAATCTCGTCCTGGCATGGCACGCTGAGCCTTTGGTGAATTCCTCTTCCTGTTGGGAAATCAGAGTTCAATGTGCCGGTCCAAACACATCGAGTTAGCCGCTCATTGGTTCTCCTTATTCCTGTTCATCTTCCACAGAAATTGCAAACTGTGCGAAACAATAGGTCAAAGGCACTGACTCTCCAAGTGGGGAGAATGTTATTATCGCATCTGGAACGGCGAACTCGATCACCAGGGTGCGAAAATGGCGATGAGTTTTAGAAATTTTGCCTGATCACTTCGTGGACAATATTCTGGGCTTTCAATGCATATTTTAGCTGAAGGATAAATCCCTTAAACGTGGAGATTTGGGACCCGTGGAATGGGAACCATGCACCATTACCTCAAAGGGTCTGCATTCCCTCACGAATAGTATCAGCCCCAAGTGTCCAGCCTTATCTCTACCCCAGCAGTGGATGTAGAGGTGGTAAATCCAAGATTCCTCACAAGCCCTGAAGGACTTATTTAAGAATTTCTCTCTATTTGACAGTCCTTGTGTTTTCTTTTCCAAATTTATTTTTATAAGGGGATTTAGCTTATTTACACTGCTGTGTGTATGCTGCCGTACACAAATGATTTTTTTATGGAGACCTATAAATGTATGGGTTTTAATTTCCTTCATAGTCAGGTATATTCCTAGGTTTTGAATACGGTGTGTTGAGTCCATTTGGTGGAGCGAGGAGTAGGTCTTGTCTAATATATATTTGGCTTATGGAATGGTATCTGTCCTAATGTCAACCTCTGGTTTTATGCAGCCTCCCCACTCTCCTTTCCCCTTAAGCAAGCATAAGTTTCTTTTGTAAATGTGAGACTCTGTTGTGTTTTGAAATGCAGTTCATGCGTAGTCGTGTTTACATTCCCGGTATTAGTGATATCTTATGATGTTTCTTTTTCTGTGTGACTTATTTCACTTAGGATCATCGTAACTATAACCACTCATTATGCTGCTACTGGTCTGTTGCCATTGATTTCATGGTTGAGTGATATTCCATTGTAGGGATGTACCACAACTTCTATATCCATTTTTCTCTGTCTGGGCTATTGAAGTTGTACCATAGTCAAGTTTCCCGTACACAGAGCAGCCCCAAACTTTGGTGTGGCTGTGTCTTTTTCATTTAAATTTTCCGAATGTATGGCACCATAAGTGGATGTGCCCTAGGCTCTCTAGCTTGGTTTTTTCTTTGTTCCAGGAAACACCATCTACTTCTCCAGAGTGGCTGTTGGCAATTTACATCCCGCCCATGAGCATAACAAGGCTGACGGTTCTCCATGGCCTGTCCTGCGTCTCTGGATTTTACACATTTGTCAGACGGCCCTTTTGATCGGTGGGAAGTGAGACTACATTGTAGTGCGGATTTCCATTGCAGGCATGCTTGGCTGGCCAAAAAGGGCTTATGCGTTTTTTCCTGAATATATTCAGGAAAATACGTATAAGCCCTTTTTGGCCAAGTGCATCACTGTCGAACTGCTGCCTCTTTTCCTACGCTTTCAGAGCAATTCTTATCTAACCCCTGATATCTGTTTTCTGCAATTCTCTGTCTCGTTCAACTCCTCTTCACAGCCTTCCTTCAATAATTTTTTGGATGATAGGGGTCATTTGGAACTCTGCAGGATTGTGAGTTACAGTGCCTAAAATCTTCTTTTCTCAACTCGCTTTCTTGTGAGCTGACCGCAAACCCGAAGAATTGCTTCAGGCCCTAATCTCGTTCCGGCATGGCACGCTGAGCCTTTGATGAATTCTTCTTCCTGTAGGGAAATCAGAGTTCAATGTGGCCGTCCAAACACATCGAGTTAGCCGCTCATTCATTCTCCTTATTCCTGTTGATCTTCCAAAGAAATTGCAAACTGTGCCAAACAAGAGGTCAAAGGCACTGACTCTCCAAGTGGGGAGAATGATAATATTGCATCTGGAAAGGCGAACTCGAGTACCAGGGGGCGAAAATGGCGATGCGTGTTAGAAATTTTGCCTGATCACTTCGTGGACCATATTCTGGGTTTTCCATGCATATTTTAGCTGAAGGATAAATCCCTTAAACGTGGAGATTTGGGACCCGTGGAATGGGAACCATGCACCATTACCTCAAAGGGTCTGCATTCCCTCACCAATAGTATCAGCCCCTAGTGTCCAGCCTTATCTCTCCCACAGATGTGGATGTAGAGGTGGTAAATCCAAGATTCCTCACAAGCATTCAAGGACTTATTTAAGAATTTCTCTCTATTTCACAGTCCTTGTGTTTTCTTTTTCAAATTTATTTTTATGAGGGGATTTAGATTATTGACACTGCTGTGTGTATGCTGCTGTACACAAATGATTTTCTTATGGAGACCTATAAATGTATGGGTTTTAATTTTCTTCATAGTCAGGTATATTCCTAGGTTTTTTATACGTGGTGTTGAGTCCATTTGGTTGAGCAATGAGTAGGTCTTGTCTAATATATATTTGGGTTATGGAATGCTATCTGTCCTAATGTCAACCTCTGGTTTTATGAAGCCTCCCCACTCTCCTTTCCCCTTAAGGAAGCATAAGTTTCTTTTGTAAATGTGAGACTCTGTTGTGTTTTGTAATACAGTTCACACGTAGCCGTGTTTACATTCCCGGTATTAGTGATATCTTATGATGTTTCTTTTTCTCTGTGACTTATTTCACTTAGAATCATCATAACTAAACCCTCTCATTATGCTGCTACTAGTGTGTTGCCATTTATTTCATTGTTGAGTGATATTCCATTGTAGGGATGTACCACAACTTCTATATCCATTTTTCTCTTTCTGGGCTATTAAAGTTGTACCATAGTCAAGGATCCCGTACACAGAGCAGCACCAAACTTTGGTGTGGCTGTGTCTTTTTCATTTCAATTTTCCGAATCTATAGCACCATAAGTGGAAGTGCCCTAGGCTCTCTAGCTTGGTGTTTTCTTTGTTCCAGGAATCACCATCCACTTCTCCAGAGTGGCTGTGGGCAATTTACATCCTGCCCATCAGCATAACAAGGCTGTCGGTCCTCCATGCCTTGTCCTGCCTCTCTGGATTTTACAATTTTTTCGGACGACCCTTTGGATCGGTGGGGAGTGAGACTTCCTTGTAGTGCAGATTTCCACTGCAGGCTTGCTTGGTTGGCCAAAAAGTGCGTATGTGTTTTTTTCCTGAATATATTCAGGAAAAAACGCATACACACTTTTTGGCCAAGTGCATCACTGTCGAACTGCTGCCTCTTTTCCTATGCTTACAGAGCAATTCTTATGTACCCCCTGATATCTGTTTTCTGCAATTCTGCATCGCGTTCAAGTCCTCTTCACAGCCTTCCTTCAATAAATTTTTGAATGATAGGGGTCATTTGGAACTCTGCAGGATTGTGAGTTACAGTGCCAGAAATCTCCTTTTCTCAACTCGCTTTCCTGTGAGCTGACCGCAAACCCGAAGAATGCTTCAGGCCCTAATCTCGTTCCGGCATGGCACGCTGAGCCTTTGGTGAACTCTTCTTCCTGTAGGGAAATCAGAGTTCAATGTGCCCGTCCAAACACATCGAGTTAGCCGCTCATTGGTTCTCCTTATTCCTGATCATCTTCTACCGAAATTGCAAAGTGTGTGAAACAAGAGGTCAAAGGCACTGACTCTCCAAGTGGGGAGAATGTTAATATGGCCTCTGGAGGGGCGAACTGAACTCCCAGGGTTCGAAAATGGCGATGAGTTTTAGAAACTTTGCCTGATCACTTCGTGGACCATATTCTGGGTTTTCCATGCTTATTTTAGCTGAAGGATAAATCCCTTAAACGTGGAGATTTGGGACCCGTGGAATGGGAACCATGCACCATTACCTCAAAGGGTCTGCATTCCCTCACCAATAGCATCAGCCCCAAGTGTCCAGCCTTATCTCTCCCACAGCTGTGAATGTAGAGGTGGTAAATCCAAGATTCCACACAAGCCCTGAAGGACTTATTTAAGAATTTCTCTCTATTTCACAGTCCTTGTGTTTTCTTTTTCAAATTTATTTTTATAAGGGGATTTAGCTTATGTACACTGCTGTGTGTATGCTGCTGTACACAAATGATTTTCTTATGGAGACCTATAAATGTATGGGTTTTAATTTTCTTCATAGTCAGGTATATTCCTCGGTTTTGAACACGGGGTGCTGAGTCCATGTGGTTGAGCGAGGAGGAGGTCTTCTCTAATATATATTTGGCTTATGGAATGGTATCTGTCCTAATATCAACCTCTGGTTTTATACAGCCTCCCCACTCTCCTTTCCCCTTAAGCGAGCATCAGTTTCTTTTGTAAATGTGAGACTCTGTTGTGTTTTGTAATGCAGTTCACGCGTAGCCGTGTTTACGTTCCCAGAATTCGTGATACTTATGATGTTTCTTTTTCTGTGTGACTTATATTTCACTTAGAATCATCGTAACTAAATCCACTCATTATGCTGCTACTGGTCTGTTGCCATTGATTTCATTGTTGAGTGATATTCCATTGTAGGGATGTACCACAACTTTTATATCCATTTTTCTCTCTCTGGGCTATTGAAGTTGTACCATAGTCAAGGTTCCCGTAAAGAGGGCAGCCCCAAACTTTGGTGTGGCTGTGTCTTTTTCATTTAAATTTTCCGAATCTATGGCACCATAAGTGGAAGTGCCCTAGGCTCTCTAGCTTGGTTTTCTCTTTGTTCCAGGAAACACCATCCACTTCTCCAGAGTGGCTGTTGGCAATTTACATCCCGCCCATCAGCATAACAAGGCTGCCGGTTCTCCATGGCCTGTCCTGCCTCTCTGGATTTTACACTTTTTTTCGGAGGGCCCTTTTGATCGGTGGGAAGTGAGAGTTGCTTGTAGTGCGGATTTCCATTGCAGGCTTGCTTGGTTGGCCAAAAAGGGCGTATGCGTTTTTTCCTGAATATATTCAGGAAAAAACGCATACGCCCTTTTTGGCCCAGTGCATCACTGTCGAACTGCTGCCTCTTTTCCTACGCTTTCAGAGCAATTCTTATCTACCCCCCGATATCTGTTTTCTGCAATTTTGTGTCGCGTTTAAGTCCTCCTCACAGCCTTCCTTCAATAAATTTTTGGATGATAGGGGTCATTTGGAACTCTGCAGGATTGTGAGTTACAGTGCCAGAAATCTCCATTTCTCAACTCGCTTTCTTATGAGCTGACCGCAAGCCCGAAGAATTGCTTCAGGCCCTAATCTCGTTCCGGCATGGCACGCTGAGCCTTTGGTGAACTCTTCTTCCTGTAGGGAAATCAGAGTTCAATGTGCCCGTCCAAACACATCGAGTTAGCCGCTCATTGGTTCTCCTTATTCCTGATCATCTTCTACCGAAATTGCAAAGTGTGCGAAACAAGAGGTCAAAGGCACTGACTCTCCAAGTGGGGAGAATGTTAATATGGCCTCTGGAACGTCGAACTCGAGACCCAGTGTTCGAAAATGGCGATGAGTTTTAGAATCTTTGCCTGATCACTTCGTGGACCATATTCTGGGTTTTCCATGCATATTTTAGCTGAAGGATAAATCCCTTAAACCTGGAGATTTGGGACCCGTGGAATGGGAAACATGCACCATTACCTCAAAGGGTCTGCATTCCCTCACCAATAGTATCAACCCCAAGTGTCCAGCCTTATCTCTCCCACAGCTGTGGATGTAGAGGTGGTAAATCCAAGACTCCTCACAAGCCCTGAAGGACTTATTTAAGAATTTCTCTCTATTTGACAGTCCTTGTGTTTGCTTTTTCAAATTTATTTTTATAAGGGGATTTAGCTTATTTACACTGCTGTGTGTTTGCTGCTGTACACAAATGATTTTCTTATGAAGACCTATAAATGTATGGGTTTTAAATTTCTTCATAGTCAGGAATATTCCTAGGTTTTGAATTCGGGGTGTTGAGTCCATTTGGTTGAGCCAGGAGTAGGTCTTGTCAAATATATATTTGGCTTATGGAATGGTATCTGTCCTAATGTCAACCTCTCGTTTTATGCAGCCTCCCCACTCTCCTTTCCCCTTAAGCAAGCATAAGTTTCTTTTGTAAATGTGAGACTCTGTTGTGTTTTGAAATGCAGTTCATGCATAGTCGTGTTTACATTCCCGGTATTAGTGATATCTTATGATGTTTCTTTTTCTGTGTGACTATTTCACTTAGAATCATCGTAACTATATCCACTCATTATGCTGCTACTGGTCTGTTGCCATTGATTTCACTGTTGAGTGAGATTTCATTCTTGAGTGATATTCCATTGTAGGGATGTACCACAACATCTATATCCATTTTTCTCTTTCTGGGCTATTGAAGTTGTACCATAGTCAAGGTTCCCGTACACAGAGCAGCCCCAAACTTTGGTGTGGCTGTGTCTTTTTCATTTAAATTTGCCGAATCTATAGCACCATAAGTGGAAGTGCCCTAGGCTCTCTAGCTTGGTTTTTTCTTTGTTCCAGGAAACACCATCCACTTCTCCAGAGTGGCTGTTGGGAATTTACATCCCGCCCATCAGCATAACAAGGCTGCCGGTTCTCCATGGCCTGTCCTGCCTCTCTGGATTTTACACATTTTTCGGACGGCCCTTTTGGTCGGTGGGAAGTGAGACTTCATTGTGGTGCGGATTTCCATTGCAGGCTTGCTTGGTTGGCCAGTATATTCAGGAAAAAGCGCATATGCCCTTTTTGGCCAAGTGCATCACTGACGAATTGCTGCCTCATTTCCTACGCTTTCAGAGCAATTCTTATCTACACCCTGATATCTGTTTTCTGCAATTCTGCTTCACGTTCACGTTCAGGTCCTCTTCCCAGCCTTCCTTCAATAAATTTTTGGATGTTAGGGGTCATTTGGAACTCTGCAGGATTGTGAGTTACAGTGCCAAAAATCTCCTTTTCTCAACTCGCTTTCTTGTGAGCTGACCGCAACCCGAAGAATTGCTTCAGGCCCTAATCTCGTTCCGGCATGGCACGCTGAGCCTTTGGTGAATTCTTCTTCCTGTAGGGAAATCAGAGTTCACTGTGCCTGTCCAAACACATCGATTTAGCCGCTCATTGTTTCTCCTTATTCCTATTCATCTTCCACGGAAATTGCAAACTGTGCCAAACAAGATGTCAAAGGCACTGTCTCTCCAAGTGGGGAGAATGTTAATTTCACATCTGGAAAGGCGAACTCGAGTACCAGGGGGCGAAATTGGCGATGAGTTTTAGAAATTTTGCCTGATCACTTCGTGGACAATATTCTAGGTTTTCCATGCATATTTTATCTGAAGGATAAATCCCTTAAACGTGGAGATTTGGGACCCGTGGAATGGGAACCATGCAAATTTACCTCAAAGGGTCTGCATTCCCTCACCAATAGTATCAGCCCCAAGTGTCCAGCCTTATCTCTCCCACAGGTGTGGATGTAGAGGTGGTAAATCCAAGATTCCTCACAATCCCTGAAGGACTTATTTAAGAATTTCTCTGTATTTCACAGTCCTTGTGATTTCTTTTTAAAATTTATTTTTATAAGGGGATTTAGCTTATTTACAGTGCTGTGTGTATGCTGCTGTACACAAATGATTTTCTTATGGAGACCTATAAATGTATGGGTTTTAATTTTCTTCATAGTCAGGTATATTCCTAGGTTTTGAATACGGGGTGTTTAGTCCATTTGGTAGAGCGAGGAGTAGGTCTTGTCTAATATATATTTGGCTTATGGAATGGTATCTGTCCTAATGTCAACCTCTGGTTTTATGCAGCCTCCCCATTCTCCTTTCCCCTTAAGCAAGCATGAGTTTCTTTTGTAAATGTGAGACTCTGTTGTGTTTTGAAATGCAGTTCACGCGTAGCCGTGATTACATTCCCGGTATTAGTGATATCTTATTATATTTCTTTTTCTGTGTGACATTTCACTTAGAATCATCGTAACTAAATCCACTCATTATGTTGCTACTGGTCTGTTGCCATTGATTTCATTGTTGAATGATATTCCATTGTAGGGATGTACCACAACTTCTATACCCATTTTTCTCTTTCTGGACTATTAAAGTTGTACCATAGTCAAGGGTCCCATACACAGAGCAGCCCCAGACATTGGTGTGGCTGTGTCTTTTACATTTAAATTTTCCGAATGTATGGCACCATAAGTGGATGTGCCCTAGGCTCTCTAGCTTGGTTTTTTCTTTGTTCCAGGAAACACCATCTACTTCTCCAGAGTGGCTGTTGGCAATTTACATCCCGCCCATGAGCATAACAAGGCTGCCGGTTCTCCATGGCCTGTCCTGCGTCTCTGGATTTTACACATTTGTCAGACGGCCCTTTTGATCGGTGGGAAGTGAGACTACATTGTAGTGCGGATTTCCATTGCAGGCATGCTTGGTTGGCCAAAAAGAGCTTATGCGTTTTTTCCTGAATATATTCAGGAAAATACGCATAAGCCCTTTTTGGCCAAGTGCATCACTGTCGAACTGCTGCCTCTTTTCCTACGCTTTCAGAGCAATTCTTATCTAACCCCTGATATCTGTTTTCTGCAATTCTCTGTCTCGTTCAACTCCTCTTCACAGCCTTCCTTCAATAATTTTTTGGATGATAGGGGTCATTTGGAACTCTGCAGGATTGTGAGTTACAGTGCCTAAAATCTTCTTTTCTCAACTCGCTTTCTTGTGAGCTGACCGCAAACCCGAAGAATTGCTTCAGGCCCTAATCTCGTTCCGGCATGGCACGCTGAGCCTTTGGTGAATTCTTCTTCCTGTAGGGAAATCAGAGTTCAATGTGGCCGTCCAAACACATCGAGTTAGCCGCTCATTCATTCTCCTTATTCCTGTTGATCTTCCAAAGAAATTGCAAACTGTGCCAAACAAGAGGTCAAAGGCACTGACTCTCCAAGTGGGGAGAATGATAATATTGCATCTGGAAAGGCGAACTCGAGTACCAGGGGGCGAAAATGGCGATGCGTGTTAGAAATTTTGCCTGATCACTTCGTGGACCATATTCTGGGTTTTCCATGCATATTTTAGCTGAAGGATAAATCCCTTAAACGTGGAGATTTGGGACCCGTGGAATGGGAACCATGCACCATTACCTCAAAGAGTCTGCATTCCCTCACCAATAGTATCAGCCCCTAGTGTCCATCCTTATCTCTCCCACAGCGGTGGATGTAGAGGTGGTAAATCCAAGATTCCTCACAAGCACTCAAGGACTTATTTAAGAATTTCTCTCTATTTCACAGTCCTTGTGTTTTCTTTTTCAAATTTATTTTTATGAGGGGATTTAGATTATTGACACTGCTGTGTGTATGCTGCTGTACACAAATGATTTTCTTATGGGGACCTATAAATGTATGGGTTTTAATTTTCTTCATAGTCAGGTATATTCCTAGGTTTTTTATACGTGGTGTTGAGTCCATTTGGTTGAGCAATGAGTAGGTCTTGTCTAATATATATTTGGGTTATGGAATGCTATCTGTCCTAATGTCAACCTCTGGTTTTATGCAGCCTCCCCACTCTCCTTTCCCCTTAAGGAAGCATAAGTTTCTTTTGTAAATGTGAGACTCTGTTGTGTTTTGTAATACAGTTCACACGTAGCCGTGTTTACATTCCCGGTATTAGTGATATCTTATGATGTTTCTTTTTCTCTGTGACTTATTTCACTTAGAATCATCATAACTAAACCCTCTCATTATGCTGCTACTAGTGTGTTGCCATTGATTTCATTGTTGAGTGATATTCCATTGTAGGGATGTACCACACCTTCTATATCCATTTTTCTCTTTCTGGGCTATTAAAGTTGTACCATAGTCAAGGATCCCGTACACAGAGCAGCACCAAACTTTGGTGTGGCTGTGTCTTTTTCATTTCAATTTTCCGAATCTATAACACCATAAGTGGAAGTGCCCTAGGCTCTCTAGCTTGGTGTTTTCTTTGTTCCAGGAATCACCATCCACTTCTCTAGAGTGGCTGTGGGCAATTTACATCCCACCCATCAGCATAACAAGGCTGTCGGTCTTCCATGCCTTGTCCTGCCTCTCTGGATATTACAATTTTTTCGGACGGCCCTTTGGATCGGTGGGAAGTGAGACTTCCTTGTAGTGCGGATTTCCACTGCAGGCTTGCTTGGTTGGCCAAAAAGTGCGTATGTGTTTTTTTCCTGAATATATTCAGGAAAAAACGCATACACACTTTTTGGCCAAGTGCATCACTGTCGAACTGCTGCCTCTTTTCCTATGCTTACAGAGCAATTCTTATGTACCCCCTGATATCTGTTTTCTGCAATTCTGCATCGCGTTCAAGTCCTCTTCACAGCCTTCCTTCAATAAATTTTTGAATGATAGGGGTCATTTGGAACTCTGCAAGATTGTGAGTTACAGTGCCAGAAATCTCCTTTTCTCAACTCGCTTTCCTGTGAGCTGACCGCAAACCCGAAGAATTGCTTCAGGCCCTAATCTCGTTCCGGCATGGCACGCTGAGCCTTTGGTGAACTCTTCTTCCTGTAGGGAAATCAGAGTTCAATGTGCCCGTCCAAACACATCGAGTTAGCCGCTCATTGGTTCTCCTTATTCCTGATCATCTTCTACCGAAATTGCAAAGTGTGTGAAACAAGAGGTCAAAGGCACTGACTCTCCAAGTGGGGAGAATGTTAATATGGCCTCTGGAGGGGCGAACTGAACTCCCAGGGTTCGAAAATGGCGATGAGTTTTAGAATCTTTGCCTGATCACTTCGTGGACCATATTCCGGGTTTTCCACGCATATTTTAGCTGAAGGATAAATCCCTTAAATGTGGAGATTTGGGACCCGTGGAATGGGAACCATGCACCATTACCTCAAAGGGTCAGCATTCCCTCACCAATAGCATCAGCCCCAAGTGTCCAGCCTTATCTCTCCCACAGCTGTGGATGTAGAGGTGGTAAATCCAAGATTCCACACAAGCCCTGAAGGACTTATTTAAGAATTTCTCTCTATTTCACAGTCCTTGTGTTTTCTTTTTCAATTTTATTTTTATAAGGGGATTTAGCTTATGTACACTGCTGTGTGTATGCTGCTGTACACAAATGATATTCTTATGGAGACATATAAATGTATGGGTTTTAATTTTCTTCATAGTCAGGTATATTCCTAGGATTTGAATACGGTGTGTTGAGTCCAATTGGTTGAGCGAGGAGTAGGTCTTGTCTAATATATATTTGGCTTATGGAATGGTATCTGTCCTAATGTCAACCTCTGGTTTAATGCAGCCTCCCCACTCTCCTTTCCCCTTAAGCAAGCATCAGTTTCTTTTGTAAATGTGAGACTCTGTTGTGTTTTGTAATGCAGTTCACGCGTAGCCGTGTTTACGTTCCCGGTATTCGTGATACCTTAGGATGTTTCTTTTTCTGTGTGACTTATTTCACTTCGAATCATCGTAACTAAATCCACTCATTATGCTGGTACTGGTCTGTTGTCATTGATTTCATTGTTGAGTGATATTCCATTGTTGGGATGTACCACAACTTTTATATCCATTTTTCTCTCTCTGGGCTATTGAAGTTGTACCATAGTCAAGGTTCCCGTAAAGAGCGCAGCACCAAACTTTGGTGTGGCTGTGTCTTTTTCATTTAAATTTTCCAAATCTATGGCACCATAAGTGGAAGTGCCCTAGGCTCTCTAGCTTGGTTTTCTCTTTGTTCCAGGAAACACCATCCACTTCTCCAGAGTGGCTGTTGGCAATTTACATCCCGCCCATCAGCATAACAAGGCTGCCGGTTCTCCATGGCCTGTCCTGCCTCTCTGGATTTTACACTTTTTTTCGGAGGGCCCTTTTGATCGGTGGGAAGTGAGAGTTGCTTGTAGTGCGGATTTCCATTGCAGGCTTGCTTGGTTGGCCAAAAAGGGCGTATGCGTTTTTTCCTGAATATATTCAGGAAAAAACGCATACGCCCTTTTTGGCCAAGTGCATCACTGTCGAACTGCTGCCTCTTTTCCTACGCTTTCAGAGCAATTCTTATCTACCCCCCGATATCTGTTTCCTGCAATTCTGCGTCGCGTTCAAGTCCTCCTCACAGCCTTCCTTCAATAAATTTTTGGATGATAGGGGTCATTTGGAACTCTGCAGGATTGTGAGTTACAGTGCCAGAAATCTACTTTTCTCAACTCGCTTTCTTGTGAGCTGACCGCAAACCCGAAGAATTGCTTCAGGCCCTAATCTCGTTCCGGCATGGCACGCTGAGCCTTTGGTGAACTCTTCTTCCTGTAGGGAAATCAGAGTTCAATGTGCCCGTCCAAACACATCGAGTTAGCCGCTCATTGGTTCTCCTTATTCCTGATCATCTTCTACCGAAATTGCAAAGTGTGCGAAACAAGAGGTCAAAGGCACTGACTCTCCAAGTGGGGAGAATGTTAATATGGCCTCTGGAACGGCGAACTCGAGTCCCAGGGTTCGAAAATGGCGATGAGTTTTAGAAACTTTGCCTGATCACTTCGTGGACCATATTCTGGGTTTTCCACGCATATTTTAGCTGAAGGATAAATCACTTAAACGTGGAGATTTGGGACCCGTGGAATGGGAACCATGCACCATTACCTCAAAGGGTCTGCATTCCCTCACCAATAGCATCAGCCCCAAGTGTCCAGCCTTATCTCTCCTATGGCTGTGGATGTAGAGGTGGTAAATCCAAGATTCCACACAAGCCCTGAAGGACTTATTTAAGAATTTCCCTCTATTTCACAGTCCTTGTGTTTTCTTTTTCAAATTTATTTTTATAAGGGGATTTAGCTTATGTACACTGCTGTGTGTATGCTGCTTTACACAAATGATTTTCTTATGGAGACCTATAAATGTATGGGTTTTAATTTTCTTCATAGTCAGGTATATTCCTCGGTTTTGAACACGGGGTGCTGAGTCCATGTGGTTGAGCGAGGAGGATGTCTTGTCTAATATATATTTCGCTTATGGAATGGTATCTGTCCTAATATCAACCTCTGGTTTTATGCAGCCTCCCCACTCTCCTTTCCCCTTAAGCAAGCATCAGTTTCTTTTGTAAATGTGAGACTCTGTTGTGTTTTGTAATGCAGTTCACGCGTAGCCGTGTTTACGTTCCCGGTATTCGTGATACCTTATGATGTTTCTTTTTCTGTGTGACTTATTTCACTTAGAATCATCGTAACTAAATCCACTCATTATGCTGCTACTGGTCTGTTGCCATTGATTTCATTGTTGAGTGATATTCCATTGTAGGGATGTACCACAACTTTTATATCCATTTTTTCTCTCTGGGCTATTGAAGTTGTACCATAGTCAAGGTTCCCGTAAAGAGCGCAGCCCCAAACTTTGGTGTGGCTGTGTCTTTTTCATTTAAATTTTCCGAATCTATGGCACCATAAGTGGAAGTGCCCTAGGCTCTCTAGCTTGGTTTTCTCTTTGTTCCAGGAAACACCATCCACTTCTCCAGAGTGGCTGTTGGCAATTTACATCCCGCCCATCAGCATAACAAGGCTGCCGGTTCTCCATGGCCTGTCCTGCCTCTCTCTTGATTTTACACTTTTTTTCGGAGGCCCCTTTTGATCGGTGGGAAGTGAGAGTTGCTTGTAGTGCGGATTTCCATTGCAGGCTTGCTTGGTTGGCCAAAAAGGGCGTATGCGTTTTTTCCTGAATATATTGAGGAAAAAACGCATACGCCCTTTTTGGCCAAGTGCATCACTGTCGAACTGATGCCTCTTTTCCTACGCTTTCAGAGCAATTCTTATCTACCCCCTGATATCTGTTTTCTGCAATTCTGCGTCGCGTTCAAGTCCTCCTCACAGCCTTCCTTCAATAAATTTTTGGATGATAGGGGTCATTTGGAACTCTGCAGGATTGGGAGTTACAGTGCCAGAAATCTCCTTTTCTCAACTCGCTTTCTTGTGAGCTGACCGCAAACCCGAAGAATTGCTTCAGGCCCTAATCTCGTTCCGGCATGGCACGCTGAGCCTTTGGTGAACTCTTCTTCCTGTAGGGAAATCAGAGTACAATGTGCCCGTCCAAACACATCGAGTTAGCCGCTCATTGGTTCTCCTTATTCCTGATCATCTTCTACCGAAATTGCAAAGTGTGCGAAACAAGAGGTCAAAGGCACTGACTCTCCAAGTGGGGAGAATGTTAATATGGCCTCTGGAACGGCGAACTCGAGTCCCAGGGTTCGAAAATGGCGATGAGTTTTAGAAACTTTGCCTGATCACTTCGTGGACCATATTCTGGGTTTTCCATGCATATTTTAGCTGAAGGATAAATCCCTTAAACGTGGAGATTTGGGACCCGTGGAATGGGAACCACGCACCATTACCTCAAAGGGTCTGCATTCCCTCACCAATAGCATCAGCCCCAAGTGTCCAGCCTTATCTCTCCCACGGCTGTGGATGTAGAGGTGGTAAATCCAAGATTCCACACAACCCCTGAAGGACTTATATAAGAATTTCTCTCTATTTCACAGTCCTTGTGTTTTCTTTTTCAAATTTATTTTTATAAGGGGATTTAGCTTATGTACACTGCTGTGTGTATGCTGCTGTACACAAATGATTTTCTTATGGAGACCTATAAATGGATGGGTTTTAATTTTCTTCATAGTCAGGTATATTCCTAGGATTTGAATACGGTGTGTTGAGTCCAATTCGTTGAGCGAGGAGTAGGTCTTGTCTAATATATATTTGGCTTATGGAATGGTATCTGTCCTAATGTCAACCTCTGGTTTAATGCAGCCTCCCCACTCTCCTTTCCCCTTAAGCAAGCATCAGTTTCTTTTGTAAATGTGAGACTCTGTTGTGTTTTGTAATGCAGTTCACGCGTAGCCGTGTTTACGTTCCCGGTATTCGTGATACCTTACGATGTTTCTTTTTCTGTGTGACTTATTTCACTTAGAATCATCGTAACTAAATCCACTCATTATGCTGCTACTGGTCTGTTGCCATTGATTTCATTGTTGAGTGATATTCCATTGTAGGGATGTACCACAACTTTTATATCCATTTTTCTCTCTCTGGGCTATTGAAGTTGTACCATAGTCAAGGTTCCCATAAAGAGAGCAGCCCCAAACGTTGGTGCGGCTGTGTCTTTTTCATTTAAATTTTCCGAATCTATGGCACCATAAGTGGAAGTGCCCTAGGCTCCCTAGCTTGGTTTTCCCTTTGTTCCAGGAAACACCATCCACTTCTCCAGAGTGGTTGTTGGCAATTTACATGCCGCCCATCAGCATAACAAGGCTGCCGGTTCTCCATGGCCTGTCCTGCCTCTCTGGATTTTACACTTTTTTTCGGAGGGCCCTTTTGATCGGTGGGAAGTGAGAGTTGCTTGTAGTGCGGATTTCCATTGCAGGCTTGCTTGGTTGGCCAAAAAGGGCGTATGCGTTTATTCCTGAATCTATTCAGGAAAAAACGCATACGCCCTTTTTGGCCAAGTGCATCACTGTCGAACTGCTGCCTCTTTTCCTACGCTTTCAGAGCAATTCTTATCTACTCCCCGATATCTGTTTTCTGCAATTCTGCGTCGCGTTCAAGTCCTCCTCACAGCCTTCCTTCAATAAATTTTTGGATGATAGGGGTCATTTGGAACTCTGCAGGATTGGGAGTTACAGTGCCAGAAATCTCCTTTTCTCAACTCGCTTTCTTGTGAGCTGACCGCAAACCCGAAGAATTGCTTCAGGCCCTAATCTCGTTCCGGCATGGCACGCTGAGCCTTTGGTGAACTCTTCTTCCTGTAGGGAAATCAGAGTACAATGTGCCCGTCCAAACACATCGAGTTAGCCGCTCATTGGTTCTCCTTATTCCTGATCATCTTCTACCGAAATTGCAAAGTGTGCGAAAGAAGAGGTCAAAGGCACTGACTCTCCAAGTGGGGAGAATGTTAATATGGCCTCTGGAACGGCGAACTCGAGTCCCAGGGTTCGAAAATGGCGATGAGTTTTAGAAACTTTGCCTGATCACTTCGTGGACCATATTCTGGGTTTTCCACGCATATTTTAGCTGAAGGATAAATCCCTTAAACGTGGAGATTTGGGACCCGTGGAATGGGAACCATGCACCATTACCTCAAAGGGTCTGCATTCCCTCACCAATAGCATCAGCCCCAAGTGTCCAGCCTTATCTCTCCCACGGCTGTGGATGTAGAGGTGGTAAATCCAAGATTCCACACAACCCCTGAAGGACTTATATAAGAATTTCTCTCTATTTCACAGTCCTTGTGTTTTCTTTTTCAAATTTATTTTTATAAGGGGATTTAGCTTATGTACACTGCTGTGTGTATGCTGCTGTACACAAATGATTTTCTTATGGAGACCTATAAAAGGATGGGTTATAACTTTCTTCATAGTCAGGTATATTCCTAGGATTTGAATACGGTGTGTTGAGTCCAATTGGTTGAGCGAGGAGTAGGTCTTGTCTAATATATATTTGGCTTATGGAATGGTATCTGTCCTAATGTCAACCTCTGGTTTAATGCAGCCTCCCCATTCTCCTTTCCCCTTAAGCAAGCATCAGTTTCTTTTGTAAATGTGAGACTCTGTTGTGTTTTGTAATGCAGTTCACGCGTAGCCGTGTTTACGTTCCCGGTATTCGTGATACCTTATGATGTTTCTTTTTCTGTGTGACTTATTTCACTTAGAATCATCGTAACTAAATCCACTCATTATGCTGCTACTGGTCTGTTGCCATTGATTTCATTGTTGAGTGATATTCCATTGTAGGGATGTACCACAACTTTTATATCCATTTTTCTCTCTCTGGGCTATTGAAGTTGTACCATAGTCAAGGTTCCCATAAAGAGAGCAGCCCCAAACGTTGGTGCGGCTCTGTCTTTTTCATTTAAATTTTCCGAATCTATGGCACCATAAGTGGAAGTGCCCTAGGCTCCCTAGCTTGGTTTTCCCTTTGTTCCAGGAAACACCATCCACTTCTCCAGAGTGGTTGCTGGCAATTTACATGCCGCCCATCAGCATAACAAGGCTGCCGGTTCTCCATGGCCTGTCCTGCCTCTCTGGATTTTACACTTTTTTTCGGAGGGCCCTTTTGATCGGTGGGAAGTGAGAGTTGCTTGTAGTGCGGATTTCCATTGCAGGCTTGCTTGGTTGGCCAAAAAGGGCGTATGCGTTTATTCCTGAATCTATTCAGGAAAAAACGCATACGCCCTTTTTGGCCAAGTGCATCACTGTCGAACTGCTGCCTGTTTTCCTACGCTTTCAGAGCAATTCTTATCTACCCCCCGATATCTGTTTTCTGCAATTCTGCGTCGCGTTCAAGTCCTCCTCACAGCCTTCCTTCAATAAATTTTTGGATGATAGGGGTCATTTGGAACTCTGCAGGATTGCGAGTTACAGTGCCAGAAATCTACTTTTCTCAACTCGCTTTCTTGTGAGCTGACCGCAAACCCGAAGAATTGCTTCAGGCCCTAATCTCGTTCCGGCATGGCACGCTGAGCCTTTGGTGAACTCTTCTTCCTGTAGGGAAATCAGAGTTCAATGTGCCCGTCCAAACACATCGAGTTAGCCGCTCATTGGTTCTCCTTATTCCTGATCATCTTCTACCGAAATTGCAAAGTGTGCAAAACAAGAGGTCAAAGGCACTGACTCTCCAAGTGGGGAGAATGTTAATATGGCCTCTGGAACGGCGAACTCGAGACCCAGGGTTCGAAAATGGCGATGAGTTTTAGAAACTTTGCCTGATCACTTCGTGGACCATATTCTGGGTTTTCCATGCATATTTTAGCTGAAGGATAAATCCCTTAAATGTGGAGATTTGGGACTCGTGGAATGGGAACCATGCACCATTACCTCAAAGGGTCTGCATTCCCTCACCAATAGCATCAGCCCCAAGTGTCCAGCCTTATCTCTCCCACGGCTGTGGATGTAGAGGTGGTAAATCCAAGATTCCACACAAGCCCTGAAGGACTTAATTAAGAATTTCTCTCTATTTCACAGTCCTTGTGTTTTCTTTTTCAAATTTATTTTTATAAGGGGATTTAGCTTATGTACACTGCTGTGTGTATGCTGCTGTACACAAATGATTTTCTTATGGAGACCTATAAATGTATGGGTTTTAATTTTCTTCATAGTCAGGTATATTCCTCGGTTTTGAACACGGGGTGCTGAGTCCATGTGGTTGAGCGAGGAGGAGGTCTTGTCTAATATATATTTGGCTTATGGAATGGTATCTGTCCTAATATCAACCTCTGGTTTTATGCAGCCTCCCCACTCTCCTTTCCCCTTAAGCAAGCATCAGTTTCTTTTGTAAATGTGAGACTCTGTTGTGTTTTGTAATGCTGTTCACGCGTAGCCGTGTTTATGTTCCCGGTATTCGTGATACCTTATGATGTTTCTTTTTCTGTGTGACTTATTTCACTTCGAATAATCGTAACTAAATCCACTCATTATGCTGCTACTGGTCTGTTGCCATTGATTTCATTGTTGAGTGATATTCCATTGTAGGGATGTACCACAACTTTTATATCCATTTTTCTCTCTCTGGGCTATTGAAGTTGTACCATAGTCAAGGTTCCCATAAAGAGATCAGCCCCAAACTTTGGTGTGGCTGTGTCTTTTTCATTTAAATTTTCCGAATCTATGGCACCATAAGTGGAAGTGCCCTAGGCTCTCTAGCTTGGTTTTCTCTTTGTTCCAGGAAACACCATCCACTTCTCCAGAGTGGCTGTTGGCAATTTACATCCCGCCCATCAGCATAACAAGGCTGCCGGTTCTCCATGGCCTGTCCTGCCTCTCTGGATTTTACACTTTATTTCGGAGGCCCCTTTTGATAGGTGGGGAGTGAGAGTTGCTTGTAGTGCGGATTTCCATTGCAGGCTTGCTTGGTTGGCCAAAAAGGGCGTATGCGTTTTTTCCTGAATATATTCAGGAAAAAACGCATACGCCCTTTTTGGCCAAGTGCATCACTGTCGAACTGATGCCTCTTTTCCTACGCTTTCAGAGCAATTCTTATCTAACCCCCGATATCTGTTTTCTGCAATTCTGCGTCGCGTTCAAGTCCTCCTCACAGCCTTCCTTCAATAAATTTTTGGATGATAGGGGTCATTTGGAACTCTGCAGGATTGTGACTTACAGTGCCAGAAATCTCCTTTTCTCACCTCTCTTTCTTGTGAGCTGACCGCAAACCCGAAGAATTGCTTCAGGCCCTAATCTCGTTCCGGCATGGCACGCTGAGCCTTTGGTGAACTCTTCTTCCTGTAGGGAAATCAGAGTTCAATGTGTCCGTCCAAACACATCGAGTTAGCCGCTCATTGGTTCTCCTTATTCCTGATCATCTTCTACCGAAATTGCAAAGTGTGCGAAACAAGAGGTCAAAGGCACTGACTCTCCAAGTGGGGAGAATGTTAATATGGCCTCTGGAACGGCGAACTCGAGTCCCAGGGTTCGAAAATGGCGATGAGTTTTAGAAACTTTGCCTGATCACTTCGTGGACCATATTCCGGGTTTTCCACGCATATTTTAGCTGAAGGATAAATCCCTTAAACGTGGAGATTTGGGACCCGTGGAATGGGAACCATGCACCATTACCTCAAAGGGTCTGCATTCCCTCACCAATAGCATCAGCCCCAAGTGTCCAGCCTTATCTCTCCCACAGCTGTGGATGTAGAGGTGGTAAATCCAAGATTCAACACAAGCCCTGCAGGACTTATTTAAGAATTTCTCTCTATTTCACAGTCCTTGTGTTTTCTTTTTCAAATTTATTTTTATAAGGGGATTTAGCTTATGTACACTGCTGTGTGTATGCTGCTGTACACAAATGATTTTCTTATGGAGACCTATAAATGTATGGGTTTTAATTTTCTTCATAGTCAGGTATATTCCTCGGTTTTGAACACGGGGTGCTGAGTCCATGTGGTTGAGCGAGGAGGAGGTCTTGTCTAATATATATTTGGCTTTTGGAATGGTATCTGTCCTAATATCAACCTCTGGTTTTATGCAGCCTCCCCACTCTCCTTTCCCCTTAAGCAAGCATCAGTTTCTTTTGTAAATGTGAGACTCTGTTGTGTTTTGTAATGCAGTTCACGCGTAGCCGTGTTTACGGTCCTGGTTTTCGTGATACCTTATGATGTTTCTTTTTCTGTGTGACTTATTTCACTTAGAATCATCGTAACTAAATCCACTCATTATGCTGCTACTGGTCTGTTGCCATTGATTTCATTGTTGAGTGATATTCCATTGTAGGGATGTACCACAACTTTTATATCCATTTTTCTCTCTCTGGGCTATTGAATTTGTACCATAGTCAAGGTTCCCGTAAAGAGAGCAGCCCCAAACTTTGGTGTGGCTGTGTCTTTTTCATTTAAATTTTCCGAATCTATGGCACCATAAGTGGAAGTGCCCTAGGCTCTCTAGCTTGGTTTTCTCTTTGTTCCAGGAAACACCATCCACTTCTCCAGAGTGGCTGTTGGCAATTTACATCCTGCCCATCAGCATAACAAGGCTGCCGGTTCTCCATGGCCTGTCCTGCCTCTCTGGATTTTACACTTTTTTTCGGAGGGCCCTTTTGATCGGTGGGAAGTGAGAGTTGCTTGTAGTGCGGATTTCCATTGCAGGCTTGCTTGGTTGGCCAAAAAGTGCGTATGCGTTTTTTCCTGAATATATTCAGGAAAAAACGCATACGCCCTTTTTGGCCAAGTGCATCACTGTCGAACTGATGCCTCTTTTCCTACGCTTTCAGAGCAATTCTTATCTACCCCCCGATATCTGTTTTCTGCAATTCTGCGTCGCGTTCAAGTCCTCCTCACAGCCTTCCTTCAATAAATTTTTGGATGATAGGGGTCATTTGGAACTCTGCAGGATTGGGACTTACAGTGCCAGAAATCTCCTTTTCTCAACTCGCTTTCTTATGAGCTGACCGCAAACCCGAAGAATTGCTTCAGGCCCTAATCTCGTTCCGGCATGGCACGCTGAGCCTTTGGTGAACTCTTCTTCCTGTAGGGAAATCAGAGTTCAATGTGCCCGTCCAGACACATCGAGTTAGCCGCTCATTGGTTCTCCTTATTCCTGATCATCTTCTACCGAAATTGCAAAGTGTGCGAAACAAGAGGTCAAAGGCACTGACTCTCCAAGTGGGGAGAATGTTAATATGGCCTCTGGAACGGCGAACTCGAGCCCCAGGGTTCGAAAATGGCGATGAGTTTTAGAAACTTTGCCTGATCACTTCGTGGACCATATTCCGGGTTTTCCACGCATATTTTAGCTGAAGATTAAATCCCTTAAACGTGGAGATTTGGGACCCGTGGAATGGGAACCATGCACCATTACCTCAAAGGGTCTGCATTCCCTCACCAATAGCATCAGCCCCAAGTGTCCAGCCTTATCTCTCCCACAGCTGTGGATGTAGAGGTGGTAAATCCAAGATTCAACACAAGCCCTGCAGGACTTATTTAAGAATTTCTCTCTATTTCACAGTCCTTGTGTTTTCTTTTTCAAATTTATTTTTATAAGGGGATTTAGCTTATGTACACTGCTGTGTGTATGCTGCTGTACACAAATGATTTTCTTATGGAGACCTATAAATGTATGGGTTTTAATTTTCTTCATAGTCAGGTATATTCCTCGGTTTTGAACACGGGGTGCTGAGTCCATGTGGTTGAGCGAGGAGGAGGTCTTGTCTAATATATATTTGGCTTATGGAATGGTATCTGTCCTAATATCAACCTCTGGTTTTATGCAGCCTCCCCACTCTCCTTTCCCCTTAAGCAAGCATCAGTTTCTTTTGTAAATGTGAGACTCTGTTGTGTTTTGTAATGCAGTTCACGCGTAGCCGTGTTTACGGTCCTGGTTTTCTTGATACCTTATGATGTTTCTTTTTCTGTGTGACTTATTTCACTTCGAATCATCGTAACTAAATCCACTCATTATGCTGCTACTGGTCTGTTGCCATTGATTTCATTGTTGAGTGATATTCCATTGTAGGGATGTACCACAACTTTTATATCCATTTTTCTCTCTCTGGGCTATTGAAGTTGTACCATAGTCAAGGTTCCCATAAAGAGATCAGCCCCAAACTTTGGTGTGGCTGTGTCTTTTTCATTTAAATTTTCCGAATCTATGGCACCATAAGTGGAAGTGCCCTAGGCTCTCTAGCTTGGTTTACTCCTTGTTCCAGGAAACACCATCCACTTCTCCAGAGTGGCTGTTGGCAATATACATCCCGCCCATCAGCATAACAAGGCTGCCGGTTCTCCATGGCCTGTCCTGCCTCTCTGGATTTTACACTTTTTTTCGGAGGGCCCTTTTGATCGGTGGGAAGTGAGAGTTGCTTGTAGTGCGGATTTCCATTGCAGGCTTGCTTGGTTGGCCCAAAAGGGCGTATGCGTTTTTTCCTGAATATATTCAGGAAAAAACGCATACGCCCGTTTTGGCCAAGTGCATCACTGTCGAACTGCTGCCTCTTTTCCTACGCTTTCAGAGCAATTCTTATCTACGCCACGATATCTGTTTTCTGCAATTCTGCGTCGCGTTCAAGTCCTCCTCACAGCCTTCCTTCAATAAATTTTTGGATGATAGGGGTCATTTGGAACTCTGCAGGATTGTGACTTACAGTGCCAGAAATCTCCTTTTCTCAACTCTCTTTCTTGTGAGCTGACCGCAAACCCGAAGAATTGCTTCAGGCCCTAATCTCGTTCCGGCATGGCACGCTGAGCCTTTGGTGAACTCTTCTTCCTGTAGGGAAATCAGAGTTCAATGTGTCCGTCCAAACACATCGAGTTAGCCGCTCATTGGTTCTCCTTATTCCTGATCATCTTCTACCGAAATTGCAAAGTGTGCGAAACAAGAGGTCAAAGGCACTGACTCTCCAAGTGGGGAGAATGTTAATATGGCCTCTGGAACGGCGAACTCGAGCCCCAGGGTTCGAAAATGGCGATGAGTTTTAGAAACTTTGCCTGATCACTTCGTGGACCATATTCTGGGTTTTCCATGCATATTTTAGCTGAAGGATAAATCCCTTAAATGTGGAGATTTGGGACCCGTGGAATGGGAACCATGCACCATTACCTCAAAGGGTCTGCATTCCCTCACCAATAGCATCAGCCCCAAGTGTCCAGCCTTATCTCTCCCACGGCTGTGGATGTAGAGGTGGTAAATCCAAGATTCCACACAAGCCCTGAAGGACTTATTTAAGAATTTCTCTCTATTTCACAGTCCTTGTGTTTTCTTTTTCAAATTTATTTTTATAAGGGGATTTAGCTTATGTACACTGCTGTGTGTATGCTGCTGTACACAAATGATTTTCTTATGGAGACCTATAAATGTATGGGTTTTAATTTTCTTCATAGTCAGGTATATTCCTCGGTTTTGAACACGGGGTGCTGAGTCCATGTGGTTGAGCGAGGAGGAGGTCTTGTCTAATATATATTTGGCTTATGGAATGGTATCTGTCCTAATATCAACCTCTGGTTTTATGCAGCCTCCCCACTCTCCTTTCCCCTTAAGCAAGCATCAGTTTCTTTTGTAAATGTGAGACTCTGTTGTGTTTTGTAATGCTGTTCACGCGTAGCCGTGTTTACGTTCCCGGTATTCGTGATACCTTATGATGTTTCTTTTTCTGTGTGACTTATTTCACTTCGAATCATCGTAACTAAATCCACTCATTATGCTGCTACTGGTCTGTTGCCATTGATTTCATTGTTGAGTGATATTCCATTGTAGGGATGTACCACAACTTTTATATCCATTTTTCTCTCTCTGGGCTATTGAAGTTGTACCATAGTCAAGGTTCCCATAAAGAGATCAGCCCCAAACTTTGGTGTGGCTGTGTCTTTTTCATTTAAATTTTCCGAATCTATGGCACCATAAGTGGAAGTGCCCTAGGCTCTCTAGCTTGGTTTACTCCTTGTTCCAGGAAACACCATCCACTTCTCCAGAGTGGCTGTTGGCAATATACATCCCGCCCATCAGCATAACAAGGCTGCCGGTTCTCCATGGCCTGTCCTGCCTCTCTGGATTTTACACTTTTTTTCGGAGGGCCCTTTTGATCGGTGGGAAGTGAGAGTTGCTTGTAGTGCGGATTTCCATTGCAGGCTTGCTTGGTTGGCCCAAAAGGGCGTATGCGTTTTTTCCTGAATATATTCAGGAAAAAACGCATACGCCCTTTTTGGCCAAGTGCATCACTGTCGAACTGCTGCCTCTTTTCCTACGCTTTCAGAGCAATTCTTATCTACGCCACGATATCTGTTTTCTGCAATTCTGCGTCGCGTTCAAGTCCTCCTCACAGCCTTCCTTCAATAAATTTTTGGATGATAGGGGTCATTTGGAACTCTGCAGGATTGTGACTTACAGTGCCAGAAATCTCCTTTTCTCAACTCTCTTTCTTGTGAGCTGACCGCAAACCCGAAGAATTGCTTCAGGCCCTAATCTCGTTCCGGCATGGCACGCTGAGCCTTTGGTGAACTCTTCTTCCTGTAGGGAAATCAGAGTTCAATGTGTCCGTCCAAACACATCGAGTTAGCCGCTCATTGGTTCTCCTTATTCCTGATCATCTTCTACCGAAATTGCAAAGTGTGCGAAACAAGAGGTCAAAGGCACTGACTCTCCAAGTGGGGAGAATGTTAATATGGCCTCTGGAACGGCGAACTCGAGTCCCAGGGTTCGAAAATGGCGATGAGTTTTAGAAACTTTGCCTGATCACTTCGTGGACCATATTCCGGGTTTTCCACGCATATTTTAGCTGAAGGATAAATCCCTTAAACGTGGAGATTTGGGACCCGTGGAATGGGAACCATGCACCATTACCTCAAAGGGTCTGCATTCCCTCACCAATAGCATCAGCCCCAGGTGTCCAGCCTTATCTCTCCCACAGCTGTGGATGTAGAGGTGGTAAATCCAAGATTCCACACAAGCCCTGAAGGACTTATTTAAGAATTTCTCTCTATTTCACACTCCTTGTGTTTTCTTTTTCAAATTTATTTTTATAAGGGGATTTAGCTTATGTACACTGCTGTGTGTATGCTGCTGTACACAAATGATTTTCTTATGGAGACCTATAAATGTATGGGTTTTAATTTTCTTCATAGTCAGGTATATTCCTCGGTTTTGAACACGGGGTGCTGAGTCCATGTGGTTGAGCGAGGAGGAGGTCTTGTCTAATATATATTTGGCTTATGGAATGGTATCTGTCCTAATATCAACCTCTGGTTTTATGCAGCCTCCCCACTCTCCTTTCCCCTTAAGCAAGCATCAGTTTCTTTTGTAAATGTGAGACTCTGTTGTGTTTTGTAATGCTGTTCACGCGTAGCCGTGTTTACGTTCCCGGTATTCGTGATACCTTATGATGTTTCTTTTTCTGTGTGACTTATTTCACTTCGAATCATCGTAACTAAATCCACTCATTATGCTGCTACTGGTCTGTTGCCATTGATTTCATTGTTGAGTGATATTCCATTGTAGGGATGTACCACAACTTTTATATCCATTTTTCTCTCTCTGGGCTATTGAATTTGTACCATAGTCAAGGTTCCCGTAAAGAGAGCAGCCCCAAACTTTGGTGTGGCTGTGTTTTTTTCACTTAAATTTTCCGAATCTATGGCACCATAAGTGGAAGTGCCCTAGGCTCTCTAGCTTGGTTTTCTCTTTGTTCCAGGAAACACCATCCACTTCTCCAGAGTGGCTGTTGGCAATTTACATCCTGCCCATCAGCATAACAAGGCTGCCGGTTCTCCATGGCCTGTCCTGCCTCTCTGGATTTTACACTTTTTTTCGGAGGGCCCTTTTGATCGGTGGGAAGTGAGAGTTGCTTGTAGTGCGGATTTCCATTGCAGGCTTGCTTGGTTGGCCAAAAAGGGCGTATGCGTTTTTTCCTAAATATATTCAGGAAAAAACGCATACGCCCTTTTTGGCCAAGTGCATCACTGTCGAACTGCTGCCTCTTTTCCTACGCTTTCAGAGCAATTCTTATCTATCCCCCGATATCTGTTTTCTGCAATTCTGCGTCGCGTTCAAGTCCTCCTCACAGCCTTCCTTCAATAAATTTTTGGATGATAGGGGTCATTTGGAACTCTGCAGGATTGTGACTTACAGTGCCAGAAATCTCCTTTTCTCAACTCGCTTTCTTGTGAGCTGACCGCAAACCCGAAGAATTGCTTCAGGCCCTAATCTCGTTCCGGCATGGCACGCTGAGCCTTTGGTGAACTCTTCTTCCTGTAGGGAAATCAGAGTTCAATATGCCCGTACAAACACATCGAGTTAGCCGCTCATTGGTTCTCCTTATTCCTGATCATCTTCTACCGAAATTGCAAAGTGTGCGAAACAAGAGGTCAAAGGCACTGACTCTCCAAGTGGGGAGAATGTTAATATGGCCTCTGGAACGGCGAACTCGAGTCCCAGGGTTCGAAAATGGCGATGAGTTTTAGAAACTTTGCCTGATCACTTCGTGGACCATATTCCGGGTTTTCCACGCATATTTTAGCTGAAGGATAAATCCCTTAAACGTGGAGATTTGGGACCCGTGGAATAGGAACCATGCACCATTACCTCAAAGGGTCTGCATTCCCTCACCAATAGCATCAGCCCCAAGTGTCCAGCCTTATCTCTCCCACAGCTGTGGATGTAGAGGTGGTAAATCCAAGATTCCACACAAGCCCTGCAGGACTTATTTAAGAATTTCTCTCTATTTCACAGTCCTTGTGTTTTCTTTTTCAAATTTATTTTTATAAGGGGATTTAGCTTATGTACACTGCTGTGTGTATGCTGCTGTACACAAATGATTTTCTTATGGAGACCTATAAATGTATGGGTTTTAATTTTCTTCATAGTCAGGTATATTCCTCGGTTTTGAACACGGGGTGCTGAGTCCATGTGGTTGAGCGAGGAGGAGGTCTTGTCTAATATATATTTGGCTTATGGAATGGTATCTGTCCTAATATCAACCTCTGGTTTTATGCAGCCTCCCCACTCTCCTTTCCCCGTAAGCAAGCATCAGTTTCTTTTGTAAATGTGAGACTCTGTTGTGTTTTGTAATGCTGTTCACGCGTAGCCGTGTTTACGTTCCCGGTATTCGTGATACCTTATGATGTTTCTTTTTCTGTGTGACTTATTTCACTTCGAATCATCGTAACTAAATCCACTCATTATGCTGCTACTGGTCTGTTGCCATTGATTTCATTGTTGAGTGATATTCCATTGTAGGGATGTACCACAACTTTTATATCCATTTTTCTCTCTCTGGGCTATTGAATTTGTACCATAGTCAAGGTTCCCGTAAAGAGAGCAGCCCCAAACTTTGGTGTGGCTGTGTTTTTTTCATTTAAATTTTCCGAATCTATGGCACCATAAGTGGAAGTGCCCTAGGCTCTCTAGCTTGGTTTTCTCTTTGTTCCAGGAAACACCATCCACTTCTCCAGAGTGGCTGTTGGCAATTTACATCCTGCCCATCAGCATAACAAGGCTGCCGGTTCTCCATGGCCTGTCCTGCCTTTCTGGATTTTACACTTTTTTTCGGAGGGCCCTTTTGATCGGTGGGAAGTGAGAGTTGCTTGTAGTGCGGATTTCCATTGCAGGCTTGCTTGGTTGGCCAAAAAGGGCGTATGCGTTTTTTCCTAAATATATTCAGGAAAAAACGCATACGCCCTTTTTGGCCAAGTGCATCACTGTCGAACTGCTGCCTCTTTTCCTACGCTTTCAGAGCAATTCTTATCTATCCCCCGATATCTGTTTTCTGCAATTCTGCGTCGCGTTCAAGTCCTCCTCACAGCCTTCCTTCAATAAATTTTTGGATGATAGGGGTCATTTGGAACTCTGCAGGATTGTGACTTACAGTGCCAGAAATCTCCTTTTCTCAACTCGCTTTCTTGTGAGCTGACCGCAAACCCGAAGAATTGCTTCAGGCCCTAATCTCGTTCCGGCATGGCACGCTGAGCCTTTGGTGAACTCTTCTTCCTGTAGGGAAATCAGAGTTCAATATGCCCGTACAAACACATCGAGTTAGCCGCTCATTGGTTCTCCTTATTCCTGATCATCTTCTACCGAAATTGCAAAGTGTGCGAAACAAGAGGTCAAAGGCACTGACTCTCCAAATGGGGAGAATGTTAATATCGCCTCTGGAACGGCAAACTCGAGCCCCAGGGTTCGAAAATGGCGATGAGTTTTAGAAACTTTGTCTGATCACTTCGTGGACCATATTCTGGGTTTTCCATGCATATTTTAGCTGAAGGATAAATCCCTTAAATGTGGAGATTTGGGACCCGTGGAATGGGAACCATGCACCATTACCTCAAAGGGTCTGCATTCCCCCACCAATAGCATCAGCCCCAAGTGTCCAGCCTTATCTCTCCCACGGCTGTGGATGTAGAGGTGGTAAATCCAAGATTCCACACAAGCCCTGAAGGACTTATTTAAGAATTTCTCTCTATTTCACAGTCCTTGTGTTTTCTTTTTCAAATTTATTTTTATAAGGGGATTTAGCTTATGTACACTGCTGTGTGTATGCTGCTGTACACAAATTATTTTCTTATGGAGACCTATAAATGTATAGGTTTTAATTTTCTTCATAGTCAGGTATATTCCTCGGTTTTGAACACGGGTTGCTGAGTCCATGTGGTTGAGCGAGGAGGAGGTCTTGCCTAATATATATTTGGCTTATGGAATGGTATCTGTCCTAATATCAACCTCTGGTTTTATGCAGCCTCCCCACTCTCCTTTCCCCTTAAGCAAGCATCAGTTTCTTTTGTAAATGTGAGACTCTGTTGTGTTTTGTAATGCAGTTCACGCGTAGCCGTGTTTACGTTCCCGGTATTCGTGATACCTTATGATGTTTCTTTTTCTGTTTGACTTATTTCACTTAGAATCATCGTAACTAAATCCACTCATTATGCTGCTACTGGTCTGTTGCCATTGATTTCATTGTTGAGTGATATTCCATTGTAGGGATGTACCACAACTTTTATATCCATTTTTCTCTTTCTGGGCTATTGAAGTTGTACCATAGTCAAGGTTCCCATAAAGAGAGCAGCCCCAAACTTTGGTGTGGCTGTATCTTTTTCATTTAAATTTTCCGAATCTATGGCACCATAAGTGGAAGTGCCCTAGGCTCTCTAGCTTGGTTTTCTCTTTGTTCCAGGAAACACCATCCACTTCTCCAGAGTGGCTGTTGGCAATTTATATCCCGCCCATCAGCATAACAAGGCTGCCGGTTCTCTATGGCCTGTCCTGCCTCTGTGGACTTTACACTTTTTTTCGGAGGGCCCTTTTGATCGGTGGGAAGTGAGAGTTGCTTGTAGTGCGGATTTCCATTGCAGGCTTGCTTGGTTGGCCAAAAAGGGCGTATGCGTTTTTTCCTGAATATATTCAGGAAAAAACGCATACGCCCTTTTCGGCCAAGTGCATCACTGTCGAACTGCTGCCTCTTTTCCTTCGCTTTCAGAGCAATTCTTATCTACTCCCCGATATCTGTTTTCTGCAATTCTGCATCGCGTTCAAGTCCTCCTCACAGCCTTCCTTCAATAAATTTTTGGATGATAGGGGTCATTTGGAACTCTGCAGGATTGTGAGTTACAGTGCCAGAAATCTCCTTTTCTCAACTCGCTTTCTTGTGAGCTGACCGCAAACCCGAAGAATTGCTTCAGGCCCTAATCTCGTTCTGGCATGGCACGCTGAGCCTTTGGTGAACTCTTCTTCCTGTAGGGAAATCAGAGTTCAATGTGTCCGTCCAAACACATCGAGTTAGCCGCTCATTGGTTCTCCTTATTCCTGATCATCTTCTACCGAAATTGCAAAGTGTGCGAAACAAGAGGTCAAAGGCACTGACTCTCCAAGTGGGGAGAATGTTAATATGGCCTCTGGAACGGCGAACTCGAGTCCCAGGGTTCGAAAATGGCGATGAGTTTTAGAAACTTTGCCTGATCACTTCGTGGACCATATTCTGGGTTTTCCATGCATATTTTAGCTGAAGGATAAATCCCTTAAACGTGGAGATTTGGGACCCGTGGAATGGGAACCATGCACCATTACCTCAAAGGGTCTGCATTCCCTCACCAATAGCATTAGCCCCAAGTGTCCAGCCTTATCTCTCTCACGGCTGTGGATGTAGAGGTGGTAAATCCAAGATTCCACACAAGCCCTGAAGGACTTATTTAAGAATTTCTCTCTATTTCACAGTCCTTGTGTTTTCTTTTTCAAATTTATTTTTATAAGGGGATTTAGCTTATGTACACTGCTGTGTGTATGCTGCTGTACACAAATGATTTTCTTATGGAGACCTATAAATTTATGGGTTTTAATTTTCTTCATAGTCAGGTATATTCCTCGGTTTTGAACACGGGGTGCTGAGTCCATGTGGTTGAGCGAGGAGGAGGTCTTGTCTAATATATATTTGGCTTATGGAATGGTATCTGTCCTAATATCAACCTCTGGTTTTATGCAGCCTCCCCACTCTCCTTTCCCCTTAAGCAAGCATCAGTTTCTTTTGTAAATGTGAGACTCTGTTGTGTTTTGTAATGCAGTTCACGCGTAGCCGTGTTTACGTTCCCGATATTCGTGATACCTTATGATGTTTCTTTTTCTGTGTGACTTATTTCACTTAGAATCATCGTAACTAAATCCACTCATTATGCTGCTACTGGTCTGTTGCCATTGATTTCATTGTTGAGTGATATTCCATTGTAGGGATGTACCACAACTTTTATATCCATTTTTCTCTTTCTGGGCTATTGAAGTTGTACCATAGTCAAGGTTCCCATAAAGAGAGCAGCCCCAAACTTTGGTGTGGCTGTGTCTTTTTCATTTAAATTTTCCGAATCTATGGCACCATAAGTGGAAGTGCCCTAGGCTCTCTAGCTTGGTTTTCTCTTTGTTCCAGGAAACACCATCCACTTCTCCAGAGTGGCTGTTGGCAATTTACATCCTGCCCATCAGCATAACAAGGCTGCCGGTTCTCCATGGCCTGTCCTGCCTTTCTGGATTTTACACTTTTTTTCGGAGGGCCCTTTTGATCGGTGGGAAGTGAGAGTTGCTTGTAGTGCGGATTTCCATTGCAGGCTTGCTTGGTTGGCCAAAAAGGGCGTATGCGTTTTTTCCTAAATATATTCAGGAAAAAACGCATACGCCCTTTTTGGCCAAGTGCATCACTGTCGAACTGCTGCCTCTTTTCCTACGCTTTCAGAGCAATTCTTATCTATCCCCCGATATCTGTTTTCTGCAATTCTGCGTCGCGTTCAAGTCCTCCTCACAGCCTTCCTTCAATAAATTTTTGGATGATAGGGGTCATTTGGAACTCTGCAGGGTTGTGACTTACAGTGCCAGAAATCTCCTTTTCTCAACTCGCTTTCTTGTGAGCTGACCGCAAACCCGAAGAATTGCTTCAGGCCCTAATCTCGTTCCGGCATGGCACGCTGAGCCTTTGGTGAACTCTTCTTCCTGTAGGGAAATCAGAGTTCAATATGCCCGTACAAACACATCGAGTTAGCCGCTCATTGGTTCTCCTTATTCCTGATCATCTTCTACCGAAATTGCAAAGTGTGCGAAACAAGAGGTCAAAGGCACTGACTCTCCAAATGGGGAGAATGTTAATATCGCCTCTGGAACGGCAAACTCGAGCCCCAGGGTTCGAAAATGGCGATGAGTTTTAAAAACTTTGTCTGATCACTTCGTGGACCATATTCTGGGTTTTCCATGCATATTTTAGCTGAAGGATAAATCCCTTAAATGTGGAGATTTGGGACCCGTGGAATGGGAACCATGCACCATTACCTCAAAGGGTCTGCATTCCCCCACCAATAGCATCAGCCCCAAGTGTCCAGCCTTATCTCTCCCACGGCTGTGGATGTAGAGGTGGTAAATCCAAGATTCCACACAAGCCCTGAAGGACTTATTTAAGAATTTCTCTCTATTTCACAGTCCTTGTGTTTTCTTTTTCAAATTTATTTTTATAAGGGGATTTAGCTTATGTACACTGCTGTGTGTATGCTGCTGTACACAAATTATTTTCTTATGGAGACCTATAAATGTATGGGTTTTAATTTTCTTCATAGTCAGGTATATTCCTCGGTTTTGAACACGGGTTGCTGAGTCCATGTGGTTGAGCGAGGAGGAGGTCTTGCCTAATATATATTTGGCTTATGGAATGGTATCTGTCCTAATATCAACCTCTGGTTTTATGCAGCCTCCCCACTCTCCTTTCCCCTTAAGCAAGCATCAGTTTCTTTTGTAAATGTGAGACTCTGTTGTGTTTTGTAATGCAGTTCACGCGTAGCCGTGTTTACGTTCCCGGTATTCGTGATACCTTATGATGTTTCTTTTTCTGTTTGACTTATTTCACTTAGAATCATCGTAACTAAATCCACTCATTATGCTGCTACTGGTCTGTTGCCATTGATTTCATTGTTGAGTGATATTCCATTGTAGGGATGTACCACAACTTTTATATCCATTTTTCTCTTTCTGGGCTATTGAAGTTGTACCATAGTCAAGGTTCCCATAAAGAGAGCAGCCCCAAACTTTGGTGTGGCTGTATCTTTTTCATTTAAATTTTCCGAATCTATGGCACCATAAGTGGAAGTGCCCTAGGCTCTCTAGCTTGGTTTTCTCTTTGTTCCAGGAAACACCATCCACTTCTCCAGAGTGGCTGTTGGCAATTTATATCCCGCCCATCAGCATAACAAGGCTGCCGGTTCTCTATGGCCTGTCCTGCCTCTGTGGACTTTACACTTTTTTTCGGAGGGCCCTTTTGATCGGTGGGAAGTGAGAGTTGCTTGTAGTGCGGATTTCCATTGCAGGCTTGCTTGGTTGGCCAAAAAGGGCGTATGCGTTTTTTCCTGAATATATTCAGGAAAAAACGCATACGCCCTTTTCGGCCAAGTGCATCACTGTCGAACTGCTGCCTCTTTTCCTTCGCTTTCAGAGCAATTCTTATCTACTCCCCGATATCTGTTTTCTGCAATTCTGCATCGCGTTCAAGTCCTCCTCACAGCCTTCCTTCAATAAATTTTTGGATGATAGGGGTCATTTGGAACTCTGCAGGATTGTGAGTTACAGTGCCAGAAATCTCCTTTTCTCAACTCGCTTTCTTGTGAGCTGACCGCAAACCCGAAGAATTGCTTCAGGCCCTAATCTCGTTCTGGCATAGCACGCTGAGCCTTTGGTGAACTCTTCTTCCTGTAGGGAAATCAGAGTTCAATGTGCCCGTCCAAACACATCGAGTTAGCCGCTCATTGGTTCTCCTTATTCCTGATCATCTTCTACCGAAATTGCAAAGTGTGCGAAACAAGAGGTCAAAGGCACTGACTCTCCAAGTGGGGAGAATGTTAATATGGCCTCTGGAACGGCGAACTCGAGTCCCAGGGTTCGAAAATGGCGATGAGTTTTAGAAACTTTGCCTGATCACTTCGTGGACCATATTCTGGGTTTTCCATGCATATTTTAGCTGAAGGATAAATCCCTTAAACGTGGAGATTTGGGACCCGTGGAATGGGAACCATGCACCATTACCTCAAAGGGTCTGCATTCCCTCACCAATAGCATTAGCCCCAAGTGTCCAGCCTTATCTCTCTCACGGCTGTGGATGTAGAGGTGGTAAATCCAAGATTCCACACAAGCCCTGAAGGACTTATTTAAGAATTTCTCTCTATTTCACAGTCCTTGTGTTTTCTTTTTCAAATTTATTTTTATAAGGGGATTTAGCTTATGTACACTGCTGTGTGTATGCTGCTGTACACAAATGATTTTCTTATGGAGACCTATAAATTTATGGGTTTTAATTTTCTTCATAGTCAGGTATATTCCTCGGTTTTGAACACGGGGTGCTGAGTCCATGTGGTTGAGCGAGGAGGAGGTCTTGTCAAATATATATTTGGCTTATGGAATGGTATCTGTCCTAATATCAACCTCTGGTTTTATGCAGCCTCCCCACTCTCCTTTCCCCTTAAGCAAGCATCAGTTTCTTTTGTAAATGTGAGACTCTGTTGTGTTTTGTAATGCAGTTCACGCGTAGCCGTGTTTACGTTCCCGATATTCGTGATACCTTATGATGTTTCTTTTTCTGTGTGACTTATTTCACTTAGAATCATCGTAACTAAATCCACTCATTATGCTGCTACTGGTCTGTTGCCATTGATTTCATTGTTGAGTGATATTCCATTGTAGGGATGTACCACAACTTTTATATCCATTTTTCTCTTTCTGGGCTATTGAAGTTGTACCATAGTCAAGGTTCCCATAAAGAGAGCAGCCCCAAACTTTGGTGTGGCTGTGTCTTTTTCATTTAAATTTTCCGAATCTATGGCACCATAAGTGGAAGTGCCCTAGGCTCTCTAGCTTGGTTTTCTCTTTGTTCCAGGAAACACCATCCACTTCTCCAGAGTGGCTGTTGGCAATTTATATCCCGCCCATCAGCATAACAAGGCTGCCGGTTCTCCATGGCCTGTCCTGCCTCTCTGGACTTTACACTTTTTTTCGGAGGGCCCTTTTGATCGGTGGGAAGTGAGAGTTGCTTGTAGTGCGGATTTCCATTGCAGGCTTGCTAGGTTGGCCGAAAAGGGCGTATGCGTTTTTTCCTGAATATATTCAGGAAAAAGCGCATACGCCCTTTTTGGCCAAGTGCATCACTGTCGAACTGCTGCCTCTTTTCCTACGCTTTCAGAGCAATTCTTATCTACCCCCCGATATCTGTTTTCTGCAATTCTGCGTCGCGTTAAAGTCCTCCTCACAGCCTTCCTTCAATAAATTTTTGGATGATAGGGGTCATTTGGAACTCTGCAGGATTGTGAGTTACAGTGCCAGAAATCTCCTTTTCTCAACTCGCTTTCTTGTGAGCTGACCGCAAACCCGAAGAATTGCTTCAGGCCCTAATCTCGTTCCGGCATGGCACGCTGAGCCTTTGGTGAACTCTTCTTCCTGTAGGGAAATCAGAGTTCAATGTGCCCGTCCAAACACATCGAGTTAGCCGCTCATTGGTTCTCCTTATTCCTGATCATCTTCTACCGAAATTGCAAAGTGTGCGAAACAAGAGGTCAAAGGCACTGACTCTCCAAGTGGGGAGAATGTTAATATGGCCTCTGGAACGGCGACCTCGAGTCCCAGGGTTCGAAAATGGCGATGAGTTTTAGAAACTTTGCCTGATCACTTCGTGGACCATATTCTGGGTTTTCCATGCATATTTTAGCTGAAGGATAAATCCCTTAAACGTGGAGATTTGGGACCCGTGGAATGGGAACCATGAACCATTACCTCAAGGGGTCTGCATTCCCTCACCAATAGCATCAGCCCCAAGTGTCCAGCCTTATCTCTCCCCTGGCTGTGGATGTAGAGGTGGTAAATCCAAGATTCCACAGAAGCCCTGAAGGACTTATTTAAGAATTTCTCTCTATTTCACAGTCCTTGTGTTTTCTTTTTCAAATTTATTTTTATAAGGGGATTTAGCTTATGTACACTGCTGTGTGTATGCTGCTGTACACAAATGATTTTCTTATGGAGACCTATAAATGTATGGGTTTTAATTTTCTTCATAGTCAGGTATATTCCTCGGTTTTGAACACAGGGTGCTGAGTCCATGTGGTTGAGCGAGGAGGAGGTCTTCTCTAATATATATTTGGCTTATGGAATGGTATCTGTCCTAATATCAACCTCTGGTTTTATGCAGCCTCCCCACTCTCCTTTCCCCTTAAGCAAGCATCAGTTTCTTTTGTAAATGTGAGACTCTGTTGTGTTTTGTAATGCAGTTCACGCGTAGCCGTGTTTACGGTCCTGGTTTTCGTGATACCTTATGATGTTTCTTTTTCTGTGTGACTTATTTAGTTAGAATCATCGTAACTAAATCCACTCATTATGCTGCTACTGGTCTGTTGCCATTGATTTCATTGTTGAGTGATATTCCATTGTAGGGATGTACCACAACTTTTATATCCATTTTTTTCTCTCTGGGCTATTGAAGTTGTACCATAGTCAAGGTTCCCGTAAAGAGCGCAGCCCCAAACTTTGGTGTGGCTGTGTCTTTTTCATTTAAATTTTCCAAATCTATGGCACCATAAGTGGAAGTGCCCTAGGCTCTCTAGCTTGGTTTTCTCTTTGTTCCAGGAAACACCATCCACTTCTCCAGAGTGGCTGTTGGCAATTTACATCCCGCCCATCATCATAACAAGGCTGCCGGTTCTCCATGGCCTGTCCTGCCTCTCTGGATTTTACACTTTTTTTCGGAGTGCCCTTTTGATCGGTGGGAAGTGAGAGTTGCTTGTAGTGCGGATTTCCATTGCAGGCTTGCTTGGTTGGCCAAAAAGGGCGTATGCGTTTTTTCCTGAATATATTCAGGAAAAAACGCATACGCCCTTTTTAACCAAGTGCATCACTGTCGAACTGCTGCCTCTTTTCCTACGCTTTCAGAGCAATTCTTATCTACCCCACGATATCTGTTTTCTGCAATTCTGCGTCGCGTTCAAGTCCTCCTCACAGCCTTCCTTCAATAAATTTTTGGATGATAGGGGTCATTTGGAACTCTGCAGGATTGTGAGTTACAGTGCCAGAAATCTCCTTTTCTCAACTCGCTTTCTTGTGAGCTGACCGCAAACCCGAAGAATTGCTTCAGGCCCTAATCTCGTTCCGGCATGGCAGGCTGAGCCTTTGGTGAACTCTTCTTCCTGTAGGGAAATCAGAGTTCAATGTGCCCGTCCAAACACATCGAGTTAGCCGCTCATTGGTTCTCCTTATTCCTGATCATATTCTACCGAAATTGCAAAGTGTGCGAAACAAGAGGTCAAAGGCACTGACTCTCCAAGTGGGGAGAATGTTAATATCGCCTCTGGAACGGTGAACTTGAGTCCCAGGGGACGAAAATGGCGATGAGTTTTAGAAACTTTGCCTGATAACTTCGTGGACCATATTCTGGGTTTTCCATGCATATTTTAGCTGAAGGATAAATCCCTTAAACGTGGAGATTTGGGACCCGTGGAATGGGAACCATGCACCATTACCTCAAAGGGTCTGCATTCCATCACCAATAGCATTAGCCCCAAGTGTCCAGCCTTATCTCTCCCACGGCTGTGGACGTAGAGGTGGTAAATCCAAGATTCCACACAAGCCCTGAAGGACTTATTTAAGAATTTCTCTCTATTTCACAGTCCTTGTGTTTTCTTTTTCAAATTTATTTTTATAAGGGGATTTAGCTTATGTACACTGCTGTGTGTATGCTGCTGTACACAAATGATTTTCTTATGGAGACCTATAAATGTATGGGTTTTAATTTTCTTCATTGTCATGTATATTCATAGGTTTTGAATACGGGGTGTTGAGTCCATTTGGTTGAGCGAGGAGTAGGTCTTTTCTAACATATATTTGGCTTATGGAATGGTATCTGTCCTAATATCAACCTCTGGTTTTATGCAGCCTCCCCACTCTCCTTTCCCCTTAAGCAAGCATCAGTTTCTTTTGTAAATGTGAGACTCTGTTTTTATTTTAATGCAGTTCACGCGTAGTCGTGTTTACATTCCCGGTATTCGTGATGTCTTATGATGTTTCTTTTTCTGTGTGACTTATTTCACTTAGAATCAGCGTAACTAAATCCACTCATTATGCTGCTACTGGTCTCTTGCCATTGATTTCACTGTTGAGTGATATTCCATTGTAGGGATGTACCACAACTTTTATATCCATTTTTCTCTTTCTGGGCTATTGTAGTTGTACCATAGTCAAGGTTCCCATAAAGAGAGCAGCCCCAAACTTTGGTGTGGCTGTGTCTTTTTCATTTAAATTTTCCGAATCTATAGCACCATAAGTGGAAGTGCCCTAGGCTCTCTAGCTTTGTTTTCTCTTTGTTCCAGGAAACACCATCCACTTCTCCAGAGTGGCTGTTGGCAATATACATCCCGCCCATCAGCATAACAAGGCTGCCGGTTCTCCATGGCCTGTCCTGCCTCTCTGGATTTTACACTTTTTTTCGGAGGGCCCTTTTGATCGGTGGGAAGTGAGAGTTGCTTGTAGGGCGGATTTCCATTGCAGGCTTGCTTGGTAGGCCAAAAAGGGCGTATGCGTTTTTTCCTGAACATATTCAGGAAAAAACGCATACGCCCTTTTTGGCCAAGTGCATTACTGTCGAAATGCTGCCTCTTTTCCTACGCTTTCAGAGCAATTCTTATCTACCCCCTGATATCTGTTTTCTGCAATTCTGCGTCGCGTTCAAGTCCTCCTCACAGCCTTCCTTCAATAAATTTTTGGATGATAGGGGCCATTTGGAACTCTGCAGGATTGTGAGTTACAGTGCCAGAAATCTCCTTTTCTCAACTCGCTTTCTTGTGAGCTGACCACAAACCCGAAGAAATGCTTCAGGCCCTAATCTCATTCCGGCATGGCATGCTGAGCCTTTGGTGAACTCTTCTTCCTGTAGGGAAATCAGAGTTCAATGTGCCCGTCCAAACACATTGAGTTAGCCGCTCATTGGTTATCCTTATTGCTGATCATCTTCTACAGAAATTGCAAACTGTGCGAAACAAGAGGTCAAAGGCATTGACTCTCCAAGTGAGGAGAATGTTAATATCGCCTCTGGAACAGCGAACTCGAGGCCCAGGGGACGAAAATGGCGATGAGTTTTATAAACTTTGCCTGATCACTTCGTGGACCATATTCCGGGTTTTCCATGCATATTTTAGCTGAAGGATAAATCCCTTAAACGTGGAGATTTGGGACCCGTGGAATGGGAACCATGCACCATTACCTCAAAGGGTCTGCATTCCCTCACCAATAGCATCAGCCCCAAGTGTCCAGCCTTATCTCTCCCACAACTGTGGATGTAGAGGTGGTAAATCCAAGATTGCACACAAGCCCTGAAGGACTTATTTAAGAATTTCTCTCTATTTCACAGTCCTTGTGTTTTCTTTTTCAAATTTATTTTTATAAGGGGATTTAGCTTATTTACACGGCTGTGTGTATGCTGCTGTACACAAATGATTTTCTTATGGAGACCTATAAATGTATGGGTTTTAATTTTCTTCATTGTCAGGTATATTCCTAGGTTTTGAATACGCGGTGTTGAGTCCATTTGGTTGAGCGAGGAGTAGGTCTTGTCTAACATATATTTGGCTTATGGAATGGTATCTGTCCTAATATCAACCTCTGGTTTTATGCAGCCTCCCCACTCTCCTTTCCCCTTAAGCAAGCATCAGTTTCTTTTGTAAATGTGAGACTCTGTTGTGTTTTGTAATGCAGTTCACGCGTAGCCGTGTTTACATTCCCGGTATTCGTGATATCTTATGATGTTTCTTTTTCTGTGTGACTTATTTCACTTAGAATCAGCGTAACTAAATCCACTCATTGTGCTGCTACTGGTCTGTTGCCATTGATTTCACTGTTGAGTGACATTCCATTGTAGGGATTTACCACAACTTTTATATCCATTTTTCTCTTTCTGGGCTATTGTAGTTGTACCATAGTCAAGGTTCCCGTAAAGAGAGCAGCCCCAAACTTTGGTGTGGCTGTGTCTTTTTCATTTAAATTTTCCGAATCTATAGCACCATAAGTGGAAGTGCCCTAGGCTCTGTAGCTTGGTTTTCTCTTTGTTCCAGGAAACACCATCCACTTCTCCAGAGTGGCTGTTGGCAATTTACATACCACCCAACAGCATAACAAGGCTGCCAGTTCTCCATTTCCTGTCCTGACTCTCTGGATTTTACATTTTTTTCGGATGGCCCTTTTGAGGGGTGGGAAGTGAGACTTCTTTGTAGTGCGGATTTGCATTGCAGACTTGCTTGGTTGGCCAAAAAGTGCTTATGCGTTTTTTCCTGAATATATTCAGGAAAAGACGCATACGCCCTTTTTGGCCAAGTGCATCACAGCCGAAGTACTGCCTCTTTTCTTGTGCTTTCAGAGCAATTCTTATCTACCACCTGATATCTGTTTTCTTCAATTCTGCGTCGTGTTCAAGTCCTCTTCACAGCCTTCCTTCAATAGATTTTTGGATGATAGGGGTAATTTGTAACTCTGCAGGCTTGTGAATTACAGTGCCAAAAATCTCCTTTTCTAAACTCTCTTTTTTGTGAGCTGACCGCAAACGCGAAGAATCGCTTCAGGCCTTAAACTCGCTCCGGCACGGCACGCTGAGCCTTTGGTGAATTCTTCATCCTGGGGGGAAATCAGAATTCAATGTGCCCGTTCAAACACCTACAGCTAGTCGCTCAATGGTTCTCCTTATTCCTGTTCATCTTCCGCAGAAATTTCAAACTGTGACAAACAAGATGTTAAAGGCACTGACTCTCCAAGTGGTGAGAATGTTAATAACGCATCTGGAACAGCAAACTCGAGTACCAGGGGTCGAAAATGGCGATGAGTTTTAGAAATATTGCCTGGTCACTTGGTGAACCATATTCTGGGTTTTCCATGCCTATTTTAGCTGAAGGATAAATCCCTTAAACCTGGGGATTTGGGACCCGTGGAATGGGAACCATGCCCCATTACATCCAAGGGTCTGCATTCCCTCACCCATCCTATCAGCCCCAAGTGTCCAGCCTTATCTCTCCCCGAGCTGTGGCTGTAGAGGTGGTAAATCCAAGACTCCTCTAAAGCCCTGAAGGACTTATTTAAGAATTTCTCTCTATTTCACAGTGTTTGTGTTTTGTTTTTCAAATTTATTTTTATAAGGGGATTTAGGTTATTTTCACTGCTGTGTTTATGCCGCAGTACACAAATGATTTTCTTAGGGAGATCTATAAATATATGGGTTTTAAGTTTCTTCATAGTCAGGTATATTCCTAGGTTTTGAATATGGGGTGTTGAGTCCATTTGGTTGAGCAAGGAGTAGGTCTTGTCTAATATATATTTGGCTAGTGGAATGGGATCTGTACTAATGTAAACTTCTGGTTTTATGCAGCCTCCCCAGTCTCCTTTGCCCTTAAGCAAACATAAGTTTCTTTTGTAAATGTGGGTCCCTGTGGTGTTTTGTAATACAGTTCATGCGTAGCCGTGTTTACATTCCCGGTATTAGTGATATCTTATGATGTTTCTTTTTCTGTGTGACTTATTTCACTTAGAAGCATCGTACCTACATCCACTCATTATGCTTCTACTGGTCTGTTGGAATTGATTTCATTGTTGAGTGACATTCCATTGTAGGCATGTACCACAACTTCTATGTCCATTTTTCTCTTTCTGGGCTATTGAATTTGTACCATAGTCAAGGTTTCCGTAAGCAGAGCAGCCCCAAATTTTGGTGTGGCTGTGTCTTTTTCATGGAAATTTTCCGAATCTAAAGCACCATAAGTGGAAGTGCCTTAGGCTCTCTAGCTTGTTTTTTTCTTTGTTCCAGGAAACACCATACACTTCTCTAGAGTGGCTGTTGGCAATTTACATCCCACCCATCAGCATAACAAGGCTGCCAGTTCTCCATGGCCTGTCCTGCCTCTCTGGATTTTACACTTTTTTTGGATTGCCCTTTTGAGGGGTGGGATGTGAGACTTCATTGTAGTGCGGATTTCCATTGCAGGCTTGCTTGGTTGGCCAAAAAGGGCGTATGCGTTTTTTCCTGAATATATTCAGGAAAAAACGCATACACCCTTTTTGGCCACGTTCATCACTTTTGAAGTACTGCCTCTTTTCCTATGCTTTCAGAGCAGTTCTTATCTACCACGTGATATCTGTTTTCTGCAATTCTGCGTCGCTTTCAACTCCTCTTCACAGCCTTCCTTCAATAAATTTTTGGATGAGAGGGTCATTTGTAACTCTGCAGGCTTGTAAAGTACAGTGTCAAAAATCCCCTTTCCTTAACTCACTTTCTTGTGGGCTGACCGCAAACCCGAAGAATCCCTTCAGGCCTTAATCTCGTTCCGGCACGGCAAGCTGAGCCTTTGGTGAATTATTCTTCCTGGGGGAAAATCAGAGTTCAATGTGCCCGTTCAAACACCTACAGCTAGTCGCTCAATGGTTCTCCTTATTCCTGATCATCTTTCGCAGAAATTTCAAACTGTGACAAACAAGATGTTAAAGGCACTGACTCTCCAAGTGGGGAGAGTGTTAATAACGCATCTGGAATGGCGAACTCGAGTACCAGAGCGCGAAAATGGCGATGAGGTTTAGAAGTATTGCCTGGTCACTTTGTGGACCATATTCTGGGTTTTCCATGCCTATTTTAGCTGAAGGATAAATCCCTTAAACCTGGGGATTTGGGACCCATCGAATGGGAACCATGCACCATTACAACAAAGGGTCTGCATTCCCTCACCAATCCTATCAGCCCCAAGTGTCCAGCCTTATCTCTACCCGAGCTGTGGATGCAGAGGTGGTAAATCCAAGACTCCTCAAAAGCCCTGAAGGAATTATTTAAGAATTTCTCTCTATTTCACAGTCTTTTTGTTTTGTTTTTCAAATTTATTTTTATAAGTGGATTTAGCTTATTTTCACTGCTCTGTTTATGCCGCTGTACACAAATGATTTTCTTACGGAGACCTATAAATTTATGGGTTTTAAGTTTCTTCATAGTCAGGTATATTCCTAGGTTTTGAATATGGGGTGTTGAGTCCATGTGGTTGAGCAAGGAGTAGGTCTTGTCTAATATATATTTGGCTTATGGAATGGTATCTGTTCTAATGTCAACCTCTGGTTTTATGCAGCCTCCGCACTCTCCTTTCCCCTTAAGCAAGCATAAGTTTCTATTTTAAATGTGAGACTCTGTTTTGTTTTGTAATGCAGTTCATGTGTAGCCGTGTTTACATTCCCGGTATTAGTGATATCTTATGATGTTTCTTTTTCTGTGTGACTTATTTTACTTAGAATCATCGTACCTAAATCCACTCATTATGCTGCTACGGGCCTGATGACATTGATTTCATTGCTGAGTGATATTCCCTTGTACCTAAGTACCACAACTTCAATATCAATTGTTCTCTTTCTGCGCTATTGAAGTTTTACAGTAGTCACGGTTCGTGTAAACAGAGAAGCCATAAATTTTGGTTTGTCTCTGTCTTTTTCATTTTAAGTTTCATAATCTATAGGACCATAAGTGGAAATGCCCTAAGCTCTGTGGCTTGTTTTTTTTATATGTTTCAGGAAACACCATACACTTTTCCAGAGTGGCTGTTGGCAATTTTCATCCCACCCATCAGTATATCAAGGCTGCCTGTTTTCCATGGCCTGTCCTGCCTGTCTGGATTTTTCCATTTTTTCAGACAGCTCTTTTGAGCGTTGGGAATTGAGACTTCATTGTAGCGTGGATTTCCTTTGCAGGTTGCTTGGTTGGCCACAAAGGGCATATGCGTTTTTTCCTGAATGTAATCAGGAAAAAACACATACGCCCTTTTTCGCCATGTGCATCATTTTTGAAGTTGTACCTCTTTTCCTATGCTTTAAATGTAATTCCAATCTCCCACCTGAAGTCGGTTTCCTGCAATTCTCCTTCACTTTCAAGTCCTCTTTGCATCCTTACTTCAATATATTTCTAGATGATAGTGGGCATTTGTAACTCTCTTGTTTTGTGAATTACAGTTCCTCTGAGCTCCTTTTTTCAACTCCCTTTCTTGTGAGTTGACTGTAAAACTGCAAGATTGCTTCAATCCATATTCTTGTTTTCGGGCGCCTTGCTGAGCCTTTGGTTAATACTTCTTTCTGATGTGAAATTAGAGTGACATGTGTCCTTCAGAGCCCTTACAGCTAATATCTCATTGTTTCTCCCTCTTCCCATTCATCCTCTCCACTCATTACAGACTGTGCAAAACAGGAAATTAAAGGCATTGCCTATCCAAATGGTGTGATTTTTAGTAAAGTAGCTGGAAAGTCGATCCTGTGACCCAGTAGTGGAAAAATGAGGTGCGTTTTAGAAACCTTTCCCAATCACATGGTATACCATCTGTTGGGTTTTTCATGCATGGTTTAGCTGTAAGGAGATTCCCTTAAACCTGGAGTGTTGTGATCCATGGAATGAGGAGCTTTAAGTATTGTATTAGAGGGTCGGCTTTTGCTCACCAAAGCTCACCAATCCTCATAGCCCCATGTGTCCATCCTTATGTCTTATCCAGCTATCAATTTATATGTGGTCAATCCACGTTGCATCACAGACCCTGAAACAATTTTGTAAGAATTTTTCTCTCTTTCTTTGTCTCTGTGTTTTGTTTTAAAATTTATTTTATAATGGAGTTTAGCTGATTTTCACTGCTGTGTTTGTGCCACTCTGCACACACTTGATTCCCTTATGGAGATATATCAATACAAAGGTTTTAAGATTCCTACTACTCACATATATTCCTCTGTGGTGAATAGGGTGTGTTGAGGCCAGTTCATTGAGCAAGGTGTAGATCTTGTCTATTACGTATTTAGTTTATTGAATGGTATCTGTGTTAATTTCAAACTCTGATTTTACGCATCACTCCACCTCACCTTTCCCGTTAAGCTGACGTAAGTGTGTTTTCTAAATGTGATACACTCTTCTCCTTTGTAATTCAGTTGTTGTGCAGTCATATTTACATTCCCTCTATGAGTGATATCTTATGACATGTTTCTTTTTCTGTGTGACTTAACTCAAGCGGTATCATCGAAACTCGGTCCACTCTTTATGCTTCTACTAGCCTTATTACATTTATTTCATGGTGAAGAGATATTCCATTGTGCGTAAGTACCACACCTTCTTTATCCATTGTTCTCTTTCCTGGGATATTTAAGGTGTACTGAAGTCGAGGTTCTTGTAAACAGAGCAGCCCTAAACTTTGTTGTGCCTGTGTCTGTTTGATTTTTAGAATCCCCTAGATATACTCCCGTGATTGCAAGTGCCCTATTCTCTGTAGCTCTGTTTTTTAGATGATTTAGGAACCAGGATACACTTCTCCAGAGTGCCTCTTCTCAGTTTACACACCGCCCATCAGTGTATAAATGCTGCCTGTTCTCCATGGCCTGTCCTGCATTTCTGCGTTTTACAATTTTTTCGGATGGCCCTTTTGACTGGTAGGAAATGAGACTTCTTTGGTGTGCAGATTTGCATTGCTTGCTTGCTTGGTTGCCCATAAAGTGCATATGCATGTTTTCCTGAATATATTCAGGAGAAAATGCATACGCCCTTTTTAGCCAACTGCACCATTTTAGAAATCCTGCCGCCTTGTGCCTTGGGAAGTAGGCAGAGTCCGAACTTTAGATTATTGATGTCGTCAGGGTCAGAAGCACTCACCAACGGCTTCCCTTAGGTTACATTTTAACTGTCATTGATAGATGATGTCAATAAAAATATCTATTCTTTTTCAGATTTTTTCCCCTTATACGTTATTGCAAAATATTGAGTGTAGTTCCCTATGTTATACAGTAGTTCCTTGTAGATGATCTACTTTATACATAGCAGTGTGTATGTGTTAATCCCAAACTGTTAATTTATCCCTCCTCCTACTTTCCCCTTTGGTAATAATAAATTATAAGATTTTATACTTCTCAGAAATGGGAGAGCTGAAACAGAGGTATAATTTTCAATGGAAAAGCATTTAAAATAAGATTGAAGCTTTAACCAAGATTATTAGATGTACATCCTTGGAAAGAAATCACTTCATTTCTCTAATATTGACCTGACAAATAAGACAAATCTTTTCACTGAACTTGCTTATAATAGAATGATGGAAATATAAAATGGAAGTGTTAGAAACATCTTATTTTACCCGAGCCTTATATACTGTTCTATGTTAATTACAGTTTGGCTCACTCATCTGTTCATTGAAGTTACAATGTTATCAATTTCTGTTACTCATCCTCCAGAGTGGACCCCAACAAGTATGCCCCTGCCCAGTGTCATTGGAGCCAACAGATCGAGATTGAGTTTGGTTCAGAAGCAAAGGAAACTATATTTTGATCAGAGAATGGAGAGGTGAGAGCATGCGCTACCCTGTAGGTTGTGTTGGCCTGCTGTGTAGAGGTCCTGTGAGAGTCAGTGGGAGGGAGGGGACGGAGCTCTAGGGGGCCGGCTTGGATGCAGCTCAGGCTCAATATCGCGGAGCCTGCATAGGGCCCCAGGAGCTGAAGTGTCAACCCAGCCATTCTGCAGTAGGAAAACAGGTCTGAAGGGTCGGGTGTGGCAGCTCTGCATGTGGGAACCTAGGAGCACGTGAAATTAGACAAAGCACAAAGGATAACAAAGGTTAGACTTTATTTTATTGCCCAGATTCTATTTTTATCTCCTAGGGATTTTTAATGGGCTTTGCTGGTGACAAAACCCTCCTCTGCCTTTTGTCCCATTCCTCATTCTTGGAGTGCTGAGTGTGCAGACCCCTCTTCTGTAACTGCTGAGTGCTGAGTTGGGAGCCCTCATACCCGGGGGTGAGGGTCAGAACTTCTCCCCAGCAGCCTGCAGGTGAGATTGATTGTCCCCAGGGCTGCTGCCCCCTTGCTCGTCCACCAGAGTACAAGCATTGGAAGTGTTATAGATTCTAATGACCTTTAAGGGTACAGGAAAGGTATGTGCAGAGACACTGTGGGGGGAGGTTTTACCCCACCCCACATTTGTTAGGCCACCTTAGGCTGACCGTTTCTGCCAGCCTAGATGTTCTGACCAGTAGTCTTTGTTTTCTTCAATTAGGCCCCTGAATTAATGTAAAAAGAGTACCAGGTGTCAGAGCCTTGCCTGCTCAATTCCCAGTCAGTCCAGGGTCAGTGGTGATCCAGGACCATGATAGACACTGAGTCAACAGCCTTTTGAGGTAGCCAGGAGTCCAGCCGGTCTTATTGGCCACCATCATCATGGTGGCTGTAGGCTTTTCTATGGTGACAGTGTGATATACTGTTCCCCTGCCAAGCTTATTAGCTCCCCTCTGGGTGCAGTAAGTCCTGAAAGCAGTAGTCTACTCTTTTTTTACCAACTCTTGTTGTTTTCTGAGAGAAACTCCAGGTAAAATGATGGTTACTCGAGTCGCCATGGGGCCCCCTTGCCCCCGGTTGTCTCTCTGGAGGTTGGAGTTGGAGGGCCTCCTCACTCGAGGTCAGTGTGCTCATGGAGTGAACCTTGCAACCTCAAGGCATGTTTGGTGGTTAGGATCAACACGTGGGGTCCTTTTTCTTTATGAGCGAGGTTGCCTTTCAGGCTGCTGATTTCCAGGTTTTTAGATACTGCCAGTATCTTGGCCAGATGTTGTGGTGGACCAAGCCCCTTGGTGACCGTAGTTTATCCTACCTGGAATGCATTCTTGCGTTGTTCCTTTTCAAGTGGTCCCAGTTTTTGCACTAATACTCCAATGGCGATTCACCTTTCACCAGGAATGTAAAAGTCAAAGGGTTTAGCTAAATTAGGGAGTTCCAGGTCAAGGGTCTGAATTGGCTGCTCTTTCCATTCTTGAAAGACCACTTCTGGATTCTATTTAGCTGATTCAAAAGGTTCATCATCTTTTCCTTTCAGTTTTTCATATAGAGGCCCAGCTATTAGACTGTAGTTTGGGATCCAGATGCAGCAAACCCCAGCCTCCCCAGGAACTCCTAAGCTGTCTTGTACTTTTAGAAGGACTAAGGCTGCAAATGGTTTCTTCCCTTTCTTGGGATGGGCTTCTCAGACCTTCTGTGAGAATGAAGCCCAGGCAGGTCACCTTAGTGTGTGATATTTGAGCTTTTTCTTGGACAACTTCTATCCTATATTGGCTTGGTAGTTTAGAGGCCTCCTTAGTAGGGCTGGCAATCAGAATGGCGTCTGCATATTGAAGGAGGGTTTCCTTTTCCAGAGGTAGAACTTTTAGGTCTTTAGCTAAGCTTTCCCAAAGATGGTGTGAGAATTTTTGTACCCTTGGGGTGAGACGGCCCAGCAGTATTGTTTTGGTTGTATGCTGAGTCCTGCCACTCACAAGGCAAAATTTCTTGTGACTCTGGGACTAATGGAATACAAAAGAAGGCATCATTGAAGTCTAATACAGAACACCATGTCCTGGTGGTTGGTAGAATGACTAGCAGTGTGTAGGAATTAGGAACTACTGGAGGTATACCCTTGGTGGCATAACTGATTGTCCTGACATCCTTTACTAGGTCCCCAGCAGCCCATTTGTCTCTCGTGGTCAGGCCAATACCAGGATATGGAGCTCACCTGGGCAGGTACCCCACCCCCACCCCAGCCCATTGGGCTCTCATGGTCAGGCCCCTCCCAGGATACGGAGGTACCGTGGCAGGGCTGGGCAAACAGGAACCGTGCACATAACCCTCATTGCAGAGCAACCCCAGCTCACCTGTCTCTCAGAGCTGACACAGAACACCTCAGAGCAGGACTTGAACTAACAAACAGCAGCTCCGACATGTCTGTGACCATAGGCATCACTCTGTAGGGCGTCCTTCTGCCTGGTCTTCCAGAGACTTCCACTGCACCCAGGGCACCAGGCTTCTGCCTCCAGCCACCACCCACCCCTCCTCTCCCTGACTTCTGTGTTCCTTTCATTAGGAGAGGATTTTCTTGAAGTTGTCTCCCACTCATGGGCCAGATAAAATAACTAGAAAACAAACCAGAGCTGCAGCCCCTTGTGTATCCAGACTTTCAAGAGCCTACACCTGTTCCTTCGAGCTGGCCGGTTCAGCAAGGTCAATTTTCTGCAACTGTGAGCCCCTGAGTAGTGAGGATTGGATGACCTGTGCAGTCTGACCAATCCGGCCAGCCCTGCCCAGGTGTGCCTGTTTTGAGGTCAATATAAACACCGCTCCAGGCAGCAAGAGCCCCTGCAGCTCTGCCTGACACCATATTCTCTGCCCTGTCAGTAGTCTCGGGGCTGGGCTGGTGGGAGGGATTGAGAGGCCACGGCTTTGTGAGTTGCCTAGTGTGAGTTGATCTCTGCTGGACTTTCTGCAGCAGTTTCCAGGCTGCCACCTGCTAAAGAAGAGGATGTGTCACCCATAACTGCTGCTGGAATTTTTCCCTGGGCCGAGGTGAGGAAGGAAAAAAGCAGTGGGAGCGGGACAGGAGGGGTTTCTCAGGCAGGGAAATGGAAAGCTTCCAGAAGAGCACCCAGGGCGAGGACCATCCTGGCTGGCCTTCAGGCACCAAGTCAGCCGGCATGCTGTCACTTTTGTGGCTCCATGGCCCTTCCTCTAGGCTTTCAAGTCCTTGCACATATTCAGGTGTTTTATCTGGGAAGGGTGGGAACAGTTCAGCAGCAGCTGGCCTGTGGCTCAGCTCAAGTTTCCTCACAGAGGCCTCGGCACAGTCCCCCAGCTTTACAATGAGGACGCTTGTTGCGTGGGGGCTGCTGGCTGAATGGGAGATGATTCCCCACCACTGACCAACTTCAGAATTGTTTACAACTGGAGCAAGTGCTCTGATACAGTTTTCCTCTGTGTAACTGGTGGGTTCTGTTTAGTTTTTTTTTTTTTTTTTCATTTTGGGTTCTAGGTAGATTTTATTCCTCTTTTTGTTATTTACAGATATAAGCATGGAAATAATGTATTCATATAAATACACGTATGTGAAGGGAAGAACCTTTTTTTCTGTTTTAAATTTTAATTTTTTTTTTTTTAATTTTGAAATATATTTTAGTTTTTTATATAGAAGGTTTTTATTGGTTATCTATTTTATACATATAAATGTATACATGCCAATCTGAATCTCTCAATTCCTCCCACCACCTACCCACCACAGCTTTTCCCACTTGATGTCCATATGTTTTTTCTCTACATCTGTTGTTCTATTTCTGCCTTGCAAACTGGTTCATCTGCACAATTTTTCTAGGTTCCACATATATGCATTAATATACAATATTTGTTTTTCTCTTTCTGACATACTTCACTCTCTATGACAGTCTCTATATCCATCGACATCTCTACAAATGATCCAATTTCATTCCTTCTTATGGCTGAGTAATATTCCATTTTATATATGTACCATCTCTTTATGCATTCGTGTGTCTGTGGACATTTATGTTGCTTCAATTACCTGGCTATTATAGTGATGCAATGAACTTTGTGGTGAAAGTCTCCTCTCGATTTATGGTTTTGTCTGGATATATGCTCAGTAGTGGGATGGCTGGATCATATGGTAATTTATGGTTAGTTGTTAAGGAACCTCCATACTGTTCTCTATAGTGACTGTATCAATTTACATTCCCAACAATAGTGGAAGAGGTTTCTTTTTCTCCATACCATTTGAGCACTTGTTATTTGTAGAATTTCTGATAATGCCCATTCTAACAGGTGTGAGGTGATACCTCATTGTTGAGTTTATTTCTTTGAGCAAGGAGTAGGTCCTCTCTATTACATACTTGGCTTATGGAACGGCATTTGGGCTCATTTCAATCTCTGGTTTTATGCCGCACCCCAACTCAACTTTCCCCTTAAACAAGCATAAAATTGTTTCCCAACTGTGAGACTCTGTCCTGTTTTGTAATTCAGTTCATATGTAGCCAAGCTTACATTCCCTTTATTATTGATACCTTATAATAATTTTCTTTTTCTGTGTGGCTTAGTTCACTTAGAATCATTGTACCGAAATCCATTCATTTTGCTTTTACAGGCCTGATTACATTGATATCATTGCTGAGTGATATTTCATTGTACGTAAGTAGCACAATGTCTTTATCCATTTTTTTCTTTCCAGGATATGTAAGTTATACTGTAGTTGAGGTTGCTGTAAACACAGCAGCCCTAAATATTGGGGTGGCTGTGTCTTCCTCGTTTAATTTTCCTAAGCTACAGGGCCATAAGTGGAAGTGCCCTAGGCTCTGTGGCTTTGATTTTTAGATGTTTGAGGAAACACCATACACTTCTCCAGAGTACCTGTTGGCAATTTACATCTCAACAATCATCATAACAAAGCTCCCTGTTATCCATGGCCTGTCCTGCCTCTCTGGATTTTACACTTTGTTCAGACGACCCTTTTAAGCAGTGGGAAGTGAGACTTCATTGTAGTGTGGATTTCCATTGCCGGTTTCCTTGCTTGGCCAGAAAGGGCGTATGTGTTTCTTCCTGAATATATTCAGGATAAAAACGTATACACCCTTTTTGGCCAAGTGCATCATTGTTGAAGTGCTGCCTCTTTTCCTATGCTTTCAGAGCAATTCCAGTTTACTACGTGAAATTGGTTTCCTGCAATTCTGCCTAGCATTCAAGTCCTCTTCACAGCCTTACATCAATATATTTTTGGATGAAAGTTCTCTTTATAACTGAAGGTTTGTGAATTACAGTGCCCTTAAGCTCCTTTTTTAAACTCGCTTTCTTGTGAGCTGGCCGCAAAATGGCAGAATTGCTTCAGGCACTAATCTGGTTCCAGCAAACCATGCTGAGCCTTTGGTGAATTATTTTTCCAGTTTGGAAATCAGAGTTCAATGTGCCCGTCAAAACACGTAGAGTTAGTTGGTCATTGGTTCTCCCTATCACTGTTTGTCTTGTGCAGAAATTGCAAACTGTGCCAAACAGGAGGTTAAAGGCACGGACTCCCGAAGAGGTGCGAGTGTTAATAAAGCATCTGGAATGGCAAACGCGAGTACCAGCGTGTAAAACCTGAGATGTGTTTTAGAAACTTTTCCCGATCACATGTTGTATCACACTCTGCGTTTCCCATGCATATTTTAGCTGAAAGATGAATCCCTTAAATCTGGAGATTTGGGACCCATGGAATGGGTACCATGGACTATTAAACAAATATTCGGCATTTGCTCACCAAACCTCTTCAATCCTATCAGCCGCAAGTGTCCTGCCTTATATCTCCCCCAGCTGTGGATGTAGATGTGTTAAATACAGGTTTCATCACAAGCCCTCAATGAATTATTTAAGAAATTCTCTCTATTACAAAGTCTTTGTGTTTCGGTTTTGAAATTTATTTTTATAGTGGGATTTAGCTGATTTTCACTGCTGTGTTTATGCCACTGTACACACACATGATTCTCTTACAGACACCTATAAATACATGGGTTTTACGTTTCTTCATAGTCAGGTATATTCTTATGCATTGAATACGGGGTGTTGAGTCCATTTCGTTCAGCAAGGAGTAGGTCTCTTCTGATATATATTTGGCTTATAAAAAAGTATCTGTACAAATTTCAACCTCTGGTTTTATGCAGCCTCCCAACCCACCATTCCCCTTAAGCAAGCAAAAGTTTATTTTCTAAATGTGAGACTCTGTTGTGTTTTGTAATACAGTTCATGTGTAGTCGTGTTTACATTCCTGATATTAGTGATATCTTATGATGTTTCTTTATCTGTGTAACTTATTTCACTTAGAATCATCATACCTAAATCCACTCATTATGCTGCTACGGGCCTGATGACATTGATTTCACTGCTGCCTGACATTCCATTGTACGTAAGTAGCACAATTTCTATATCCATTTTTCTCTTTCTGAGCTATTGAAGTTGTACTGTAGTTGAGGTTCTTGTAAACAGAGCATTCCCAAATTTTAGGGTGGCTGTGGTTTTTGTTTAAATGTTCCTAAAATATAGGAACATAAGAGGAAGTGCCTTACGCTCTGTAGCTTGATTTTTTAGATGTTTCAGGAAACACCATACACTTCTCCAGAGTGGCTCTTGGCAATTTACATCCTGAACATCAGCATAACAAAGCTCCCTGTTCTCCATAGGCTGTCCTGCCTTTCTGGTTCATAGAATTTTTCAGATGTCTGTTCTGACCAGTGGGAAGAGAGACTTCATTGTAGTGTGGATATCCATTGCACGGTTGCTTGGTTGGCCAAAAAGGACGTACGAGTTTTTTCCTGAATATATTCAGGAAAAAAACGCATACACACTTTTTGGCCAAGTACATCAATGTTGAAGTTCTGCCTCTTTTCATATGCTTTAAATGCAATTCCAATGTACCTCGTGAAATCTGTTTCCTGCAATTGTGTCTGGCATTCAACTCATCTTCACAGCCTTATTTCAATATATTTTGGATGATAGTTGTCCTTTATAACTCTGCACGTTTGTGAAATACAGTAGCCCTAAGCTCCTTTTTTCAAGTCACTTTCTTGTGACCTGGCCGCAAACCGCAGAATTGCTTCAGGCACTAAACTGGTTCCAGCACACCATGCAGAGCATTTGGTGATTTTTTCTTCCTGGTGGGAAATCAGAGTTCAATGTGTCCGTCCAAAGACATAGAGTTAGTCACTCATTGGTTTCCCTGATTCCTGTTCATCTTCTGCAGAATTTGCAAGCTGTGAAAACAGGAGTTTAAAGACACTGACTCTCCAAGTGGGGAGAATGTTAGTAAAGTATGTAGAATGCTGAACCCGAGTACCAGGGGGCCAAAACTGAGATGAGTTTTAGAAACTTTGCCTGATTACATTGTGGACCATACTCTGCGTTTCCCATGCATATTTTAGCTGAATGATGAATCCCTTAAACCTGGAGATTTGGGACCCATAGAATGTGTACCAAGCACTATTACATCAAAGTGTCTGCATTTTCTCAACAAATCTCACCAATTCTATCAACCACAAGTGTCCAGCCTTATATCTCCCTCAGCTGCAGATGTAGTTGTGGTAAATCCAGGTTTCATCACAAGCCCTAAATGAATTATTTAAGAATTTCTCTCTATTGCACAGTCATTGTGTTTTGTTTTTGAAATTTATTTTTATAGTGGGATTTGTCTGATTTTCACTGCTGTGTTTATGGCACCGTACACACAGAGGATTGTCTTACAGAAACATATAAATACATAGGTTTGAAGTTTCTTAGTAGTCAGTTATATTCCAAACCACTAAATAAGGGGTGTTGAGTCCATTTCGTTGAGCAAGGTGTAGGTCTTGTATAATACATATTGGCTTATAGAAAGGTATCTGTACTAATTTCAACCCCTGGTTTTATGCAGCCTCGCAATTCAACCTTCCCCTTAGGCAAGCATAGTTCCTTTTGTAAATGTGAGACTCTGTTCTGTTTTGTAATTCAGTTCATGTGTACCCAGGTTTACATTCCCAGTACTACTGGAATCTTATGATGTTTCTTTTTCTATGTGACTTATTTAACTTAGAAACATCATACGAAAATCAACTGATTTTGTTCCTATGGGCCAGATGACATGGATTTCATTGCTGAGTGATATTACATTGTACGTAAGTACCACAACAACTATATCCATTTTTCCCTTTCTGGGCTATTGAAGTTGTACCACAGAAAAGTTCTTGTAAAGAGAGCAGCCCCAACCTTTGGTGTGGCTGTGTCTTTTTTATTTAATTTTTCCTAATCTATAGGACCATAAATGGAAGTGCCCCAGGCTCTGTCACTTGGTTTTTTATATGTTCCAGGAAACACCATACACTTCTGCAGTGTGGCTGGTGGCAACTTACATCCCGTACATTAACATAACAAGTCTGCCAGTTCTCCATGGCCTGTCCTGCCTATCTGGATTTTACACGTTTTTTGGGCTGCCCTTTTGAGCGGTGGGACGTGAGACTTCATTGTAGAGCAGATTTCCATTGCAGGCTTGCTGAGTTGGCCAAAAAGAGCATATGCGTTTTTTTCCTGAATATATTCAGGAAAAAACGCATATGCCCTTTTTGGCCAAGTGCATAATTATCGAAGTGCTGCCCCTTTTCCTATGCTTTCAGAGCAATTCTAATCTACCACCTGATATCTCTTTTCTGCAATTCTGCCCTGTGTTCAAATCCTCTTCCCAGCCTTCCTTCAGTAAATTTTCGGATGATAGGGGTCATTTGTATCTCTGCAGGATTGTGAATTACAGTGCCCCTAAGCTCCTTTGTTCAACTCGCTTTCTTGTGAGCTGACCGCAAAACTAAAGAATTGCTTCAGGCCCTAATTTGGTTCTGGCATGGCACACTGAGCCTTTGGTGAATTCTTCTTCCTGGTGGGAAATCAGAGTACAATGTGCCGGTCCAATCACATAGAGTTGGTCCCTCATTGGTTCTCCATATTACTGTTCATCTTCCACAGAAATTGCAAACTGTGCCAAACAAGAGGTTAAAGGCACTGATTCTCCAAGTGGGGAGAACGTCTGGAATGGTGAACCCGTGTATCAGAGGCTGAAAGCTGAGATGAGTTTTAGAAATTTTACCTGGTCACTTGTTGGACCATATTCTGGGTTTTCCATGCATATTTTAGATGAAGGATAAATCCCTTAAACCTGGAGATTTGGGAACTATGGAATAGGTAGCATGCACTATTACATGAAAGGGTCTGCTTTTGCTCACCCAACCTCAGCAATTCTATCGGCCCCAAGTGACCAACCTTATATCTCCCCCAACTGTGGATGTAGAGGTGGTAAATCCAAGTTTAATGCAAGCCTTGAATGAATTATTTAAGAATTTCTCTCTATTTCAGTTTTTGTGCTTTATTTTTAAAATTTATTTTTATAATGGGATTTAGATTATATTCACTGCTGTGTTTATGCCATTTTACACACACATGATTCTCTTACGGAGACCTATAAGTATATGGGTTTTAAGTTTCTTCGTACTCAGGTATATTCCTAGACATTGAATAAGGGGTGTTGAGTCCATTTCGTTGAGCAAAGAGTAGGTCTTGTCTAATATATATTTGGCTTATTGAACGGTATCTGTACTAATGTCAACCTCTGGTTTTATGCAGCCTCCCAGCTCACCTTTCCCCTTAAGCAAGCATAAGTTTCTTTTGTAAATGGGAGACTCTGTTGTGTTTTGTAATGCAGTTCATGCGTAGCCGTGTTTACATTCCCGGTATTAGTGATATCTTATGATGTTTCTTTTTCTGTGTGACTTATTTCACTTAGAACCATCATACCTAAATCCACTCATTTATGCTGCTACTGTCCCGATGCCATTGATTTTATTGTTGAGTGATATTCCATTGTAGGTAAGTACCACAACTTCTATATCAATTTTTCTCTTTCTGGGCTATTGAAGTTGTACCCTAGTCAACGTTCTCGTAAACAGAGCAACCCCCAACTTTAGTGTGGCTTTGTTTTTTTCATTTAAAATTTCCAAAACTATAGCACCATAAATGGAAGTGCCGTAGGCTCTGTAGCTTGGTTTTTTATTTGTCCCAGGAAACACCATACACTTCTCCAGAGTGGCTGTTGGCAATTTACATCGCACTCATCAGCATAACAAGGCGACTGGTTCTCCATGGCCTGTCTTGCCTCTCTGGATTTTACAATTTTTTCGGACGGCCCTTTTGAGCTGTGGGAAGTGAGACTTCATTGTAGTGCGGATTTCCATTTCAGGCTTGCTGGTTGGCCAAAAAGGGCATTTGCGTTTTCTCCAGAATATATTCAGGAAAAAACGCATACGCCCTTTTTGGTCAAGTGCATCATTATCGAAGTGCTGCCTCTTTTCCTATGCTTTCAGAGCAATTCTTATCTACCACCTGATATCCGTTTTCTGCAATTTTGCCTCGTGTTCAATTACTCTTCACAGCCTTCCTTCAATAAATTTTTAGATGATAGGGGTCATTTGTAACTTTTCAGGATTGTGAATTACAGTACCCCTAAGCTCCTTTGTTCAACTTGCTTTCTTGTTAGCTGACTGCGAAACCCAAGAATTGCTTCTGGCCCTAATTTGGTTCTGGCATGGCACACTGAGCCTTTGGTGAATTCTTATTACTGGTGGGAAATCAGAGTACAATGTGCCCCTCCAAACACATAGAGTTATTCGCTCATTGGTTCTCCATATCCCTGTTCATCTTCCACAGAAATTGCTAAGTATACCAAACAAGAGGTTAAAGGTACTGACTCTCCAAGTGGGGAGAGTGTTAATAAAGCATCTGGAATGGCGAACCCAAGTACCAGGGGGTGAAAATTGAGATGAGTTTTAGAAATTTTGCCTGGTCACTTGTTGCACCATATTCTGGGTTTTTCATGCATATTTTAGCTGAAGGATTAATACCTTAAACCTGAAGATTTGGGACCTATGGAATGGGTACCATCCACTATTCCATGAAAGGGTCTGCATTTACTCACCAAACCTCACCAATCCTATCAGCCCCAAGTGTCCAGCCTTATATCTACCTCAGCTTTGGATGTAGAGGTGGTAAATCCAACTTTAATGTAAGCTCAGAATGAATAATTTAAGAATTTCTCTCTATTTCACAGTCTTTGTGTTTTGTTTTTAAAATTTATCTTTATAATCGGCTTTAACTTATTTTCACTGCTGTGTTTATACCGTTGTACACACACATGATTTTCTTACGGAGACCTGTAAATATATGGGTTTTAAGTTTCTTCGTACTCAGGTATATTCCTAGGCCTTGAATAAAGGGTGTTGAATCCATTTGGTTGAGCAAGGAGTAGGTCTTGTCTAATATATGCTTAGCTTATGGAATGGTATCTGTACTAATGTCAACCTCTGGTTTTATGCAGCCTCCCCACTCTCCTTTCCCCTTAAGCAAGCATAAGTTTCTTTTGTAAATGTGAGACTGTTGTGTTTTGTAATACTGGTTAACGTACAGCAATAGATTTGGGTTAGAGTACGTGAGAGGGCATGGGTTATTTTTGGTGTATATTTTAGGATTAGGGCAATGGTTCGAGGGTAAGGCTTTGGGAGAGTGTCAGTGTTAGGGTTCGAGTTAGGGTTAGGTTTAGCGCACGGGGAGTATTTAGGGCACTGGTGAGCGTAAGGCTTCACGTGAAGGTCAGGGTTAGGTTTTGGTTTAGGGTTAGGGTTAGGGAATGGGGAGTGTTTAGGGTACAGGTGAGAGTACGGCAATGGTTTAGGGTTAGCGTACGTGTGAGGGCATGGGTTAGTGTTGGTGTACTGTTAAGATTAGGGCAAGGGTGAGGGTAAGGCTTTGGTTCAGAGTCAGCGTTAGGGTTCGTGTTAGGGTTATGGTTAGGGAACGGGAAGGGTTTAGGGTACAGGTGAGGGTACGGCAATGGTTTAGAGTTAGGGTAGGTGTGAGGGTATGGGTTAATGTTGGTGTACACATTAAGATTAGGGCACGGGTGAGGTTATGGCTTCAGGTGAGGGTCATGTTTAGGGTTCAGGTTAGGGTTAGGATTAGGGAATGGGGAGGGACTAGGGTACAGGTTAGGGGACAGCAACAGTTTAGGGTTAGAGTACGAGTGAGGGCACTGGTTAGTGTTGGTTTACAGGTTAGGATTTGGGCACCGGTGAGGGTAAAGCTTCGGGTGAGTGTCAGGTTAAGGGTTCGGGTTCGGGTTAGTGTTAGGTAATAGGGAGGGATTAGAGTACAGTTTATGGTACGGCAACAGTTTAGGGTTAGCGTATGTTTGAGGGCATGGGTCAGTGTGTACGGGTTAGGATTAGGGCACGTGTGAGGGCAAGGCTTTGGGTGAGGTTCAGTGTTAGGGTTGGGGTTAGGGTTACGGAATGGGACGAATTTAGTGTACAGGCTAGGTTACAAGAACGGTTAAGGGTTAGCGTACATATGAAGGCATGGGTTAGTGTTGTTGTACTGGTTAAGATTATAGAACAGGTGAGGGTAAGGCTTCGGGTGAGGGTCATAGTTAGGTTACAGGTTAGGGTTAGGTTTAGGTAATGGCAGAGGATTAAAGTACAGGTTAGGGTACTGCAGTGGTTTAGGGTTAGCATACCTGTGAGGGCACGGGTTAGTGTTGGTGTACTGGATAATTTTAAGGCACGGGTGATAGTAAGGCTTCAGATGAGGGTCATTGTTAGAGTTCAGGTTAAGGTTAGATAATGGGGAAGGATGAGGGTACAGATTAGTGTACGGAAATGGTTTAGGGTTAGCGTACGTGTGAGACCACGTGTTAGTTTTCGTGTATTGTTTAAGATTAGGGCACGGGTGAGGATAAGGCTTTGAGTGAGGGTCAGGTTCAGGGTTTGGTTTAGGGTTAGGGTTAGGGAATTGGGAAGGTTTAGGGTACAGGTTAGGGTACGTGTGAGGGCATGGGTTAGTGTTGGTGTATTGGTTAAGATTAGGGCACGGGTAAGAATAAGGCTTCGGGTGAGTGTCAGGGTTAGGGTTAGGTTTAGGGAATGGTGAAGGTTTAGGGAAAAGGTAGGGAGGGAAACGGTTTAGCTTTAGTGTACATGTGAAGGCATGGTTTAGTGATGTACTGGTTAAGATTCGGGCACGAGTGAGGGTAAGGCTTCGGGTGGGTGTCAGGGATAGGGTTTTGGTTAGGGTTAGGGTTAGTGAAAGGGGTGGGATCAGGGTACAGGTTAGGGTATGGAAACGGATTTAGGTTAGCGTAGGTTTGAGGGCACAGGTTAGTGTGCATGTCCTGGTTAAGATTATGGCACAAGTGAGGGTACGTCTTCGTTTGAGGGTCAGGGTTAGGGTTCAGTTGAGGGTTAGTGGTAGGGAATGGGGAGGGATTAGGGTACAGGTTAGTGTACGGCTACAGTTTAGGTTTAGCGTACGTGTGAGGGCACGGGTTAGTCTTGGTGTACTGGTTAAAACTAGGGCACGGGTGAGTGTAAGACTTTGGGTGAGGGTCAGGTTAAGGGTTCGGTTTAGTGTTAGTGTTAAGGAATGGGGAGATTTAGGGTACAGGTTAGGTTACGGCAATGGTTTATGTTTATCGTACGTTTGGGGGCACAAGTTAGTGTTGATGTACTGGTTAAGATTAGGGCACAGGTGAGGGTAAGGCTTCGGTGACGGACAGGATTAGGGTTAGGGTTAGGGTTAGGCAATGGGGAGGGATTAGGTTACAAGTTAGGGTACAGCAACGTTTTACGGTTCGTGTACTTGTGATTGCACTGGTTAGTATTGGTGTATGTGTTAAGATTAGGTCACGGGTGAGGGTAAGGCTTCAGGTGAGGGTCAGGGTTAGGATTCGGGTTAGGGTTAGGGTTAGGAAATAGGGTGGGACTATTGTAAAGTTTAGGGTACGGAAACTGTTCAGGGTTATCATACGTTTGAGGGCACAAGTTAGTGTTGATGTCATGGTCAAGATTAGGGAACAGGTGAGGGTAAGGCTTCGGGTGAGAGTCAGGGTTAGGTTGGGTGTTAGGGTTAGTTTTATTGAATGAGGAGAGATTAGGGTACAGATTACTGTACTGCAGGGGTTTAGGATTCGTGTACGTGTGAGGGCACGGGTTAGTGTTGGTGAACTGGTTAAGATTAAGGCACGGGTGAGTGTAAGGTTTCGGGTGAGGGTCAGGTTTAGGGTTCAGGTTAGGGTTAGGGTTAGGGAATGGAGAGGGATTAGGGTACAGGTTAGGGTACCGCTGCGGTTTAGTGTTAGCGTACGTGTGAGGGCACGAGTTAGTCTTGGTGTCCTGGTTAAGATTAGGGCACAGATGAGGGTAAGGCTTCGGGTGAGGGTCAGGGTTAGGATTCGGTTTAGGGTTAGGGTTAAGGAATGCAGAGGGATTAGGGTACAGCTTAGGATACGACAGTGCTTAAGGGTTAGCATTCGTGTGAGGGCAAGGGTTAGTGTTAGTGTCCTGGTTAAGATTAAGGCACGGGTGAGTGTAAGGCTTCAGGTGAGGGTCAGGGTTAGGATCCGGGTTAGGGTTAGGGTTAGGTAATGGGGAGGGATTAGGGTACAGTATAGGGTACGACAACGATTAAGGGTTAGCATACGTGTGAGGGCACGAGTTAGTGTTGGTGTCCTGGTTAAGATTAGGGCACGGGTGAGGGTAAGGTTTCGGGTGAGGGTCAGGGATAGAATTCGGGTTAGGGTTAGGGTTAGGGAATGGGGAGATATTAGGGCACAGTTTAGGGTACCACAACGCTTAAGGTTTAGCGTACATGTGAGGTCACTAGTTAGTGTTAGTGTACTGCTTACGATTAGGGCACGGGTGAGGGTAAGGCCTCGGGAGAGGGTCACGTTAAGGGTTAGGGTTAGGGTGAGGGTTAGGGAATGGGGACTGATTAGGGTACAGGTTAGTGTACGGCAATGGCTTAGGGTTAGCGTAAGTTAGAGGGCATGGGTTAGTGTTGATGTACTGGTTAAAATTAGGACACGGGTGAGGGTAAAGTTTCGGGTGAGTGTTATGGTTAGGTTTCAGGTTAGGGTTAAGGTTAGGGAATGGAGAGGGATTAGGGTACAGATTAGGGTACGACAGTGCTTAAGGGCTAGCGTTCGTGTGAGGGCAAGGGTTAGGGTTAGTGTCCTGGTTAAGATTAGGGCACGGGTGAGGGTAAGGCTTCAGCTGAGGGTCAAGGTTAGGATTCGGGTTAGGGTTAGGGTTAGGGAATGGGGAGGGATTAGGGTACAGTTTAGGGTACGACAACGCTTAAGGTTTAGCGTACGTGTGACGTCACTAGTTAGTGTTAGTGTACTGCTTACGATTAGGGCACGGGTGAGGGTATGGCCTCGGAAGACGGTCACGTTAATGGTTAGGGTTAGGGTTAGGGAATGGGGATTGATTAGGGTACAGGTTAGGGTACGGCAATGTCTTAGGGTTAGCGTACGTTAGAGGGCATGGGTTAGTGTTGATGTAGTGGTTAAAATTAGGACACGGGTGAGGGTATAGTTTCGGGTGAGTGTCATGGTTAGGTTTCAGGTTAGGGTTAGGGTTAGGGAATGCAGAGGAATTAGGGTACAGGTTAGGGTACCGCTGCGGTTTAGTGTTAGCGTACGTGTGAGGTCACGAGTTAGTCTTGGTGTCCTGGTTAAGATTAGGGTACGGGTGAGGGTAAGGCTTCGGGTGAGGGTCAGGGTTAGGATTCGGGTTAGGGTTAGGGTTAGGGAATGGAGAGGGATTAGGGTACAGGTTAGGGTATGACAATGCTTAAGGGTTAGCGTAAGTGTGAGGGCACGAGTTAGTGTTGGTGTACTGGTTAAGACAAGGGCACCGATGAGGGTAAGGCCTCGGAAAAGGGTCACGTTCAGTCTTTCGCTTAGGGTTAGGGTTAGGGAATTGGGAGGGATTAGGGTACAGGATAGGGTACGACAATGCTTAACGGTTAGCATACGTTTGAGAGCATGAGTTAGTGTTTGTGTACTGGTTAAGGTTAGGGCATTGGTTAGGGTAGGGCATCGGAAGTGGGTCAGGTTTAGGGATGGGGTTAAGGTTAGGGTTAAGGAATGGGGAGGGATTAGGGTACAATTTAGGGTACGACAACGCTTAAGGTTTAGTGTACGTGTGAGGGCACGAGTTAGTGTTGGTGTCCTGGTTAAGATTAGGGCACGGATGAGGGTAAGGCTTCGGGTGAGGGTCAGGGTTAGTATTCGGTTTAGGGTTAGGGTTAAGGAATGCAGAGGGATTAGGGTACAGCTTAAGGTACGACAGTGCTTAAGGGTTAGCGTTCGTGTGAGGGCAAGGGTTAGTGTTACTGTCCTGGTTAAGATTATGGCACGGGTGAGGGTAAGGCTTCAGGTGAGAGTCAGGGTTAGGATCCGAGTTAGGCTTAGGGTTAGGGAATGGGGAGGGATTAGGGTACAGTATAGGGTACGACAACGATTAAGGGTTAGCGTACGTGTGAGGGCACGAGTTAGTGTTGGTGTCCTGGTTAAGATTAGGGCACGGGTGAGGGTAAGGTTTAGGGTGAGGGTCAGGGATAGAATTCGGGTTAGGGTTAGGGTTAGGGAATGGGGAGATATTAGGGCACAGTTTAGGGTACCACAACGCTTAAGGTTTAGCGTACGTTTCAGGTCACTAGTTAGTGTTAGTGTACTGCTTACGATTAGGGCACGGGTGAGGGTGAGGCCACGGAAGAGTGTCACGTTAAGGGTTAGGGTTAGGGCTAGGGTTAGGGAATGGGGATTGCTTACGGCACAGGTTAGTGTACGGCAATGGCTTAGGGTTAGCGTACGTTAGAGGGCATTGGCTAGTGTTGATGTACTGGTTAAAATTAAGACACTGGTGAGGGTAAAGTTTCGGGTGAGTGTCATGGTTAGGTTTCAGGTTAGGGTTAGGGTTAGGGGATGGAGAGGCATTAGGGTACAGGTTAGTGTACCGCTGCGGTTTAGTGTTAGCATACGTGTGAGGGCACAAGTTAGTCTTGGTGACCTGGTTAAGATTAGGGCACGGGTGAGGGTAAGGCTGCGGGTGAGGGTCGGGGTTAGGATTCGGGTTAGGGTTAGGGTTCGGGAATGGAGAGGGATTAGGGTACAGGTTAGGGTACGACAATGCTTAAGGGTTAGCGTAAGTGTGAGGGCACGAGTTAGTGTTGGTGTACTGGTTAAGACAAAGCACCGATGAGGGTAAGGCCTCAGAAAATGGTCACGTTCAGGGTTTCGCTTAGGGTTAGGGTTAGGGAATGCGGAGGGATTAGGGTACAGGATAGGGTATGACAATGCTTAAGGGTTAGCGTACGTTTGAGGGCATGAGTTAGTGTTTGTGTACTGGTTAAGGTTAGGGCATTGGTTAGGGTAGGGCATCGGAAGTGTGTCAGGTTTAGGGATGGGGTTAGGGTTAGGGTTAAGGAATGGGGAGGGATTAGGATACAATTTAGGGTACGACAACGCTTAAGGTTTAGCATACGTGTGAGGGCACGAGTTAGTGTTGGTGTCCTGGTTAAGCTTAGGGCACGGGTGAGGGTAAGGCTTCGGGTGAGGGTCAGGGTTAGGATTCGGGTTAGGGTTAGGGTTAGGGAATGGAGAGGGATTAGGGTACAGTTTAGGGTATGACAACGATTAAGGGTTAGCGTACGTGTGAGGTCACTAGTTAGTGTTAGTGTACTGCTTACGATTAGGGCACGGGTGACGCTAAGGCCTCGGAAGAGGGTCACGTTAAGGTTTAGGGTTAGGGTTAGGGAATGGGGATTGATTAGGGTACAGGTTAGGGTACGGCAATGGCTTAGGGTTAGCGTACGTTAGAGGGCATGGGTTAGTGTTGATGTACTGGTTAAAATTAGGACACGGGTGAGGGTAAAGTTTCGGGTGAGTGTCATGGTTAGGTTTCAGGTTAGAGTTAGGGTTAGGGAATGGAGAGGGATTAGGGTACAGGTTAGGGTACCGCTGCGGTTTAGTGTTAGCGTACGTGTGAGGGCACGAGTTAGTCTTGGTGTCCCGGTTAAGATTAGGGCACGGGTGAGGGTAAGGCTTCGGGTGAGGGTCAGGGTTAGGATTCGGGTTAGGGTTAGGGTTAGGGAATGGAGAGGGATTAGGGTACATGTTAGTGTACGACAATGCTTAAGTGTTAGCGTAAGTGTGAGGGCACGAGTTTGTGTTGGTGTACTGGTTAAGACAAGGGCACCGATGAGGGTAAGGCCTCGGAAAAGGGTCACGTTCAGGGTTTCGCTTAGGGTTAGGATTAGGTAATGGGGAGGGATTAGGGTACAGGATAGGGTACGACAATGCTTAAGGGTTAGCGTACGTTTGAGGGCATGAGTAAGTCTTTGTGTACTGGTTGAGGTTAGGGCATTGGTTAGGGTAGGGCATCGGAAGTGGGTTAGGTATAGGGATGGGGTTAGGGTTAGGGTTAAGGAATGGGGAGGGATTAGGGTACAATTTAGGGTACGACAACGCTTAAGGTTTAGCGTACGTGTGAGGGCAAGAGTTAGTGTTGGTGTCCTCGTTAATATTAGGGCATGGGTGAGGGTAAGGCTACGGGTGAGGGTCAGGGTTAGGATTCGTGTTAGGGTTAGGGTTAAGGAATGCAGAGGTATTAGGGTGCAGCTTAGGGTACGACAGTGCTTAAGGGTTAGCGTTCGTGTGAGGGCAAGGGTTAGTGTTAGTGTCCTGGTTAAGATTAGGGCACTGGTGAGGGTAAGGCTTCAGGTGAGGGTCAGGGTTAGGGTTCGGGTTAGGGTTAGGGTTAGGGAATGGGGAGGGATTAAGGTAAGGTTTAGGGTACGACAAAGATTAAGGGTTAGCGTACGTGTGAGGGCACGAGTTAGTGTGGGTGTCCTGGTTAAGATTAGGTCACGGGTGAGGGTAAGGTTTCGGGTGAGGGTCAGGGATAGAATTCGTGTTAGGGTTAGTGTTTGGGAATGGAGAGATATTAGGGCACAGTTTAGGGTACCACAACGCTTAAGGTTTAGCGTACGTGTGAGGTCACTAGTTAGTGTTAGTGTACTGCTTACGATTAGGGCACGGGTGAGGGTAAGGCCTCGGAAGAAGGTCACGTTAAGGGTTAGGGTTAGGGTTAGGGATAGGGAATGGGGATTGATTAGGGTACAGGTTAGGGTACGGCAATGGCTTAGGTTTAGCGTACGTTAGAGGGCATGGGTTAGTGTTGATGTACTGGTTAAAATTAGGACACGGGTGAGGGTAAAGTTTCGGGTGAGTGTCATGGTTAGGTTTCAGGTTAGGGTTAGGGTTAGGGAATGGAGAGGGATTAGGGTACAGGTTAGGGTACCGCTGCGGTTTAGTGTTAGCGTACGTGTGAGGGCACGAGTTAGTCTTGGTGTCCTGGTTAAGATTAGGGCACGGGTGAGGGTAAGGCTTCGGGTGAGGGTCAGGGTTAGGATTCAGGTTAGGGTTAGGGTTAGGGAATGGAGAGGGATTAGGGTACATGTTAGGGTACGACAATGCTTAAGGGTTAGCATAAGTGTGAGGGCACGAGTTAGTGTTGGTGTACTGGTTAAGAAAAGGGCACCGATGAGGGTAAGGCCTCGGAAAAGGGTCACGTTCAAGGTTTCGCTTAGGGTTAGGGTTAGGGAATGGGGAGGCAATAGGGTACAGGATAGGGTACGTCAATGCTTAAGGGTTAGCGTACGTTTGAGGGCATGAGTTAGTGTTTGTGTACTGGTTAATGTTAGGGCATTGGTTAGGGTAGGGCATCGGAAGTGGGTCAGGTTTAGGGATGGGGTTAAGGTTAGGGTTAAGGAATGGGGAGGGATTAGGGTACAATTTAGGGTACGACAACGCTTAAGGTTTAGTGTACGTGTGAGGGCACGAGTTAGTGTTGGTGTCCTGGTTAAGATTAGGGCACGGATGAGGGTAAGGCTTCGGGTGAGGGTCAGGGTTAGTATTCGGTTTAGGGTTAGGGTTAAGGAATGCAGAGGGATTAGGGTACAGCTTAAGGTACGACAGTGCTTAAGGGTTAGCGTTCGTGTGAGGGCAAGGGTTAGTGTTACTGTCCTGGTTAAGATTATGGCACGGGTGAGGGTAAGGCTTCAGGTGAGAGTCAGGGTTAGGATCCGAGTTAGGCTTAGGGTTAGGGAATGGGGAGGGATTAGGGTACAGTATAGGGTACGACAACGATTAAGGGTTAGCGTACGTGCGAGGGCACGAGTTAGTGTTGGTGTCCTGGTTAAGATTAGGGCACGGGTGAGGGTAAGGTTTAGGGTGAGGGTCAGGGATAGAATTCGGGTTAGGGTTAGGGTTAGGGAATGGGGAGATATTAGGGCACAGTTTAGGGTACCACAACGCTTAAGGTTTAGCGTACGTTTCAGGTCACTAGTTAGTGTTAGTGTACTGCTTACGATTAGGGCACGGGTGAGGGTGAGGCCACGGAAGAGTGTCACGTTAAGGGTTAGGGTTAGGGCTAGGGTTAGGGAATTGGGATTGCTTACGGCACAGGTTAGTGTACGGCAATGGCTTAGGGTTAGCGTACGTTAGAGGGCATTGGCTAGTGTTGATGTACTGGTTAAAATTAAGACACTGGTGAGGGTAAAGTTTCGGGTGAGTGTCATGGTTAGGTTTCAGGTTAGGGTTAGGGTTAGGGGATGGAGAGGCATTAGGGTACAGGTTAGTGTACCGCTGCGGTTTAGTGTTAGCATACGTGTGAGGGCACAAGTTAGTCTTGGTGACCTGGTTAAGATTAGGGCACGGGTGAGGGTAAGGCTTCGGGTGAGGGTCGGGGTTAGGATTCGGGTTAGGGTTAGGGTTCGGGAATGGAGAGGGATTAGGGTACAGGTTAGGGTACGACAATGCTTAAGGGTTAGCGTAAGTGTGAGGGCACGAGTTAGTGTTGGTGTACTGGTTAAGACAAAGCACCGATGAGGGTAAGGCCTCAGAAAATGGTCACGTTCAGGGTTTCGCTTAGGGTTAGGGTTAGGGAATGCGGAGGGATTAGGGTACAGGATAGGGTATGACAATGCTTAAGGGTTAGCGTACGTTTGAGGGCATGAGTTAGTGTTTGTGTACTGGTTAAGGTTAGGGCATTGGTTAGGGTAGGGCATCGGAAGTGTGTCAGGTTTAGGGATGGGGTTAGGGTTAGGGTTAAGGAATGGGGAGGGATTAGGATACAATTTAGGGTACGACAACGCTTAAGGTTTAGCATACGTGTGAGGGCACGAGTTAGTGTTGGTGTCCTGGTTAAGCTTAGGGCACGGGTGAGGGTAAGGCTTCGGGTGAGGGTCAGGGTTAGGATTCGGGTTAGGGTTAGGGTTAGGGAATGGAGAGGGATTAGGGTACAGTTTAGGGTATGAAAACGATTAAGGGTTAGCGTACGTGTGAGGTCACTAGTTAGTGTTAGTGTACTGCTTACGATTAGGGCACGGGTGACGCTAAGGCCTCGGAAGAGGGTCACGTTAAGGTTTAGGGTTAGGGTTAGGGAATGGGGATTGATTAGGGTACAGGTTAGGGTACGGCAATGGCTTAGGGTTAGCGTACGTTAGAGGGCATGGGTTAGTGTTGATGTACTGGTTAAAATTAGGACACGGGTGAGGGTAAAGTTTCGGGTGAGTGTCATGGTTAGGTTTCAGGTTAGAGTTAGGGTTAGGGAATGGAGAGGGATTAGGGTACAGGTTAGGGTACCGCTGCGGTTTAGTGTTAGCGTACGTGTGAGGGCACGAGTTAGTCTTGGTGTCCCGGTTAAGATTAGGGCACGGGTGAGGGTAAGGCTTCGGGTGAGGGTCAGGGTTAGGATTCGGGTTAGGGTTAGGGTTAGGGAATGGAGAGGGATTAGGGTACATGTTAGTGTACGACAATGCTTAAGTGTTAGCGTAAGTGTGAGGGCACGAGTTTGTGTTGGTGTACTGGTTAAGACAAGGGCACCGATGAGAGTAAGGCCTCGGAAAAGGGTCACGTTCAGGGTTTCGCTTAGGGTTAGGATTAGGTAATGGGGAGGGATTAGGGTACAGGATAGGGTACGACAATGCTTAAGGGTTAGCGTACGTTTGAGGGCATGAGTAAGTCTTTGTGTACTGGTTGAGGTTAGGGCATTGGTTAGGGTAGGGCATCGGAAGTGGGTTAGGTATAGGGATGGGGTTAGGGTTAGGGTTAAGGAATGGGGAGGGATTAGGGTACAATTTAGGGTACGACAACGCTTAAGGTTTAGCGTACGTGTGAGGGCAAGAGTTAGTGTTGGTGTCCTCGTTAATATTAGGGCATGGGTGAGGGTAAGGCTACGGGTGAGGGTCAGGGTTAGGATTCGTGTTAGGGTTAGGGTTAAGGAATGCAGAGGTATTAGGGTGCAGCTTAGGGTACGACAGTGCTTAAGGGTTAGCGTTCGTGTGAGGGCAAGGGTTAGTGTTAGTGTCCTGGTTAAGATTAGGGCACTGGTGAGGGTAAGGCTTCAGGTGAGGGTCAGGGTTAGGGTTCGGGTTAGGGTTAGGGTTAGGGAATGGGGAGGGATTAAGGTAAGGTTTAGGGTACGACAAAGATTAAGGGTTAGCGTACGTGTGAGGGCACGAGTTAGTGTGGGTGTCCTGGTTAAGATTAGGTCACGGGTGAGGGTAAGGTTTCGGGTGAGGGTCAGGGATAGAATTCGTGTTAGGGTTAGTGTTTGGGAATGGAGAGATATTAGGGCACAGTTTAGGGTACCACAACGCTTAAGGTTTAGCGTACGTGTGAGGTCACTAGTTAGTGTTAGTGTACTGCTTACGATTAGGGCACGGGTGAGGGTAAGGCCTCGGAAGAAGGTCACGTTAAGGGTTAGGGTTAGGGTTAGGGATAGGGAATGGGGATTGATTAGGGTACAGGTTAGGGTACGGCAATGGCTTAGGTTTAGCGTACGTTAGAGGGCATGGGTTAGTGTTGATGTACTGGTTAAAATTAGGACACGGGTGAGGGTAAAGTTTCGGGTGAGTGTCATGGTTAGGTTTCAGGTTAGGGTTAGGGTTAGGGAATGGAGAGGGATTAGGGTACAGGTTAGGGTACCGCTGCGGTTTAGTGTTAGCGTACGTGTGAGGGCACGAGTTAGTCTTGGTGTCCTGGTTAAGATTAGGGCACGGGTGAGGGTAAGGCTTCGGGTGAGGGTCAGGGTTAGGATTCAGGTTAGGGTTAGGGTTAGGGAATGGAGAGGGATTAGGGTACATGTTAGGGTACGACAATGCTTAAGGGTTAGCATAAGTGTGAGGGCACGAGTTAGTGTTGGTGTACTGGTTAAGAAAAGGGCACCGATGAGGGTAAGGCCTCGGAAAAGGGTCACGTTCAAGGTTTCGCTTAGGGTTAGGGTTAGGGAATGGGGAGGCAATAGGGTACAGGATAGGGTACGTCAATGCTTAAGGGTTAGCGTACGTTTGAGGGCATGAGTTAGTGTTTGTGTACTGGTTAAGGTTAGGGCATTGGTTAGGGTAGGGCATCGGAAGTGGGTCAGGTTTAGGGATGGGGTTAAGGTTAGGGTTAAGGAATGGGGAGGGATTAGGGTACAATTTAGGGTACGACAACGCTTAAGGTTTAGTGTACGTGTGAGGGCACGAGTTAGTGTTGGTGTCCTGGTTAAGATTAGGGCACGGATGAGGGTAAGGCTTCGGGTGAGGGTCAGGGTTAGTATTCGGTTTAGGGTTAGGGTTAAGGAATGCAGAGGGATTAGGGTACAGCTTAAGGTACGACAGTGCTTAAGGGTTAGCGTTCGTGTGAGGGCAAGGGTTAGTGTTACTGTCCTGGTTAAGATTATGGCACGGGTGAGGGTAAGGCTTCAGGTGAGAGTCAGGGTTAGGATCCGAGTTAGGCCTAGGGTTAGGGAATGGGGAGGGATTAGGGTACAGTATAGGGTACGACAACGATTAAGGGTTAGCGTACGTGTGAGGGCACGAGTTAGTGTTGGTGTCCTGGTTAAGATTAGGGCACGGGTGAGGGTAAGGTTTAGGGTGAGGGTCAGGGATAGAATTCGGGTTAGGGTTAGGGTTAGGGAATGGGGAGATATTAGGGCACAGTTTAGGGTACCACAACGCTTAAGGTTTAGCGTACGTTTCAGGTCACTAGTTAGTGTTAGTGTACTGCTTACGATTAGGGCACGGGTGAGGGTGAGGCCACGGAAGAGTGTCACGTTAAGGGTTAGGGTTAGGGCTAGGGTTAGGGAATGGGGATTGCTTACGGCACAGGTTAGTGTACGGCAATGGCTTAGGGTTAGCGTACGTTAGAGGGCATTGGCTAGTGTTGATGTACTGGTTAAAATTAAGACACTGGTGAGGGTAAAGTTTCGGGTGAGTGTCATGGTTAGGTTTCAGGTTAGGGTTAGGGTTAGGGGATGGAGAGGCATTAGGGTACAGGTTAGTGTACCGCTGCGGTTTAGTGTTAGCATACGTGTGAGGGCACAAGTTAGTCTTGGTGACCTGGTTAAGATTAGGGCACGGGTGAGGGTAAGGCTTCGGGTGAGGGTCGGGGTTAGGATTCGGGTTAGGGTTAGGGTTCGGGAATGGAGAGGGATTAGGGTACAGGTTAGGGTACGACAATGCTTAAGGGTTAGCGTAAGTGTGAGGGCACGAGTTAGTGTTGGTGTACTGGTTAAGACAAAGCACCGATGAGGGTAAGGCCTCAGAAAATGGTCACGTTCAGGGTTTCGCTTAGGGTTAGGGTTAGGGAATGCGGAGGGATTAGGGTACAGGATAGGGTATGACAATGCTTAAGGGTTAGCGTACGTTTGAGGGCATGAGTTAGTGTTTGTGTACTGGTTAAGGTTAGGGCATTGGTTAGGGTAGGGCATCGGAAGTGTGTCAGGTTTAGGGATGGTGTTAGGGTTAGGGTTAAGGAATGGGGAGGGATTAGGATACAATTTAGGGTACGACAACGCTTAAGGTTTAGCATACGTGTGAGGGCACGAGTTAGTGTTGGTGTCCTGGTTAAGCTTAGGGCACGGGTGAGGGTAAGGCTTCGGGTGAGGGTCAGGGTTAGGATTCGGGTTAGGGTTAGGGTTAGGGAATGGAGAGGGATTAGGGTACAGTTTAGGGTATGACAACGATTAAGGGTTAGCGTACGTGTGAGGTCACTAGTTAGTGTTAGTGTACTGCTTACGATTAGGGCACGGGTGACGCTAAGGCCTCGGAAGAGGGTCACGTTAAGGTTTAGGGTTAGGGTTAGGGAATGGGGATTGATTAGGGTACAGGTTAGGGTACGGCAATGGCTTAGGGTTAGCGTACGTTAGAGGGCATGGGTTAGTGTTGATGTACTGGTTAAAATTAGGACACGGGTGAGGGTAAAGTTTCGGGTGAGTGTCATGGTTAGGTTTCAGGTTAGAGTTAGGGTTAGGGAATGGAGAGGGATTAGGGTACAGGTTAGGGTACCGCTGCGGTTTAGTGTTAGCGTACGTGTGAGGGCACGAGTTAGTCTTGGTGTCCCGGTTAAGATTAGGGCACGGGTGAGGGTAAGGCTTCGGGTGAGGGTCAGGGTTAGGATTCGGGTTAGGGTTAGGGTTAGGGAATGGAGAGGGATTAGGGTACATGTTAGTGTACGACAATGCTTAAGTGTTAGCGTAAGTGTGAGGGCACGAGTTTGTGTTGGTGTACTGGTTAAGACAAGGGCACCGATGAGAGTAAGGCCTCGGAAAAGGGTCACGTTCAGGGTTTCGCTTAGGGTTAGGATTAGGTAATGGGGAGGGATTAGGGTACAGGATAGGGTACGACAATGCTTAAGGGTTAGCGTACGTTTGAGGGCATGAGTAAGTCTTTGTGTACTGGTTGAGGTTAGGGCATTGGTTAGGGTAGGGCATCGGAAGTGGGTTAGGTATAGGGATGGGGTTAGGGTTAGGGTTAAGGAATGGGGAGGGATTAGGGTACAATTTAGGGTACGACAACGCTTAAGGTTTAGCGTACGTGTGAGGGCAAGAGTTAGTGTTGGTGTCCTCGTTAATATTAGGGCATGGGTGAGGGTAAGGCTACGGGTGAGGGTCAGGGTTAGGATTCGTGTTAGGGTTAGGGTTAAGGAATGCAGAGGTATTAGGGTGCAGCTTAGGGTACGACAGTGCTTAAGGGTTAGCGTTCGTGTGAGGGCAAGGGTTAGTGTTAGTGTCCTGGTTAAGATTAGGGCACTGGTGAGGGTAAGGCTTCAGGTGAGGGTCAGGGTTAGGGTTCGGGTTAGGGTTAGGGTTAGGGAATGGGGAGGGATTAAGGTAAGGTTTAGGGTACGACAAAGATTAAGGGTTAGCGTACGTGTGAGGGCACGAGTTAGTGTGGGTGTCCTGGTTAAGATTAGGTCACGGGTGAGGGTAAGGTTTCGGGTGAGGGTCAGGGATAGAATTCGTGTTAGGGTTAGTGTTTGGGAATGGAGAGATATTAGGGCACAGTTTAGGGTACCACAACGCTTAAGGTTTAGCGTACGTGTGAGGTCACTAGTTAGTGTTAGTGTACTGCTTACGATTAGGGCACGGGTGAGGGTAAGGCCTCGGAAGAAGGTCACGTTAAGGGTTAGGGTTAGGGTTAGGGATAGGGAATGGGGATTGATTAGGGTACAGGTTAGGGTACGGCAATGGCTTAGGTTTAGCGTACGTTAGAGGGCATGGGTTAGTGTTGATGTACTGGTTAAAATTAGGACACGGGTGAGGGTAAAGTTTCGGGTGAGTGTCATGGTTAGGTTTCAGGTTAGGGTTAGGGTTAGGGAATGGAGAGGGATTAGGGTACAGGTTAGGGTACCGCTGCGGTTTAGTGTTAGCGTACGTGTGAGGGCACGAGTTAGTCTTGGTGTCCTGGTTAAGATTAGGGCACGGGTGAGGGTAAGGCTTCGGGTGAGGGTCAGGGTTAGGATTCAGGTTAGGGTTAGGGTTAGGGAATGGAGAGGGATTAGGGTACATGTTAGGGTACGACAATGCTTAAGGGTTAGCATAAGTGTGAGGGCACGAGTTAGTGTTGGTGTACTGGTTAAGAAAAGGGCACCGATGAGGGTAAGGCCTCGGAAAAGGGTCACGTTCAAGGTTTCGCTTAGGGTTAGGGTTAGGGAATGGGGAGGCAATAGGGTACAGGATAGGGTACGTCAATGCTTAAGGGTTAGCATACGTTTGAGGGCATGAGTTAGTGTTTGTGTACTGGTTAAGGTTAGGGCATTGGTTAGGGTAGGGCATCGGAAGTGGGTCAGGTTTAGGGATGGGGTTAAGGTTAGGGTTAAGGAATGGGGAGGGATTAGGGTACAATTTAGGGTACGACAACAATTAAGGTTTAGCGTACGTGTGAGGGCACGAGTTAGTGTTGGTGTCCTGGTTAAGATTAGGGCACGGATGAGGGTAAGGCTTCGGGTGAGGGTCAGGGTTAGTATTCGGTTTAGGGTTAGGGTTAAGGAATGCAGAGGGATTAGGGTACAGCTTAAGGTACGACAGTGCTTAAGGGTTAGCGTTCGTGTGAGGGCAAGGGTTAGTGTTACTGTCCTGGTTAAGATTATGGCACGGGTGAGGGTAAGGCTTCAGGTGAGAGTCAGGGTTAGGATCCGAGTTAGGCTTAGGGTTAGGGAATGGGGAGGGATTAGGGTACAGTATAGGGTACGACAACGATTAAGGGTTAGCGTACGTGTGAGGGCACGAGTTAGTGTTGGTGTCCTGGTTAAGATTAGGGCACGGGTGAGGGTAAGGTTTAGGGTGAGGGTCAGGGATAGAATTCGGGTTAGGGTTAGGGTTAGGGAATGGGGAGATATTAGGGCACAGTTTAGGGTACCACAACGCTTAAGGTTTAGCGTACGTTTCAGGTCACTAGTTAGTGTTAGTGTACTGCTTACGATTAGGGCACGGGTGAGGGTGAGGCCACGGAAGAGTGTCACGTTAAGGGTTAGGGTTAGGGCTAGGGTTAGGGAATGGGGATTGCTTACGGCACAGGTTAGTGTACGGCAATGGCTTAGGGTTAGCGTACGTTAGAGGGCATTGGCTAGTGTTGATGTACTGGTTAAAATTAAGACACTGGTGAGGGTAAAGTTTCGGGTGAGTGTCATGGTTAGGTTTCAGGTTAGGGTTAGGGTTAGGGGATGGAGAGGCATTAGGGTACAGGTTAGTGTACCGCTGCGGTTTAGTGTTAGCATACGTGTGAGGGCACAAGTTAGTCTTGGTGACCTGGTTAAGATTAGGGCACGGGTGAGGGTAAGGCTGCGGGTGAGGGTCGGGGTTAGGATTCGGGTTAGGGTTAGGGTTCGGGAATGGAGAGGGATTAGGGTACAGGTTAGGGTACGACAATGCTTAAGGGTTAGCGTAAGTGTGAGGGCACGAGTTAGTGTTGGTGTACTGGTTAAGACAAAGCACCGATGAGGGTAAGGCCTCAGAAAATGGTCACGTTCAGGGTTTCGCTTAGGGTTAGGGTTAGGGAATGCGGAGGGATTAGGGTACAGGATAGGGTATGACAATGCTTAAGGGTTAGCGTACGTTTGAGGGCATGAGTTAGTGTTTGTGTACTGGTTAAGGTTAGGGCATTGGTTAGGGTAGGGCATCGGAAGTGTGTCAGGTTTAGGGATGGGGTTAGGGTTAGGGTTAAGGAATGGGGAGGGATTAGGATACAATTTAGGGTACGACAACGCTTAAGGTTTAGCATACGTGTGAGGGCACGAGTTAGTGTTGGTGTCCTGGTTAAGCTTAGGGCACGGGTGAGGGTAAGGCTTCGGGTGAGGGTCAGGGTTAGGATTCGGGTTAGGGTTAGGGTTAGGGAATGGAGAGGGATTAGGGTACAGTTTAGGGTATGACAACGATTAAGGGTTAGCGTACGTGTGAGGTCACTAGTTAGTGTTAGTGTACTGCTTACGATTAGGGCACGGGTGACGCTAAGGCCTCGGAAGAGGGTCACGTTAAGGTTTAGGGTTAGGGTTAGGGAATGGGGATTGATTAGGGTACAGGTTAGGGTACGGCAATGGCTTAGGGTTAGCGTACGTTAGAGGGCATGGGTTAGTGTTGATGTACTGGTTAAAATTAGGACACGGGTGAGGGTAAAGTTTCGGGTGAGTGTCATGGTTAGGTTTCAGGTTAGAGTTAGGGTTAGGGAATGGAGAGGGATTAGGGTACAGGTTAGGGTACCGCTGCGGTTTAGTGTTAGCGTACGTGTGAGGGCACGAGTTAGTCTTGGTGTCCCGGTTAAGATTAGGGCACGGGTGAGGGTAAGGCTTCGGGTGAGGGTCAGGGTTAGGATTCGGGTTAGGGTTAGGGTTAGGGAATGGAGAGGGATTAGGGTACATGTTAGTGTACGACAATGCTTAAGTGTTAGCGTAAGTGTGAGGGCACGAGTTTGTGTTGGTGTACTGGTTAAGACAAGGGCACCGATGAGAGTAAGGCCTCGGAAAAGGGTCACGTTCAGGGTTTCGCTTAGGGTTAGGATTAGGTAATGGGGAGGGATTAGGGTACAGGATAGGGTACGACAATGCTTAAGGGTTAGCGTACGTTTGAGGGCATGAGTAAGTCTTTGTGTACTGGTTGAGGTTAGGGCATTGGTTAGGGTAGGGCATCGGAAGTGGGTTAGGTATAGGGATGGGGTTAGGGTTAGGGTTAAGGAATGGGGAGGGATTAGGGTACAATTTAGGGTACGACAACGCTTAAGGTTTAGCGTACGTGTGAGGGCAAGAGTTAGTGTTGGTGTCCTCGTTAATATTAGGGCATGGGTGAGGGTAAGGCTACGGGTGAGGGTCAGGGTTAGGATTCGTGTTAGGGTTAGGGTTAAGGAATGCAGAGGTATTAGGGTGCAGCTTAGGGTACGACAGTGCTTAAGGGTTAGCGTTCGTGTGAGGGCAAGGGTTAGTGTTAGTGTCCTGGTTAAGATTAGGGCACTGGTGAGGGTAAGGCTTCAGGTGAGGGTCAGGGTTAGGGTTCGGGTTAGGGTTAGGGTTAGGGAATGGGGAGGGATTAAGGTAAGGTTTAGGGTACGACAAAGATTAAGGGTTAGCGTACGTGTGAGGGCACGAGTTAGTGTGGGTGTCCTGGTTAAGATTAGGTCACGGGTGAGGGTAAGGTTTCGGGTGAGGGTCAGGGATAGAATTCGTGTTAGGGTTAGTGTTTGGGAATGGAGAGATATTAGGGCACAGTTTAGGGTACCACAACGCTTAAGGTTTAGCGTACGTGTGAGGTCACTAGTTAGTGTTAGTGTACTGCTTACGATTAGGGCACGGGTGAGGGTAAGGCCTCGGAAGAAGGTCACGTTAAGGGTTAGGGTTAGGGTTAGGGATAGGGAATGGGGATTGATTAGGGTACAGGTTAGGGTACGGCAATGGCTTAGGTTTAGCGTACGTTAGAGGGCATGGGTTAGTGTTGATGTACTGGTTAAAATTAGGACACGGGTGAGGGTAAAGTTTCGGGTGAGTGTCATGGTTAGGTTTCAGGTTAGGGTTAGGGTTAGGGAATGGAGAGGGATTAGGGTACAGGTTAGGGTACCGCTGCGGTTTAGTGTTAGCGTACGTGTGAGGGCACGAGTTAGTCTTGGTGTCCTGGTTAAGATTAGGGCACGGGTGAGGGTAAGGCTTCGGGTGAGGGTCAGGGTTAGGATTCAGGTTAGGGTTAGGGTTAGGGAATGGAGAGGGATTAGGGTACATGTTAGGGTACGACAATGCTTAAGGGTTAGCATAAGTGTGAGGGCACGAGTTAGTGTTGGTGTACTGGTTAAGAAAAGGGCACCGATGAGGGTAAGGCCTCGGAAAAGGGTCACGTTCAAGGTTTCGCTTAGGGTTAGGGTTAGGGAATGGGGAGGCAATAGGGTACAGGATAGGGTACGTCAATGCTTAAGGGTTAGCGTACGTTTGAGGGCATGAGTTAGTGTTTGTGTACTGGTTAAGGTTAGGGCATTGGTTAGGGTAGGGCATCGGAAGTGGGTCAGGTTTAGGGATGGGGTTAAGGTTAGGGTTAAGGAATGGGGAGGGATTAGGGTACAATTTAGGGTACGACAACGCTTAAGGTTTAGTGTACGTGTGAGGGCACGAGTTAGTGTTGGTGTCCTGGTTAAGATTAGGGCACGGATGAGGGTAAGGCTTCGGGTGAGGGTCAGGGTTAGTATTCGGTTTAGGGTTAGGGTTAAGGAATGCAGAGGGATTAGGGTACAGCTTAAGGTACGACAGTGCTTAAGGGTTAGCGTTCGTGTGAGGGCAAGGGTTAGTGTTACTGTCCTGGTTAAGATTATGGCACGGGTGAGGGTAAGGCTTCAGGTGAGAGTCAGGGTTAGGATCCGAGTTAGGCTTAGGGTTAGGGAATGGGGAGGGATTAGGGTACAGTATAGGGTACGACAACGATTAAGGGTTAGCGTACGTGTGAGGGCACGAGTTAGTGTTGGTGTCCTGGTTAAGATTAGGGCACGGGTGAGGGTAAGGTTTAGGGTGAGGGTCAGGGATAGAATTCGGGTTAGGGTTAGGGTTAGGGAATGGGGAGATATTAGGGCACAGTTTAGGGTACCACAACGCTTAAGGTTTAGCGTACGTTTCAGGTCACTAGTTAGTGTTAATGTACTGCTTACGATTAGGGCACGGGTGAGGGTGAGGCCACGGAAGAGTGTCACGTTAAGGGTTAGGGTTAGGGCTAGGGTTAGGGAATGGGGATTGCTTACGGCACAGGTTAGTGTACGGCAATGGCTTAGGGTTAGCGTACGTTAGAGGGCATTGGCTAGTGTTGATGTACTGGTTAAAATTAAGACACTGGTGAGGGTAAAGTTTCGGGTGAGTGTCATGGTTAGGTTTCAGGTTAGGGTTAGGGTTAGGGGATGGAGAGGCATTAGGGTACAGGTTAGTGTACCGCTGCGGTTTAGTGTTAGCATACGTGTGAGGGCACAAGTTAGTCTTGGTGACCTGGTTAAGATTAGGGCACGGGTGAGGGTAAGGCTTCGGGTGAGGGTCGGGGTTAGGATTCGGGTTAGGGTTAGGGTTCGGGAATGGAGAGGGATTAGGGTACAGGTTAGGGTACGACAATGCTTAAGGGTTAGCGTAAGTGTGAGGGCACGAGTTAGTGTTGGTGTACTGGTTAAGACAAAGCACCGATGAGGGTAAGGCCTCAGAAAATGGTCACGTTCAGGGTTTCGCTTAGGGTTAGGGTTAGGGAATGCGGAGGGATTAGGGTACAGGATAGGGTATGACAATGCTTAAGGGTTAGCGTACGTTTGAGGGCATGAGTTAGTGTTTGTGTACTGGTTAAGGTTAGGGCATTGGTTAGGGTAGGGCATCGGAAGTGTGTCAGGTTTAGGGATGGGGTTAGGGTTAGGGTTAAGGAATGGGGAGGGATTAGGATACAATTTAGGGTACGACAACGCTTAAGGTTTAGCATACGTGTGAGGGCACGAGTTAGTGTTGGTGTCCTGGTTAAGCTTAGGGCACGGGTGAGGGTAAGGCTTCGGGTGAGGGTCAGGGTTAGGATTCGGGTTAGGGTTAGGGTTAGGGAATGGAGAGGGATTAGGGTACAGTTTAGGGTATGACAACGATTAAGGGTTAGCGTACGTGTGAGGTCACTAGTTAGTGTTAGTGTACTGCTTACGATTAGGGCACGGGTGACGCTAAGGCCTCGGAAGAGGGTCACGTTAAGGTTTAGGGTTAGGGTTAGGGAATGGGGATTGATTAGGGTACAGGTTAGGGTACGGCAATGGCTTAGGGTTAGCGTACGTTAGAGGGCATGGGTTAGTGTTGATGTACTGGTTAAAATTAGGACACGGGTGAGGGTAAAGTTTCGGGTGAGTGTCATGGTTAGGTTTCAGGTTAGAGTTAGGGTTAGGGAATGGAGAGGGATTAGGGTACAGGTTAGGGTACCGCTGCGGTTTAGTGTTAGCGTACGTGTGAGGGCACGAGTTAGTCTTGGTGTCCCGGTTAAGATTAGGGCACGGGTGAGGGTAAGGCTTCGGGTGAGGGTCAGGGTTAGGATTCGGGTTAGGGTTAGGGTTAGGGAATGGAGAGGGATTAGGGTACATGTTAGTGTACGACAATGCTTAAGTGTTAGCGTAAGTGTGAGGGCACGAGTTTGTGTTGGTGTACTGGTTAAGACAAGGGCACCGATGAGAGTAAGGCCTCGGAAAAGGGTCACGTTCAGGGTTTCGCTTAGGGTTAGGATTAGGTAATGGGGAGGGATTAGGGTACAGGATAGGGTACGACAATGCTTAAGGGTTAGCGTACGTTTGAGGGCATGAGTAAGTCTTTGTGTACTGGTTGAGGTTAGGGCATTGGTTAGGGTAGGGCATCGGAAGTGGGTTAGGTATAGGGATGGGGTTAGGGTTAGGGTTAAGGAATGGGGAGGGATTAGGGTACAATTTAGGGTACGACAACGCTTAAGGTTTAGCGTACGTGTGAGGGCAAGAGTTAGTGTTGGTGTCCTCGTTAATATTAGGGCATGGGTGAGGGTAAGGCTACGGGTGAGGGTCAGGGTTAGGATTCGTGTTAGGGTTAGGGTTAAGGAATGCAGAGGTATTAGGGTGCAGCTTAGGGTACGACAGTGCTTAAGGGTTAGCGTTCGTGTGAGGGCAAGGGTTAGTGTTAGTGTCCTGGTTAAGATTAGGGCACTGGTGAGGGTAAGGCTTCAGGTGAGGGTCAGGGTTAGGGTTCGGGTTAGGGTTAGGGTTAGGGAATGGGGAGGGATTAAGGTAAGGTTTAGGGTACGACAAAGATTAAGGGTTAGCGTACGTGTGAGGGCACGAGTTAGTGTGGGTGTCCTGGTTAAGATTAGGTCACGGGTGAGGGTAAGGTTTCGGGTGAGGGTCAGGGATAGAATTCGTGTTAGGGTTAGTGTTTGGGAATGGAGAGATATTAGGGCACAGTTTAGGGTACCACAACGCTTAAGGTTTAGCGTACGTGTGAGGTCACTAGTTAGTGTTAGTGTACTGCTTACGATTAGGGCACGGGTGAGGGTAAGGCCTCGGAAGAAGGTCACGTTAAGGGTTAGGGTTAGGGTTAGGGATAGGGAATGGGGATTGATTAGGGTACAGGTTAGGGTACGGCAATGGCTTAGGTTTAGCGTACGTTAGAGGGCATGGGTTAGTGTTGATGTACTGGTTAAAATTAGGACACGGGTGAGGGTAAAGTTTCGGGTGAGTGTCATGGTTAGGTTTCAGGTTAGGGTTAGGGTTAGGGAATGGAGAGGGATTAGGGTACAGGTTAGGGTACCGCTGCGGTTTAGTGTTAGCGTACGTGTGAGGGCACGAGTTAGTCTTGGTGTCCTGGTTAAGATTAGGGCACGGGTGAGGGTAAGGCTTCGGGTGAGGGTCAGGGTTAGGATTCAGGTTAGGGTTAGGGTTAGGGAATGGAGAGGGATTAGGGTACATGTTAGGGTACGACAATGCTTAAGGGTTAGCATAAGTGTGAGGGCACGAGTTAGTGTTGGTGTACTGGTTAAGAAAAGGGCACCGATGAGGGTAAGGCCTCGGAAAAGGGTCACGTTCAAGGTTTCGCTTAGGGTTAGGGTTAGGGAATGGGGAGGCAATAGGGTACAGGATAGGGTACGTCAATGCTTAAGGGTTAGCGTACGTTTGAGGGCATGAGTTAGTGTTTGTGTACTGGTTAAGGTTAGGGCATTGGTTAGGGTAGGGCATCGGAAGTGGGTCAGGTTTAGGGATGGGGTTAAGGTTAGGGTTAAGGAATGGGGAGGGATTAGGGTACAATTTAGGGTACGACAACAATTAAGGTTTAGCGTACGTGTGAGGGCACGAGTTAGTGTTGGTGTCCTGGTTAAGATTAGGGCACGGATGAGGGTAAGGCTTCGGGTGAGGGTCAGGGTTAGTATTCGGTTTAGGGTTAGGGTTAAGGAATGCAGAGGGATTAGGGTACAGCTTAAGGTACGACAGTGCTTAAGGGTTAGCGTTCGTGTGAGGGCAAGGGTTAGTGTTACTGTCCTGGTTAAGATTATGGCACGGGTGAGGGTAAGGCTTCAGGTGAGAGTCAGGGTTAGGATCCGAGTTAGGCTTAGGGTTAGGGAATGGGGAGGGATTAGGGTACAGTATAGGGTACGACAACGATTAAGGGTTAGCGTACGTGTGAGGGCACGAGTTAGTGTTGGTGTCCTGGTTAAGATTAGGGCACGGGTGAGGGTAAGGTTTAGGGTGAGGGTCAGGGATAGAATTCGGGTTAGGGTTAGGGTTAGGGAATGGGGAGATATTAGGGCACAGTTTAGGGTACCACAACGCTTAAGGTTTAGCGTACGTTTCAGGTCACTAGTTAGTGTTAGTGTACTGCTTACGATTAGGGCACGGGTGAGGGTGAGGCCACGGAAGAGTGTCACGTTAAGGGTTAGGGTTAGGGCTAGGGTTAGGGAATGGGGATTGCTTACGGCACAGGTTAGTGTACGGCAATGGCTTAGGGTTAGCGTACGTTAGAGGGCATTGGCTAGTGTTGATGTACTGGTTAAAATTAAGACACTGGTGAGGGTAAAGTTTCGGGTGAGTGTCATGGTTAGGTTTCAGGTTAGGGTTAGGGTTAGGGGATGGAGAGGCATTAGGGTACAGGTTAGTGTACCGCTGCGGTTTAGTGTTAGCATACGTGTGAGGGCACAAGTTAGTCTTGGTGACCTGGTTAAGATTAGGGCACGGGTGAGGGTAAGGCTGCGGGTGAGGGTCGGGGTTAGGATTCGGGTTAGGGTTAGGGTTCGGGAATGGAGAGGGATTAGGGTACAGGTTAGGGTACGACAATGCTTAAGGGTTAGCGTAAGTGTGAGGGCACGAGTTAGTGTTGGTGTACTGGTTAAGACAAAGCACCGATGAGGGTAAGGCCTCAGAAAATGGTCACGTTCAGGGTTTCGCTTAGGGTTAGGGTTAGGGAATGCGGAGGGATTAGGGTACAGGATAGGGTATGACAATGCTTAAGGGTTAGCGTACGTTTGAGGGCATGAGTTAGTGTTTGTGTACTGGTTAAGGTTAGGGCATTGGTTAGGGTAGGGCATCGGAAGTGTGTCAGGTTTAGGGATGGGGTTAGGGTTAGGGTTAAGGAATGGGGAGGGATTAGGATACAATTTAGGGTACGACAACGCTTAAGGTTTAGCATACGTGTGAGGGCACGAGTTAGTGTTGGTGTCCTGGTTAAGCTTAGGGCACGGGTGAGGGTAAGGCTTCGGGTGAGGGTCAGGGTTAGGATTCGGGTTAGGGTTAGGGTTAGGGAATGGAGAGGGATTAGGGTACAGTTTAGGGTATGACAACGATTAAGGGTTAGCGTACGTGTGAGGTCACTAGTTAGTGTTAGTGTACTGCTTACGATTAGGGCACGGGTGACGCTAAGGCCTCGGAAGAGGGTCACGTTAAGGTTTAGGGTTAGGGTTAGGGAATGGGGATTGATTAGGGTACAGGTTAGGGTACGGCAATGGCTTAGGGTTAGCGTACGTTAGAGGGCATGGGTTAGTGTTGATGTACTGGTTAAAATTAGGACACGGGTGAGGGTAAAGTTTCGGGTGAGTGTCATGGTTAGGTTTCAGGTTAGAGTTAGGGTTAGGGAATGGAGAGGGATTAGGGTACAGGTTAGGGTACCGCTGCGGTTTAGTGTTAGCGTACGTGTGAGGGCACGAGTTAGTCTTGGTGTCCCGGTTAAGATTAGGGCACGGGTGAGGGTAAGGCTTCGGGTGAGGGTCAGGGTTAGGATTCGGGTTAGGGTTAGGGTTAGGGAATGGAGAGGGATTAGGGTACATGTTAGTGTACGACAATGCTTAAGTGTTAGCGTAAGTGTGAGGGCACGAGTTTGTGTTGGTGTACTGGTTAAGACAAGGGCACCGATGAGAGTAAGGCCTCGGAAAAGGGTCACGTTCAGGGTTTCGCTTAGGGTTAGGATTAGGTAATGGGGAGGGATTAGGGTACAGGATAGGGTACGACAATGCTTAAGGGTTAGCGTACGTTTGAGGGCATGAGTAAGTCTTTGTGTACTGGTTGAGGTTAGGGCATTGGTTAGGGTAGGGCATCGGAAGTGGGTTAGGTATAGGGATGGGGTTAGGGTTAGGGTTAAGGAATGGGGAGGGATTAGGGTACAATTTAGGGTACGACAACGCTTAAGGTTTAGCGTACGTGTGAGGGCAAGAGTTAGTGTTGGTGTCCTCGTTAATATTAGGGCATGGGTGAGGGTAAGGCTACGGGTGAGGGTCAGGGTTAGGATTCGTGTTAGGGTTAGGGTTAAGGAATGCAGAGGTATTAGGGTGCAGCTTAGGGTACGACAGTGCTTAAGGGTTAGCGTTCGTGTGAGGGCAAGGGTTAGTGTTAGTGTCCTGGTTAAGATTAGGGCACTGGTGAGGGTAAGGCTTCAGGTGAGGGTCAGGGTTAGGGTTCGGGTTAGGGTTAGGGTTAGGGAATGGGGAGGGATTAAGGTAAGGTTTAGGGTACGACAAAGATTAAGGGTTAGCGTACGTGTGAGGGCACGAGTTAGTGTGGGTGTCCTGGTTAAGATTAGGTCACGGGTGAGGGTAAGGTTTCGGGTGAGGGTCAGGGATAGAATTCGTGTTAGGGTTAGTGTTTGGGAATGGAGAGATATTAGGGCACAGTTTAGGGTACCACAACGCTTAAGGTTTAGCGTACGTGTGAGGTCACTAGTTAGTGTTAGTGTACTGCTTACGATTAGGGCACGGGTGAGGGTAAGGCCTCGGAAGAAGGTCACGTTAAGGGTTAGGGTTAGGGTTAGGGATAGGGAATGGGGATTGATTAGGGTACAGGTTAGGGTACGGCAATGGCTTAGGTTTAGCGTACGTTAGAGGGCATGGGTTAGTGTTGATGTACTGGTTAAAATTAGGACACGGGTGAGGGTAAAGTTTCGGGTGAGTGTCATGGTTAGGTTTCAGGTTAGGGTTAGGGTTAGGGAATGGAGAGGGATTAGGGTACAGGTTAGGGTACCGCTGCGGTTTAGTGTTAGCGTACGTGTGAGGGCACGAGTTAGTCTTGGTGTCCTGGTTAAGATTAGGGCACGGGTGAGGGTAAGGCTTCGGGTGAGGGTCAGGGTTAGGATTCAGGTTAGGGTTAGGGTTAGGGAATGGAGAGGGATTAGGGTACATGTTAGGGTACGACAATGCTTAAGGGTTAGCATAAGTGTGAGGGCACGAGTTAGTGTTGGTGTACTGGTTAAGAAAAGGGCACCGATGAGGGTAAGGCCTCGGAAAAGGGTCACGTTCAAGGTTTCGCTTAGGGTTAGGGTTAGGGAATGGGGAGGCAATAGGGTACAGGATAGGGTACGTCAATGCTTAAGGGTTAGCGTACGTTTGAGGGCATGAGTTAGTGTTTGTGTACTGGTTAAGGTTAGGGCATTGGTTAGGGTAGGGCATCGGAAGTGGGTCAGGTTTAGGGATGGGGTTAAGGTTAGGGTTAAGGAATGGGGAGGGATTAGGGTACAATTTAGGGTACGACAACAATTAAGGTTTAGCGTACGTGTGAGGGCACGAGTTAGTGTTGGTGTCCTGGTTAAGATTAGGGCACGGATGAGGGTAAGGCTTCGGGTGAGGGTCAGGGTTAGTATTCGGTTTAGGGTTAGGGTTAAGGAATGCAGAGAGATTAGGGTACAGCTTAAGGTACGACAGTGCTTAAGGGTTAGCGTTCGTGTGAGGGCAAGGGTTAGTGTTACTGTCCTGGTTAAGATTATGGCACGGGTGAGGGTAAGGCTTCAGGTGAGAGTCAGGGTTAGGATCCGAGTTAGGCCTAGGGTTAGGGAATGGGGAGGGATTAGGGTACAGTATAGGGTACGACAACGATTAAGGGTTAGCGTACGTGTGAGGGCACGAGTTAGTGTTGGTGTCCTGGTTAAGATTAGGGCACGGGTGAGGGTAAGGTTTAGGGTGAGGGTCAGGGATAGAATTCGGGTTAGGGTTAGGGTTAGGGAATGGGGAGATATTAGGGCACAGTTTAGGGTACCACAACGCTTAAGGTTTAGCGTACGTTTCAGGTCACTAGTTAGTGTTAGTGTACTGCTTACGATTAGGGCACGGGTGAGGGTGAGGCCACGGAAGAGTGTCACGTTAAGGGTTAGGGTTAGGGCTAGGGTTAGGGAATGGGGATTGCTTACGGCACAGGTTAGTGTACGGCAATGGCTTAGGGTTAGCGTACGTTAGAGGGCATTGGCTAGTGTTGATGTACTGGTTAAAATTAAGACACTGGTGAGGGTAAAGTTTCGGGTGAGTGTCATGGTTAGGTTTCAGGTTAGGGTTAGGGTTAGGGGATGGAGAGGCATTAGGGTACAGGTTAGTGTACCGCTGCGGTTTAGTGTTAGCATACGTGTGAGGGCACAAGTTAGTCTTGGTGACCTGGTTAAGATTAGGGCACGGGTGAGGGTAAGGCTGCGGGTGAGGGTCGGGGTTAGGATTCGGGTTAGGGTTAGGGTTCGGGAATGGAGAGGGATTAGGGTACAGGTTAGGGTACGACAATGCTTAAGGGTTAGCGTAAGTGTGAGGGCACGAGTTAGTGTTGGTGTACTGGTTAAGACAAAGCACCGATGAGGGTAAGGCCTCAGAAAATGGTCACGTTCAGGGTTTCGCTTAGGGTTAGGGTTAGGGAATGCGGAGGGATTAGGGTACAGGATAGGGTATGACAATGCTTAAGGGTTAGCGTACGTTTGAGGGCATGAGTTAGTGTTTGTGTACTGGTTAAGGTTAGGGCATTGGTTAGGGTAGGGCATCGGAAGTGTGTCAGGTTTAGGGATGGGGTTAGGGTTAGGGTTAAGGAATGGGGAGGGATTAGGATACAATTTAGGGTACGACAACGCTTAAGGTTTAGCATACGTGTGAGGGCACGAGTTAGTGTTGGTGTCCTGGTTAAGCTTAGGGCACGGGTGAGGGTAAGGCTTCGGGTGAGGGTCAGGGTTAGGATTCGGGTTAGGGTTAGGGTTAGGGAATGGAGAGGGATTAGGGTACAGTTTAGGGTATGACAACGATTAAGGGTTAGCGTACGTGTGAGGTCACTAGTTAGTGTTAGTGTACTGCTTACGATTAGGGCACGGGTGACGCTAAGGCCTCGGAAGAGGGTCACGTTAAGGTTTAGGGTTAGGGTTAGGGAATGGGGATTGATTAGGGTACAGGTTAGGGTACGGCAATGGCTTAGGGTTAGCGTACGTTAGAGGGCATGGGTTAGTGTTGATGTACTGGTTAAAATTAGGACACGGGTGAGGGTAAAGTTTCGGGTGAGTGTCATGGTTAGGTTTCAGGTTAGAGTTAGGGTTAGGGAATGGAGAGGGATTAGGGTACAGGTTAGGGTACCGCTGCGGTTTAGTGTTAGCGTACGTGTGAGGGCACGAGTTAGTCTTGGTGTCCCGGTTAAGATTAGGGCACGGGTGAGGGTAAGGCTTCGGGTGAGGGTCAGGGTTAGGATTCGGGTTAGGGTTAGGGTTAGGGAATGGAGAGGGATTAGGGTACATGTTAGTGTACGACAATGCTTAAGTGTTAGCGTAAGTGTGAGGGCACGAGTTTGTGTTGGTGTACTGGTTAAGACAAGGGCACCGATGAGGGTAAGGCCTCGGAAAAGGGTCACGTTCAGGGTTTCGCTTAGGGTTAGGATTAGGTAATGGGGAGGGATTAGGGTACAGGATAGGGTACGACAATGCTTAAGGGTTAGCGTACGTTTGAGGGCATGAGTAAGTCTTTGTGTACTGGTTGAGGTTAGGGCATTGGTTAGGGTAGGGCATCGGAAGTGGGTTAGGTATAGGGATGGGGTTAGGGTTAGGGTTAAGGAATGGGGAGGGATTAGGGTACAATTTAGGGTACGACAACGCTTAAGGTTTAGCGTACGTGTGAGGGCAAGAGTTAGTGTTGGTGTCCTCGTTAATATTAGGGCATGGGTGAGGGTAAGGCTACGGGTGAGGGTCAGGGTTAGGATTCGTGTTAGGGTTAGGGTTAAGGAATGCAGAGGTATTAGGGTGCAGCTTAGGGTACGACAGTGCTTAAGGGTTAGCGTTCGTGTGAGGGCAAGGGTTAGTGTTAGTGTCCTGGTTAAGATTAGGGCACTGGTGAGGGTAAGGCTTCAGGTGAGGGTCAGGGTTAGGGTTCGGGTTAGGGTTTGGGTTAGGGAATGGGGAGGGATTAAGGTAAGGTTTAGGGTACGACAAAGATTAAGGGTTAGCGTACGTGTGAGGGCACGAGTTAGTGTGGGTGTCCTGGTTAAGATTAGGTCACGGGTGAGGGTAAGGTTTCGGGTGAGGGTCAGGGATAGAATTCGTGTTAGGGTTAGTGTTTGGGAATGGAGAGATATTAGGGCACAGTTTAGGGTACCACAACGCTTAAGGTTTAGCGTACGTGTGAGGTCACTAGTTAGTGTTAGTGTACTGCTTACGATTAGGGCACGGGTGAGGGTAAGGCCTCGGAAGAAGGTCACGTTAAGGGTTAGGGTTAGGGTTAGGGATAGGGAATGGGGATTGATTAGGGTACAGGTTAGGGTACGGCAATGGCTTAGGTTTAGCGTACGTTAGAGGGCATGGGTTAGTGTTGATGTACTGGTTAAAATTAGGACACGGGTGAGGGTAAAGTTTCGGGTGAGTGTCATGGTTAGGTTTCAGGTTAGGGTTAGGGTTAGGGAATGGAGAGGGATTAGGGTACAGGTTAGGGTACCGCTGCGGTTTAGTGTTAGCGTACGTGTGAGGGCACGAGTTAGTCTTGGTGTCCTGGTTAAGATTAGGGCACGGGTGAGGGTAAGGCTTCGGGTGAGGGTCAGGGTTAGGATTCAGGTTAGGGTTAGGGTTAGGGAATGGAGAGGGATTAGGGTACATGTTAGGGTACGACAATGCTTAAGGGTTAGCATAAGTGTGAGGGCACGAGTTAGTGTTGGTGTACTGGTTAAGAAAAGGGCACCGATGAGGGTAAGGCCTCGGAAAAGGGTCACGTTCAAGGTTTCGCTTAGGGTTAGGGTTAGGGAATGGGGAGGCAATAGGGTACAGGATAGGGTACGTCAATGCTTAAGGGTTAGCGTACGTTTGAGGGCATGAGTTAGTGTTTGTGTACTGGTTAAGGTTAGGGCATTGGTTAGGGTAGGGCATCGGAAGTGGGTCAGGTTTAGGGATGGGGTTAAGGTTAGGGTTAAGGAATGGGGAGGGATTAGGGTACAATTTAGGGTACGACAACGCTTAAGGTTTAGTGTACGTGTGAGGGCACGAGTTAGTGTTGGTGTCCTGGTTAAGATTAGGGCACGGATGAGGGTAAGGCTTCGGGTGAGGGTCAGGGTTAGTATTCGGTTTAGGGTTAGGGTTAAGGAATGCAGAGGGATTAGGGTACAGCTTAAGGTACGACAGTGCTTAAGGGTTAGCGTTCGTGTGAGGGCAAGGGTTAGTGTTACTGTCCTGGTTAAGATTATGGCACGGGTGAGGGTAAGGCTTCAGGTGAGAGTCAGGGTTAGGATCCGAGTTAGGCCTAGGGTTAGGGAATGGGGAGGGATTAGGGTACAGTATAGGGTACGACAACGATTAAGGGTTAGCGTACGTGTGAGGGCACGAGTTAGTGTTGGTGTCCTGGTTAAGATTAGGGCACGGGTGAGGGTAAGGTTTAGGGTGAGGGTCAGGGATAGAATTCGGGTTAGGGTTAGGGTTAGGGAATGGGGAGATATTAGGGCACAGTTTAGGGTACCACAACGCTTAAGGTTTAGCGTACGTTTCAGGTCACTAGTTAGTGTTAGTGTACTGCTTACGATTAGGGCACGGGTGAGGGTGAGGCCACGGAAGAGTGTCACGTTAAGGGTTAGGGTTAGGGCTAGGGTTAGGGAATGGGGATTGCTTACGGCACAGGTTAGTGTACGGCAATGGCTTAGGGTTAGCGTACGTTAGAGGGCATTGGCTAGTGTTGATGTACTGGTTAAAATTAAGACACTGGTGAGGGTAAAGTTTCGGGTGAGTGTCATGGTTAGGTTTCAGGTTAGGGTTAGGGTTAGGGGATGGAGAGGCATTAGGGTACAGGTTAGTGTACCGCTGCGGTTTAGTGTTAGCATACGTGTGAGGGCACAAGTTAGTCTTGGTGACCTGGTTAAGATTAGGGCACGGGTGAGGGTAAGGCTGCGGGTGAGGGTCGGGGTTAGGATTCGGGTTAGGGTTAGGGTTCGGGAATGGAGAGGGATTAGGGTACAGGTTAGGGTACGACAATGCTTAAGGGTTAGCGTAAGTGTGAGGGCACGAGTTAGTGTTGGTGTACTGGTTAAGACAAAGCACCGATGAGGGTAAGGCCTCAGAAAATGGTCACGTTCAGGGTTTCGCTTAGGGTTAGGGTTAGGGAATGCGGAGGGATTAGGGTACAGGATAGGGTATGACAATGCTTAAGGGTTAGCGTACGTTTGAGGGCATGAGTTAGTGTTTGTGTACTGGTTAAGGTTAGGGCATTGGTTAGGGTAGGGCATCGGAAGTGTGTCAGGTTTAGGGATGGGGTTAGGGTTAGGGTTAAGGAATGGGGAGGGATTAGGATACAATTTAGGGTACGACAACGCTTAAGGTTTAGCATACGTGTGAGGGCACGAGTTAGTGTTGGTGTCCTGGTTAAGCTTAGGGCACGGGTGAGGGTAAGGCTTCGGGTGAGGGTCAGGGTTAGGATTCGGGTTAGGGTTAGGGTTAGGGAATGGAGAGGGATTAGGGTACAGTTTAGGGTATGACAACGATTAAGGGTTAGCGTACGTGTGAGGTCACTAGTTAGTGTTAGTGTACTGCTTACGATTAGGGCACGGGTGACGCTAAGGCCTCGGAAGAGGGTCACGTTAAGGTTTAGGGTTAGGGTTAGGGAATGGGGATTGATTAGGGTACAGGTTAGGGTACGGCAATGGCTTAGGGTTAGCGTACGTTAGAGGGCATGGGTTAGTGTTGATGTACTGGTTAAAATTAGGACACGGGTGAGGGTAAAGTTTCGGGTGAGTGTCATGGTTAGGTTTCAGGTTAGAGTTAGGGTTAGGGAATGGAGAGGGATTAGGGTACAGGTTAGGGTACCGCTGCGGTTTAGTGTTAGCGTACGTGTGAGGGCACGAGTTAGTCTTGGTGTCCCGGTTAAGATTAGGGCACGGGTGAGGGTAAGGCTTCGGGTGAGGGTCAGGGTTAGGATTCGGGTTAGGGTTAGGGTTAGGGAATGGAGAGGGATTAGGGTACATGTTAGTGTACGACAATGCTTAAGTGTTAGCGTAAGTGTGAGGGCACGAGTTTGTGTTGGTGTACTGGTTAAGACAAGGGCACCGATGAGAGTAAGGCCTCGGAAAAGGGTCACGTTCAGGGTTTCGCTTAGGGTTAGGATTAGGTAATGGGGAGGGATTAGGGTACAGGATAGGGTACGACAATGCTTAAGGGTTAGCGTACGTTTGAGGGCATGAGTAAGTCTTTGTGTACTGGTTGAGGTTAGGGCATTGGTTAGGGTAGGGCATCGGAAGTGGGTTAGGTATAGGGATGGGGTTAGGGTTAGGGTTAAGGAATGGGGAGGGATTAGGGTACAATTTAGGGTACGACAACGCTTAAGGTTTAGCGTACGTGTGAGGGCAAGAGTTAGTGTTGGTGTCCTCGTTAATATTAGGGCATGGGTGAGGGTAAGGCTACGGGTGAGGGTCAGGGTTAGGATTCGTGTTAGGGTTAGGGTTAAGGAATGCAGAGGTATTAGGGTGCAGCTTAGGGTACGACAGTGCTTAAGGGTTAGCGTTCGTGTGAGGGCAAGGGTTAGTGTTAGTGTCCTGGTTAAGATTAGGGCACTGGTGAGGGTAAGTCTTCAGGTGAGGGTCAGGGTTAGGGTTCGGGTTAGGGTTAGGGTTAGGGAATGGGGAGGGATTAAGGTAAGGTTTAGGGTACGACAAAGATTAAGGGTTAGCGTACGTGTGAGGGCACGAGTTAGTGTGGGTGTCCTGGTTAAGATTAGGTCACGGGTGAGGGTAAGGTTTCGGGTGAGGGTCAGGGATAGAATTCGTGTTAGGGTTAGTGTTTGGGAATGGAGAGATATTAGGGCACAGTTTAGGGTACCACAACGCTTAAGGTTTAGCGTACGTGTGAGGTCACTAGTTAGTGTTAGTGTACTGCTTACGATTAGGGCACGGGTGAGGGTAAGGCCTCGGAAGAAGGTCACGTTAAGGGTTAGGGTTAGGGTTAGGGATAGGGAATGGGGATTGATTAGGGTACAGGTTAGGGTACGGCAATGGCTTAGGGTTAGCGTACGTTAGAGGGCATGGGTTAGTGTTGATGTACTGGTTAAAATTAGGACACGGGTGAGGGTAAAGTTTCGGGTGAGTGTCATGGTTAGGTTTCAGGTTAGAGTTAGGGTTAGGGAATGGAGAGGGATTAGGGTACAGGTTAGGGTACCGCTGCGGTTTAGTGTTTGCGTACGTGTGAGGGCACGAGTTAGTCTTGGTGTCCCGGTTAAGATTAGGGCACAGGTGAGGGTAAGGCTTCGGGTGAGGGTCAGGGTTAGGATTCGGGTTAGGGTTAGGGTTAGGGAATGGAGAGGGATTAGGGTACATGTTAGTGTACGACAATGCTTAAGTGTTAGCGTAAGTGTGAGGGCACGAGTTTGTGTTGGTGTACTGGTTAAGACAAGGGCACCGATGAGGGTAAGGCCTCGGAAAAGGGTCACGTTCAGGGTTTCGCTTAGGGTTAGGATTAGGTAATGGGGAGGGATTAGGGTACAGGATAGGGTACGACAATGCTTAAGGGTTAGCGTACGTTTGAGGGCATGAGTAAGTCTTTGTGTACTGGTTGAGGTTAGGGCATTGGTTAGGGTAGGGCATCGGAAGTGGGTTAGGTTTAGGGATGGGGTTAGGGTTAGGGTTAAGGAATGGGGAGGGATTAGGGTACAATTTAGGGTACGACAACGCTTAAGGTTTAGCGTACGTGTGAGGGCAAGAGTTAGTGTTGGTGTCCTCGTTAAGATTAGGGCATGGGTGAGGGTAAGGCTACGGGTGAGGGTCAGGGTTAGGATTCGTGTTAGGGTTAGGGTTAAGGAATGCAGAGGTATTAGGGTGCAGCTTAGGGTACGACAGTGCTTAAGGGTTAGCGTTCGTGTGAGGGCAAGGGTTAGTGTTAGTGTCCTGGTTAAGATTAGGGCACTGGTGAGGGTAAGGCTTCAGGTGAGGGTCAGGGTTAGGGTTCGGGTTAGAGTTAGGGTTAGGGAATGGGGAGGGATTAAGGTAAGGTTTAGGGTACGACAAAGATTAAGGGTTAGCGTACGTGTGAGGGCACGAGTTAGTGTGGGTGTCCTGGTTAAGATTAGGTCACGGGTGAGGGTAAGGTTTCGGGTGAGGGTCAGGGATAGAATTCGTGTTAGGGTTAGGGTTAGGGAATGGGGAGATATTAGGGCACAGTTTAGGGTACCACAACGCTTAAGGTTTAGCGTACGTGTGAGGTCACTAGTTAGTGTTAGTGTACTGCTTACGATTAGGGCACGGGTGAGGCTAAGGCCTCGGAAGAGGGTCACGTTAAGGGTTAGGTTTAGGGTTAGGGTTAGGGAATGGGGATTGATTAGGGTACAGGTTAGGGTACGGAAATGGCTTAGGGTTAGCGTACGTTAGAGGGCATGGGTTAGTGTTGATGTACTGGTTAAAATTAGGACACGGGTGAGGGTAAAGTTTCGGGTGAGTGTCATGGTTAGGTTTCAGGTTAGGGTTAGGGTTAGGGAATGGAGAGGGATTAGGGTACAGGTTAGGGTACCGCTGCGGTTTAGTGTTAGCGTACGTGTGAGGGCACGAGTTAGTCTTGGTGTCCTGGTTAAAATTAGGGCACGGGTGAGGGTAAGGCTTCGGGTGAGGGTCAGGGTTAGGATTCGGGTTAGGGTTAGGGTTAGGGAATGGAGAGGGATTAGGGTACATGTTAGTGTACGACAATGCTTAAGTGTTAGCGTAAGTGTGAGGGCACAAGTTAGTGTTGGTGTACTGGTTAAGACAAGGGCACCGATGAGGGTAAGGCCTCGGAAAAGGGTCACGTTCAGGGTTTCGCTTAGGGTTAGGGTTAGGGAATGGGGAGGGATTAGGGTACAGGATAGGGTACTGTTGCGGTTTAGTGTTAGCATACGTGTGAGGGCACGAGTTAGTCTTGGTGTCCTGTTTAAGATTAGGGCACGGGTGAGTGTAAGGCTTCGGGTGAGGGTCAGGGTTAGGATTCGGGTTAGGGTTAGGGTTCGGGAATGGAGAGGGATTAGGGTACAGGTTAGGGTACGACAATGCTTAAGGGTTAGCGTAAGTGTGAGGGCACGAGTTAGTGTTGGTGTACTGGTTAAGACAAAGCACCGATGAGGGTAAGGCCTCAGAAAATGGTCACGTTCAGGGTTTCGCTTAGGGTTAGGGTTAGGGAATGCGGAGGGATTAAGGTACAGGATAGGGTATGACAATGCTTAAGGGTTAGCGTACGTTTGAGGGCATGAGTTAGTGTTTGTGTACTGGTTAAGGTTAGGGCATTGGTTAGGGTAGGGCATCGGAAGTGTGTCAGATTTAGGGATGGGGTTAGGGTTAGGGTTAAGGAATGGGGAGGGATTAGGATACAATTTAGGGTACGACAACGCTTAAGGTTTAGCATACGTGTGAGGTCACTAATTAGTGTTAGTGTACTGCTTACGATTAGGGCACGGGTGACGCTAAGGCCTCGGAAGAGGGTCACGTTAAGTTTAGGGTTAGGGTTAGGGAATGGGGATTGATTAGGGTACAGGTTAGGGTACGGCAATGGCTTAGGGTTAGCGTACGTTAGAGGGCATGGGTTAGTGTTGATGTACTGGTTAAAATTAGGACACGGGTGAGGGTAAAGTTTCGGGTGAGTGTCATGGTTAGGTTTCAGGTTAGAGTTAGGGTTAGGGAATGGAGAGGGATTAGGGTACAGGTTAGGGTACCGCTGCGGTTTAGTGTTATCGTACGTGTGAGGGCACGAGTTAGTCTTGGTGTCCCGGTTAAGATTAGGGCACGGGTGAGGGTAAGGCTTCGGGTGAGGGTCAGGGTTAGGATTCGGGTTAGGGTTAGGGTTAGGGAATGGAGAGGGATTAGGGTACATGTTAGTGTACGACAATGCTTAAGTGTTAGCGTAAGTGTGAGGGCACGAGTTTGTGTTGGTGTACTGGTTAAGACAAGGGCACCGATGAGGGTAAGGCCTCGGAAAAGGGTCACGTTCAGGGTTTCGCTTAGGGTTAGGATTAGGTAATGGGTAGAGATTAGGGTACAGGATAGGGTACGACAATGCTTAAGGGTTAGCGTACGTTTGAGGGCATGAGTAAGTCTTTGTGTACTGGTTGAGGTTAGGGCATTGGTTAGGGTAGGGCATCGGAAGTGGGTTAGCTTTAGGGATGGGGTTAGGGTTAGGGTTAAGGAATGGGGAGGGATTAGGGTACAATTTAGGGTACGACAACGCTTAAGGTTTAGCGTACGTGTGAGGGCACGAGTTAGTGTTGGTGTCCTCGTTAAGATTAGGGCATGGGTGAGGGTAAGGCTACGGGTGAGGGTCAGGGTTAGGATTCGTGTTAGGGTTAGGGTTAAGGAATGCAGAGGTATTAGGGTGCAGCTTAGGGTACGACAGTGCTTAAGGGTTAGCGTTCGTGTGAGGGCAAGGGTTAGTGTTAGTGTCCTGGTTAAGATTAGGGCACTGGTGAGGGTAAGGCTTCAGGTGAGGGTCAGGGTTAGGGTTCGGGTTAGGGTTAGGGTTAGGGAATGGGGAGGGATTAAGGTAAGGTTTAGGGTACGACAAAGATTAAGGGTTAGCGTACGTGTGAGGGCACGAGTTAGTGTGGGTGTCCTGGTTAAGATTAGGTCACGGGTGAGGGTAAGGTTTCGGGTGAGGGTCAGGGATAGAATTCGTGTTAGGGTTAGTGTTTGGGAGTGGAGAGATATTAGGGCACAGTTTAGGGTACCACAACGCTTAAGGTTTAGCGTACGTGTGAGGTCACTAGTTAGTGTTAGTGTACTGCTTACGATTAGGGCACGGGTGAGGGTAAGGCCTCGGAAGAAGGTCACGTTAAGGGTTAGGGTTAGGGTTAGGGATAGGGAATGGGGATTGATTAGGGTACAGGTTAGGGTACGGCAATGGCTTAGGTTTAGCGTACGTTAGAGGGCATGGGTTAGTGTTGATGTAGTGGTTAAAATTAGGACACGGGTGAGGGTAAAGTTTCGGGTGAGTGTCATGGTTAGGTTTCAGGTTAGGGTTAGGGTTAGGGAATGGAGAGGGATTAGGGTACAGGTTAGGGTACCGCTGCGGTTTAGTGTTAGCGTACGTGTGAGGGCACGAGTTAGTCTTGGTGTCCTGGTTAAGATTAGGGCACGGGTGAGGGTAAGGCTTCGGGTGAGGGTCAGGGTTAGGATTCAGGTTAGGGTTAGGGTTAGGAAATGGAGAGGGATTAGGGTACATGTTAGGGTACGACAATGCTTAAGGGTTAGCATAAGTGTGAGGGCACGAGTTAGTGTTGGTGTACTGGTTAAGAAAAGGGCACCGATGAGGGTAAGGCCTCGGAAAAGGGTCACGTTCAAGGTTTCGCTTAGGGTTAGGGTTAGGGAATGGGAAGGCAATAGGGTACAGGATAGGGTACGTCAATGCTTAAGGGTTAGCGTACGTTTGAGGGCATGTGTTAGTGTTTGTGTACTGGTTAAGATTAGGGCATTGGTTAGGGTAGGGCATCGGAAGTGGGTCAGTTTTAGGGATGGGGTTAGGGTTAGGGTTAAGGAATGGGGAGGGATTAGGGTACAATTTACTGTACAACAACGCTTAAGGTTTAGCGTACGTGTGAGGGCACGAGTTAGTGTTGGTGTCCTGGTTAAGATTAGGGCACGGGTGAGGGTAAGGCTTCGGGTGAGGGTCAGGGTTAGGATTAGGGTTAGGTTTAGGGTTAGGGTTAAGGAATGCAGATGGATTAGGGTACAGCTTAGGGTACGACAGTGCTTAAGGGTTAGCGTTCGTGTAAGGGCAAAGGTTAGTGTTAGTGTCCTGGTTAAGATTAGGGCACGGGTGAGGGTAAGGCTTCAGGTGAGGGTCAGGGTTAGGATTCGGGTTAGGGTTAGGGTTAGGGAATGGGGAGGGATTAGGGTACAGTTTAGGGTACGACAACGATTAAGGGTTAGCGTACGTGTGAGGGCACGAGTTAGTGTTGGTGTCCTGGTTAAGATTAGGGCACGGGTGAGGGTAAGGTTTGGGGTGAGTGTCAGGGATAGAATTCGGGTTAGGGTTAGGGTTAGGGAATGGGGAGATATTAGGGCACAATTTAGGATACCACAACGCTTAAGGTTTAGCCTACGTGTGAGGTCACTAGTTAGTGTTAGTGTACTGCTTACGATTAGGGCACGGGTGAGGGTAAGGCCTCGGAAGAGGGTCACGCTAAGGGATAGGGTTAGGGTTAGGGTTAGGGAATGGGGATTGATTAGGGTACAGGTTAGGGTACGGCAATGGCTTAGGATTAGCGTACGTTAGAGGGCATGGGTTAGTGTTGATGTACTGGTTAAAATTAGGACACGGGTGAGGGTAAAGATTCGGGTGAGTGTCATGGTTAGGTTTCAGGTTAGGGTTAGGGTTAGGGAATGGAGAGGGATTAGGGTACAGGTTAGGGTACCGCTGCGGTTTAGTGTTAGCGTACGTGTGAGGGCACGAGTTAGTCTTGGTGTCCTGGTTAAGATTAGGGCACGGGTGAGGGTAAGGCTTCGGGTGAGGGTCAGGTTTAGGATTCGGGTTAGGGTTAGGGTTAGGGAATGGAGAGGGATTAGGGTACATGTTAGTGTACGACAATGCTTAAGTGTTAGCGTAAGTGTGAGGGCACGAGTTAGTGTTGGTGTACTGGTTAAGACAAGGGCACCGATGAGGGTAAGGCCTCGGAAAAGGGTCACGTTCAGGGTTTCGCTTAGGGTTAGGGTTAGGGAATGGGGAGGGATTAGGGTACAGGATAGGGTACGACAATGCTTAAGGGTTAGCGTACGTTTGAGGGCATCAGTTAGTCTTTGTGTACTGGTTGAGGTTAGGGCATTGGTTAGGGTAGGGCATCGGAAGTGGGTCAGATTTAGGGATGGGGTTAGGGTTAGGGTTAAGGAATGGGAAGGGATTAGGGTACAATTTAGGGTACGACAATGATTAAAGTTTAGCGTACGTGTGAGGGCACGAGTTAGTGTTGGTGTCCTGGTTAAGATTAGGGCACGGGTGAGGGTAAGGCTTCGGGTGAGGGTCAGGGTTAGGATTCGGGTTAGGGTTATGTTTAAGGAATGCAGATGGATTAGGGTACAGCTTAGGGTACGACAGTGCTTAAGGGTTAGCGTTCGTGTGAGGGCAAAGGTTAGTGTTAGTGTCCTGGTTAAGATTAGGGCACGGGTGAGGGTAAGGCTTCAGGTGAGGGTCAGGGTTAGGATTCGGGTTAGAGTTAGGGTTAGGGAATGGGGAGGGATTAGGGTACAGTTTAGGGTACGACAACGATTAAGGGTTAGCGTACGTGTGAGGGCACGAGTTAGTGTTGGTGTCCTGGTTAAGATTAGGGCACGGGTGAGGGTAAGGTTTCGGGTGAGGGTCAGGGATAGAATTCGGGTTTGGGTTAGGGTTAGGGAATGGGGAGATATTAGGGCACAGTTTAGGGTACCACAACGCTTAAGGTTTAGCGTACGTGTGAGGTCACTAGTTAGTGTTAGTGTACTGCTTACGATTAGGGCACGGGTGAGGCTAAGGCCTCGGAAGAGGGTCACGTTAAGGGTTAGGTTTAGGGTTAGGGTTAGGGAATGGGGATTGATTAGGGTACAGGTTAGGGTACGGAAATGGCTTAGGGTTAGCGTACGTTAGAGGGCATGGGTTAGTGTTGATGTACTGGTTAAAATTAGGACACGGGTGAGGGTAAAGTTTCGGGTGAGTGTCATGGTTAGGTTTCAGGTTAGGGTTAGGGTTAGGGAATGGAGAGGGATTAGGGTACAGGTTAGGGTACCGCTGCGGTTTAGTGCTAGCGTACGTTTGAGGGCACGAGTTAGTGTTGGTGTCCTGGTTAAGATTAGGGCACGGGTGAGGGTAAGGCTTCGGGTGAGGGTCAGGGTTAGGATTCGGGTTAGGGTTAGGGTTAAGGAATGCAGAGGGATTAGGGTACAGCTTAGGGTACGACAGTTCTTAAGGGTTAGCGTTCGTGTGAGGGCAATGGTTAGTGTTAGTGTCCTGGTTAAGATTAAGGCACGGGTGAGGGTAAGGCTTCAGGTGAGGGTCAGAGTTAGGATTCGGGTTAGGGTTAGGGTTAGGGAATGGAGAGGGATTAGGGTACAGGTTAGGGTACCGCTGCGGTTTAGTGTTAGCGTACGTGTGAGGGCACGAGTTAGTCTTGGTGTCCTGGTTAAGATTAGGGCACGGGTGAGGGTAAGGCTTCGGGTGAGGGTCAGGTTTAGGATTCGGGTTAGGGTTAGGGTTAGGGAATGGAGAGGGATAAGGGAACATGTTAGTGTACGACAATGCTTAAGTGTTAGCGTAAGTGTGAGGGCACGAGTTAGTGTTGGTGTACTGGTTAAGACAAGTGCACCGATGAGGGTAAGGCCTCGGAAAAGGGTCACGTTCAGGGTTTCGCTTAGGGTTAGGGTTAGGGAATGGGGAGGGATTAGGGTACAGGATAGGGTACGACAATGCTTAAGGGTTAGCGTACGTTTGAGGGCATGAGTTAGTCTTTGTGTACTGGTTGAGGTTAGGGCATTGGTTAGGGTAGGGCATCGGAAGTGGGTCAGGTTTAGGGATGGGGTTAGGGTTAGGGTTAAGGAATGGGGAGGGATTAGGGTACAATTTAGGGTACGACAACGCTTAAGGTTTAGCGTACGTGTGAGGGCACGAGTTAGTGTTGGTGTCCTGGTTAAGATTAGGGCACGGGTGAGGGTAAGGCTTCGTGTGAGGGTCAGGGTTAGGATTCGGGTTAGGGTTAGGGTTAAGGAATGCAGAGGGATTAGGGTACAGCTTAGTGTACGACAGTGCTTAAGGTTTAGCGTTCGTGTGAGGGCAAGGGTTAGTGTTAGTGTCCTGGTTAAGATTAGGGCACTGGTGAGGGTAAGGCTTCAGGTGAGGGTCAGGGTTAGGATTCAGTTTAGGGTTAGGGTTAGGGAATGGGGAGGGATTAGGGTACAGTTTAGGGTACGACAACGATTAAGGGTTAGCGTACGTGTGAGGGCACGAGTTAGTGTGGGTGTCCTGGTTAAGATTAGGGCACGGGTGAGGGTAAGGTTTCGGGTGTGTGTCAGGGATAGAATTCGGGTTAGGTTTAGGGTTAGGGAATGGGGAGATATTAGGGCACAGTTTAGGGTACCACAACGCTTAAGGTTTAGCGTACGTGTGAGGTCACTAGTTAGTGTTAGTGTACTGCTTACGATTAGGGCACGGGTGAGGGTAAGGCCTCGGAAGAGGGTCACGTTAAGGGTTAGGGTTAGGGTTAGGGTTTGGGAATGGGGATTGATTAGGGTACAGGTTAGGGTACGGCAATGGCTTAGGGTTAGCGTACGTTAGAGGGCATGGGTTAGTGTTGATGTACTGGTTAAAATTAGGACACGGGTGAGGGTAAAGTTTCGGGTGAGTGTCATGGTTAGGTTTCAGGTTAGGGTTAGGGTTAGGGAATGGAGAGGGATTAGGGTACAGGTTAGGGTACCGCTGCGGTTTAGTGTTAGCGTACGTGTGAGGGCACGAGTTAGTCTTGGTGTCCTGGTTAAGATTAGGGCACGGGTGAGGGTAAGGCTTCGGGTGAGGGTCAGGGTTAGGATTCGGGTTAGGGTTAGGGTTAGGGAATGGAGAGGGATTAGGGTACATGTTAGTGTACGACAATGGTTAAGTGTTAGCGTAAGTGTGAGGGCACAAGTTAGTGTTGGTGTACTGGTTAAGACAAGGGCACCGATGAGGGTAAGGCCTCGGAAAAGGGTCACTTTCAGGGTTTCACTTAGAGTTAGGGTTAGGGAATGGGGAGGGATTAGGGTACAGGATAGGATACGACAATGCTTAAGGGTTAGCGTACGTTTGAGGGCATGAGTTAGTGTTTGTGTACTGGTTAAGATTAGGGCATTGGTTAGGGTAGGGCATCGGAAGTGGGTCAGTTTTAGGGATGGGGTTAGGGTTAGGGTTAAGGAATGGGGAGGGATTAGGGTACAATTTAGGGTACGACAACGCTTAAGGTTTAGCGTATGTGTGAGGGCACGAGTTAGTGTTGGTGTCCTCGTTAAGATTAGGGCATGGGTGAGGGTAAGGCTACGGGTGAGGGTCAGGGTTAGGATTCGTGTTAGGGTTAGGGTTAAGGGATGCAGAGGGATTAGGGTACAGCTTAGGGTACGACAGTGCTTAAGGTTTAGCATTCGTGTGAGGGCAAGGGTTAGTGTTAGTGTCCTGGTTAAGATTAGGTCACTGGTGAGGGTAAGGCTTCAGGTGAGGGTCAGGGTTAGGATTCGGGTTAGGGTTAGGGTTAAGGAATGGGGAGGGATTAGGGTAGAGTTTAGGGTACGACAACGATTAAGGGTTAGCGTACGTGTGAGGGCACGAGTTAGTGTGGGTGTCCTGGTTAAGATTAGGGCACGGGTGAGGGTAAGGTTTCGGGTGAGGGTCAGGGATAGAATTCGGGTTAGGGTTAGGGTTAGGGAATGGGGAGATATTAGGGCACAGTTTACGGTACCACAACGCTTAAGGTTTAGCGTACGTGTGAAGTCACTAGTTAGTGTTAGTGTACTGCTTACGATTAGGGCACCGGTGAGGGTAAGGCCTCGGAAGAGGGTCACGTTAAGGGTTAGGGTTAGGGTTAGGGTTAGGGAATGGGGATTGATTAGGGTACAGGTTAGGGTACGGCAATGGCTTAGGGTTAGCGTACGTTAGAGGGCATGGGTTAGTGTTGATGTACTGGTTAAAATTAGAACACGGTTGAGGGTAAAGATTCGGGTGAGTGTCATTGTTAGGTTTCAGGTTAGGGTTAGGGTTAGGGAATGGAGAGGGATTAGGGTACAGGTTAGGGTACCGCTGCAGTTTAGTGTTAGCGTACGTGTGAGGGCACGAGTTAGTCTTGGTGTCCTGGTTAAGATTAGGGCACGGGTGAGGGTAAGGCTTCGGGTGAGGGTCAGGTTTAGGATTCGGGTTAGGGTTAGGGTTAGGGAATGGAGAGGGATTAGGGAACATGTTAGTGTACGACAATGCTTAAGTGTTAGCGTAAGTGTGAGGGCACGAGTTAGTGTTGGTGTACTGGTTAAGACAAGGGCACCGATGAGGGTAAGGCCTCGGAAAATGGTCACGTTCAGGGTTTGGCTTAGGGTTAGGGTTAGGGAATGGGGAGGGATTAGGGTACAGGATAGGGTACGACAATGCTTAAGGGTTAGCGTACGTTTGAGGGCATGAGTTAGTCTCTGTGTACTGGTTGAGATTAGGGCATTGGTTAGGGTAGGGCATCGGAAGTGGGTCAGGTTTACGGATGGGGTTAGGGTTAGGGTTAAGGAATGGGGAGGGATTAGGGTACAATTTAGGGTACGACAACACTTAAGGTTTAGCGTACGTGTGAGGGCACGTGTTAGTGTTGGTGTCCTGGTTAAGATTAGGGCACGGGTGAGGGTAAGGCTTCGGGTGAGGGTCAGGGTTAGGATTCGGGTTAGGGTTAGGGTTAAGGAATGCAGAGGGATTAGGGTACAGCTTAGTGTACGACAGTGCTTAAGGTTTAGCGTTCGTGTGAAGGCAAGGTTTAGTGTTAGTGTCCTGGTTAAGATTAGGGCACTGGTGAGGGTAAGGCTTCAGGTGAGGGTCAGGGTTAGGATTCGGTTTAGGGTTAGGGTTAGGGAATGGGGAGGGATTAGGGTACAGTTTAGGGTACGACAACGATTAAGGTTTAGCGTACGTGTGAGGGCACGAGTTAGTGTGGGTGTCCTGGTTAAGATTAGGTCACGGGTGAGGGTAAGGTTTCGGGTGTGGGTCAGGGATAGAATTCGGGTTAGGGTTAGGGAATGGGGAAATATTAGGGCACAGTTTAGGGTACCACAACGCTTAAGGTTTAGCGTACGTGTGAGGTCACTAGTTAGTGTTAGTGTACTGCTTACGATTAGGGCACGGGTGAGGGTAAGGCCTCGGAAGAGTGTCACGTTAAGGGTTAGGGTTAGGGTTAGGGTTAGGGAATGGGGATTGATTAGGGTACAGGTTAGGGTACGGCAATGGCTTAGGGTTAGCGTACGTTAGAGGGCATGGGTTAGTGTTGATATACTGGTTAAAATTATGACACGGGTGAGGGTAAAGTTTCGGGTGAGTGTCATGGTTACGTTTCAAGTTAGGGTTAGGGTTAGGGAATGGAGAGGGATTAGGGTACTGGTTAGGGTACCGCTGCGGTTTAGTGTAAGCGTACGTGTGAGGGCACAAGTTAGTCTTGGTGTCCTGGTTAAGATTAGGGCACGGGTGAGGGTAAGGCTTCGGGTGAGGGTCAGGGTTAGGATTCGGGTTAGGGTTAGGGGTAGGGAATGGGGAGGGATTAGGGTACAGTTTAGGGTACGACAACGATTAAGGGTTGGCGTACGTGTGAGGGCACGAGTTAGTGTTGGTGTCCTGGTTAAGATTAGGGCACGGGTGAGGGTAAGGTTTCGGGTGAGGGTCAGGGATAGAATTCGGGTTAGGGTTAGGGAATGGGGAGATATTAGGGCACAGTTTAGGGTACCACAACGCTTAAGATTTAGCGTACGTGTGAGGTCACTAGTTAGTGTTAGTGTACTGCTTACGATTAGGGCACGGGTGAGGGTAAGGCTTCAGGTGAGGGTCAGGGTTAGGATTCGGGTTAGGGTTAGGGTTAGGGAATGGGGAGGGATTAGGGTACAGTTTAGGGTACGACAACGATTAAGGGTTAGCGTACGTGTGAGGGCACGAGTTAATGTTGGTGTTCTGGTTAAGATTAGGGCACGGGGGAGGGTAAGGCCTCGGAAGAGGGTCACGTTAAGGGTTAGGGTTAGGGTTAGGGTTAGGGAATGGGGATTGATTAGGGTACAGGTTAGGGTACGACAATGGCTTAGGGTTGGCGTACGTTAGAGGGCATGGGTTAGTGTTGATGTACTGGTTAAAATTAGGACAGGGGTGAGGGTAAAGTTTCGGGTGAGTGTCATGGTTAGGTTTCAGGTTAGGGTTAGGGTTAGGGAATGGAGAGGGATTAGGGTACAGGTTAGGGTACCGCTGCGGTTAGGTGTTAGCGTACGTGTGAGGGCACGAGTTAGTCTTGGTGTCCTGGTTAAGATTAGGGCACAGGTGAGGGTAACGCTTCTGTTGAGGGTCAGGGTTAGGATTCGGGTTAGGGTTAGGGTTCGGGAAAGGAGAGGGATTAGGGTACAGGTTAGGGTACGAAAATGCTTAAGTGTTAGCGTAAGTGTGAGGGCATGAGTTAGTGTTGGTGTACTGGTTAAGACAAGGGCACCGATGAGGGTATGGCCTCGGAAAAGGGTCACGTTCAGGGTTTCGCTTAGGGTTAGTGTTTCGGAATGGGGAGGGATTAGGGTACAGGATAGGGTACGACAATGCTTAAGGGTTAACATACGTTTTTGGGCATGAGTTAGTGTTTGTGTACTGGTTAAAATTAGGGCATTGGTTAGGGTAGGGCATCGGAAGTGGGTCAGGTTTAGGGATGGGGTTAGGGTTAGGGTTAAGGAATGGGGAGGGATTAGGGTACAATTTAGGGTACGACAACGCTTAAGGTTTAGCGTACTTGTGAGGGCACGAGTTAGTGTTGGTGTCCTGGTTAAGATTAGGGCATGGGTAAGGGTAAGGCTTCGGGTAAGGGTCAGGGTTAGGATTCGGGTTAGGGTTAGGGTTCGGGAAAGGAGAGGGATTAGGGTACAGGTTAGGGTACGAAAATGCTGAAGTGTTAGCGTAAGTGTGAGGGCACGAGTTAGTGTTGGTGTACTGGTTAAGACAAGGGCACCGATGAGGGTAAGGCCTCGGAAAAGGGTCACGTTCAGGGTTTCGCTTAGTGTTGGGGTTTCGGAATGGGGAGGGATTAGGGTACAGGATAGGGTACGACAATGCTTATGGGTTAGCGTACGTTTGAGAGCATGAGTTAGTGTTTGTGTACTGGTTAAGTTTAGGGCATTGGTTAGGGTAGGGCATCGGAAGTGGGTCAGGTTTAGGGATGGGGTTAGGGTTAGGGTTAAGGAATGGGGAGGGATTAGGGTACAATTTAGGGTACGACAACGCTTTAGGTTTGGCGTACGTGTGAGGGCACGCGTTAGTGTTGGTGTCCTGGTTAAGATTAGGGCACGGGTGAGGGTAAGGCTTCGGGTGAGGGTCAGGGTTAGGATTCGGGTTAGGGTTAGGGTTAAGGAATGCAGAGGGATTAGGGTACAGCTTAGGGTACGACAGTGCTTAAGGGTTAGCGTTCGTGTGAGGGCAAGGGTTAGTGTTAGTGTCCTGGTTAAGATTAGGGCACGGGTGAGGGTAAGGCTTCAGGTGAGGGTCAGGCTTAGGATTCGGGTTAGGGTTAGGGTTAAGGAATGCAGAGGGATTAGGGTACAGCTTAGGGTACGACAGTGCTTAAGGGTTAGCGTAAGTGTGAGGGCATGAGTTAGTGTTGGTGTACTGGTTAAAACAAGGGCACCGATGAGGGTAAGGCCTCGGAACAGGGTCACGTTCATGGTTTCGCTTAGGGTTAGGGATTCGGAATGGGGAGGGATTAGGGTACAGGATAGGGTACGACAATGCTTAAGGGTTAACGTACGTTTTTGGGCATGAGTTAGTGTTTGTGTACTGGTTAAGATTAGGGCATTGGTTAGGGTAGGGCATCGGAAGTGGGTCAGGTTTAGGCATGGGGTTAGGGTTAGTGTTAAGGAATGGGGAGGGATTAGGGTACAATTTAGGGTACGACAACGCTTAAGGTTTAGCGTACGTGTGAGGGCACGTGTTAGTGTTGGTGTCCTGGTTAAGATTAGGGCACGGGTGAGGGTAAGGATTCGGGGGATGGTCAGGGTTAGGATTCGTGTTAGGGTTAGGGTTAAGGAATGCAGAGGGATTAGGGTACAGCTTAGGGTACGACAGTGCTTAAGGGTTAGCGTTCGTGTGAGGGCAAGGGTTAGTGTTAGTGTCCTGGTTAAGATTAGAGCACGGGTGAGGGTAAGGTTTCAGGTGAGGGTCAGGGCTAGGATTCGGGTTAGGGTTAGGGTTAGGGAATGGGGAGGGATTATGGTACAGTTTAGGGTACGACAACGATTAAGGGTTACCGTACATGTGAGGGCACGAGTTAGTGTTGGTGTCCTGGTTAAGATTAGGGCACGGGTGACGGTAAGGTTTCGGTTGAGGGTCAGGGATAGAATTCGGGTTAGGGTTAGGGTTACGGAATGGGGAGATATTAGGGCACAGTTTAGGGTACCACAACGCTTAAGGTTTAGCGTACGTGTGAGGTCACTAGTTAGTGTTAGTGTACTGCTTACGATTAGGGCACGGGTGAGGGTAAGGCCTCGGAAGAGGGTCACGTTAAGGGTTAGGGTTAGGGTTAGGGTTAGGGAATGGGGAATGATTAGGGTACAGGTTACGGTACGGCAATGGCTTAGGGTTAGCATACGTTAGAGGGCATGGGTTAGTGTTGATGTACTGGTTAAAATTAGGACAGGGGTCAGGGTAAAGTTTCGGGTGAGTGTCATGGTTAGGTTTCAGGTTAGGGTTAGGTTTAGGGAATGGAGAGGGATTAGGGTACAGGTTAGGGTACCGCTGCGGTTTAGCGTTAGCGTACGTGTAAGGGCACGAGTTAGTCTTGGTGTCCTGGTTAAGATTAGGGCACGGGTGAGGGTAAGGCTTCGGGTGAGAGTCAGGGTTAGGATTCGGGTTAGGGTTAGGGTTAGGGATTGGAGAGGGATTAGGGTACAGGTTAGGGTACGACAATGCTTAAGGGTTAGCGTAAGTGTGAGGGCAAGAGTTAGTGTTGGTGTACTGCTTAAGACAAGGGCACCGATGAGGGTAAGGCCTCGGAAAAGGGTCACGTTCAGGGTTTCGCTTAGGGTTAGGGTTAGGGAATGGGGAGGGATTAGGGTAGAGGATTGGGTACGACAATGCTTAAGGGTTAAAGTACGTTTGAGGGCATGAGTTAGTGTTTGTGTACTGGTTAAAATTAGGGCATTGGTTAGGGTAGGGCATCGGACGTGGGTCAGGTTTAGGGATGCCGTTAGGGTTAGGGTTAAGGAATGGGGAGGGATTAGGGTACAATTTAGGGTACGACAACGCTTAAGGTTTAGCGTACGTGTGAGGGCACGAGTTAGTGTTGGTGTCCTGGTTAAGATTAGGGCACGGGTGAGGGTAAGGCTTCGGGTGAGGGTCAGGGTTAGGATTCGGGTTAGGGTTAGGGTTAGGGAATGGGGAGGGATTAGGGTACAGTTTAGGGTACGACAACGATTAAGGGTTAGCGTACGTGTGAGGGCACGAGTTAATGTTGGTGTCCTGTTTAAGATTAGGGCACGGGGGAGGGTAAGGCCTCGGAAGAGGGTCACGTTAAGGGTTAGGGTTAGGGTTAGGGAATGGGGATTGATTAGGGTACAGGTTAGGGTACGACAATGGCTTAGGGTTGGCGTACGTTAGAGGGCATGGGTTAGTGTTGATGTACTGGTTAAAATTAGGACACGGGTGAGGGTAAAGTTTCGGGTGAGTGTCATGGTTAGGTTTCAGGTTAGGGTTAGGGTTAGGGAATGGAGAGGGATTAGGGTACAGGTTAGGGTACAGCTGCGGTTAGGTGTTAGCGTACGTGTGAGGGCACGAGTTAGTCTTGGTGTCCTGGTTAAGATTAGGGCACAGGTGAGGGTAACGCTTCTGTTGGGGTCAGGGTTAGGATTCGGGTTAGGGTTAGGGTTAGGGAATGGGGAGGGATTAGGGTACAGTTTAGGGTACGACAACGATTAAGGGTTAGCGTACGTGTGAGGGCACAAGTTAGTGTTGGTGTCCTGGTTAAGATTAGGGCACGGGTGAGGGTAAGGTTTCGGGTGAGGGTGAGGGATAGAATTCGGGTTAGGGTTAGGGTTAGGGAATGGGGAGATTTTAGGGCACAGTTTAGGGTACCACAACGCTTAAGGTTTAGCGTACGTGTGAGGTCACTAGTTAGTGTTAGTGTACTGCTTACGATTAGGGCACGGGTGAGGGTAAGGCCTCGGAAGAGAGTCACGTTAAGGGTTAGGGTTAGGGTTAGGGTTAGGGAATGGGGAATGATTAGGGTACAGGTTACGGTACGGCAGTGGCTTAGGGTTAGCATACGTTAGAGGGCATGGGTTAGTGTTGATATACTGGTTAAAATTAGGACAGGGGTCAGGGTAAAGTTTCGGGTGAGTGTCATGGTTAGGATTCAGGTTAGGGTTAGGTTTAGGGAATGGAGAGGGATTAGGGTACAGGTTAGGGTACCGCTGCGGTTTAGCGTTAGCGTACGTGTAAGGGCACGAGTTAGTCTTGGTGTCCTGGTTAAGATTAGGGCACGGGTGAGGGTAAGGCTTCGGGTGAGAGTCAGGGTTAGGATTCGGGTTAGGGTTAGGGTTAGGGATTGGAGAGGGATTAGGGTACAGGTTAGGGTACGACAATGCTTAAGGGTTAGCGTAAGTGTGAGGGCAAGAGTTAGTGTTGGTGTACTGCTTAAGACAAGGGCACCGATGAGGGTAAGGCCTCGGAAAAGGGTCACGTTCAGGGTTTCGCTTAGGGTTAGGGTTAGGGAATGGGGAGGGATTAGGGTAGAGGATTGGGTACGACAATGCTTAAGGGTTAAAGTACGTTTGAGGGCATGAGTTAGTGTTTGTGTACTGGTTAAAATTAGGGCATTGGTTAGTGTAGGGCATCGGACGTGGGTCAGGTTTAGGGATGCCGTTAGGGTTAGGGTTAAGGAATGGGGAGAGATTAGGGTACAATTTAGGGTACGACAACGCTTAAGGTTTAGCGTACGTGTGAGGGCACGAGTTAGTGTTGGTGTCCTGGTTAAGATTAGGGCACGGGTGAGGGTAAGGCTTCGGGTGAGGGTCAGGGTTAGGATTCGGGTTAGGGTTAGGGGTAGGGAATGGGGAGGGATTAGGGTACAGTTTAGGGTACGACAACGATTAAGGGTTGGCGTACGTGTGAGGGCACGAGTTAGTGTTGGTGTCCTGGTTAAGATTAGGGCACGGGTGAGGGTAAGGTTTCGGGTGAGGGTCAGGGATAGAATTCGGGTTAGGGTTAGGGTTAGGGAATGGGGAGATATTAGGGCACAGTTTAGGGTACCACAACGCTTAAGATTTAGCGTACGTGTGAGGTCACTAGTTAGTGTTAGTGTACTGCTTACAATTAGGGCACGGGTGAGGGTAAGGCTTCAGGTGAGGGTCAGGGTTAGGATTCGGGTTAGGGTTAGGGTTAGGGAATGGGGAGGGATTAGGGTACAGTTTAGGGTACGACAACGATTAAGGGTTAGCGTACGTGTGAGGGCACGAGTTAATGTTGGTGTCCTGGTTAAGATTAGGGCACGGGGGAGGGTAAGGCCTCGGAAGATGGTCACGTTAAGGGTTAGGGTTAGGGTTAGGGTTAGGGAATGGGGATTGATTAGGGTACAGGTTAGGGTACGACAATGGCTTAGGGTTGGCGTACGTTAGAGGGCATGGGTTAGTGTTGATGTACTGGTTAAAATTAGGACAGGGGTGAGGGTAAAGTTTCGGGTGAGTGTCATGGTTAGGTTTCAGGTTAGGGTTAGGGTTAGGGAATGGAGAGGGATTAGGGTACAGGTTAGGGTACCGCTGCGGTTAGGTGTTAGCGTACGTGTGAGGGCACGAGTTAGTCTTGGTGTCCTGGTTAAGATTAGGGCACAGGTGAGGGTAACGCTTCTGTTGAGGGTCAGGGTTAGGATTCGGGTTAGGGTTAGGGTTCGGGAAAGGAGAGGGATTAGGGTACAGGTTAGGGTACGAAAATGCTTAAGTGTTAGCGTAAGTGTGAGGGCATGATTTAGTGTTGGTGTACTGGTTAAGACAAGGGCACCGATGAGGGTATGGCCTCGGAAAAGGGTCACGTTCAGGGTTTCGCTTAGGGTTAGGGTTTCGGAATGGGGAGGGATTAGGTTACAGGATAGGGTACGACAATGCTTAAGGGTTAACATACGTTTTTGGGCATGAGTTAGTGTTTGTGTACTGGTTAAGATTAGGGCATTGGTTAGGGTAGGGCATCGGAAGTGGGTCAGGTTTAGGGATGGGGTTAGGGTTAGGGTTAAGGAATGGGGAGGGATTAGGGTACAATTTAGGGTACGACAACGCTTAAGGTTAAGCGTACGTGTGAGGGCACGAGTTAGTGTTGGTGTCCTGGTTAAGATTAGGGCACGGGTAAGGGCAAGGCTTCGGGTAAGGGTCAGGGTTAGGATTCGGGTTAGGGTTAGGGTTCGGGAAAGGAGAGGGATTAGGTAACAGGTTAGGGTACGAAAATGCTGAAGTGTTAGCGTAAGTGTGAGGGCACGAGTTAGTGTTGGTGTACTGGTTAAGACAAGGGCACCGATGAGGGTAAGGCCTCGGAAAAGGGTCACGTTCAGGGTTTCGCTTAGGGTTGGGGTTTCGGAATGGGGAGGGCTTAGGGTACAGGATAGGGTACGACAATGCTTAAGGGTTAGCGTACGTTTGAGAGCATGAGTTAGTGTTTGTGTACTGGTTAAGTTTAGGGCATTGGTTAGGGTAGGGCATCGGAAGTGGGTCAGGTTTAGGGATGGGGTTAGGGTTAGGGTTAAGGAATGGGGAGGGATTAGGGTACAATTTAGGGTACGACAACGCTTTAGGTTTAGCGTACGTGTGAGGGCACGCGTTAGTGTTGGTGTCCTGGTTAAGATTAGGGCACGGGTGAGGGTAAGGCTTCGGGTGAGGGTCAGGGTTAGGATTCGGGTTAGGGTTAGGGTTAAGGAATGCAGAGGGATTAGGGTACAGCTTAGGGTACGACAGCGCTTAAGGGTTAGCGTTCGTGTGAGGGCAAGGGTTAGTGTTAGTGTCCTGGTTAAGATTAAGGCACGGCTGAGGGTAAGGCTTCAGGTGAGGGTCAGGGTTAGGATTCGTGTTAGGGTTAGGGTTAGGGAATGGGGAGGGATTAGGGTACAGTTTAGGGTACGACAACGATTAAGGGTTAGCGTACGTGTGAGGGCACAAGTTAGTGTTGGTGTCCTGGTTAAGATTAGGGCACGGGTGCGGGTAAGGTTTCGGGTGAGGGTGAGGGATAGAATTCGGGTTAGGGTTAGGGTTAGGGAATGGGGAGATATTAGGGCACAGTTTAGGGTACCACAACGCTTAAGGTTTAGCGTACGTGTGAGGTCACTAGTTAGTGTTAGTCTACTGCTTACGATTAGGGCACGGGTGAGGGTAAGGCCTCGGAAGAGGGTCACGTTAAGGGTTAGGGTTAGGGTTAGGGTTAGGGAATGGGGATTGATTAGGGTACAGGTTAGGGTACGGCAATGGCTTAGGGTTGGCGTACGTTAGAGAGCATGGGTTAGTGTTGATGTACTGGTTAAAATTAGGACACGGGTGAGGGTAAAGTTTCGGGTGAGTGTCATGGTTAGGTTTCAGGTTAGGGTTAGGGTTAGGGAATGGAGAGGGATTAGGGTACAGGTTAGGGTACCACTGCGGTTTAGTGTTAGCGTACGTTTGAGGGCACGAGTTAGTCTTGGTGTCCTGGTTAAGATTCGGGCACGGGTGAGGGTAAGGCTTCAGGTGAGGGTCAGGGTTAGGATTCGGGTTAGGGTTAGGGTTAGGGAATCGAGAGGGATTAGGGTACAGGTTAGGGTACGACAATGCTTAAGGGTTAGCGTAAGTGTGAGGGCACGAGTTAGTGTTGGTGTACTGGTTAAGACAACGGCACCGATGAGGGTAAGGCCTCGGAAAAGGGTCACGTTCAGGGTTTCGCTTAGGGTTAGGGTTAGGGAATGGGGAGGGATTAGGGTACAGGATAGGGTACGACAATGCTTAAGGGTTAGCGTACGTTTGAGGGCATGAGTTAGTGTTTGTGTACTGGTTAAGATTAGGGCATTGGTTAGGGTAAGGCATCGGAAGTGGGTCAGGTTTAGGGATGGGGTTAGGGTTAGGGTTAAGGAATGGGGAGGGATTAGGGTACAATTTAGGGTACGACAACGCTTAAGGTTTAGCGTACGTGTGAGGGCACGCGTTAGTGTTGGTGTCCTGGTTAAGATTAGGGCACGGGTGAGGGTAAGGCTTCGGGTGAGGGTCAGGGTTAGGATTCGGGTTAGGGTTAGGGTTAAGGAATGCAGAGGGATTAGGGTACAGCTTAGGGTACGAGAGTGCTTAAGGGTTAGCATTCGTGTGAGGGCAAGGGTTAGTGTTAGTGTCCTGGTTAAGATTAGGGCACGGGTGAGGGTAAGGCTTCAGGTGAGGGTCAGTTTTAGGATTCGGGTTAGGGTTAGGGTTAGGGAATGGGGAGGGATTAGGGTACAGTTTAGGGTACGACAATGATTAAGGGTTAGCGTACGTGTGAGGGCACTAGTTAGTGTTAGTGTACTGCTTACGATTAGGGCACGGGTGAGGGTAAGGCTTCGGCTGAGAGTCAGGGTTAGGATTCGGGTTAGGGGTTGGGAATCGGGAGGGATTAGGGTACAGTTTAGGGTACGACAACAATTAAGGGTTAGCGTACGTGTGAGGGCACGAGTTAGTGTTGGTGTCCTTGTTAAGATTTGGGCACGGGTGAGGGTAAGGTTTCGGGTGAGGGTCAGGGATAGTATTCAGGTTAGGGTTAGGGTTAGGGAATGGGGAGATATTAGGGCACAGTTTAGGGGACAACAACGCTTAAGGTTTAGCGTACGTGTGAGGTCACTAGTTAGTGTTAGTGTACTGCTTACGATTAGGGCACGGGTGAGGGTAAGGCCTCGGAAGAGGGTCACGTTAAGGGTTAGGATTAGGGTTAGGGTTAGGGAATGGGGATTGATTAGGGTACAGGTTAGGGTACGGCAATGGCTTAGGTTTGGCGTACGTTAGAGGGCATGGGTTAGTGTTGATGTACTGGTTAAAATTAGGACACGGGTGAGGGTAAAGATTCGGGTGAGTGTCATGGTTAGGTTTCAGGTTAGGGTTAGGGTTAGGGAATGGAGAGGGATTAGGGTACAGGTTAGGGTACCGCTGCGGTTTAGTGTTAGCGTACGTTTGAGGGCACGAGTTAGTCTTGGTGTCCTGGTTAAGATTAGGGCACGGGTGAGGGTAAGGCTTCGGGTGAGGGTCAGGGTTAGGATTCGGGTTAGGGTTAGGGTTAGAGAATGGAGAGGGATTAGGGTACAGGTTACGGTACGACAATGCTTAAGGGTTAGCGTAAGTGTGAGGGCACGAGTTAGTGTTGGTGTACTGGTTAAGACAACGGCACCGATGAGGGTAAGGCCTCGGAAAAGGGTCACGTTCAGGGTTTCGCTTAGGGTTAGGGTTAGGGAATGGGGAGGGATTAGGGTACAGGATAGGGTACGACAATGCTTAAGGGTTAGCGTACGTTTGAGGGCATGAGTTAGTGTTTGTGTACTGGTTAAGATTAGGACATTGGTTAGGGTAGGGCATCGGAAGTGGGTCAGGTTTAGGGATGTGGTTATGGTTAAGGAATGGGGAGGGATTAGGCTACAATTTAGGGTACGACAACGCTTAAGGTTTAGCGTACGTGTGAGGGCACGCGTTAGTGTTGGTGTCCTGGTTAAGATTAGGGCACGGGTGAGGGTAAGGCTTCGGGTGAGGGTCAGGGTTAGGATTCGTGTTAGGGTTAGGGTTAAGGAATGCAGAGGGATTAGGGTACAGCTTAGGGTACGACAGTGCTTAAGGGTTAGCGTTCGTGTGAGGGCAAGGGTTAGTGTTAGTGTCCTGGTTAAGATTAGGGCACGGGTGAGGGTAAGGCTTCGGCTGAGGGTCAGGGTTAGGATTCGGGTTAGGGTTAGGGTTAGGGAATCGGGAGGGATTAGGGTACAGTTTAGGGTACGACAACGATTAAGGGTTAGCGTACGTGTGAGGGCACGAGTTAGTGTTGGTGTCCTTGTTAAGTTTAGGGCACGGGTGAGTGTAAGGTTTCGGGTGAGGGTCAGGGATAGAATTCGGGTTAGGGTTAGGGTTAGGGAATGGGGAGATATTAGGGCACAGTTTAGGGTACCACAACGCTTAAGGTTTAGCGTACGTGTGAGGTCACTAGTTAGTGTTAGTGTACTGCTTACGATTAGGGCACGGGTGAGGGTAAGGCCTCGGAAGAGGGTCACGTTAAGGGTTAGGGTTAGGGTTAGGGTTAGGGAATGGGGATTGATTAGGGTACAGGTTAGGGTACAGCAATGGCTTAGGGTTGGCGTACGTTAGAGGGCATGGGTTAGTGTTGATGTACTGGTTAAAATTAGGACACGGGTGAGGGTAAAGTTTCGGGTGAGTGTCATGGTTAGGTTTCAGGTTAGGGTTAAGGTTAGGGAATGCAGAGGGATTAGGGTACAGGTTAGGGTACCGCTGCGGTTTAGTGTTAGGGTACGTTTGAGGGCACGAATTAGTCTTGGTGTCCTGGTTGAGATTAGGGCACGGCTGAGGGTAAGGCTTCGGGTGAGGGTCAGGGTTAGGATTCGGGTTAGGGTTAGGGTTAGAGAATGGAGAGGGATTAGGGTACAGGTTAGGGTACGACAACGCTTAAGGGTTAGCGTAAGTGTGAGGGCACGAGTTAGTGTTGGTGTAATGGTTAAGACAACGGCACCGATGAGGGTAAGGCATCGGAAAAGGGTCACGTTCAGGGTTTCGCTTAGGGTTAGGGTTAGGGAATGGGGAGGGATTAGGGTACAGGATAGGGTACGACAATGCTTAAGGGTTAGCGTACGTTTGAGGGCATGAGCTAGTGTTTGTGTACTGGTTAAGATTAGGGCATTGGCTAGGGTAGTGCATCGGAAGTGGGTCTGGTTTAGGGATGTGGTTAGGGTTAGGGTTAAGGAATGGGGAGGGATTAGGGTACAATTTAGGGTACGACAACACTTAAGGTTTAGCGTACGTGTGAGGGCACGCGTTAGTGTTGCTGTCCTGGTTAAGATTAGGGCACGGGTGAGGGTAAGGCTTCGGGTGAGGGTCAGGGTTAGGATTCGGGTTAGGGTTAGGGTTAAGGAATGCAGAGGGATTAGGTTACAGCTTAGGGTATGACAGTGCTTAAGGGTTAGCGTTCGTGTGAGGGCAAGTGTTAGTGTTAGTGTCCTGGTTAAGATTATGGCACGGGTGAGGGTAAGGCTTCAGGTGAGGGTCAGGGTTAGGATTCGGGTTAGGGTTAGGGTTAGGGAATGGGGAGGGATTAGGGTACAGTTTAGGGTACGACAACGATTAAGGGTTAGCGTACGTGTGAGGGCACAAGTTAGTGTTGGTGTCCTGGTTAAGATCAGGGCACGGGTGAGGGTAAGGTTTCAGGTGAGGGTCAGGGATAGAATTCGGGTTAGGTTTAGGGTTAGGGAATGGGGAGATATTAGGTCACAGTTTAGGGTACTACAACTCTTAAGGTTTAGCGTACGTGTGAGGTCACTAGTTAGTGTTAGTGTACTGCTTACGATTAGGGCACGGGTGAGGGTAAGGCCTCGGAAGAAGGTCACGTTAAGGTTTAGGGTTAAGGTTAGGGTTGGGGAATGGGGATTGATTAGGGTACAGGTTAGGGTACGGCAATGGCTTAGGGTTGGCGTACGTTAGAGGGCATGGGTTAGTGTTGATGTACTGGTTAAAATTAGGACACGGGTGAGGGTAAAGTTTCGGGTGAGTGTCATGGTTAGGTTTCAGGTTAGGGTTAGGGTTAGGGAATGGAGAGGGATTAGGGTACAGGTTAGGGTACCGCTGCGGTTTAGTGTTAGCGTACGTTTGAGGGCACGAGTTAGTCTTGGTGTCCTGGTTAAGATTAGGGCACGGTTGAGGGTAAGGCTTCGGGTGAGGGTCAGGGTTTGGATTCGGGTTAGGGTTAGGGTTAGGGAATGGAGAGGGATTAGGGTACAGGTTAGGGTACGACAATGCTTAAGGGTTAGCGTAAGTGTGAGGGCACGAGTTAGTGTTGGGGTACTGGTTAAGACAACGGCACCGATGAGGGTAAGGCCTCGGAAAAGGGTCACGTTCAGGGTTTCGCTTAGGGTTAGGGTTAGGGAATCGGGAGGGATTAGGGTACAGGATAGGGTACGACAATGCTTAAGGGTTAGCGTACGTTTGAGGGCATGAGTTAGTGTTTGTGTACTGGTTAAGATTAGGGCATTGGTTAGGGTAGGGCATCGGAAGTGGGTCAGGTTTAGGGATGGGGTTAGGGTTAGGGTTAAGGAATGGGGAGGGATTAGGGTACAGTTTAGGGTACGACAACGATTAAGGGTTAGCGTACGTGTGAGGGCACGAGTTAGTGTTGGTGTCCTTGTTAAGATTAGGGCACGGGTGAGGGTAAGGTTTCGGGTGAGGGTCAGGGATAGAATTCGGGTTAGGGTTAGGGTTAGGGAATGGGGAGATATTAGGGCACAGTTTAGGGCACCACAACGCTTAACGTTTAGCGTACGTGTGAGGTCACTAGTTAGTGTTAGTGTACTGCTTACGATTAGGGCACGGGTGAGGGTAAGGCCTCGGAAGAGGGTCACGTTAAGGGTTAGGGTTAGGGTTAGGGTTAGGGAATGGGGATTGATTAGGGTACAGGTTAGGGTACGGCAATGGCTTAGGGTTGGCGTACGTTAGAGGGCATGGGTTAGTGTTGATGTACTGGTTAAAATTAGGACACGGGTGAGGGTAAAGTTTCGGGTGAGTGTCATGGTTAGGTTGCAGGTTAGGGTTAGGGTTAGGGAATGGAGAGGGATTAGGGTACAGGTTAGGGTACCGCTGCGGTTTAGTGTTAGCGTACGTTTCAGGGCACGAGTTAGTCTTGGTGTCCTGGTTAAGATTAGGGCACGGGTGAGGGTAAGGCTTCGGGTGAGGGTCAGGTTTAGGATTCGGGTTAGGGTTAGTGTTAGGGAATGGAGAGGGATTAGGGTACATGTTAGGGTACGACAATGCTTAAGGGTTAGCGTAAGTGTGAGGGCACGAGTTAGTGTTGGTGTACTGGTTAAGACAACGGCACCGATGAGGGTAAGGCCTCGGAAAAGGGTCACGTTCAGGGTTTCGCTTAGGGTTAGGGTTAGGGAATGGGGAGGGATTAGGGTACAGGATATGGTACGAAAATGCTTAAGGGTTAGAGTACGTTTGAGGGCATGAGTTAGTGTTTGTGTACTGGTTAAGATTAGGGCATTGGTTAGGGTAGGGCATCGGAAGTGAGTCAGGTTTAGGGATGGGGTTAGGGTTAGGGTTAAGGAATGGGGAGGGATTAGGGTACAGTTTAGGGTACGACAACGATTAAGGGTTAGCGTACGTGTGAGGGCACGAGTTAGTGTTGGTGTCCTTGTTAAGATTAGGGCACGGGTGAGGGTAAGGTTTCGGGTGAGGGTCAGGGATAGAATTCGGGTTAGGGTTAGTGTTAGGGAATAGGGAGATATTAGGGCACAGTTTAGGGCACCACAACGCTTAAGGTTTAGCGTACGTGTGAGGTCACTAGTTAGTGTTAGTGTACTGATTACGATTAGGGCACGGGTGAGGGTAAGGCCTCGGAAGAGGGTCACGTTAAGGGTTAGGGTTAGGGTTAGGGTTAGTTAATGGGGATTGATTAGGGTACAGGTTAGGGTACGGCAATGGCATAGGGTTGGCGTACGTTAGAGGGCATGGGTTAGTGTTGATGTACTGGTTAAAATTAGGACACGGGTGAAGGTAAAGTTTCGGGTGAGTGTCATGCTTAGGTTTCAGGTTAGGGTTAGGGTTAGGGAATGGAGAAGGATTAGGGTACAAGTTAGGGTACCGCTGCGGTTTAGTGTTAGCGTACGTGTGAGGGTAGGAGTTAGTCTTGGTGTCCTGGTTAAGATTAGGGCACGGGTGAGGGTAAGGCTTCGGGTGAGGGTCAGGGTTAGGATTCGGGTTAGGGTTAGGGTTAGGGAATGGAGAGGGATTAGGGTACAGGATAGGGTACGACAATGCTTAAGGGTTAGCGTAAGTGTGAGGGCACGAGTTAGTGTTGGTGTAGTGGTTAAGACAACGGCACCGATGAGGGTAAGGCCTCGGAAAAGGGTCACGTTCAGGGTTTCGCTTAGGGTTAGGGAATGGGGAGGGTTTAGGGTACAGGATAGGGTACGACAATGCTTAAGGGTTAGCGTACGTTTGAGGGCATGAGTTAGTGTTGGTGTACTGGTTAAGATTAGGGCATTGGTTAGGGTAGGGCATCGGAAGTGGGTCAGGTTTAGGTATGGGGTTAGGGTTAGGGTTAAGGAATGGGGATGTATTAGGGTACAATTTAGGGTACGACAACGCTTAAGGTTTAGTGTACGTGTGAGGGCAGGCGTTAGTGTTGGTGTCCTGGTTAAGATTAGGGCACGGGTAAGGATAAGGCCTCGGAAGAGGGTCACGTTAAGGGTTAGGGTTAGGGTTAGGGTTAGGGAATGGGGATTGATTAGGGTACAGTTTAGGGTACGGCAATGGCTTAGGGTTGGTGTATGTTAGAGGGCATGGGTTAGTGTTGATGTACTGGTTAAAATTAGGACACGGGTGAGGGTAAAGTTTCGGGTGAGTGTCATGGTTAGGTTTCAGGTTAGGGTTAGGGTTAGGGAATGGAGAGGGATTAGGGTACAGGTTAGGGTACCGCTGCGGTTTAGTGTTAGCGTACGTGTGAGGGCACGAGTTAGTCTTGGTGTCCTGGTTAAGATTAGGGCACGGGTGAGGGTAAGGCTTCGGGTGAGGGTCAGGGTTAGGATTCGGGTTAGGGTTAGGGTTAGGGAATGGAGAGGGATTAGGGTACAGGTTAGGGTACGACAATGCTTAAGGGTTAGCGTAAGTGTGAGGGCACGAGTTAGTGTTGGTGTACTGGTTAAGACAACGGCACCGATGAGGGTAAGGCCTCGGAAAAGGGTCACGTTCAGGGTTTCGCTTAGGGTTAGGGTTAGGGAATGGGGAGGGATTAGGGTACAGGATAGGGTACGACAATGCTTAAGGGTTAGCGTACATTTGAGGGCATGAGTTAGTGTTTGTGTACTGGTTAAGATTAGGGCATTGGTTAGGGTAGGGCATCGGAAGTGGGTCAGGTATAGGGATGGGGTTAGGGTTAGGGTTAAGGAATGGGGAGGGATTAGGGTACAGTTTAGGGTACGACAACGATTAAGGGTTAGCGTAAGTGTGAGGGCATGAGTTAGTGCTGGTGTACTGGTTAAGATTAGGGCATTGGTTAGGGTAGGGCATCGGAAGTGGGTCAGGTTTAGGGATGGGGTTAGGGTTAGGGTTAAGGAATGGGGACGGATTAGGGTACAATTTAGGGTACGACAACGCTTAAGGTTTAGTGTACGTGTGAGGGCACGCGTTAGTTTTGGTGTCCTGGTTAAGATTAGGGCACGGGTGAGAGTAAGGCCTCGGGTGAGGGTCAGGGTTAGGATTCGGGTTAGGGTTAGGGTTAAGGAATGCAGAGGGATTAGGGTACAGCTTAGGGTACGACAGTGTTTAATGGTTAACGTTCGTGTGAGGGCAAGGGTTAGTGTTAGTGTCCTGGTTAAGATTAGGGCACGGGTGAGGGTAAGGCTTCGGGTGAGGGTCAGGGTTAGGATTCGGGTTAGGGTTAGGGTTAGGGAATGGGGAGGGATTAGGGTACAGTTTAGGGTACGACAACGATTAAGGGTTAGCGTACGTGTGAGGGCACGAGTTAGTGTTGGTGTCCTGGTTAAGATTAGGGCACGGGTGAGGGTAAGGTTTCGGGTGAGGGTCAGGGATAGAATTCGGTTTAGGGTTAGGGTTAGGGAATGGGGAGATATTAGGGCACAGTTTAGGGTACCACAACGCTTAAGGTTTAGCGTACGTGTGAGGTCACAAGTTAGTGTTAGTGTACTGCTTACGATTAGGGCACGGGTGAGGGTAAGGCCTCGGAAGAGGGTCACGTTAAGGGTTAGGGTTAGGGAATGGGGATTGATTAGGGTACAGGTTAGGGTACGGCAATGGCTTAGGGTTGGCGTACGTTAGAGGGAATGGGTTAGTGTTGATGTACTGGTTAAAATTAGGACACGGGTGAGGGTAAAGTTTCAGGTGAGTGTCATGTTTAGGTTTCAGGTTAGGGTTAGGGTTAGGGAATGGAGAGGGATTAGGGTACAGCTTAGGGTACCGCTGCGGTTTAGTGTTAGCGTACGTTTGAGGGCATGAGTTAGTCTTGGTGTCCTGGTTAAGATTAGGGCACGGGTGAGGGTAAGGCTTCGGGTGAGGGTCAGGGTTAGGATTCGGGTTAGGGTTAGGGTTAGGGAATGGAGAGGGATTAGGGTACAGGTTACGGTACGACAATGCTTAAGGGTTAGCGTAAGTGTGAGGGCACGAGTTAGTGTTGGTGTACTGCTTAAGACAACGGCACCGATGAGGGTAAGGCCTCGGAAAAGGGTCACGTTCAGGGTTTCGCTTAGGGTTAGGGTTAGGGAATGGGGAGGGATTAGGGTACAGGATAGGGTACGACAATGCTTAAGGGTTAGCGTACGTTTGAGGGCATGAGTTAGTGTTTGTGTACTGGTTAAGATTAGGACATTGGTTAGGGTAGGGCATCGGAAGTGGGTCAGGTTTAGGGATGTGGTTAGGGTTAAGGAATGGGGAGGGATTAGGCTACAATTTAGGGTACGACAACGCTTAAGGTTTAGCGTACGTGTGAGGGCACGCGTTAGTGTTGGTGTCCTGGTTAAGATTAGGGCACGGGTGAGGGTAAGGCTTCGGGTGAGGGTCAGGGTTAGGATTCGTGTTAGGGTTAGGGTTAAGGAATGCAGAGGGATTAGGGTACAGCTTAGGGTACGACAGTGCTTAAGGGTTAGCGTTCGTGTGAGGGCAAGGGTTAGTGTTAGTGTCCTGGTTAAGATTAGGGCACGGGTGAGGGTAAGGCTTCGGCTGAGGGTCAGGGTTAGGATTCGGGTTAGGGTTAGGGTTAGGGAATCGGGAGGGATTAGGGTACAGTTTAGGGTACGACAACGATTAAGGGTTAGCGTACGTGTGAGGGCACGAGTTAGTGTTGGTGTCCTTGTTAAGTTTAGGGCACGGGTGAGTGTAAGGTTTCGGGTGAGGGTCAGGGATAGAATTCGGGTTAGGGTTAGGGTTAGGGAATGGGGAGATATTAGGGCACAGTTTAGGGTACCACAACGCTTAAGGTTTAGCGTACGTGTGAGGTCACTAGTTAGTGTTAGTGTACTGCTTACGATTAGGGCACGGGTGAGGGTAAGGCCTCGGAAGAGGGTCACGTTAAGGGTTAGGGTTAGGGAATGGGGATTGATTAGGGTACAGGTTAGGGTACAGCAATGGCTTAGGGTTGGCGTACGTTAGAGGGCATGGGTTAGTGTTGATGTACTGGTTAAAATTAGGACACGGGTGAGGGTAAAGTTTCGGGTGAGTGTCATGGTTAGGTTTCAGGTTAGGGTTAAGGTTAGGGAATGCAGAGGGATTAGGGTACAGGTTAGGGTACCGCTGCGGTTTAGTGTTAGGGTACGTTTGCGGGCACGAATTAGTCTTGGTGTCCTGGTTGAGATTAGGGCACGGCTGAGGGTAAGGCTTCGGGTGAGGGTCAGGGTTAGGATTCGGGTTAGGGTTAGGGTTAGAGAATGGAGAGGGATTAGGGTACAGGTTAGGGTACGACAACGCTTAAGGGTTAGCGTAAGTGTGAGGGCACGAGTTAGTGTTGGTGTAATGGTTAAGACAACGGCACCGATGAGGGTAAGGCATCGGAAAAGGGTCACGTTCAGGGTTTCGCTTAGGGTTAGGGTTAGGGAATGGGGAGGGATTAGGGTACAGGATAGGGTACGACAATGCTTAAGGGTTAGCGTACGTTTGAGGGCATGAGCTAGTGTTTGTGTACTGGTTAAGATTAGGGCATTGGCTAGGGTAGTGCATCGGAAGTGGGTCTGGTTTAGGGATGTGGTTAGGGTTAGGGTTAAGGAATGGGGAGGGATTAGGGTACAATTTAGGGTACGACAACACTTAAGGTTTAGCGTACGTGTGAGGGCACGCGTTAGTGTTGCTGTCCTGGTTAAGATTAGGGCACGGGTGAGGGTAAGGCTTCGGGTGAGGGTCAGGGTTAGGATTCGGGTTAGGGTTAGGGTTAAGGAATGCAGAGGGATTAGGTTACAGCTTAGGGTATGACAGTGCTTAAGGGTTAGCGTTCGTGTGAGGGCAAGTGTTAGTGTTAGTGTCCTGGTTAAGATTATGGCACGGGTGAGGGTAAGGCTTCAGGTGAGGGTCAGGGTTAGGATTCGGGTTAGGGTTAGGGTTAGGGAATGGGGAGGGATTAGGGTACAGTTTAGGGTACGACAACGATTAAGGGTTAGCGTACGTGTGAGGGCACAAGTTAGTGTTGGTGTCCTGGTTAAGATCAGGGCACGGGTGAGGGTAAGGTTTCAGGTGAGGGTCAGGGATAGAATTCGGGTTAGGTTTAGGGTTAGGGAATGGGGAGATATTAGGTCACAGTTTAGGGTACTACAACTCTTAAGGTTTAGCGTACGTGTGAGGTCACTAGTTAGTGTTAGTGTACTGCTTACGATTAGGGCACGGGTGAGGGTAAGGCCTCGGAAGAAGGTCACGTTAAGGTTTAGGGTTAAGGTTAGGGTTGGGGAATGGGGATTGATTAGGGTACAGGTTAGGGTACGGCAATGGCTTAGGGTTGGCGTACGTTAGAGGGCATGGGTTAGTGTTGATGTACTGGTTAAAATTAGGACACGGGTGAGGGTAAAGTTTCGGGTGAGTGTCATGGTTAGGTTTCAGGTTAGGGTTAGGGTTAGGGAATGGAGAGGGATTAGGGTACAGGTTAGGGTACCGCTGCGGTTTAGTGTTAGCGTACGTTTGAGGGCACGAGTTAGTCTTGGTGTCCTGGTTAAGATTAGGGCACGGGTGAGGGTAAGGCTTCGGGTGAGGGTCAGGGTTTGGATTCGGGTTAGGGTTAGGGTTAGGGAATGGAGAGGGATTAGGGTACAGGTTAGGGTACGACAATGCTTAAGGGTTAGCGTAAGTGTGAGGGCACGAGTTAGTGTTGGGGTACTGGTTAAGACAACGGCACCGATGAGGGTAAGGCCTCGGAAAAGGGTCACGTTCAGGGTTTCGCTTAGGGTTAGGGTTAGGGAATGGGGAGGGATTAGGGTACAGGATAGGGTACGACAATGCTTAAGGGTTAGCGTACGTTTGAGGGCATGAGTTAGTGTTTGTGTACTGGTTAAGATTAGGGCATTGGTTAGGGTAGGGCATCGGAAGTGGGTCAGGTTTAGGGATGGGGTTAGGGTTAGGGTTAAGGAATGGGGAGGGATTAGGGTACAGTTTAGGGTACGACAACGATTAAGGGTTAGCGTACGTGTGAGGGCACGAGTTAGTGTTGGTGTCCTTGTTAAGATTAGGGCACGGGTGAGGGTAAGGTTTCGGGTGAGGGTCAGGGATAGAATTCGGGTTAGGGTTAGGGTTAGGGAATGGGGAGATATTAGGGCACAGTTTAGGGCACCACAACGCTTAACGTTTAGCGTACGTGTGAGGTCACTAGTTAGTGTTAGTGTACTGCTTACGATTAGGGCACGGGTGAGGGTAAGGCCTCGGAAGAGGGTCACGTTAAGGGTTAGGGTTAGGGTTAGGGTTAGGGAATGGGGATTGATTAGGGTACAGGTTAGGGTACGGCAATGGCTTAGGGTTGGCGTACGTTAGAGGGCATGGGTTAGTGTTGATGTACTGGTTAAAATTAGGACACGGGTGAGGGTAAAGTTTCGGGTGAGTGTCATGGTTAGGTTGCAGGTTAGGGTTAGGGTTAGGGAATGGAGAGGGATTAGGGTACAGGTTAGGGTACCGCTGCGGTTTAGTGTTAGCGTACGTTTCAGGGCACGAGTTAGTCTTGGTGTCCTGGTTAAGATTAGGGCACGGGTGAGGGTAAGGCTTCGGGTGAGGGTCAGGTTTAGGATTCGGGTTAGGGTTAGTGTTAGGGAATGGAGAGGGATTAGGGTACATGTTAGGGTACGACAATGCTTAAGGGTTAGCGTAAGTGTGAGGGCACGAGTTAGTGTTGGTGTACTGGTTAAGACAACGGCACCGATGAGGGTAAGGCCTCGGAAAAGGGTCACGTTCAGGGTTTCGCTTAGGGTTAGGGTTAGGGAATGGGGAGGGATTAGGGTACAGGATATGGTACGAAAATGCTTAAGGGTTAGAGTACGTTTGAGGGCATGAGTTAGTGTTTGTGTACTGGTTAAGATTAGGGCATTGGTTAGGGTAGGGCATCGGAAGTGAGTCAGGTTTAGGGATGGGGTTAGGGTTAGGGTTAAGGAATGGGGAGGGATTAGGGTACAGTTTAGGGTACGACAACGATTAAGGGTTAGCGTACGTGTGAGGGCACGAGTTAGTGTTGGTGTCCTTGTTAAGATTAGGGCACGGGTGAGGGTAAGGTTTCGGGTGAGGGTCAGGGATAGAATTCGGGTTAGGGTTAGTGTTAGGGAATAGGGAGATATTAGGGCACAGTTTAGGGCACCACAACGCTTAAGGTTTAGCGTACGTGTGAGGTCACTAGTTAGTGTTAGTGTACTGATTACGATTAGGGCACGGGTGAGGGTAAGGCCTCGGAAGAGGGTCACGTTAAGGGTTAGGGTTAGGGTTAGGGTTAGTTAATGGGGATTGATTAGGGTACAGGTTAGGGTACGGCAATGGCATAGGGTTGGCGTACGTTAGAGGGCATGGGTTAGTGTTGATGTACTGGTTAAAATTAGGACACGGGTGAAGGTAAAGTTTCGGGTGAGTGTCATGCTTAGGTTTCAGGTTAGGGTTAGGGTTAGGGAATGGAGAAGGATTAGGGTACAAGTTAGGGTACCGCTGCGGTTTAGTGTTAGCGTACGTGTGAGGGTAGGAGTTAGTCTTGGTGTCCTGGTTAAGATTAGGGCACGGGTGAGGGTAAGGCTTCGGGTGAGGGTCAGGGTTAGGATTCGGGTTAGGGTTAGGGTTAGGGAATGGAGAGGGATTAGGGTACAGGATAGGGTACGACAATGCTTAAGGGTTAGCGTAAGTGTGAGGGCACGAGTTAGTGTTGGTGTACTGGTTAAGACAACGGCACCGATGAGGGTAAGGCCTCGGAAAAGGGTCACGTTCAGGGTTTCGCTTAGGGTTAGGGAATGGGGAGGGTTTAGGGTACAGGATAGGGTACGACAATGCTTAAGGGTTAGCGTACGTTTGAGGGCATGAGTTAGTGTTGGTGTACTGGTTAAGATTAGGGCATTGGTTAGGGTAGGGCATCGGAAGTGGGTCAGGTTTAGGTATGGGGTTAGGGTTAGGGTTAAGGAATGGGGATGTATTAGGGTACAATTTAGGGTACGACAACGCTTAAGGTTTAGTGTACGTGTGAGGGCAGGCGTTAGTGTTGGTGTCCTGGTTAAGATTAGGGCACGGGTAAGGATAAGGCCTCGGAAGAGGGTCACGTTAAGGGTTAGGGTTAGGGTTAGGGTTAGGGAATGGGGATTGATTAGGGTACAGTTTAGGGTACGGCAATGGCTTAGGGTTGGTGTATGTTAGAGGGCATGGGTTAGTGTTGATGTACTGGTTAAAATTAGGACACGGGTGAGGGTAAAGTTTCGGGTGAGTGTCATGGTTAGGTTTCAGGTTAGGGTTAGGGTTAGGGAATGGAGAGGGATTAGGGTACAGGTTAGGGTACCGCTGCGGTTTAGTGTTAGCGTACGTGTGAGGGCACGAGTTAGTCTTGGTGTCCTGGTTAAGATTAGGGCACGGGTGAGGGTAAGGCTTCGGGTGAGGGTCAGGGTTAGGATTCGGGTTAGGGTTAGGGTTAGGGAATGGAGAGGGATTAGGGTACAGGTTAGGGTACGACAATGCTTAAGGGTTAGCGTAAGTGTGAGGGCACGAGTTAGTGTTGGTGTACTGGTTAAGACAACGGCACCGATGAGGGTAAGGCCTCGGAAAAGGGTCACGTTCAGGGTTTCGCTTAGGGTTAGGGTTAGGGAATGGGGAGGGATTAGGGTACAGGATAGGGTACGACAATGCTTAAGGGTTAGCGTACATTTGAGGGCATGAGTTAGTGTTTGTGTACTGGTTAAGATTAGGGCATTGGTTAGGGTAGGGCATCGGAAGTGGGTCAGGTTTAGGGATGGGGTTAGGGTTAGGGTTAAGGAATGGGGAGGGATTAGGGTACAGTTTAGGGTACGACAACGATTAAGGGTTAGCGTAAGTGTGAGGGCATGAGTTAGTGCTGGTGTACTGGTTAAGATTAGGGCATTGGTTAGGGTAGGGCATCGGAAGTGGGTCAGGTTTAGGGATGGGGTTAGGGTTAGGGTTAAGGAATGGGGACGGATTAGGGTACAATTTAGGGTACGACAACGCTTAAGGTTTAGTGTACGTGTGAGGGCACGCGTTAGTTTTGGTGTCCTGGTTAAGATTAGGGCACGGGTGAGAGTAAGGCCTCGGGTGAGGGTCAGGGTTAGGATTCGGGTTAGGGTTAGGGTTAAGGAATGCAGAGGGATTAGGGTACAGCTTAGGGTACGACAGTGTTTAATGGTTAACGTTCGTGTGAGGGCAAGGGTTAGTGTTAGTGTCCTGGTTAAGATTAGGGCACGGGTGAGGGTAAGGCTTCGGGTGAGGGTCAGGGTTAGGATTCGGGTTAGGGTTAGGGTTAGGGAATGGGGAGTTATTAGGGTACAGTTTAGGGTACGACAACGATTAAGGGTTAGCGTACGTGTGAGGGCAAGGGTTAGTGTTAGTGTCCTGGTTAAGATTAGGGCACGGGTGAGGGTAAGGTGTCGGGTGAGGGTCAGGGATAGAATTCGGTTTAGGGTTAGGGTTAGGGAATGGGGAGATATTAGGGCACAGTTTAGGGTACCACAACGCTTAAGGTTTAGCATACGTGTGAGGTCACAAGTTAGTGTTAGTGTACTGCTTACGATTAGGGCACGGGTGAGGGTAAGGCCTCGGAAGAGGGTCACGTTAAGGGTTAGGGTTAGGGAATGGGGATTGATTAGGGTACAGGTTAGGGTACGGCAATGGCTTAGGGTTGGCGTACGTTAGAGGGAATGGGTTAGTGTTGATGTACTGGTTAAAATTAGGACACGGGTGAGGGTAAAGTTTCAGGTGAGTGTCATGTTTAGGTTTCAGGTTAGGGTTAGGGTTAGGGAATGGAGAGGGATTAGGGTACAGCTTAGGGTACCGCTGCGGTTTAGTGTTAGCGTACGTTTGAGGGCATGAGTTAGTCTTGGTGTCCTGGTTAAGATTAGGGCACGGGTGAGGGTAAGGCTTCGGGTGAGGGTCAGGGTTAGGATTCGGGTTAGGGTTAGGGTTAGGGAATGGAGAGGGATTAGGGTACAGGTTAGGGTACGACAATGCTTAAGGGTTAGCGTAAGTGTGAGGGCACGAGTTAGTGTTGGTGTACTGGTTAAGACAACGGCACCGATGAGGGTAAGGCCTCAGAAAAGGGTCACGTTCAGGGTTTCGCTTAGGGTTAGGGTTAGGGAATGGGGAAGGATTAGGGTACAGGTTAGGGTACGACAATGCTTAAGGGTTAGCGTACGTTTGAGGGCATGGGTTTGTGTTTGTGTACTGGTTAAGATTAGGGCATTGGTTAGGGTAGGATATCGGAAGTGGGTCAGGTTTAGGGATGGGGTTAGGGTTAGGGTTAAGGAATGGGGAGGGATTAGGGTACAGTTTAGGGTACAACAACGATTAAGGGTTAGCGTACGTGTGAGGGCACGAGTTAGTGTTGGTGTCCTTGTTAAGATTAGGGCACGGGTGAGGGTAAGGTTTCGGGTGAGGGTCAGGGATAGAATTCGGGTTAGGGTTAGGGTTAGGGAATGGGGAGATATTAGGGCACAGTTTAGGGCACCACAACGCTTAAGGTTTAGCGTACGTGTGAGGTCACTAGTTAGTGTTAGTGTACTGCTTACGATTAGGGCACGGGTGAGGGTAAGGCCTCGGAAGAGGGTCACGTTAAGGGTTAGGGTTATGGTTAGGGTTAGTTAATGGGGATTGATTAGGGTACAGGTTCGGGTACGGCAATGGCTTAGGGTTGGCGTACGTTAGAGGGCATGGGTTAGTGTTGATGTACTGGTTAAAATTAGGACACGGGTGAGGGTAAAGTTTCGGGTGAGTTTCATGGTTAGGTTTCAGGTTAGGGTTAGGGTTAGGGAATGGAGAAGGATTAGGGTACAGGTTAGGGTACCGCTGCGGTTTAGTGTTAGCGTACGTGTGAGGGCACGAGTTAGTCTTGGTGTCCTGGTTAAGATTAGGGCACGGGTGAGGGTAAGGCTTCGGGTGAGGGTCAGGGTTTGGATTCGGGTTAGGGTTAGGTAATGGAGAGGGATTAGGGTACAGGTTAGGGTACGACAATGCTTAAGGGTTAGCGTAAGTGTGAGGGCACGAGTTAGTGTTGGTGTACTGGTTAAGACAACGGCACGGATGAGGGTAAGGCCTCGGAAAAGGGTCACGTTCAGGGTTTCGCTTAGGGTTTCGGTTAGGGAATGGGGAGGGTTTAGGGTACAGGATAGGGTACGACAATGCTTAAGGGTTAGCGTACTTTTGAGGGCATGAGTTAGTGTTGGTGTACTTGTTAAGATTAGGGCATTGGTTAGGGTAGGGCATCGGAAGTGGGTCAGGTTTAGGGATGGGGTTAGGGTTAGGGTTAAGGAATGGGGATGGATTAGGGTACAGTTTAGGGTACGACAACGCTTAAGGTTTAGTGTACGTGTGAGGGCACGCGTTAGTGTTGGTGTCCTGGTTAAGATTAGGGCACGGGTGAGAGTAAGGCCTCGGGTGAGGGTCAGGGTTAGGATTCGGGTTAGGGTTAGGGTGAAGGAATGCAGAGGGATTAGGGTACAGCTTAGGGTACGACAGTGTTTAAGGGTTAACGTTCGTGTGAGGGCAAGGGTTAGTGTTAGTGTCCTGGTTAAGATTAGGGCACGGGTGAGGGTAAGGCTTCGGGTGAGGGTCAGGGTTAGGATTCGGGTTAGGGTTAGGGTTAGGGAATGGGGAGGGATTAGGGTACAGTTTAGGGTACGACAACGATTAAGGGTTAGCGTACGTGTGAGGGCACGAGTTAGTGTTGGTGTCCTGGTTAAGATTAGGGCACGGGTGAGGGTAAGGTTTCGGGTGAGGGTCAGGGATAGAATTCGGTTTAGGGTTAGGGTTAGGGAATGGGGAGATATTAGGGCACAGTTTAGGGTACCACAACACTTAAGGTTTAGTGTACGTGTGAGGTCACAAGTTAGTGTTAGTGTACTGCTTACGATTAGGGCACGGGTGAGGATAAGGCCTCGGAAGAGGGTCACGTTAAGGGTTAGGGTTAGGGTTAGGGTTAGGGAATGGGGATTGATTAGGGTACAGGTTAGGGTACGGCAATGGCTTAGGGTTGGCGTACGTTAGAGGGCATGTGTTAGTGTTGATGTACTGGTTAAAATTAGGACACGGGTGAGGGTAAAGTTTCGGGTGAGTGTCATGGTTAGGTTTCAGGTTAGGGTTAGGGTTAGGGAATGGAGAGGGATTAGGGTACAGGTTAGGGTACCGCTGCGGTTTAGTTTTAGCGTACGTTTGAGGGCACGAGTTAGTCTTGGTGTCCTGGTTAAGATTAGGGCACGGGTGAGGGTAAGGCTTCGGGTGAGGGTCAGGGTTAGGATTCGGGTTAGGGTTAGTGGTAGGGAATGGAGAGGGATTAGGGTACAGGTTAGGGTACGACAATGCTTAAAGGTTAGCGTAAGTGTGAGGGCACGAGTTAGTGTTGGTGTACTGGTTAAGACAACGGCACCGATGAGGGTAAGGCCTCGGAAAAGGGTCACGTTCAGGGTTTCGCTTAGGGTTTCGGTTAGGGAATGGGGAGGGTTTAGGGTACAGGATAGGGTACGACAATGCTTAAGGGTTAGCGTACTTTTGAGGGCATGAGTTAGTGTTGGTGTACTTGTTAAGATTAGGGCATTGGTTAGGGTAGGGCATCGGAAGTGGGTCAGGTTTAGGGATGGGGTTAGGGTTAGGGTTAAGGAATGGGGATGGATTAGGGTACAGTTTAGGGTACGACAACGCTTAAGGTTTAGTGTACGTGTTAGGGCACGCGTTAGTGTTGGTGTCCTGGTTAAGATTAGGGCACGGGTGAGAGTAAGGCCTCGGGTGAGGGTCAGGGTTAGGATTCGGGTTAGGGTTAGGGTTAAGGAATGCAGAGGGATTAGGGTACAGCTTAGGGTACGACAGTGTTTAAGGGTTAACGTTCGTGTGAGGGCAAGGGTTAGTGTTAGTGTCCTGGTTAAGATTAGGGCACGGGTGAGGGTAAGGCTTCGGGTGAGGGTCAGGGTTAGGATTCGGGTTAGGGTTAGGGTTAGGGAATGGGGAGGGATTAGGGTACAGTTTAGGGTACGACAACGATTAAGGGTTAGCGTACGTGTGAGAGCACGAGTTAGTGTTGGTGTCCTGGTTAAGATTAGGGCACGGGTGAGGGTAAGGATTCGGGTGAGGGTCAGGGATAGAATTCGGTTTAGGGTTAGGGTTTGGGAATGGGGAGATATTAGGGCACAGTTTAGGGTACCACAACACTTAAGGTTTAGTGTACGTGTGAGGTCACAAGTTAGTGTTAGTGTACTGCTTACGATTAGGGCACGGGTGAGGATAAGGCCTCGGAAGAGGGTCACGTTAAGGGTTAGGGTTAGGGTTAGGGTTAGGGAATGGGGATTGATTAGGGTACAGGTTAGGGTACGGCAATGGCTTAGGGTTGGCGTACGTTAGAGGGCATGGGTTAGTGTTGATGTACTGGTTAAAATTAGGACACGGGTGAGGGTAAAGTTTCGGGTGAGTGTCATGGTTAGGTTTCAGGTTAGGGTTAGGGTTAGGGAATGGAGAGGGATTAGGGTACAGGTTAGGGTACCGCTGCGGTTTAGTTTTAGCGTACGTTTGAGGGCACGAGTTAGTCTTGGTGTCCTGGTTAAGATTAGGGCACGGGTGAGGGTAAGGCTTCGGGTGAGGGTCAGGGTTAGGATTCGGGTTAGGGTTAGTGGTAGGGAATGGAGAGGGATTAGGGTACAGGTTAGGGTACGACAATGCTTAAAGGTTAGCGTAAGTGTGAGGGCACGAGTTAGTGTTGGTGTACTGGTTAAGACAACGGCACCGATGAGGGTAAGGCCTCGGAAAAGGGTCACGTTCAGGGTTTCGCTTAGGGTTAGTGTTAGGGAATGGGGAGGGATTAGGTTACAGGATAGGGTACGACAATGCTTAAGGGTTAGCGTACATTTGAGGTATGAGTTAGTGTTTGTGTACTGGTTAAGATTAGGGCATTGGTTAGGGTAGGGCATCGGAAGTGGGTCAGGTTTAGGGATGGGGTTAGGGTTAGAGTTAAGGAATGGGGAGGGATTAGGGTACAGTTTAGGGTACGACAATGATTAAGGGTTAGCGTACGTGTGAGGGCACGAGTTAGTGTTGGTGTCCTTGTTAAAATTAGGGCACTGGTGAGGGTAAGGTTTCGGGTGAGGGTCAGGGATAGAATTCGGGTTAGGGTTAGGGTTAGGGAATGGGGAGATATTAGGGCACAGTTTAGGGCACCACAACGCTTAAGGTTTAGCATACGTGTGAAGTCACTAGTTAGTGTTAGTGTACTGATTACGATTAGGGCACGGGTGAGGGTAAGGCCTCGGAAGAGGTTCACGTTAAGGGTTAGGGTTAGGGTTAGGGTTAGTTAATGGGGATTGATTAGGGTACAGGTTAGGGTACGGCAATGGCTTAGCGTTGGCGTACATTAGAGGGCATGGGTTAGTGTTGATGTACTGGTTAAAATTAGGACACGGGTGAGGGTAAAGTTTCAGGTGAGTGTCATGGTTAGGTTTCAGGTTAGGGTTAGGGTTAGGGAATGGAGAAGGATTAGGGTACAGGTTAGGGTACCGCTGCGGTTTAGTGTTAGCGTACGTGTGAGGGCACGAGTTAGTCTTGGTGTCCTGGTTAAGATTAGGGCACGGGTGAGGGTAAGGCTTCGGGTGAGGGTCAGGGTTAGGATTCGGGTTAGGGTTAGGGTTAGGGAATGGAGAGGGATTAGGGTACAGGTTAGGGTACGACAGTGCTTAAGGGTTAGCGTAAGTGTGAGGGCACGAGTTAGTGTTGGTGTACTGGTTAAGACAACGGCACCGATGAGGGTAAGGCCTCGGAAAAGGGTCACGTTCAGGGTTTCGCTTAGGGTTAGGGTTAGGGAATGGGGAGGGTTTAGGGTACAGGATAGGGTACGACAATGCTTAAGGGTTAGCGTACGTTTGAGGGCATGAGTTAGTGTTGGTGTACTGGTTAAGATTAGGGCATTGGTTAGGGTAGGGCATCGGAAGTGGGTCAGGTTTTGGATGGGGTTAGGGCTAGGGTTAAGGAATGGGGATGGATTAGGGTACAATTTAGGGTACGACAACGCTTAAGGTTTAGTGTACGTGTGAGGGCACGCGTTAGTTTTGGTGTCCTGGTTAAGTTTAGGGCACGGGTGAGAGTAAGGCCTCGGGTGAGGGTCAGGGTTAGGATTCGGGTTAGGGTTAGGGTTAAGGAATGCAGAGGGATTAGGGTACAGCTTAGGGTACGACAGTGTTTAAGGGTTAACGTTCGTGTGAGGGCAAGGGTTAGTGTTAGTGTCCTGGTTCAGATTAGGGCACGGGTGAGGGTAAGGCTTCGGGTGAGGGTCAGGGTTAGGATTCGGGTTAGGGTTAGGGAATGGGGAGGGATTAGGGTACAGTTTAGGGTACGACAACGATTAAGGGTTAGCGTACGTGTGAGGGCACGAGTTAGTGTTGGTGTCCTGGTTAAGATTAGGGCACGGGTGAGGGTAAGGTTTCGGGTGAGGTTCAGGGTTAGGATTCGTGTTAGGGTTAGGGTTAAGGAATGCAGAGGGATTAGGGTACAGCTTAGGGTACGACAGTTCTTAAGGGTTAGCGTTCGTGTGAGGGCAAGGGTTAGTGTTAGTGTCCTGGTCAAGATTAAGGCACGGGTGAGGGTAAGGCTTCAGGTGAGGGTCAGAGTTAGGATTCGGGTTAGGGTTAGGGTTAGGGAATGGGGAGGGATTAGGGTACAGTTTAGGGTACGACAACGATTAAGGGTTAGCGTACGTTTGAGGGCACGAGTTAGTGTTGGTGTCCTGGTTAAGATTAGGGCACGGGTGAGGGTAAGGTTTCGGGTGAGTGTCAGGGATAGAATTCGTGTTAGGGTTAGGGTTAGGGAATGGGGAGATATTAGGGCACAGTTTAGGGTACCACAACGCTTAAGGTTTAGCGTACGTGTGAGGTCACTAGTTAGTGTTAGTGTGCTGCTTACGATTAGGGCACGGGTGAGGGTAAGGCCTCGGAAGAGGGCCACGTTAAGGGTTAGGGTTAGGGTTAGGGTTAGGGAATGGGGATTGATTAGGGTACAGGTTAGGGTACGGCAATGGCTTAGGGTTAGCGTACGTTAGAGGGCATGGGTTAGTGTTGATGTACTGGTTAAAATTAGGACACAGGTGAGGGTAAAGTTTCGGGTGAGTGTCACGGTTAGGTTTCAGGTTAGGGTTAGGGTTAGGGAATGGAGAGGGATTAGGGTACACGTTAGGGTACCGCTGCGGTTTAGTGATAGCGTACGTGTGAGGGCACGAGTTAGTCTTAGTGTCCTGGTTAAGATTCGGGCACGGGCGAGGGTAAGGCTTCGGGTGAGGGTCAGGGTTTGGATTCGGGTTAGGGTTAGGGTTAGGGAATGGAGAGGTATTAGGGTACATGTTAGGGTACGACAATGCTTAAGGGTTAGCGTAAGTGTGAGGGCAGGAGTTAGTGTTGGTGTACTGGTTAAGACAAGGGCACCGATGAGGGTAAGGCCTCGGAAAAGGGTCACGTTCAGGGTTTCGCTTAGGGTTAGTGTTAGGGAATGGGGAGGCATTAGGGTACAGGATAGGGTACGACAATGCTTAAGGGTTAGCGTACGTTTGAGGGCATGAGTTAGTGTTTGTGTACTGGTTAAGATTAGGGCATTGGTTTGGGTAGGGCATCGGAAGTGGGTTAGTTTTAGGGATGGGGTTAGGGTTAGGGTTAAGGAATGGGGAGGGATTAGGGTACAATTTAGGGTACGACAACGCTTAAGGTTTAGCGTACGTGTGAGGGCACGAGTTAGTGTTGATGTCCTGGTTAAGATTAGGGCACGGGTGAGGGTAAGGCTTCAGGTGAGGGTCAGGGTTAGGATTCGGGTTAGGGTTAGGGTTAAGGAATGCAGATGGATTAGGGTACAGCTTAGGGTACGACAGTGCTTAAGGGTTAGCGTTCGTGTGAGGGCAAATGTTAGTGTTAGTGTCCTGTTTAACATTAGGGCACGGGTGAGGGTAAAGCTTCAGGTGAGGGTCAGGGTTAGGATTCGGGTTAGGGTTAGGGTTAGGGAATGGGGAGGGATTAGGGTACAGTTTAGGGTACGACAACGATTAAGGGTTAGCGTACGTGTGAGGGCACGAGTTAGTGTTGGTTTCCTGGTTAAGATTAGGGCACGGGTGAGGGTAAGGTTTCGGGTGAGGGTCAGGGATAGAATTCGGGTTATGGTTAGGGTTAGGGAATGGGGAGATAGTAGGGCACAGTTTAGGGTACCACAATGCTTAAGGTTTAGCGTACGTGTGAGGGCACGAGTTAGTGTTGGTGTCCTGGTTAAGATTAGGGCACGGGTGAGGGTAAGGTTTCGGGTGAGGGTCAGGGATAGAATACGGGTTAGGTTTAGGGTTAGGGAATGGGGAGATATTAGGGCACAGTTTAGGGTACCACAACGCTTAAGGTTCAGCGTACGTGTGATGTCACTAATTAGTGTTAGTGTACTGCTTACGATTAGGGCACGGGTGAGGGTAAGGCCTCGGAAGAGGGTCACGTTAAGGTTAGGGTTATGGTTAGGGTTAGGGAATGGGGATTGATTAGGGTACAGGTTAGGGTACGGCAATGGCTTAGGGTTAGTGTACGTTAGAGGGCATGGGTTAGTGTTGATGCACTGATTAAAATTAGGACACGGGTGAGGGTAAAGTTTCGGGTGAGTGTCATGGTTAGGTTTCAGTTTAGGGTTAGGGTTAGGGAATGGAGAGGGATTAGGGTACAGGTTAGGGTACGACAATGCTTAAGGGTTAGCGTAAGTGTGAGGGCACGAGTTAGTGTTGGTGTACTGGTTAAGACAAAGGCACCGATGAGTGTAAGGCCTCGGAAAAGGTTCACGTTCAGGGTTTCGCTTAGGGTTAGGGTTAGGGAATGGGGAGGGATTAGGGTACAGGATAGGGTACAACAATGCTTAAGGGTTAGCGTACGTTTGAGGGCATGAGTTAGTGTTTGTGTACTGGTTAAGATTAGGGCATTGGTTAGGGTAGGGCATCGGAAGTGGGTCAGGTTTAGGGATGGGGTTAGGGTTAGGGTTAAGGAATGGGGAGGGATTAGGGTACAATTTAGGGTACGATAAAGCTTAAGGTTTAGCGTATGTGTGAGGGCACGAGTTAGTGTTGGTGTCCTGGTTAAGATTAGGGCACGGGTGAGGGTAAGGCTTCAGTTGACGGTCAGGGTTAGGATTCGGGTTAGGGTTAGGATTGGGAATGGGGAGGGATTAGGGTACAGGATAGGGTACGACAACGCTTAAGGTGTAGCGTACGTGTGAGGGCACGAGTTAGTGTTGGTGTCCTGGTTAAGATTAGGGCACGGGTGAGGGTAAGGCTTCGGGTGAGTGTCAGGGTTAGGATTCGGGTTAGGGTTAGGGTTAAGGAATGCAGAGGGATTAGGGTACAGCTTCGGGTACGACGGTGCTTAAGGGTTAGCGTTCGTGTGAGGGTAAGGGTTAGTGTTAGTGTCCTGGTTAAGATTAGGGCACGGGTGAGGGTAAGGCTTCAGGTGAGGGTCAGGATTAGGATTCGGTTTAGGGTTAGGGTTAGGGAATGGGGAGGGATTAGGGTACAGTTTAGGGTACGACAACGATTAAGGGTTAGCGTGCGTGTGAGGACACGAGTTAGTGTTGGTGTCCTGGTTAAGATTAGGGCACGGGTGAGGGTAAGGTTTCGGGTGAGGGTCAGGGATAGAATTCGGGTTAGGGTTAGGGTTAGGGAATGGGGATATATTAGGGCACAGTTTAGGGTACCACAACGCTTAAGGTTTAGCGTACGTGTGAGGTCACTAGTTAGTGTTAGTGTACTGCTTACGATTAGGGCACGGGTGAGGGTAAGGCCTCGGAAGATGGTCACGTTAAGGGTTAGGGTTAGGGTTAGGGTTAGGGAATGGAGACTGATTAGTGTACAGGTTAGGGTACGGCAATGGCTTAGGGTTAGCGTACGTTAGAGGGCATGGGTTAGTGTTGATGTACTGGTTAAAATTAGGACACGGGTGAGGGTAAAGTTTCGGGTGAGTGTCATGGTTATGTTTCAGGTTAGGGTTAGGTTTAGGGAATGGAAAGGGATTAGGGTACAGGTTAGGGTACTGTTGCGGTTTAGTGTTAGCATACGTCTGAGGGCACGAGTTAGTGTTGGTGTCCTGGTTAGGATTAGGGCACGGGTGAGGGTAAGGCTTCGGGTGAGGGTCAGGGTTAGGATTCGTGTTAGGGATAGGGTTAAGGAATGCAGAGGGATTATGGTACAGCTTAGTGTACGACAGTGCTTAAGGGTTAGCGTTCATGCGAGGGCAAGGGTTAGTGTTAGTGCCCTGGTTAGGATTAGGGCACGGGTGAGGGTAAGGCTTCAGGTGAGGGTCAGGGTTAGGATTCTGGTTAGGGTTAGGGTTAGGGAATGGGGAGGGATTAGGGTAGAGTTTAGGATACGACAACGATTAAGGGTTAGTGTACGTGTGAGGGCACGAGTTAGTGATGGTGTTCTGGTTAAGATTAGGGCACGGGTGAGGGTAAGGTTTCGGGTGAGGGTCAGGGATAGAATTCGGGTTAGGGTTAGGGTTAGGGAATGGGGAGATATTAGGGCACAGTTTAGGGTACCACAACGCTTAAGGTTTAGCGTACGTGTGAGGTCACTAGTTAGAGTTAGTGTACTGCTTACGATTAGGGCACGGGTGAGGGTAAGCCCTCGGAAGACGGTCACGTTAAGGGTTAGGTTTAGGGTTAGGGTTAGGGAATGGGGAATGATTAGGGTACAGGTTAGGGTACGGCAATGGCTTAGGGTTAGCGTACGTTAGAGGGCATGGGTTAGTGTTGATGTACTGGTTAAAATTAGGACACGGGTTAGGGTAAAGTTTGGGGTGAGTGTCATGGTTAGGTTTCAGGTTAGGGTTAGGGTTAGGGAATGGAGAGGGATTAGGGTACAGGTTAGGGTACGAGAATGCTTAAGGGTTAGAGTAAGTGTGAGGGCACGAGTTAGTGTTGGTGTACTGGTTAAGACAAGGGCACCGATGTGGGTAAGGCCTCGGAAAAGGCTCACTTTCAGGGTTTCGCTTAGGGTTAGGGTTAGGGAATGGGGAGGGATTAGGGTACAGGATAGGGTACGACAATGCTTAAGGGTTAGCATACGTTTCAGGGCATGAGTTAGTGTTTGTGTACTGGTTAAGGTTAGGGCATTGGTTAGGGTAGGGCATCCGAAGTGGGTCAGGTTTAGGGATGGGGTTAAGGTTAGGGTTAAGGAATGGGGAGGGATTAGGGTACAATTTAGGGTACGACAACGCTTAACGTTTAGCGTACGTGTGAGGGCACGAGTTAGTGTTGGTGTCCTGGTTAAGTTTAGGGCACGAGTGAGGGTAAGGCTTCGGGGGAGGGTCAGGGTTAGGATTCGGGTTAGGGTTAGGGTTAAGGAATGCAGAGGGAATAGGGTACAGCTTAGGGTACGACAGTCCTTAAGGGTTAGCGTTCGTGTGAGGGCAAGGGTTAGTGTTAGTGTCCTGGTTAAGATTAGGGCACGGGTGAGGGTAAGGCTTCAGGTGAGGGTCAGGGTTAGGATTCGGGTTAGGGTTAGGGTTACAGAATGGGGAGGGTTTAGGGTACAGTTTAGGGTACGACAACGAATAAGAGTTAGCGTACGTGTGAGGGCAAGAGTTAGTGTTGGTGTCCTGGTTAAGATTAGGGCACGGGTGAGGGTAAGGTTTCGGTTGAGGGTCAAGGATAGAATTCGGGTTAGGGTTATGGTTAGGGAATGGGGAGATATTAGGGCACAGTTTAGGGTACCACAACGCTTAAGGTTTAGCGTACGTGTGAGGTCACTAGTTAGTGTTAGTGTACTGCTTACGATTAGGGCACGGGTGAGGGTAAGGCCTCGGAAGTGGGTCACGTTAAGGGTTAAGGTTAGGGTTAGGGTTAGGGAATGGGGATTGGTTAGGGTACAGGTTAGTGTACGGCAATGGCTTAGGGTTAGCGTACGTTAGAGGGCATGGGTTAGTGTTGATGTACTGGTTAAAATTAGGACACAGGTGAAGGTAAAGTTTCGGGTGAGTGTCATGGTTAAGTTTCAGGTTAGGGTTAGGGTTAGGGAATGGAGAGGGATTAGGGTACAGGTTAGGGTACCGCTGCGGTTTAGTGTTAGCGTACGTGTGAGGGCCAGAGTTAGTCTTGGTGTCCTGGTTAAGATTAGGGCACGGGTGAGGGTAAGGCTTCGGATGATGGTCATGGTTAGGATTCGGGTTAGGGTTAGGGTTAGGGAATGGAGAGGGATTAGGGTACATGTTAGTGTACGACAATGCTTAAGTGTTAGCGTAAGTGTGAGGGCACGAGTTAGTGTTGGTGTACTGGTTAAGACAAGGGCACCGATGAGGGTAAGGCCTCGGAAAAGGGTCACGTTCAGGGTTTCGCTTAGGGTTAGGGTTAGGGAATGGGGAGGGATTAGGTTACAGGATAGGGTACGACAATGCTTAAGGGTTAGCGTACGTTTGAGGGCATGAGTTAGACTTTGTGTACTGGTTGAGATTAGGGCATTGGTTAGGGTAGGGCATCGGAAGTGGGTCAGGTTTAGGGATGGAGTTAGGGTTAGGGTTAAGGAATGGGGAGGGATTAGGGTACAATTTAGGGTACGACAACGCTTAAGGTTTAGCGTACGTGTGAGGGCACGAGGTAGTGTTGGTGTCCTCGTTAAGATTAGGGCATGGGTGAGGGTAAGGCTACGGGTGAGGGTCAGGGTTAGGATTCGTGTTAGGGTTAGGGTTAAGGAATGCAGAGGGATTAGGGTACAGCTTAGTGTACGACAGTGCTTAAAGTTTAGCGTTCGTGTGAGGGCAAGGGTTAGTGTTAGTGTCCTGGTTAAGATTAGGGCACTGGTGAGGGTAAGGCTTCAGGTGAGGGTCAGGGTTAGGATTCGGTTTAGGGTTAGGGTTAGGGAATGGGGAGGGATTAGGTTACAGTTTAGGGTACGACAACGATTAAGGGTTAGCGTACGTGTGAGGGCACGAGTTAGTGTAGGTGTCCTGGTTAAGATTAGGGCACGGGTGAGGGTAAGGTTTCTGGTGTGGGTCAGGGATAGAATTCGGGTTAGGGTTAGGGTTAGGGAATGGGGAAATATTAGGGCACAGTTTAGGGTACCACAACGCTTAAGGTTTAGCGTACGTGTGAGGTCACTAGTTAGTGTTAGTGTACTGCTTACGATTAGGGCACGGGTGAGGGTAAGGCCTCGGAAGAGGGTCACGTTAAGGGTTAGGGTTAGGGTTAGGGTTAGGGAATGGGGATTGGTTAGGGTACAGGTTAGTGTACGGCAATGGCTTAGGGTTAGCGTACGTTAGAGGGCATGGGTTAGTGTTGATGTACTGGTTAAAATTAGGACACGGGTGAGGGTAAAGTTTCGGGTGAGTGTCATGCTTATGTTTCAGGTTAGGGTTAGGTTTAGGGAATGGAAAGGGATTAGGGTACAGGTTAGGGTACTGTTGCGGTTTAGTGTTAGCATACGTGTGAGGGCACGAGTTAGTGTTGGTGTCATGGTTAGGATTAGGGCACGGGTGAGGGTAAGGCTTCGGGTGAGGGTCAGGGTTAGGATTCGTGTTAGGGTTAGGGTTAAGGAATGCAGAGGGATTAGGGTACAGGTTAGGGTACTGTTGCGGTTTAGTGTTAGCGTACGTGTGAGGGCACGAGTTAGTGTTGGTGTCCTGGTTAAGATTAGGGCACGGGTGAGGGTAAGGCTTCGGGTGAGGGTCAGGGTTAGGATTCGGGTTAGGGTTAGGGTTAAGGAATGCAGAGGGATTAGGGTACAGCTTAGGGTACGACAGTCCTTAAGGGTTAGCGTTCGTGTGAGGGCAAGGGTTAGTGTTAGTGTCCTGGTTAAGATTAGGGCACGGGTGAGGGTAAGGCCTCGGAAGAGGGTCACGTTAAGGGTTAGGGTTAGGGTTTGGGTTAGGGAATGGGGATTGGTTAGGGTACAGGTTAGTGTACGGCAATGGCTTAGGGTTAGCGTACGTTAGAGGGCATGGGTTAGTGTTGATGTACTGGTTAAAATTAGGACACGGGTGAGGGTAAAGTTTCGGGTGAGTGTCATGCTTATGTTTCAGGTTAGGGTTAGGTATAGGGAATGGAAAGGGATTAGGGTACAGGTTAGGGTACTGTTGCGGTTTAGTGTTAGCATACGTGTGAGGGCACGAGTTAGTGTTGGTGTCATGGTTAGGATTAGGGCACGGGTGAGGGTAAGGCTTCGGGTGAGGGTCAGGGTTAGGATTCGTGTTAGGGTTAGGGTTAAGGAATGCAGAGGGATTAGGGTACAGCTTAGTGTACAACAGTGCTTAAGGGTTAGCGTTCATGCGAGGGCAAGGGTTAGTGTTAGTGCCCTGGTTAGGATTAGGGCACGGGTGAGGGTAAGGCTTCAGGTGAGGGTCAGGGTTAGGATTCTGGTTAGGGTTAGGATTAGGGAATGGGGAGGGATTAGGGTAGAGTTTAGGATACGACAACGATTAAGGGTTAGCGTACGTGTGAGGGCACGAGTTAGTGATGGTGTTCTGGTTAAGATTAGGGCACGGGTGAGGGTAAGGTTTCGGGTGAGGGTCAGGGATAGAATTCGGGTTAGGGTTAGGGTTAGGGAATGGGGAGATATTAGGGCACAATTTAGGGTACCACAACGCTTAATGTTTAGCGTACATATGAGGTCACTAGTTAGTGTTAGTGTACTGCTTACGAATAGTGCACGGGTGAGGGTAAGGCCTCGGAAGAGGGTCACGTTAAGGGTTAGGGTTTGGGTTAGGGTTAGGGAATGGGGATTGATTAGGGTACAGGTTAGTGTACGGCAATGGCTTAGGGTTGGCGTACTTTAGAGGGCATGGGTTAGTGTTGATGTACTGGTTAAAATTAGGACAGGGGTGCGGGTAAAGTTTCGGGTGAGTGTCATGGTTAGGTTTCAGGTTAGGGTTAGGGTTAGGGAATGGAGAGGGATTAGGGTACATGTTAGGGTACCGCTGCAGTTTAGTGTTAGCGTACATGTGAGGGCACAAGTTAGTCTTGGTGTCCTGGTTAAGATTAGGTCACAGGTGAGGGTAAGGCTTCGGGTGAGGGTCAGGGTTAGGATTCGGGTTAGGGTTAGGGTTCGGGAAAGGAGAGGGATTAGGGTACAGGTTAGGGTACGACAATGCTTAAGGGTTAGCGTAAGTGTGAGGGCACGAGTTAGTGTTGGTGTACTGGTTAAGACAGAGGCATCGATGAGGGTAAGGCCTCGGAAAAGGGTCACGTTAAGGGTTTCGCTTAGGGTTAGGGTTAGGGAATGGGGTGGGATTAGGGTACAGGATAGGGTACGACAACGATTAAGGGTGGGCGTACGTGTGAGGGCACGAGTTAGTGTTGGTGTCCTGGTTAAGATTAGGGCACGGGTGAGAGTAAGGTTTCGGGTGAGGGTCAGGGATAGAATTCGGGTTAGGGTTAGGGAATGGGGAGATATTAGGGCACAATTTAAGGTACCACAACGCTTAATGTTTAGCGTACATATGAGGTCACTAGTTAGTGTTAGTGTACTGCTTACGAATAGGGCACGGGTGAGGGTAAGGCCTCGGAAGAGGGTCACGTTAAGGGTTAGGGTTAGGGTTAGGGTTAGGGAATGGGGATTGATTAGGGTACAGGTTAGGGTACGGCAATGGCTTAGGGTTGGCGTACGTTAGAGGGCATGGGTTAGTGTTGATGTACTGGTTAAAATTAGGACACGGGTGAGGGTAAAGTTTCGGGTGAGTGTCATGGTTAGGTTTCAGGTTAGGGTTAGGGTTAGGGAATGGAGAGGGATTAGGGTACAGGTTAGGGTACCGCTGCGGTTTAGTGTTAGCGTACGTTTGAGGGCACGAGTTAGTCTTGGTGTCCTGGTTAAGATTAGGGCACGGGTGAGGGTAAGGCTTCGGGTGAGGGTCAGGGTTAGGATTCAGGTTAAGGTTAGGGTTAGGGAATGGAGAGGGATTAGGGTACAGGTTAGGGTACGACAATGCTTAAGGGTTAGCGTAAGTGTGAGGGCACGAGTTAGTGTTGGTGTACTGGTTAAGACAAGGACACCGATGAGGGTAAGGCCTCGGAAAAGGGTCACGTTCAGGGTTTCGCTTAGGGTTAGGGTTAGGGAATGGGGAAGGATTAGGGTACAGGATAGGGTACGACAATGCTTAATGGTTAGCGTACGTTTGAGGGCATGAGTTAGTGTTTGTGTACTGGTTAAGATTAAGGCATTGGTTAGGGTAGGGCATCGGAAGTGGGTCAGGTTTAGGGATGGGGTTAGGGTTAGGGTTAAGGAATGGGGAGGGATTAGGGTACAATTTAGGGTACGACAACGCTTAAGGTTTAGCGTACGTGTGAGGGCACGCGTTAGTGTTGGTGTCCTGGTTAAGATTAGGGCACGGGTGAGGGTAAGGCTTCGGGTGAGGGTCAGGGTTAGGATTCGGGTTAGGGTTAGGGTTAAGGAATGCAGAGGGATTAGGGTACAGCTTAGGGTATGACAGTGCTTAAGGGTTAGCGTTCGTGTGAGGGCAAGGGTTAGTGTTAGTGTCCTGTTTAAGTTTAGGGCACGGGTGAGGGTAAGGCTTCATGTGAGGGTCAGGGTTAGGATTCGGATTAGGGTTAGGGTTAGGGAATGGGGAGGGATTAGGGTACAGTTTAGGGTACGACAACGATTAAGTGTTAGCGTACGTGTGAGGGCACAAGTTAGTGTTGGTGTCCTGGTTAAGATTAGGGCACGGGTGAGGGTAAGGTTTCGGGTGAGGGTCAGGGATAGAATTCGGGTTAGGGTTAGGGTTAGGGAATGGGGAGATATTAGGGCACAGTTTAGGGTACCACAACGCTTAAGGTTTAGCGTACGTGTGAGGTCACTAGTTAGTGTTACTGTACTGCTTACGATTAGGGCACGGGTGAGGGTAAGGCCTCGGAAGAGGGTCACGTTAAGGGTTAGGGTTAGGGTTAGGGTTAGGGAATGGGGATTGATTAGGGTACAGGTTAGGGTACGGCAATGGTTTAGGGTTGGCGTACGTTAGAGGGCATGGGTTAGTGTTGATGTACTGGTTAAAATTAGGACACGGGTGAGGGTAAAGTTTCGGGTGAGTGTCATGGTTAGGTTTCAGGTTAGGGTTAGGGTTAGGGAATGGAGAGGGATTAGGGTACAGGTTAGGGTACCGCTGCGGTTTAGTGTTAGCGTACGTTGGAGGGCACGAGTTAGTCTTGGTGTCCTGGTTAAGATTAGGGCACGGGTGAGGTTAAGGCTTCGGGTGAGGGTCAGGGTTAGGATTCGGGTTAGGGTTAGGGTTAGGGAATGGAGAGGGATTAGGGTACAGGTTAGGGTACGACAATGCTTAAGGGTTAGCGTAAGTGTGAGGGCACGAGTTAGTGTTGGTGTACTGGTTAAGACAACGGCACCGATGAGGGTAAGGCCGCGGAAAAGGGTCATGTTCAGGGTTTCGCTTAGGGTTAGGGTTAGGGAATGGGGAGGGATTAGGGTACAGGATAGGGTACAACAATGCTTAAGCGTTAGCGTACGTTTGAGGGCATGTGTTAGTGTTTGTGTACTGGTTAAGATTAGGGCATTGGTTAGGGTAGGGCATCGGAAGTGGGTCAGGTTTAGGGATGGGTTTAGGGTTAGGGTTAAGGAATGGGGAGGGATTAGGGTACAATTTAGGGTACGACAACGCTTAAGGTTTAGCGTACGTCTGAGGGCACGAGTTAGTGTTGGTGTCCTGGTTAAGATTAGGGCACGGGTGAGGGTAAGGCTTCGGGTGAGGGTCAGGGTTAGGATTCGGGTTAGGGTTAGGGTTAGGGAATGGAGAGGGATTAGGGTACAGGTTAGAGTACGACAATGCTTAAGGGTTAGCGTAAGTGTGAGGGCACGAGTTAGTGTTAGTGTACTGCTTACGATTAGGGCACGGGTGAGGGTAAGGCCTCGGAAGAGGGTCACGTTAAGGGTTAGGGTTAGGGTTAGGGTTAGTTAATGGGGATTGATTAGGGTACAGTTTAGGGCACGGCAATGGCTTAGGGTTGGCGTACGTTAGAGGGCATGGGTTAGTGTTGATGTACTGGTTAAAATTAGGAAACGGGTGAGGGTAAAGTTTCGGGTGAGTGTCATGGTTAGGTTTCAGGTTAGGGTTAGGGTTAGGGAATGGAGAAGTATTAGGGTACAGGTTAGGGTACCGCTGCGGTTTAGTGTTAGCGTACGTGTGAGGGCACGAGTTAGTCTTGGTGTCCTGGTGAAGATTAGGGCACGGGTGAGGGTAAGGCTTCGGGTGAGGGTCAGGGTTAGGATTCGGGTTAGGGTTAGGGTTAGGGAATGGAGAGGGATTAGGGTATAGGTTAGGGTACGTCAATGCTTAAGGGTTAGCGTAAGTGTGAGGGCACGAGTTAGTGTTGGTGTACTGGTTAAGACAACGGCACCGATGAGGGTAAGGCCTCGGAAAAGGGTCACGTTCAGGGTTTCGCTTAGGGTTAGGGTTAGGGAATGGGGAGGGTTTAGGGTACAGGATAGGGTACGACAATGCTTAAGGGCTACCGTACCTTTGAGGGCATGAGTTAGTGTTGGTGTACTGGTTAAGATTAGGGCATTGGTTAGGGTAGGGCATCGGAAGTGGGTCAGGTTTAGGGATGAAGTTAGGGTTAGTGTTAAGGAATGGGGATGGATTAGGGTACAATTTAGGGTACGACAACACTTAAGGTTTAGTGTACGTGTGAGGGCAGGCGTTAGTGTTAGTGTCCTGGTTAAGATTAGGGCACGGGTGAGAGTAAGGCCTCGGGTTAGGGTCAGGGTTAGTATTCGGGTTAGGGTTAGGGTTAAGGAACGCAAAGGGATTAGGGTACACCTTAGGGTACGACAGTGTTTAAGGGTTAACGTTCTTGTGAGGGCAAGGGTTAGTGTTAGTGTCCTGGTTAAGATTAGGGCACGGGTGAGGGTAAGGCTTCGGGTGAGGGTCAGGGTTAGGATTCGGGTTAGGGTTAGGGTTAGGGAATGGGGAGGGATTAGGGTACAGTTTAGGGTACGACAACGATTAAGGGTTAGCGTACGTGTGAGGGCACGAGTTAGTGTTGGTGTCCTGGTTAAGATTAGGGCACGGGTGAGGGTAAGGTTTCGGGTGAGGGTCAGGGATAGAATTCGGTTTAGGGTTAGTGTTAGGGAATGGGGACATATTAGGGCACAGTTTAGGGTACCACAACGCTTAAGGTTTAGCGTACGTGTGAGGTCACAAGTTAGTGTTAGTGTACTGCTTACAATTAGGGCACGGGTGAGGATAAGGCCTCGGAAGAGGGTCACGTTAAGGGTTAGGGTTAGGGTTAGGGTTAGGGAATGGGGATTGATTAGGGTACAGGTTAGGGTACGGCAATGGCTTAAGGTTGGCGTACGTTAGAGGGCATGGGTTAGTGTTGATGTACTGGTTAATATTAGGACACGGGTGAGGGTAAAGTTTCGGGTGAGTGTCATGGTTAGGTTTCAGGTTAGGGTTAGGGTTAGGGAATGGAGAGGGATTAGGGTACAGGTTAGGGTACCGCTGCGGTTTAGTGTTAGCGTACGTTTCAGGGCACGAGTTTGTCTTGGTGTCTTGGTTAAGATTAGGGCACGGGTGAGGGTAAGGCTTCGGGTGAGGGTCAGGTTTAGGATTCGGGTTAAGGTTAGGTTTAGGGAATGGAGAGGGATTAGGGTACAGGTTAGGGTATGACAATGCTTATGGGTTAGCGTAAGTGTGAGGGCACGAGTTAGTGTTGGTGTACTGGTTAAGACAACGGCACCGATGAGGGTAAGGCCTCGGAAATGGGTCACGTTCAGGGTTTCGCTTAGGGTTACTGTTAGGGAATGGGGAGGGATTAGGGTACAGGATAGGGTACGACAATGCTTAAGGGTTAGCGTACGTTTGAGGGCATGAGTTAGTGTTTGTGTACTGGTTAAGATTAGGGCATTGGTTAGGGTAGGGCATCGGAAGTGGGTCAGGTTTAGGGATGAAGTTAGGGTTAGGGTTAAGGAATGGGGATGGATTAGGGTACAATTTAGGGTACGACAACGCTTAAGGTTTAGTGTACGTGTGAGGGCACGCGTTAGTGTTGGTGTCCTGGTTAAGATTAGGGCACGGGTGAGAGTAAGGCCTCGGGTTAGGGTCAGATTTAGTATTCGGGTTAGGGTTAGGGTTAAGGAACGCAGAGGGATTAGGGTACAGCTTAGGGTACGACAGTGTTTAAGGGTTAACGTTCGTGTGAGGGCAAGGGTTAGTGTTAGTGTCCTGGTTAAGATTAGGGCACGGGTGAGGGTAAGGCTTCGGGTGAGGGTCAGGGTTAGGATTCGGGTTAGGGTTAGGGTTAGGGAATGGGGAGGGATTAGGGTACAGTTTAGGGTACGAGAACGATTAAGGGTTAGCGTACGTGTGAGGTCACGAGTTAGTTTTGGTGTCCTGGTTAAGATTAGGGCACGGGTGAGGGTAAGGTTTCGGGTGAGGGTCAGGGATAGAATTCGGTTTAGGGTTAGGGTTAGGGAATGGGGACATATTAGGGCACAGTTTAGGGTACCACAACGCTTAAGGTTTAGCATACGTGTGAGGTCACAAGTTAGTGTTAGTGTACTGCTTACGATTAGGGCACGGGTGAGGATAAGGCCTCGGAAGAGGGTCACGTTAAAGGTTAGGGTTAGGGTTAGGGTTAGGGAATGGGGATTGATTAGGGTACAGGTTAGGGTACGGCAATGGCTTAGGGTTGGCGTACGTTAGAGGGCATGGGTTAGTGTTGATGTACTGGTTAAAATTAGGACACGGGTGAGGGTAAAGTTTCGGGTGAGTGTCATGGTTAGGTTTCAGGTTAGGGTTAGGGTTAGGGAATGGAGAGGGATTAGGGTACAGGTTAGGGTACCGCTGCGGTTTAGTGTTAGCGTACGTTTCAGGGCACGAGTTAGTCTTGGTGTCCTGGTTAAGATTAGGGCACGGGTGAGGGTAAGGCTTCGGGTGAGGGTCAGGTTTAGGATTCGGGTTAGGGTTAGGGTTAGGGAATGGAGAGGGATTAGGGTACAGGTTAGGGTACGACAATGCTTATGGGTTAGCGTAAGTGTGAGGGCACGAGTTAGTGTTGGTGTATTGGTTAAGACAACGGCACCGATGAGGGTAAGGCCTCGGAAAAGGGTCACGTTCAGGGTTTCGCTTAGGGTTATTGTTAGGGAATGGGGAGGGATTAGGGTACAGGATAGGGTATGACAATGCTTAAGGGTTAGCGTACGTTTGAGGGCATGAGTTAGTGTTTGTGTACTGGTTAAGATTAGGGCATTGGTTAGGGTAGGGCATCGGAAGTGGGTCAGGTTTAGGGATGGGGTTAGGGTTAGGGTTAAGGAATGGGGAGGGATTAGGGTACAATTTAGGGTACGACAACGCTTAAGGTTAAGCCTACGTGTGAGGGCACGAGTTAGTGTTGGTGTCCTGGTTAAGATTAGGGCACGGGTGAGGGTAAGGCTTCGGGTGAGGGTCAGGGTTAGGTTTCGTGTTAGGGTTAGGGTTAAGGAATGCAGAGGGATTAGGGTACAGCTTAGGGTACGAGAGTGCTTAAGGGTTAGCGTTCGTGTGAGGGCAAGGGTTAGTTTTAGTGTTCTGGTTAAGATTAGGGCACGGGTGAGGGTAAAGTTTCGGGTGAGTGTCATGGTTAGGTTTCAGGTTAGGGTTAGGGTTAGGGAATGGAGAGGGATTAGGGTACAGGTTAGGGTACCGCTGCGGTTTAGTGTTAGCGTACGTTTGAGGGCACGAGTTAGTCTTGGTGTCCTGGTTAAGATTAGGGCATGGGTGAGGGTAAGGCTTCGGGTGAGGGTCAGGGTTAGGATTCGGGTTAGGGTTAGGGTTAGGGAATGGAGAGGGATTAGGGTACAGGTTAGGGTACGACAATGCTTAAGGGTTAGCGTAAGTGTGAGGGCACGAGTTAGTGTTGGTGTACTGGTTAAGACAATGGCACCGATGAGGTTAAGGCCTCGGAAAAGGGTCACGTTCAGGGTTACGCTTAGGGTTAGGGTTAGGGAATGGGGAGGGATTAGGGTACAGAATAGGGTACGACAATGCTTAAGGGTTAGGGTACATTTGAGGGCATGAGTTAGTGTTTGTGTACTGGTTAAGATTAGGGCATTGGTTAGGGTAGGGCATCGTAAGTGGGTCATGTTTAGGGATGGGGTTAGGGTTAGGGTTAAGGAATGGGGAGGGATTAGGGTACAGTTTAGGGTACGACAACGATTAAGGGTTAGCGTACGTGTGATGGCACGAGTTAGTGTTGGTGTCCTTGTTAAGATTAGGGCACGGGTGAGGGTAAGGTTTCGGGTGAGGGTCAGGGATAGAATTCGGGTTAGGGTTAGGGTTAGGGAATGGGGAGATATTAGGGCACAGTTTAGGGCACCACAACGCTTAAAGTTTAGCGTACGTGTGAAGTCACTAGTTAGTGTTAGTGTACTGATTACGATTAGGGCACGGGTGAGGGTAAGGCCTCGGAAGAGGGTCACGTTAAGGGTTAGGGTTAGGGTTAGGGTTAGTTAATGGGGATTGATTAGGGTACAGGTTAGGGTACGGCAATGGCTTAGGGTTGGCGTACGTTAGAGGGCATGGGTTAGTGTTGATGTACTGGTTAAAATTAGGACACGGGTGAGGGTAAAGTTTCGGGTGAGTGTCATGGTTAGGTTTCAGGTTAGTGTTAGGGTTAGGGAATGGAGAGGGATTAGGGTACAGGTTAGGGTACCGCTGCGGTTTAGTGTTAGCGTACATGTGAGGGCACGAGTTAGTCTTGGTGTCCTGGTTAAGATTAGGGCACGGGTGAGGTTAAGGTTTCGGGTGAGGGTCAGGGTTAGGATTCGGGTTAGGGTTAGGGCTAGGGAATGGAGAGGGATTAGGGTACAGGTTAGGGTACGACAATGCTTAAGGGTTAGCGTAAGTGTGAGGGCACGAGTTAGTGTTGGTGTACTGGTTAAGACAACGGCACCGATGAGGGTAAGGCCTCGGAAAAGGGTCACGTTCAGGGTTTCGCTTAGGGTTAGGGTTAGGGAATGGGGAGGGATTAGGGTACAGGATAGGGTACGACAATGCTTAAGGGTTAGCGTACGTTTGAGGGCATGAGTTAGTGTTTGTGTACTGGTTAAGATTAGGGCATTGGTTAGGGTAGGGCATCGGAAGTGGGTCAGGTTTAGGGATGGGGTTAGGGTTAGGGTTAAGGAATTGGGATGGATTAGGGTACAATTTAGGGTACGACAACGCTTAAGGTTTAGTGTACGTGTGAGGGCACGCGTTAGTGTTGGTGTCCTGGTTAAGATTAGGGCACGGGTGAGGGTAAGGCTTCGGGTGAGGGTCAGGGTTAGGTTTCGTGTTAGGGTTAGGGTTAAGGAATGCAGAGGGATTAGGGTACAGCTTAGGGTACGAGAGTGCTTAAGGGTTAGCATTCGTGTGAGGGCAAGGGTTAGTGTTAGTGTTCTGGTTAAGATTAGGGCCCGGGTGAGGGTTAGGCTTCAGGTGACGGTCAGGGTTAGGATTCGGGTTAGGGTTAGGGTTAGGGAATGGGGAGGGATTAGGGTACAGTTTATGGTACGACAACGATTAAGGGTTAGCGTACGTGTGAGGGCACGAGTTAGTGTTGGTGTCCTGGTTAATATTAGGGCACGGGTGAGGGTAAGGTTTCGGGTGAGGGTCATTGATAGAATTCGGTTTAGGGTTAGGGTTAGGGAATGGGGAGATATTAGGGCACAGTTTAGGGTACCACAACACTTAAGGTTTAGTGTACGTGTGAGGTCACAAGTTAGTGTTAGTGTACTGCTTACGATTAGGGCACGGGTGAGGATAAGGCCTCGGAAGAGGGTCACGTTAAGGGTTAGGGTTAGGGTTAGGGTTAGGGAATGGGGATTGATTAGGGTACAGGTTAGGGTACGGCAATGGCTTAGGGTTGGCGTACGTTAGAGGGCATGGGTTAGTGTTGATGTACTGGTTAAAATTAGGACACGGGTGAGGGTAAAGTTTCGGGTGAGTGTCATGGTTAGGTTTCAGGTTAGGGTTAGGGTTAGGGAATGGAGAGGGATTAGGGTACAGGTTAGGGTACCGCTGCGGTTTAGTGTTAGTGTACGTTTGAGGGCACGAGTTAGTCTTGGTGTCCTGGTTAAGATTAGGGCATGGGTGAGGGTAAGGCTTCGGGTGAGGGTCAGGGTTAGGATTCGGGTTAGGGTTAGGGTTAGGGAATGGAGAGGGATTAGGGTACAGGTTAGGGTACGACAATGCTTAAGGGTTAGCGTAAGTGTGAGGGCACGAGTTAGTGTTGGTGTACTGGTTAAGACAATGGCACCGATGAGGTTAAGGCCTCGGAAAAGGGTCACGTTCAGGGTTACGCTTAGGGTTAGGGTTAGGGAATGGGGAGGGATTAGGGTACAGGATAGGGTACGACAATGCTTAAGGGTTAGCGTACATTTGAGGGCATGAGTTAGTGTTTGTGTACTGGTTAAGATTAGGGCATTGGTTAGGGTAGGGCATCGGAAGTGGGTCATGTTTAGGGATGGGGTTAGGGTTAGGGTTAAGGAGTGGGGAGGGATTAGGGTACAGTTTAGGGTACGACAACGATTAAGGGTTAGCGTACGTGTGAGGGCACGAGTTAGTGTTGGTGTCCTTGTTAAGATTAGGGCACGGGTGAGGGTAAGGTTTCGGGTGAGGGTCAGGGATAGAATTCGGGTTAGGGTTAGGGTTAGGGAATGGGGAGATATTAGGGCACAGTTTAGGGCACCACAACGCTTAAAGTTTAGCGTACGTGTGAAATCACTAGTTAGTGTTAGTGTACTGATTACGATTAGGGCACGGGTGAGGGTAAGGCCTCGGAAGAGGGTCACGTTAAGGGTTAGGGTTAGGGTTAGGGTTAGTTAATGGGGATTGATTAGGGTACAGGTTAGGGTACGGCAATGGCTTAGGGTTGGCGTACGTTAGAGGGCATGGGTTAGTGTTGATGTACTGGTTAAAATTAGGACACGGGTGAGGGTAAAGTTTCGGGTGAGTGTCATGGTTAGGTTTCAGGTTAGGGTTAGGGTTAAGGAATGGAGAAGGATTAGGGTACATGTTAGCGTACCACTGCGGTTTAGTGTTAGCGTACGTGTGAGGGCACGAGTTAGTCTTGGTGTCCTGGTTAAGATTAGGGCACGGGTGAGGGTAAGGCTTCGGGTGAGGGTCAGGGTTAGGATTCGGGGTAGGGTTAGGGTTAGGGAATGGAGAGGGATTAGGGTACAGGTTAGGGTACGACAATGCTTAAGGGTTAGCGTAAGTGTGAGGGCACGAGTTAGTGTTGGTGTACTGGTTAAGACAACGGCACCGATGAGGGTAAGGCCTCGGAAAAGGGTCACGTTCAGGGTTTCGCTTAGGGTTAGGGTTAGGGAATGGGGAGGATTTAGGGTACAGGATAGGGTACGACAATGCTTAAGGGTTAGCGTACGTTTGAGGGCATGAGTTAGTGTTGGTGTACTGGTTAAGATTAGGGCATTGGTTAGGGTAGGGCATCGGAAGTGGGTCAGGATTAGGGATGGGGTTAGGGTTAGGGTTAAGGAATGGGGATGGATTAGGGTACAATTTAGGGTATGACAACGCTTAAGGTTTAGTGTACGTGTGAGTGCACGCGTTAGTTTTGGTGTCCTGGTTAAGATTAGGGCACGGGTGAGATTAAGGCCTCGGGTGAGGGCCAGGGTTAGGATTCGGGTTAGGGTTAGGGTTAAGGAATGCAGAGGGATTAGGGTACAGATTAGGGTACGACAGTGTTTAAGGGTTAACGTTCGTGTGAGGGCAAGGGTTAGTGTTAGAGTCCTGGTTAAGATTAGGGCACGGGTGAGGGTAAGGCTTCGGGTGAGGGTCAGGGTTAGGATTCGGGTTAGGGTTAGGGTTAGGGAATGGGGAGATATTAGGGCACAGTTTAGGGTACCACAACGCTTAAGGTTTAGCGTACGTGTGAGGTCACAAGTTAGTGTTAGTGTACTGCTTACGATTAGGGCACGGGTGACGATAAGGCCTCGGAAGAGGGTCACGTTAAGGGTTAGGGTTAGGTTTAGGGTTAGGGAATGGGGATTGATTAGGGTACAGGTTAGGGTACGGCAATGGCTTAGGGTTGGCGTACTTTAGAGGGCATTGGTTAGTGTTGATGTACTGGTTAAAATTAGGACACGGGTGAGGGTAAAGTTTCGGGTGAGTGTCATGGTTAGGTTTCAGGTTAGGGTTAGGGTTAGGGAATGGAGAGGGATTAGGGTACAGGTTAGGGTACCGCTGCGGTTTAGTGTTAGCGTACGTTTCAGGGCACGAGTTAGTCTTGGTGTCCTGGTTAAGATTAGGGCACGGGTGAGGGTAAGGCTTCGGGTGAGGGTCAGGTTTAGGATTCGGGTTAGGGTTAGGGTTAGGGAATGGAGAGGGATTAGGGTACAGGTTAGGGTATGACAATGCTTATGGGTTAGCGTAAGTGTGAGGGCACGAGTTAGTGTTGGTGTACTGGTTAAGACAACGGCACCGATGAGGGTAAGGCCTCGGAAAAGGGTCACGTTCAGGGTTTCGCTTACGGTTATTGTTAGGGAATGGGGAGGGATTAGGGTACAGGATAGGGTACGACAATGCTTAAGGGTTAGCGTACGTTTGAGGGCATGAGTTAGTGTTTGTGTACTGGTTAAGATTAGGGCATTGGTTAGGGTAGGGCATCGGAAGTGGGTCAGGTTTAAGGATGGGGTTAGGGTTAGGGTTAAGGAATCGGGATGGATTAGGGTACAATTTAGGGTACGACAACGCTTAAGGTTTAGTGTACGTGTGAGGGCACGCATTAATGTTGGTGTCCTGGTTAAGATTAGGGCACGGGTGAGAGTAAGGCCTCGGGTTAGGGTCAGATTTAGTATTCGGGTTAGGGTTAGGGTTAAGGAACGCAGAGGGATTAGGGTACAGCTTAGTGTACGACAGTGTTTAAGGGTTAACGTTCGTGTGAGGGCAAGGGTTAGTGTTAGTGTCCTGGTTAAGATTAGGGCACGGGTGAGGGTAAGGTTTCGGGTGAGGGTCAGGGATAGAATTCGGTTTAGGGTTAGGGTTAGGGAATGGGGACATATTAGGGCACAGTTTAGGGTACCACAACGCTTAAGGTTTAGCGTACGTGTGAGGTCACAAGTTAGTGTTAGTGTACTGCTTACGATTAGGGCACGGGTGAGGATAAGGCCTCGGAAAAGGGTCACGTTAAGGGTTAGGTTTAGGGTTAGGGTTAGGGAATGGGGATTGATTAGGGTACAGGTTAGGGTACGGCAATGGCTTAGGGTTGGCATACGTTAGAGGGCATGGGTTAGTGTTGATGTACTGGTTAAAATTAGGACACGGGTGAGGGTAAAGTTTCGGGTGAGTGTCATGGTTAGGTTTCAGGTTAGGGTAAGGGTTAGGGAATGGAGAGGGATTAGGGTACAGGTTAGGGTACCGCTGCGGTTTAGTTTTAGCGTACGTTTGAGGGCACGAGTTAGTCTTGGTGTCCTGGTTAAGATTAGGGCACGGGTGAGGGTAAGGCTTCGGGTGAGGGTCAGGGTTAGGATTCGGGTTAGGGTTAGTGGTAGGGAATGGAGAGGGATTAGGGTACAGGTTAGGGTACGACAATGCTTAAAGGTTAGCGTAAGTGTGAGGGCACGAGTTAGTGTTGGTGTACTGGTTAAGACAACGGCACCGATGAGGGTAAGGCCTCGGAAAAGGGTCACGTTCAGGGTTTCGCTTAGGGTTATTGTTAGGGAATGGGGAGGGATTAGGGTACAGGATAGGGTACGACAATGCTTAAGGGTTAGCGTACGTTTGAGGGCATGAGTTAGTGTTTGTGTACTGGTTAAGATTAGGGCATTGCTTAGGGTAGGGCATCGGAAGTGGGTCAGGTTTAGGGATGGGGTTAGGGTTAGGGTTAAGGAATGGGGAGGGATTAGGGTACAATTTAGGGTACGACAACGCTTAAGGTTAAGCCTACGTGTGAGGGCACGAGTTAGTGTTGGTGTCCTGGTTAAGATTAGGGCACGGGTGAGGGTAAGGCTTCGGGTGAGGGTCAGGGTTAGGTTTCGTGTTAGGGTTAGGGTTAAGGAATGCAGAGGGATTAGGGTACAGCTTAGGGTACGAGAGTGCTTAAGGGTTAGCGTTCGTGTGAGGGCAAGGGTTAGTGTTAGTGTTCTGGTTAAGATTAGGGCACGGGTGAGGGTTAGGCTTCAGGTGACGGTCAGGGTTAGGATTCGGGTTAGGGTTAGGGTTAGGGAATGGGGAGGGATTAGGGTACAGTTTATGGTACGACAACGATTAAGGGTTAGCGTACGTGTGAGGGCACGAGTTAGTGTTGGTGTCCTGGTTAAGATTAGGGCACGGGTGAGGGTAAGGTTTCTGGTGAGGGTCAGGGATAGAATTCGGGTTAGGATTAGGGTTAGGGAATGGGGAGATATTAGGGCACAGTTTAGGGTACCACAACGCTTAAGGTTTAGCGTACGTGTGAGGTCACTAGTTAGTGTTAGTGTACTGCTTACGATTAGGGCACGGGTGAGGGTAAGGCCTCGAAAGAGGGTCACGTTAAGGGTTAGGGTTAGGGTTAGGGTTAGGGAATGGGGATTGATTAGGGTACAGGTTACGATATGGCAATGGCTTAGGGTTGGCGTACGTTAGAGGGCATGGGTTAGTTTTGATGTACTGGTTAAAATTAGGACACGGGTGAGGGTAAAGTTTCGGGTGAGTGTCATGGTTAGGTTTCAGGTTAGGGTTAGGGTTAAGGAATGGAGAAGGATTAGTGTACAGGTTAGGGTACCGCTGCGGTTTAGTGTTAGCGTACGTGTGAGGGCACGAGTTAGTCTTGGTGTCCTGGTTAAGATTAGGGCACGGGTGAGGGTAAGGCTTCGGGTGAGGGTCAGGGTTAGGATTCGGGGTAGGGTTAGGGTTAGGGAATGGAGAGGGATTAGGGTACAGGTTAGGGTACGACAATGCTTAAGGGTTAGTGTAAGTGTGAGGGCACGAGTTAGTGTTGGTGTACTGGTTAAGACAACGGAACCGATGAGGGTAAGGCCTCGGAAAAGGGTCACGTTCAGGGTTTCGCTTAGGGTTAGGGTTAGGGAATGGGGAGGGTTTAGGGTACAGGATAGGGTACGACAATGCTTAAGGGTTAGCGTACGTTTGAGGGCATGAGTTAGTGTTGGTGTACTGGTTAAGATTAGGGCATTGGTTAGGGTAGGGCATCGGAAGTGGGTCAGGTTTAGGGATGGGGTTAGGGTTAGGGTTAAGGAATGGGGATGGATTAGGGTACAATTTAGGGTACGACAACGCTTAAGGTTTAGTGTACGTGTGAGTGCACGCGTTAGTTTTGGTGTCCTGGTTAAGATTAGGGCACGGGTGAGAGTAAGGCCTCGGGTGAGGGTCAGGGTTAGGATTCGGGTTAGGGTTAGGGTTAAGGAATGCAGAGGGATTAGGGTACAGCTTAGGGTACGACAGTGTTTAAGGGTTAACGTTCGTGTGAGGGCAAGTGTTAGTGTTAGTGTCCTGGTTAAGATTAGGGCACGGGTGAGAGTAAGGCTTCGGGTGAGGGTCAGGGTTAGGATTCGGGTTAGGGTTAGGGTTAGGGAATGGGGAGGGATTAGGGTACAGTTTAGGGTACGATAACGATTAAGGGTTAGCGTACGTGTGAGGGCACGAGTTAGTGTTGGTGTCCTGGTTAAGATTAGGGCACGGGTGAGGGTAAGGTTTCGGGTGAGGGTCAGGGATAGAATTCGGTTTAGGGTTAGGGTTAGGGAATGGGGAGATATTAGGGCACAGTTTAGGGTACCACAACGCTTAAGGTTTAGCGTACGTGTGAGGTCACTAGTTAGTGTTAGTGTACTGCTTACGATTAGGGCACGTGTGAGGATAAGGCCTCGCAAGAGGGTCACGTTAAGGGTTAGGGTTAGGTTTAGGGTTAGGGAATGGGGATTGATTAGGGTAAAGGTTAGGGTACGGCAATGGCTTAGGGTTGGCGTACTTTAGAGGGCATTGGTTAGTGTTGATGTACTGGTTAAAATTAGGACACGGGTGAGGGTAAAGTTTCGGATGAGTGTCATGGTTAGGTTTCAGGTTAGGGTTAGGGTTAGGGAATGGGGAGGGATTAGGGTACAGGTTAGGGTACCGCTGCGGTTTAGTGTTAGCGTACGTTTGAGGGCACGAGTTAGTCTTGGTGTCCTGGTTAAGATTAGGGCACGGGTGAGGGTAAGGCTTCGGGTGAGGGTCAGGGTTATGATTCGGTTTAGGGTTAGGGTTAGGGAATGGAGAGGGATTAGGGTACCGGTTAGGGTACGACAATGCTTAAGGGTTAGCGTAAGTGTGAGGGCACGAGTTAGTGTTGGTGTACTGGTTAAGACAACGGCACCGATGAGGGTAAGGCCTCGGAAAAGGGTCACGTTCAGGGTTTCGCTTAGGGTTAGGGTTAGGGAATGGGGAGGGATTAGGGTACAGGATAGGGTACGACAATGCTTAAGGGTTAGCGTACGTTTGAGGGCATGAGTTAGTGTTTGTGTACTGGTTAAGATTAGGGCATTGGTTAGGGTAGGGCATCGGAAGTGGGTCAGGTTTAGGGATGGGGTTAGGGTTAGGGTTAAGGAATGGGGAGGGATTAGGGTACAATTTAGGGTACGACAACGCTTAAGGTTTAGCGTACGTGTGAGGGCACGAGTTAGTGTTGGTGTCCTGGTTAAGATTAGGGCACAGGTGAGGGTAAGGCTTCGGGTGAGGTTCAGGGTTAGGATTCGGGTTAGGGCTATGGTTAAGGAATGCAGAGGGATTAGGGTACAGCTTAGGGTACGACAGTGCTTAAGGGTTAGCGTTCGTGTGAGGGCAAGGTTTAGTGTTAGTGTCCTTGTTAAGATTAGGGCACGGGTGAGGGTAAGGCTTCGGGTGAGGGTCAGGGATAGAATTCGGGTTAGGGTTAGGGTTAGGGAATGGGGAGATATTAGGGCACAGTTTAGGGTACCACAACGCTTAATGTTTAGCGTACGTGTGAGGTCACTAGTTAGTGTTAGTGTACTGCTTACGATTAGGGCACGGGTGAGGGTAAGGCCTCAGAAGAGGGTCACGTTAAGGGTTAGGGTTAGGGTTAGGGTTAGGGAATGGGGATTGATTAGGGTACAGGTTAGGGTACGGAAATGGCTTAGGGTTGGCGTACGTTAGAGGGCATGGGTTAGTGTTGATGTACTGGTTAAAATTAAGACACGAGTGCGGGTAAAGTGTCGGGTGAGTGTCATGGTTAGGTTTCAGGTTAGGGTTAGGGTTAGGGAATGTAGAGGGATTAGGGTACAGGTTAGGGTACCGCTGCGGTTTCGTGTTAGCGTACGTTTGAGGGCACGAGTTAGTGTTGGTGTCCTGGTTAAGATTAGGGCACGGGTGAGGGTAAGGCTTCGGGTGAGGGTCAGGGTTAGGATTCGGGTTAGGGTTAGTGTTAGGGAATGGAGAGGGATTAGGGTACAGGTTAGGGTACAACAATGCTTAAGGGTTAGCTTAAGTGTGAGGGCACGAGTTAGTGTTGGTGTACTGGTTAAGACAACGGCACCGATGAGGGTAAGGCCTTGGAAAAGGGTCACGTTCAGGGTTTCGCTTAGGGTTAGGGTTAGGGAATGGGGAGGGATTAGGGTACAGGATAGGGTACGACAATGCTTAAGGGTTAGCGTACGTTTGAGGGCATGAGTTAGTGTTGGTGTACTGGTTAAGATTAGGGCATTGGTTAGGGTAGGGCATCGGAAGTGGGTCAGGTTTAGGGATGGGGTTAGGGTTAGGGTTAAGGAATGGGGATGGATTAGGGTACAATTTAGGGTACGACAACGCTTAAGGTTTAGTGTACGTGTGAGGGCACGCGTTAGTGTTGGTGTCCTGGTTAAGATTAGGGAACGGGTGAGAGTAAGGCCTCGGGTGAGGGTCAGGGTTAGGATTCGGGTTAGGGTTAGGGTTAAGGAATGCAGAGGGATTAGGGTACAGCTTAGGGTATGACAGTGTTTAAGGGTTAACGTTCGTGTGAGGGCAAGGGTTAGTGTTAGTGTCCTGGTTAAGATTAGGGCACGGGTGAGGGTAAGGCTTCGGGTGAGGGTCAGGGTTAGGATTCGGGTTAGGGTTAGGGTTAGGGAATGGGGAGGGATTAGGGTACAGTTTAGGGTACGACAACGATTAAGGGTTAGCGTACGTGTGAGGGCACGAGTTAGTGTTGGTGTCCTGGTTAAGATTAGGGCACGGGTGAGGGTAAGGTTTCGGGTGAGGGTCAAGGATAGAATTCGGGTTAGGGTTAGGGTTAGGGAATGGGGAGATATTAGGGCACAGTTTAGGGTACCACAACGCTTAAGGTTTAGCGTACGTGTGAGGTCACAAGTTAGTGTTAGTGTACTGCTTACGATTAGGGCACGGGTGAGGATAAGGCCTCGGAAGAGGGTCACGATAAGGGTTAGGGTTAGGGTTAGGGTTAGGGAACGGGGATTGATTAGGGTACAGGTTAGGGTACGGCAATGGCTTAGGGTTGGCGTACGTTAGGGGGCATGGGTTAGTGTTGATGTACTGGTTAAAATTAGGATACGGGTGAGGGTAAAGTTTCGGGTGAGTGCCATGGTTAGGTTTCAGGTTAGGGTTAGGGTTAGGGAATGGAGAGGTATAAGGGTACAGGTTAGGGTAACGCTGCGGTTTAGTGTTAGCGTACGTTTGAGGGCACGAGTTAGTCTTGGTGTCCTGGTTAAGATTAGGGCACGGGTGAGGGTAAGGCTTCGGGTGAGGGTCAGGGTTAGGATTCGGGTTAGGGTTAGGGTTAGGGAATGGAGAGGGATTAAGGTACAGGTTAGGGTACGACAATGCTTATGGGTTAGCGTAAGTGTGAGGGCACGAGTTAGTGTTGGTGTACTGGTTAAGACAACGGCACCGATGAGGGTAAGGCCTCGAAAAGGGTCACGTTCAGGGTTTCGCTTAGGTTTAGGGTTAGGGAATGGAGAGAGATTAGGGTACAGGATAGGGTACGACAATGCTTAAGGGTTAGCGTACATTTGAGGGCATGAGTTAGTGTTTGTGTACTGGTTAAGATTAGGGCATTGGTTAGGGTAGGGCATCGGAAGTGGGTCAGGTTTAGGGATGGGGTTAGGGTTAGGGTTAAGGAATGGGGAGGGATTAGGGTACAATTTAGGGTACGACAACGCTTAAGGTTTAGCGTACGTGTGAGGGCACGAGTTAGTGTTGGTGTCCTGGTTAAGATTAGGGCACGGGTGAGGGTAAGGCTTCGGGTGAGGGTCAGGGTTAGGATTCGGGTTAGGGTTAGGGTTAAGGAATGCAGAGGGATTAGGGTACAGCTTAGGGTACGACAGTGCTTAAGGGTTAGCGTTCGTGTGAGGGCAAGCGTTAGTGTTAGTGTCCTGGTTAAGATTAGGGCACGGGTGAGGGTAAGGCTTGGGGTGAGGGTCAGGGTTAGGATTCGGGTTAGGGGTAGGGTTAGGGAATCGGGAGGGATTAGGGTACAGTTTAGGGTACGACAACGATTAAGGGTTAGCGTACGTGTGAGGGCACGAGTTAGTGTTGGTGTCCTTGTTAAGATTATGGCACGGGTGAAGGTAAGGTTTCGGGTGAGGGTCAGGGATAGAATTCGGTTTAGGGTTAGGGAATGGGGAGATATTAGGGCACAGTTTAGGGTACCACAACGCTTAAGGTTTAGCGTACGTGTGAGGTCACTAGTTAGTGTTAGTGTACTGCTTACGATTAGGGCACGGGTGAGGGTAAGGCCTCGGAAGAGGGTCACGTTAAGGGTTAGGGTTAGGGTTAGGATTAGGGAATGGGGATTGATTAGGGTACAGGTTAGGGTACGGCAATGGCTTAGGGTTGGCGTACGTTAGAGGGCATGGGTTAGTGTTGATGTACTGCTTAAAATTAGGACACGGGTGAGGGTAAAGTTTCGGTGAGTGTCATGGTTAGGTTTCAGGTTAGGGTTAGGGTTAGGGAATGGGGAGGGATTAGGGTAAAGGTTAGGGTACCGCTGCGGTTTAGTGTTACCGTACGTTTAAGGGCACGAGTTAGTCTTGGTATCCTGGTTAAGATTAGGGCACGGGTGAGGGTAAGGCTTCGGGTGAGGGTCAGGATTAGGATTCGGGTTAGGATTAGGGTAATGGAATGGAGAGGGATTAGGGTACAGGTTAGGGTACGACAATGCTTAAGGGTCAGCGTAAGTGTGAGGGCACGAGTTAGTGTTGGTGTACTGTTTAAGACAACGGCACCGATGAGGGTAAGGCCTCGGAAAAGGGTCACGTTCAGGGTTTCGCTTAGGGTTAGGGTTAGGGAATGGGGAGGGATTAGGGTACAGGACAGGGTACGACAATGCTTAAGGGTTAGCGTACGTTTGAGGGCATGAGTTAGTGTTTGTGTACTGGTTAAGATTAGGGCATTGGTTAGGGTAGGACATCGGAAGTGGGTCAGGTTTAGGGATGGGGTTAGGGTTAGGGTTAAGGAATGGGGAGGGATTACGGTACAATTTAGGGTACGACAACGCTTAAGGTTTAGCATACGTGTGAGGGCACGAGTTACTGTTGGTGTCCTGGTTAAGATTAGGGCACGGGTGAGGGTAAGGCTTCGGGTGAGGGTCAGGGTTAGGATTCGGGTTAGGGTTAGGGTTAAGGAATGCAGAGGGATTAGGGTACAGCTTAGGGTACGACAGTGCTTAAGGTTTAGCGTTCGTGTGAGGGCAAGGGTTAGTGTTAGTGTCCTGGTTAAGATTAGGGCACGGGTGAGGGTAAGGCTTCGGGTGAGGGTCAGGGTTAGGATTCGGGTTAGGGTTAGGGTTAGGGAATGGGGAGATATTAGGGCACAGTTTAGGGTACCACAACGCTTAAGGTTTAGCGTACGTGTAAGGTCACTAGTTAGTGTTAGTGTACTGCTTACGATTAGGGCACGGGTGAGGGTAAGGCCTCGGAAGAGGGTCACGTTAAGGGTTAGGGTTAGGGTTAGGGTTAGGGAATGGGGATTGATTAGGGTACAGGTTAGGGTACGGCAATGGCTTAGGGTTGGCGTACGTTAGAGGGCATGGGTTAGTGTTGATGTACTGTTTAAAATTAGGACACGGGTGAGGGTAAAGTTTCGGGTGAGTGTCATGGATAGGTTTCAGGTTAGGGTTAGGGTTAGGGAATGGAGAGGGATTTGGGTACAGGTTAAGGTACCGGTGCGGTTTAGTGTTAGCGTACGTTTGAGGGCACGAGTTAGTCTTGGTGTCCTGGTTAAGATTAGGGCACGGGTGAGGGTAAGGCTTCGGGTGAGGGTCAGGGTTAGGATTCGGGTGAGGGTTAGGGTTAGGGAATGGAGAGAGAATAGGGTACAGGTTAGGGTACGACAATCCTTAAGGGTTAGCGTAAGTGTGAGGGCACGAGTTAGTGTTGGTGTACTGGTTTAGACAACGGCACCGATGAGGGTAAGGCCTCGGAAAAGGGTCACGTTCAGGGTTTCGCTTAGGGTTAGGGTTAGGGAATGCGGAGGGATTAGGGTACAGGATAGAGTACGACAACGGTTAAGGGTTAGCGTACGTTTGAGGGCATGAGTTAGTGTTTGTGTACTGGTTAAGATTAGGGCATTGGTTAGGGTAGGGCATCGGAAGTGGGTCAGGTTTAGGGATGGGGTTAGGGTTAGGGTTAAGGAATGGGGAGGGATTAGGGTACAATTTAGGGTACGACAACGCTTAAGGTTTAGCGTACGTGTGAGGGCACGAGTTAGTGTTGGTGTCCTTGTTAAGATTAGGGCACGGGTGAGGGTAAGGCTTCGGGTGAGGGTCAGGGTTAGGATTCGGGTTAGGGTTAGGGTTAAGGAATGCAGAGGGATTAGGATACAGCTTAGGGTACGACAGTGCTTAAGGGTTAGCGTTCGTGTGAGGGCAAGGGTTAGTGTTAGTGTCCTGGTTAAGATTAGGGCACGGGTGAGGGTAAGGCTTCAGGTGAGGGTCAGGGTTAGGATTCGGGTTAGGGTTAGGGTTAGGGAATGGGGAGGGAATAGGGTACAGTTTAGGGTACGACAATGATTAAGGGTTAGCGTACGTGTGAGGCCACAAGTTAGTGTTGGTGTCCTGGTTAAGATAAGGGCACGGGTGAGGGTAAGGTTTCGGGTGAGGGTCAGGGATAGAATTCGGGTTACGGTTAGGGTTAGGGAATGGGGAGATATTAGGGCACAGTTTAGGGTACGACAACGCTTAAGGTTTAGCGTACGTGTGAGGTCACTAGTTAGTGTTAGTGTACTGCTTACGATTAGGGCACGGGTGAGGGTAAGGCTTCGGAAGAGGGTCACGTTAAGGGTTAGGATTAGGGTTAGGGTTAGGGAATGGGGATTGATTAGGGTACAGGTTAGGGTACGGCAATGGCTTAGGGTTTGCGTACATTAGAGGGCATGGGTTAGTGTTGATGTACTGGTTAAAATTAGGACACGGATGAGGGTAAAGTTTCGGGTGAGTGTCATGGTTAGGTTTCAGGTTAGGGTTAGGGTTAGGGAATGGAGAGGGATTAGGGTACAGGTTTGGGTACCGCTGCGGTTTAGTGTTAGCGTACGTGTGAGGGCACGAGTTAGTCTTGGTGTCCTGGTTAAGATTAGGGCACGGGTGAGGTTAAGGCTTCGGGTGAGGGTCAGGGTTAGGATTCGGGTTAGGGTTAGGGTTGGGGAATGGAGTGGGATTAGGGTACAGGTTAGGGTACGACAATGCTTAAGTGTTAGCGTAATTGTGAGGGCACGAGTTAGTGTTGGTGTACTGGTTAAGACAACGGCACCGATGAGGGTAAGGCCTCGGAAAAGTGTCACGTTCAGGGTTTCGCTTAGGGTTAGGGTTAGGGAATGGGGAGGGATTAGGGTACAGGATAGGGTACGACAATGCTTAAGGGTTAGCGTACGTTTGAGGGCATGAGTTAGTGTTTGTGTACTGGTTAAGATTAGGGCATTGGTTAGTGTAGGGCATCCTAAGTGGGTCAGGTTTAGGGATGGGGTTAGGGTTAGGGTTAAGGAATGGGGAGGGTTTAGGGTACAATTTAGGGTATGACAACGCTTAAGGTTTAGCGTACGTGTGAGGGCACGAGTTAGTGTTGGTGTCCTGGTTAAGATTAGGGCACGGGTGAGGGTAAGGCTTCGGGTGAGGGTCAGGGTTAGGATTCGGGTTAGGGTTAGGGTTAAGGAATGCAGAGGGATTAGGGTACAGCTTAGGGTACGACAGTGCTTAAGGGTCATCGTTCGTGTGAGGGCAAGGGTTAGTGTTAGTGTCCTGGTTAAGATTAGGGCACGGGTGAGGGTAAGGCTTCGGGTGAGGGTCAGGGTTAGGATTCGGGTTAGGTTTAGTGTTAAGGAATGGGGAGATATTAGGGCACAGTTTAGGGTACCACAACGCTTAAGGTTTAGCGTACGTGTGAGGTCACTAGTTAGTGTTAGTGTACTGCTTACGATTAGGGCACGGGTGAGGGTAAGGCCTCGGAAGAGGGTCACGTTAAGGGTTAGGGTTAGGGATAGGGTTAGGGAATGGGGATTGATTAGGGTACATGTTAGGGTACGGCAATGGCTTAGGGTTGGCGTACGTTAGAGGGCATGGGTTAGTGTTGATGTACTGGTTAAAATTAGGACACGGGTGAGGGTAAAGTTTCGGGTGAGTGTCTTGGTTAGGTTTCAGATTAGGGTTAGGGTTAGGGAATGGAGAGGGATTAGGGTACAGGTTAGGGTACTGCTGCGGTTTAGTGTTAGCGTACGTTTGAGGGCACGAGTTAGTCTTGGTGTCCTGGTTAAGATTAGGGCACGGGTGAGGGTAAGGCTTCGGGTGAGGGTCAGGGTTAGGATTTGGGTTAGGGTTAGGGTTAGGGAATGGAGAGGGATTACGGTACAGGTTAGGGTACCGCTGCGGTTTAGTGTTATCGTACGTTTGAGGGCACGAGTTAGTCTTGCTGTCCTGGTTAAGATTAGGGCACGGGTGAGGGTAAGTCTTCAGGTGAGGGTCAGAGTTAGGATTCGGGTTAGGGTTAGGGTTAGGGAATGGAGAGTGATTAGGGTACAGGTTAGGGTACGACAATGCTTAAGTGTTAGCGTAAGTGTGAGGGCACGAGTTAGTGTTGGTGTACTGGTTAAGACAACGGCACCGATGAGGGTAAGGCCTCGGGAAAGGGTCACGTTCAGGGTTTCGCTTAGAGTTAGGGTTAGGGAATGGAAAGGGATTAGGGTACAGGATAGGGTACAACAATGCTTAAGGGTTAGCGTACGTTTGAGGGCATGAGTTAGTGTTTGTGTACTGGTTAAGATTAGGGCATTGGTTAGGGTAGGGCATCGGAAGTGGGTCAGGTTTAGGGATGGGGTTAGGGTTAGTGTTAAAGAATGCAGAGGGATTAGGGTACAACTTAGGGTACGACAGTGCTTAAGGGTAAGGGTTAGCATTCGTGTGAGGGCAAGGGTTAGTGTTAGTGTCCTGGTTAAGTTTAGGGCACGGGTGAGGGTAAGGCTTCGGGTGAGGGTCATGGTTAGGATTCGGGTTAGGGTTAGGGTTAGGGAATGGAGAGGGATTAGGGTACAGGTTAGGGTACGACAATGCTTAAGCGTTAGCGTAAGTGTGAGGGCACGAGTTAGTGTTGGTGTACTGGTTAAGACAACGGCACTGATGAGGGTAAGGCCTCGGAAAAGGGTCACGTTCAGGGTTTCGCTTAGGGTTAGGGTTAGGGAATGGAGAGGGATTAGGGTACAGGTTAGGGTACGACAACGATTAAGGGTTAGCGTACGTTTGAGGGCATGAGTTAGTGTTTGTGTACTGGTTATGATTAGGGCATTGGTTAGTGTAGGGCATCGGAAGTGGGTCAGGTTTAGGGATGGGGTTAGGGTTAGGGTTAAGGAATTGGGAGGGATTAGGGTACAATTTAGGGTACGACAACGCTTAAGGTTTAGCGTACGTGTGTGGGCACGAGTTAGTGTTGGTGTCCTGGTTAAGATTAGGGCACGGGTGAGGGTAAGGCTTCGGGTGAGGGTCAGGGTTAGGATTCGGGTTAGGGTTAGGGTTAGGGAATGGGGAGGGATTAGGGTACAGTTTAGTGTTCGACAACGATTAAGGGTTAGCGTACGTGTGAGGGAACAAGTTAGTGTTGGTGTCCTGGTTAAGATTAGGGCACGGGTGAGGGTAAGGTTTCGGGTGAGGGTCAGGGATAGAGTTCGGGTTAGGGTTAGGGTTAGGGAATGGGGAGATATTAGGGCACAGTTTAGGGTACTACAACGCTTAAGGTTTAGCGTACGTGTGAGGTCACTAGTTAGCGTTAGTGTACTGCTTACGATTAGGGCACGGGTGAGGGTAAGGCCTCGGAAGAGGGTCACGTTAAGGGTTAGGGTTAGGGTTAGGGAATGGGGATTGATTAGGGTACAGGTTAGGTACGGCAATGGCTTAGGGTTGGCGTACGTTAGAGGGCATGGGTTAGTGTTGATGTACTGGTTAAAATTAGGACACGGGTGAGGGTAAAGTTTCGGGTGAGTGTCATGGTTAAGTTTCAGGTTAGGGTTAGGGTTAGGGAATGGAGAGGGATTAGGGTACAGGTTAGGGTACCGCTGCGGTTTAGTGTTAGCGTACGTGTGAGGGCACGAGTTAGTCTTGGTGTCCTGGTTAAGATTAGGGCACGGGTGAGGGTAAGGTTTCGGGTGAGGGTCAGGGTTAGGATTCGGGTTAGGGTTAGGGTTAGGGAATGGAGAGGGATTAGGGTACAGGTTAGGGTACGACAATGCTTAAGGGTTAGCGTAAGTGTGAGGGCACGAGTTAGTGTTGGTGTACTGGTTAAGACAACGGCACCGATGAGGGTAAGGCCTCGGATAAGGGTCACGTTCAGGGTTTCGCTTAGGGTTAGGGTTAGGGAATGGGGAGGGATTAGGGTACAGGATAGGGTACGACAATGCTTAAGGGTTAGCGTACGTTTGAGGGCATGAGTTAGTGTTTGTGTACTGGTTAAGATTAGGGCATTGGTTAGGGTAGGGCATCGGAAGTGGGTCAGGTTTAGGGATGGGGTTAGGGTTAGGGTTAAGGAATTGGGAGGGATTAGGGTACAATTTAGGGTACGACAACGCTTAAGGTTTAGCGTACGTGTGAGGGCACGAGTTAGTGTTGGTGTCCTGGTTAAGATTAGGGCACGGGTGAGGGTAAGGCTTCAGGTGAGGGTCAGGGTTAGGATTCGGGTTAGGGTTAGGGTTAGGGAATGGGGAGGGATTAGGGTACAGTTTAGGGTACGACAACGATTAAGGGTTAGCCTACGTGTGATGGCACAAGTTAGTGTTGGTGTCCTGGTTAAGATTAGGGCACGGGTGAGGGTAAGGTTTCGGGTGAGGGTCAGGGATAGAATTCCGGTTAGGGTTAGGGTTAGAGAATGGGGAGATATTAGGGCACAGTTTAGGGTACCACAATGCTTAAGGTTTAGCGTACGTGTGAGGTCACTAGTTAGAGTTAGTGTACTGCTTACGATTAGGGCACGGGTGAGGGTAAGGCCTCGGAAGAGGGTCACGTTAAGGGTTAGGGTTAGGGTTAGGGTTAGGGAATGGGGATTGATTAGGGTACAGGTTAGGGTACCGCAATGGCTTAGGGTTGGCGTACGTTAGAGGGCATGGGTTAGTGTTGATGTACTGGTTAAAATTAGGACACGGGTGAGGGTAAAGTTTCGGGTGAGTGTCATGGTTAGGTTTCAGGTTAGGGTTAGGGTTAGGGAATGGAGAGGGATTAGGGTACAGGTTAGGGTACCGCTGCGGTTTAGTGTTAGCGTACGTGTGAGGGCACGAGTTAGTCTTGGTGTCCTGGTTAAGTTAGGGCACAGGTGAGGGTAAGGCTTCGGGTGAGGTTCAGGGTTAGGATTCGGGTTAGGGTTAGGGTTAGGGAATGGAGAGGGATTAGGGTACAGGTTAGGGTACGACAAAGCTTAAGGGTTAGCGTAAGTGTGAGGGCACGAGTTAGTGTTGGTGTACTGGTTAAGACAACGGCACCGATGAGGGTAAGGCCTCGGAAAAGTGTCACGTTCAGGGTTTTGCTTAGGGTTAGGGTTAGGGAATGGGGAGGGATTAGGGTACAGGATAGGGTACGACAATGCTTAAGGGTTAGCGTACCTTTGAGGACATGAGTTAGTGTTTGTGTACTGGTTAAGATTAGGGCATTGGTTAGGGTAGGGCATCGGAAGTGGGTCAGGTTTAGGGATGGGGTTAGGGTTAGGGTTAAGGAATGGGGAGGGATTAGGGTACAATTTAGGGTACCACAACGCTTAAGGTTTAGCGTACGTGTGAGGGCACGAGTTAGTGTTGGTGTCCTGGTTAAGATTAGGGCACGGGTGAGGGTAAGGCTTCGGGTGAGGGTCAGGGTTAGGATTCGGGTTAGGGTTAGGGTTAAGGAATGCAGAGGGATTAGGGTACAGCTTAGGGTACGACAGTGCTTAAGGGTTAGCCTTCGTGTGAGGGCAAGGGTTACTGTTAGTGTCCTGGTTAAGATTAGGGCACTGGTGAGGCTAAGGCTTCAGGTGAGGGTCAGGGTTAGGATTCGGGTTAGGGTTAGGGTTAGGGAATGGGGAGGGATTATGGTACAGTTTAGGGTACGACAACGCTTAAGGTTTAGCGTACGTGTGAGGGCACGAGTTAGTGTTGGTGTCCTGGTTAAGAGTAGGGCACGGGTGAGGGTAAGGCTTCGGGTGAGGGTCAGGGTTAGGATTCGGGTTAGGGTTAGGGTTAAGGAATGGGGAGATATTAGGGCACAGTTTAGGGTACCACAACGCTTAAAGTTTAGCGTACGTGTGAGGTCACAAGTTAGTGTTAGTGTACTGCTTACGATTAGGGCACGGGTGAGGGTAAGGCCTCGGAAGAGGGTCACGTTAAGGGTTAGGGTTAGGGTTAGGGTTAGGGAATGGGGATTGATTAGGGTACAGGTTAGGGTACGGCAATGGCTTAGGGTTGGCGTTCGTTAGAGAGCATGAGTTAGTGTTGATGTACTGGTTAAAATTAGGACACGGGTGAGGGTAAAGTTTCGGGTGAGTGTCATGGTTAGGTTTCAGGTTAGGGTTAGTGTTAGGGAATGGAGAGGGATTAGGGTACAGGTTAGGGTACCTCTGCGGTTTAGTGTTAGCGTGCGTTAGAGGGCACGAGTTAGGCTTGGTGTCCTGGTTAAGATTAGGGCACGGGTGAGGGTAAGGCTTCGGGTGAGGGTCAGGGTTAGGATTCGGGTTAGGGGTAGGGTTAGGGAATGGAGAGGGATTAGGGTACAGGTTAGGGTACGACAATGCTTAAGGGTTAGCGTAAGTGTGAGGGCACAAGTTAGTGTTGGTGTACTGGTTAAGACAACGGCACCGATGAGGGTAAGGCCTCGGAAAAGGGTCACGTTCAGGGTTTCGCTTAGGGTTAGGTTTAGGGAATGGGGAGGGATTAGGGTACAGGATAGGGTACGACAATGCTTAAGGTTTAGAGTACGTGTGAGGGCACGAGTTAGTGTTGGTGTCCTGGTTAAGATTAGGGCACGGGTGAGGGTAAGGCTTCGGGTGAAGGTCAGGGTTAGGATTCGGGTTAGGGTTAGGGTTAAGGATTGCAGAGGGATTAGGGTACGGCTTAGGGTACGACAGTACTTAAGGGTTAGCGTTCGTGTGAGGGCAAGGGTTAGTGTTAGTGTCCTGGTTAAGAATAGGGCACGGGTGAGGGTAATGCTTCAGGTGAGGGTCAGGGTTAGGATTCGGGTTAGGGTTAGGGTTAGGGAATGGGGAGGGATTAGGGTACAGTTTAGGGTACGACAACGATTAAGGGTTAGCGTACGTGTGAGGGCACAAGTTAGTGTTGGTGTCCTGGTTAAGATTAGGGCACGGGTGAGGGTAAGGTTTCTGGTGAGGGTCAGGGATAGAATTCGGGTTAGGGTTAGGGTTAGGGAATGGGGAGATATTAGGGCACAGTTTAGGGTAGCACAACGCTTAAGGTTTAGCGTACGTGTGAGGTCACTAGTTAGTGTTAGTGTACTGCTTACGATTAGGGCACGGGTGAGGGTAAGGCCTCGGAAGAGGGTCACGTTAAGGGTTAGGGTTAGGGTTAGGGTTAGGGAATGGGGATTGATTAGGGTACAGGTTAGGGTACGGCAATGGCTTAGGGTTGGCGTACGTTAGAGGGCATGGGATAGTGTTGATGTACTGGTTAAAATTAGGACACGGGTGAGGGTAAAGTTTCGGGTGAGTGTCATGGTTAGGTTTCAGGTTAGGGTTAGGGTTAGGGAATGGAGAGGGATTAGGGTACAGTTTAGGGTACCGCTGCGGGTTAGTGTTAGCGTACGTGTGAGGGCAAGAGTTAGTCTTGGTGTCCTGGTTAAGATTAGGGCACGGGTGAGGGTAAGGCTTCGGGTGAGGGTCAGGGTTAGGATTCGGGTTAGGGTTAGGGTTAGGGAATGGAGAGGGATTAGGGTACAGGTTAGGGTACGACAATGCTTAAGGGTTAGCGTAAGTGTGAGGGCACTTGTTAGTGTTGGTGTACTGGTTAAGAAAACGGCACCGATGAGGGTAAGGCCTCGTTAAAGGGTCACGTTCAGGGTTTCGCTTAGGGTTAGGGTTAGGGAATGGGGAGGGATTAGTGTACAGGATAGGGTACGGCAATGCGTTAGGGTTAGCGTACGTTTGAGGGCATGAGTTAGTGTTTGTGTACTGGTTAAGATTAGGGCATTGGTTAGGGTAGGGCAACGGAAGTGGGTCAGGTTTAGGGATGGGGTTAGGGTTAGGGGTAAGGAATGGGGAGGGATTAGAGTACAATTTAGGGTACGACAACGCTTAAGGTTTAGCGTACGTGTGAGGGCACGATTTAGTGTTGGTGTCCTGGTTAAGATTAGGGCACGGGTGAGGGTAAGGCTTCGGGTGAGGGTCAGGGTTAGGATTCGGGTTAGGGTTAGGGTTAAGGAATGCAGAGGGATTAGGGTACAGCTTAGGGTACGACAGTGCTTAAGGGTTAGCGTTCGTGTGAGGGCAAGGTTTAGTGTTAGTGTCCTGGTTAAGATTAGGGCACGGTGAGGGTAAGGCTTCAGGTGAGGGTCAGGGTTAGGATTCGGGTTAGGGTTAGGGTTAGGGAATGGGGAGATATTAGGGCACAGTTTAGGGTACCACAACGCTTAAGGTTTAGCGTACGTGTGAGGTCACTAGTTAGTGTTAGTGTACTGCTTACGATTAGGGCACGGGTGAGGGTAAGGCCTCAGAAGAGGGTCACGAAAAGGGTTAGGGTTCGGGTTAGGGTTAGGGAATGGGTTTGATTAGGGTACAGGTAAGGGTACGACAATGGCTTAGGGTTGGCGTACGTTAGAGGGCATGGGTTAGTGTTGATGTACTGGTTAAAATTAGGACACGGGTGAGGGTAAAGTTTCGGGTGAGTGTCATGGTTAGGTTTCAGGTTAGGGTTAGGGTTAGGGAATGGAGAGGGATTAGGGTACAGGTTTGGGTACCGCTGCGGTTTAGTGTTAGCGTACGTTTGAGGGCACGAGTTGGTCTTGGTTTCCTGGATAAGATTAGGGCACGGTTGAGGGTAAGGCTTCGGGTGAGGGTCAGGGTTAGGATTCGGGTTAGGGTTAGGGTTAGGGAATGGAGAGGGATTAGGGTACAGGTTAGGGTACAACAATGCTTAAGTGTTAGCGTAAGTGTGAGGGCATGAGTTAGTGTTGGTGTACTGGTTAATACAACGGCAACGATGAGGGTAAGGTCTCGGAAAAGTGTCACGTTCAGGGTTTCGCTTAGGGTTAGGGTTAGGGAATGGGGAGGGATTAGGGTACAGGATAGGGTACGAAAATGCTTAAGGGTTAGCGTACGTTTGAGGGCATGAGTTAGTGTTTGTGTACTGGTTAAGATTAGGGCATTGGTTAGGGTACGGCATCGGAAGTGGGTCAGGGTTAGGGATGGGGTTAGGGTTAGGGTTAAGGAATGGGGAGGGATTAGGGTACAATTTAGGGTACGACAACGCTTAAGGTTTAGCGTATGTGTGAGGGAACTAGTTAGTGTTGGTGTCCTGGTTAAGATTAGGGCACGGGTGAGGGTAAGGCTTCGGGTGAGGGTCAGGTTTAGGATTCGGGTTAGGGTTAGGGTTAAGGAATGGGGAGATATTAGGGCACAGTTTAGGGTACCACAACGCTTAAGGTTTAGCGTAAGTGTGAGGTCACTAGTTAGTGTTAGTGTACTGCTTACGATTAGGGCACGGTTGAGGGTAAGTCCTCGGAAGAGGGTCACGTTAAGGTTTAGGGTTAGGGTTAGGGTTAGGGAATGGGGATTGATTAGGGTACAGGTTAGGGTACGGCAATGGCTTAGGGTTGGCGTACGTTAGTGGGCATGGGTTAGTTTTGATGTACTGGTTAAAATTAGGGCACGGGTGAGGGCAAAGTTTCGGGTGAGTGTCAGGGTTAGGTTTCAGGTTAGGGTTAGGGTTAGGGAATGGAGAGGCATTAGGGTACAGGTTAGGGTACCGCTGCGGTTTGGTGTTAGCGTACGTTTGAGGGCACGAGTTAGTCTTGGTGTCCTGGTTGAGATTAGGGCACGGGTGAGGGTACGTCTTCGGGTGAGGGTCAGAGTTAGGATTCGCGTTAGGGTTAGGGTTAGGGAATGGAGAGGGATTAGGGTACAGGTTAGGGTACGACAATGCTTAAGTGTTAGCGTAAGTGTGAGGGCACGAGTTACTGTTGGTGTACTGGTTAAGACAACGGCACCGATGAGGGTAAGGCCTCGGAAAAGGGTCACGTTCAGGGTTTCGCTTAGGGTTAGGGTTAGGGAATGGGGAGGGATTAGGGTACAGGATAGGGTACAACAATGCTTAAGGGTTAGCGTACGTTTGAGGGCATGAGTTAGTGTTTGTGTACTGGTTAAGATTAGGGCATTGGTTAGGGTAGGGCATCGGAAGTGGGTCAGGTTTAGGGATGGGGTTAGGGTTAGGGTTAAGGAATTGGGAGGGATTAGGGTACAATTTAGGGTACGACAACGCTTAAGGTTTAGCGTACGTGTGAGGGCACGAGTTAGTGTTGGTGTCCTGGTTAAGATTAGGGCACGGGTGAGGGTAAGGCTTCAGGTGAGGGTCAGGGTTAGGATTCGGGTTAGGGTTAGGGTTAGGGAATGGGGAGGGATTAGGGTACAGTTTAGGGTACGACAACGATTAAGGGTTAGCCTACGTGTGATGGCACAAGTTAGTGTTGGTGTCCTGGTTAAGATTAGGGGACGGGTGAGGGTAAGGTTTCGGGTGAGGGTCAGGGATAGAATTCCGGTTAGGGTTAGGGTTAGAGAATGGGGAGATATTAGGGCACAGTTTAGGGTACCACAACGCTTAAGGTTTAGCGTACGTGTGAGGTCACTAGTTAGAGTTAGTGTACTGCTTACGATTAGGGCACGGGTGAGGGTAAGGCCTCGGAAGAGGGTCACGTTAAGGGTTAGGGTTAGGGTTAGGGTTAGGGAATGGGGATTGATTAGGGTACAGGTTAGGGTACCGCAATGGCTTAGGGTTGGCGTACGTTAGAGGGCATGGGTTAGTGTTGATGTACTGGTTAAAATTAGGACACGGGTGAGGGTAAAGTTTCGGGTGAGTGTCATGGTTAGGTTTCAGGTTAGGGTTAGGGTTAGGGAATGGAGAGGGATTAGGGTACAGGTTAGGGTACCGCTGCGGTTTAGTGTTAGCGTACGTGTGAGGGCACGAGTTAGTCTTGGTGTCCTGGTTAAGTTAGGGCACGGGTGAGGGTAAGGCTTCGGGTGAGGTTCAGGGTTAGGATTCGGGTTAGGGTTAGGGTTAGGGAATGGAGAGGGATTAGGGTACAGGTTAGGGTACGACAAAGCTTAAGGGTTAGCGTAAGTGTGAGGGCACGAGTTAGTGTTGGTGTACTGGTTAAGACAACGGCACCGATGAGGGTAAGGCCTCGGAAAAGTGTCACGTTCAGGGTTTTGCTTAGGGTTAGGGTTAGGGAATGGGGAGGGATTAGGGTACAGGATAGGGTACGACAATGCTTAAGGGTTAGCGTACGTTTGAGGGCATGAGTTAGTGTTTGTGTACTGGTTAAGAATAGGGCATTGGTTAGGGTAGGGCATCGGAGGTGGGTCAGGTTTAGGGATGGGATTAGGGTTAGGGTTAAGGAATGGGGAGGGATTAGGGTACAATTTAGGTTACGACAACGCTTAAGGTTTAGCGTACGTGTGAGGGCACGAGTTAGTGTTGGTGTCCTGGTTAAGATTAGGGCACGGGTGAGGGTAAGGCTTCGGTTGAGGGTCAGGTTTAGGATTCGGGTTAGGGTTAGGGTTAAGGAATGGGGAGATATTAGGGCACAGTTTAGGACACCACAACGCTTAAGGTTTAGCGTACGTGTGAGGTCACTATTTAGTGTTAGTGTCCTGCTTACGATTAGGGCACGGGTGAGGTTAAGGCCTCGGAAGAGGGTCACGTTAAGGGTTAGTGTTAGGGTTAGGGTTAGGGAATGGGGATTGATTAGGGTACAGGTTAGGGTACAGCAATGGCTTAGGGTTGGCGTACGTTAGAGGGCATGGGTTAGTGTTGATGTACTGGTTAAAATTAGGACACGGGTGAGGGTAAAGTTTCGGGTGAGTGTCATGGTTAGGTTTCAGGTTAGGGTTAGGGTTAGGGAATGGAGAGGGATTAGGGTACAGGTTAGGGTACCGCTGCGGTTTAGTGTTAGCGTACGTTTGAGGGCAGAAGTTAGTCTTGGTGTCCTGGTTTAGATTAGGGCACGGGTGAGGGTAAGTCTTCGGGTGAGGGTCAGAGTTAGGATTCGGGTTAGGGTTAGGGATAGGGAATGGAGAGGGATTAGGGTACAGGTTAGGGTACGACAATGCTTAAGGGTTAGCGTAAGTGTGAGGGCACGAGTTAGTGTTGGTGTACTGGTTAAGACAACGGCACCGATGAGGGTAAGGCCTCGGAAAAGGGTCACGTTCAGGGTTTCGCTTAGGGTTAGGGTTAGGGAATGGGGAGGTATTAGGGTACAGGATAGGGTACAACAATGCGTAAGGGTTAGCGTACGTTTGAGGGCATGAGTTAGTGTTTGTGTACTGGTTAAGATTAGGGCATTGGTTAGGGTAGGGCATCGCAAGTGGGTCAGGTTTAGGGATGGGGTTAGGGTTAGGGTTAAGGAATGGGGAGGGATTAGGGTACAATTTAGGGTACGACAACGCTTAACGTTTAGCGTACGTGTGAGGGCACTCGTTAGTGTTGGTGTCCTGGTTAAGATTAGGGCACGGGTGAGGGTAAGGCTTCGGGTGAGGGTCAGGTTTAGGATTCGGGTTAGGGTTAGGGTTAAGGAACGCAGAGGGATTATGGTACAGCTTAGGGTACGACAGTGCTTAAGGGTTAGCGTTCGTGTGAGGACAAGGGTTAGTGTTAGTGTCCTGGTTAAGATTAGGGCACGGGTGAGGGTAAGGCTTCAGGTGAGGGTCAGGGTTAGGATTCAGGTTAGGGTTAGGGTTAGGGAATGGGGAGGGATTAGGGTACAGTTTAGGGTACGACAACGATTAAGGGTAAGCGTACTTGTGAGGGCACAAGTTAGTGTTGGTGTCCTGGTTAAGATTAGGGCACGGGTGAGGGTAAGGTGTCGGGTGAGGGTCAGGGATAGAATTCGGGTTAGGGTTAGGGTTAGGGAATGGGGAGATATTAGGGCACAGTTTAGGGTACCACAACGCTTAAGGTTTAGCGTACGTGTGAGGTCACTAGTTAGTGTTAGTGTACTGCTTACGATTAGGGCACGGGTGAGGGTAAGGCCTCGGAAGAGGGTCACGTTAAAGGTTAGAGTTAGGGTTAGGGTTAGGGAATGGGGATTGATTAGGGTACAGTTTAGGGTACGGCAATGGCTTAGGTTTGGCGTTCGTTAGAGGGCATGAGTTAGTGTTGATGTACTGGTTAAAATTAGGACACGGGTGAGGGTAAAGTTTCGGGTGAGTGTCATGGTTAGGTTTCAGGTTAGGGTTAGGGTTAGGGAATGGAGAGGGATTAGGGTACAGGTTAGGGTACCTCTGCGGTTTAGTGTTAGCGTACGTTTGAGGGCACGAGTTAGTCTTGGTGTCCTGGTTAAGATTAGGGCACAGGTGAGGGTAAGGCTTCGGGTGAGGGTCAGGGTTAGGATTCGGGTTAGGGTTAGGGTTAGGGAATGGAGAGGGATTAGGGTACAGGTTAGGGTACGACAATGCTTTAGGGTTAGCGTAAGTGTGAGGGCACAAGTTAGTGTTGGTGTACTGGTTAAGACAACGGCACCGATGAAGGTAAGGCCTCGGAAAAGGGTCACGTTCAGGGTTTCGCTTAGGGTTAGGGTTAGGGAATGGGGAGGTATTAGGGTACAGGATAGGGTACGACAATGCTTAAGGGTTAGCGTACGTTTGAGGGCATGAGTTAGTGTTTGTGTACTGGTTAAGAATAGGGCATTGGTTAGGGTAGGGCATCGGAGGTGGGTCAGGTTTAGGGATGGGGTTAGGGTTAGGGTTAAGGAATGGGGAGGGATTAGGGTACAATTTAGGGTACGACAACGCTTAAGGTTTAGCGTACGTGTGAGGGCACGAGTTAGTTTTGGTGTCCTGGTTAAGATTAGGGCACGGGTGAGGGTAAGGCTTCGGGTGAGGGTCAGGGTTAGGATTCGGGTTAGGGTTAGGGTTAAGGAATTGGGAGATATTAGGGCACAGTTTAGGGTACCACAACGCTTAAGGTTTAGCGTACGTGTGAGGTCACTAGTTAGTGTTAGTGTACTGCTTACGATTAGGGCACGGGTGAGGGTAAGGCCTCGGAAGAGGGTCACGTTAAGGGTTAGGGTTAGGGTTAGGGTTATGGAATGGGGATTGATTAGGGTACAGGTTAGGGTACGGCAATGGCTTAGGGTTGGCGTACGTTAGAGGGCATGGGTTAGTGTTGATGTACTGGTTAAAATTAGGACACGGGTGAGGGTAAAGTTTCGGGTGAGTGTCATGGTTAGGTTTCAGGTTAGGGTTAGGGTTAGGGAATGGAGAGGGATTAGGGTACAGGTTAGGGTACCGCTGCGGTTTAGTGTTAGCGTACGTTTGAGGGCACGAGTTGGTCTTGGTTTCCTGGATAAGATTAGGGCACGGTTGAGGGTAAGGCTTCGGGTGAGGGTCAGGGTTAGGATTCGGGTTAGGGTTAGGGTTAGGGAATGGAGAGGGATTAGGGTACAGGTTAGGGTACAACAATGCTTAAGTGTTAGCGTAAGTGTGAGGGCATGAGTTAGTGTTGGTGTACTGGTTAATACAACGGCAACGATGAGGGTAAGGTCTCGGAAAAGTGTCACGTTCAGGGTTTCGCTTAGGGTTAGGGTTAGGGAATGGGGAGGGATTAGGGTACAGGATAGGGTACGAAAATGCTTAAGGGTTAGCGTACGTTTGAGGGCATGAGTTAGTGTTTGTGTACTGGTTAAGATTAGGGCATTGGTTAGGGTACGGCATCGGAAGTGGGTCAGGTTTAGGGATGGGGTTAGGGTTAGGGTTAAGGAATGGGGAGGGATTAGGGTACAATTTAGGGTACGACAACGCTTAAGGTTTAGCGTATGTGTGAGGGAACTAGTTAGTGTTGGTGTCCTGGTTAAGATTAGGGCACGGGTGAGGATAAGGCTTCGGGTGAGGGTCAGGTTTAGGATTCGGGTTAGGGTTAGGGTTAAGGAATGGGGAGATATTAGGGCACAGTTTAGGGTACCACAACGCTTAAGGTTTAGCGTAAGTGTGAGGTCACTAGTTAGTGTTAGTGTACTGCTTACGATTAGGGCACGGGTGAGGGTAAGTCCTCGGATGAGGGTCACGTTAAGGTTTAGGGTTAGGGTTAGGGTTAGGGAATGGGGATTGATTAGGGTACAGGTTAGGGTACGGCAATGGCTTAGGGTTGGCGTACGTTAGTGGGCATGGGTTAGTTTTGATGTACTGGTTAAAATTAGGGCACGGGTGAGGGCAAAGTTTCGGGTGAGTGTCAGGGTTAGGTTTCAGGTTAGGGTTAGGGTTAGGGAATGGAGAGGGATTAGGGTACAGGTTAGGGTACCGCTGCGGTTTGGTGTTAGCGTACGTTTGAGGGCACGAGTTAGTCTTGGTGTCCTGGTTAAGATTAGGGCACGGGTGAGGGTACGTCTTCGGGTGAGGGTCAGAGTTAGGATTCGCGTTAGGGTTAGGGTTAGGGAATGGAGAGGGATTAGGGTACAGGTTAGGGTACGACAATGCTTAAGGGTTAGCGTAAGTGTGAGGGCACGAGTTAGTGTTGGTGTACTGGTTAAGACAACGGCACCGATGAGGGTAAGGCCTCGGAAAAGGGTCACGTTCAGGGTTTCGCTTAGGGTTAGGGTTAGGGAATGGGGAGGGATTAGGGTACAGGATAGGGTACAACAATGCTTAAGGGTTAGCGTACGTTTGAGGGCATGAGTTAGTGTTTGTGTACTGGTTAAGATTAGGGTATTGGTTAGGGTAGGGCATCGGAAGTGGGTCAGGTTTAGGGATGGGGTTAGGGTTAGGGTTAAGGAATTGGGAGGGATTAGGGTACAATTTAGGGTACGACAACGCTTAAGGTTTAGCGTACGTGTGAGGGCACGAGTTAGTGTTGGTGTCCTGGTTAAGATTAGGGCACGGGTGAGGGTAAGGCTTCAGGTGAGGGTCAGGGTTAGGATTCGGGTTAGGGTTAGGGTTAGGGAATGGGGAGGGATTAGGGTACAGTTTAGGGTACGACAACGATTAAGGGTTAGCCTACGTGTGATGGCACAAGTTAGTGTTGGTGTCCTGGTTAAGATTAGGGCACGGGTGAGGGTAAGGTTTCGGGTGAGGGTCAGGGATAGAATTCCGGTTAGGGTTAGGGTTAGAGAATGGGGAGATATTAGGGCACAGTTTAGGGTACCACAACGCTTAAGGTTTAGCGTACGTGTGAGGTCACTAGTTAGAGTTAGTGTACTGCTTACGATTAGGGCACGGGTGAGGGTAAGGCCTCGGAAGAGGGTCACGTTAAGGGTTAGGGTTAGGGTTAGGGTTAGGGAATGGGGATTGATTAGGGTACAGGTTAGGGTACCGCAATGGCTTAGGGTTGGCGTACGTTAGAGGGCATGGGTTAGTGTTGATGTACTGGTTAAAATTAGGACACGGGTGAGGGTAAAGTTTCGGGTGAGTGTCATGGTTAGGTTTCAGGTTAGGGTTAGGGTTAGGGAATGGAGAGGGATTAGGGTACAGGTTAGGGTACCGCTGCGGTTTAGTGTTAGCGTACGTGTGAGGGCACGAGTTAGTCTTGGTGTCCTGGTTAAGTTAGGGCACGGGTGAGGGTAAGGCTTCGGGTGAGGTTCAGGGTTAGGATTCGGGTTAGGGTTAGGGTTAGGGAATGGAGAGGGATTAGGGTACAGGTTAGGGTACGACAAAGCTTAAGGGTTAGCGTAAGTGTGAGGGCACGAGTTAGTGTTGGTGTACTGGTTAAGACAACGGCACCGATGAGGGTAAGGCCTCGGAAAAGTGTCACGTTCAGGGTTTTGCTTAGGGTTAGGGTTAGGGAATGGGGAGGGATTAGGGTACAGGATAGGGTACGACAATGCTTAAGGGTTAGCGTACGTTTGAGGGCATGAGTTAGTGTTTGTGTACTGGTTAAGAATAGGGCATTTGTTAGGGTAGGGCATCGGAGGTGGGTCAGGTTTAGGGATGGGATTAGGGTTAGGGTTAAGGAATGGGGAGGGATTAGGGTACAATTTAGGTTACGACAACGCTTAAGGTTTAGCGTACGTGTGAGGGCACGAGTTAGTGTTGGTGTCCTGGTTAAGATTAGGGCACGGGTGAGGGTAAGGCTTCGGTTGAGGGTCAGGTTTAGGATTCGGGTTAGGGTTAGGGTTAAGGAATGGGGAGATATTAGGGCACAGTTTAGGGTACGACAGTGCTTAAGGGTTAGCGTTCGTGTGAGGACAAGGGTTAGTGTTAGTGTCCTGGTTAAGATTAGGGCACGGGTGAGGGTAAGGCTTCAGGTGAGGGTCAGGGTTAGGATTCAGGTTAGGGTTAGGGTTAGGGAATGGGGAGGGATTAGGGTACAGTTTAGGGTACGACAACGATTAAGGGTAAGCGTACTTGTGAGGGCACAAGTTAGTGTTGGTGTCCTGGTTAAGATTAGGGCACGGGTGAGGGTAAGGTGTCGGGTGAGGGCCAGGGATAGAATTCGGGTTAGGGTTAGGGTTAGGGAATGGGGAGATATTAGGGCACAGTTTAGGGTACCACAACGCTTAAGGTTTAGCGTACGTGTGAGGTCACTAGTTAGTGTTAGTGTACTGCTTACGATTAGGGCACGGGTGAGGGTAAGGCCTCGGAAGAGGGTCACGTTAAAGGTTAGGGTTAGGGTTAGGGTTAGGGAATGGGGATTGATTAGGGTACAGTTTAGGGTACGGCAATGGCTTAGGTTTGGCGTTCGTTAGAGGGCATGAGTTAGTGTTGATGTACTGGTTAAAATTAGGACACGGGTGAGGGTAAAGTTTCGGGTGAGTGTCATGGTTAGGTTTCAGGTTAGGGTTAGGGTTAGGGAATGGAGAGGGATTAGGGTACAGGTTAGGGTACCTCTGCGGTTTAGTGTTAGCGTACGTTTGAGGGCACGAGTTAGTCTTGGTGTCCTGGTTAAGATTAGGGCACAGGTGAGGGTAAGGCTTCGGGTGAGGGTCAGGGTTAGGATTCGGGTTAGGGTTAGGGTTAGGGAATGGAGAGGGATTAGGGTACAGGTTAGGGTACGACAATGCTTTAGGGTTACCGTAAGTGTGAGGGCACAAGTTAGTGTTGGTGTACTGGTTAAGACAACGGCACCGATGAAGGTAAGGCCTCGGAAAAGGGTCACGTTCAGGGTTTCGCTTAGGGTTAGGGTTAGGGAATGGGGAGGTATTAGGGTACAGGATAGGGTACGACAATGCTTAAGGGTTAGCGTACGTTTGAGGGCATGAGTTAGTGTTTGTGTACTGGTTAAGAATAGGGCATTGGTTAGGGTAGGGCATCGGAGGTGGGTCAGGTTTAGGGATGGGGTTAGGTTTAGGGTTAAGGAATGGGGAGGGATTAGGGTACAATTTAGGGTACGACAACGCTTAAGGTTTAGCGTACGTGTGAGGGCACGAGTTAGTTTTGGTGTCCTGGTTAAGATTAGGGCACGGGTGAGGGTAAGGCTTCGGGTGAGGGTCAGGGTTAGGATTCGGGTTAGGGTTAGGGTTAAGGAATTGGGAGATATTAGGGCACAGTTTAGGGTACCACAACGCTTAAGGTTTAGCGTACGTGTGAGGTCACTAGTTAGTGTTAGTGTACTGCTTACGATTAGGGCACGGGTGAGGGTAAGGCCTCGGAAGAGGGTCACGTTAAGGGTTAGGGTTAGGGTTAGGGTTATGGAATGGGGATTGATTAGGGTACAGGTTAGGGTACGGCAATGGCTTAGGGTTGGCGTACGTTAGAGGGCATGGGTTAGTGTTGATGTACTGGTTAAAATTAGGACACGGGTGAGGGTAATGTTTCGGGTGAGTGTCATGGTTAGGTTTCAGGTTAGGGTTAGGGTTAGGGAATGGAGAGGGATTAGGGTACAGGTTAGGGTACCGCTGCGGTTTAGTGTTAGCGTACGTTTGAGGGCACGAGTTAGTCTTGGTGTCCTGGTTAAGATTAGGGCACGGGTGAGGGTAAGTCTTCGGGTGAGGGTCAGAGTTAGGATTCGGGTTAGGGTTAGGGTTAGGGAATGGAGAGGGATTAGGGTACAGGTTAGGGTACAACAATGCTTTAGGGTTAGCGTAAGTGTGAGGGCACAAGTTAGTGTTGGTGTACTGGTTAAGACAACGGCACCGATGAGGGTAAGGCCTCGGAAAAGGGTCACGTTCAGGGTTTCGCTTAGGGTTAGGGTTAGGGAATGGGGAGGGATTATGGTACAGCATAGGGTACGACAATGCTTAAGGGTTAGCGTACGTTTGAGGGCATGAGTTAGTGTTTGTGTACTGGTTAAGAATAGGGCATTGGTTAGGGTAGGGCATCGGAGGTGGGTCAGGTTTAGGGATGGGGTTAGGGTTAGGGTTAAGGAATGGGGAGGGATCAGGGTACAATTTAGGGTACGACAACGCTTAAGGTTTAGCGTACGTGTGAGGGCACGAGTTAGTGTTGGTGTCCTGGTTAAGATTAGGGCATGGGTGAGGGTAAGGCTTCGGGTGAGGGTCAGGGTTAGGATTCGGGTTAGGGTTAGGGTTAAGGAATGGGGAGATATTAGGGCACAGTTTCGGGTACCACAACGCTTAAGGTTTAGCGTACGTGTGAGGTCAGTAGTTAGTGTTAGTGTACTGCTTACGATTAGGGCACGGGTGAGGGTAAGGCCTCGGAAGAGGGTCACGATAAGGGTTAGTGTTAGGGTTAGGGTTAGGGAATGGGGATTGATTAGGGTACAGGTTAGGGTACGGCAATGGCTTAGGGTTGGCGTACGTTAGAGGGCATGGGTTAGTGTTGATGTACTGGTTAAAATTAGGACACGGGTGAGGGTAAAGTTTCGGGTGAGTGTCATGGTTAGGTTTCAGGTTAGGGTTAGGGTTAGGGAATGGAGAGGGATTAGGGTACAGGTTAGGGTAACGCTGCAGTTTAGTGTTAGCGTATGTTTGAGGGCACGAGTTAGTCTTGGTGTCCTGGTTAAGATTAGGGCACGGGTGAGGGTAAGTCTTCGGGTGAGGGTCAGAGTTAGGATTCGGGTTAGGGTTAGGGTTAGGGAATGGGGAGGGATTTGGGTACAGGATAGGGTACAACAATGCTTAAGGGTTAGCGTACGTCTGAGGGCATGAGTTAGTGTTTGTGTACTGGTTAAGATTAGGGCATTGGTTAGGGTAGGGCATCGGAAGTGGGTCAGGTTTAGGGATGGGGTTAGGGTTAGGGTTAAGGAATCGGGAGGGATTAGGGTACAATTTAGGGTATGACAACGCTTAAGGTTTAGCGTACGTGTGAGGGCACGAGTTAGTGTTGGTGTCCTGGTTAAGATTAGGGCACGGGTGAGGGTAAGGCTTCGGGTGAGGGTCAGGGTTAGGATTCGGGTTAGGGTTAGGGTTAGGGAATGCAGAGGGATTAGGCTACAGCTCAGGGTACGACAGTGCTTAAGGGTTAGCGTTCGTGTGAGGTCAAGGGATAGTGTTAGTGTCCTGGTTAAGATTAGGGCACGGGTGAGGGTAAGGCTTCAGGTGAGTGTCAGGGTTAGGATTCGGGTTAGGGTTAGGGTTAGGGAATGGGGACGGATTAGGGTACAGTTTAGGGTACGACAACAATTAAGGGTTAGCGTACGTGTGAGGGCACAAGTTAGTGTTGGTGTACTCGTTAAGACAACGGCACCGATGAGGGTAAGGCCTCGGAAAAGGGTCACGTTCAGGGTTTCGCTTAGGGTTAGGGTTAGGGAATGGGGAGGGATTAGGGTACAGGATAGGGTACGACAATGCTTAAGGGTTAGCGTACGTTTGAGGACATGAGTTAGTGTTTGTGTACTGGTTAAGAATAGGGCATTGGTTAGGGTAGGGCATCGGAGGTGGGTCAGGTTTAGGGATGGGGTTAGGGTTAGGGTTAAGGAATGGGGAGGGATTAGGGTACAATTTAGGGTACGACAACGCTTAAGGTTTAGCGTACGTGTGAGGGCACGAGTTAGTGTTGGTGTCCTGGTTAAGATTAGGGCACGGGTGAGGGTAAGGTTTCGGGTGAGGGTCAGGGGTAGATTTCGGGTTAGGGTTAGGGTTAGGGAATGGGGAGATATTAGGGCACAGTTTAGGGTACCACAACGCTTAAAGTTTAGCGTACGTGTGAGGTCACTAGTTAGTGTTAGTGTACTGCTTACGATTAGGGCACGGGTGAGGGTAAGGCCTCGAAAGAGGGTCACGTTAAGGGTTAGGGTTAGGGTTAGGGTTAGGGAATGGGGATTGATTAGGGTACAGGTTAGGGTACGGCAATGGCTTAGGGTTGGCGTACGTTAGAGGGCATGGGTTAGTTTTGATGTACTGGTTAAAATTAGGACACGGGTGAGGGTAAAGTTTCGGGTGAGTGTCATGGTTAGGTTTCAGGTTGGGGTTAGGGTTAGGGAATGGAGAGGGATTAGGGTACAGGTTAGGGTACCGCTGCGGTTTAGTGTTAGCGTACGTTTGAGGGCACGAGTTAGTCTTGGTGTCCTGGTTAAGATTAGGGCACGGGTGAGGGTAACGCTTCGGGTGAGGGTCAGGGTTAGGATTCGGGTTAGGGTTAGGGTTAGGGAATGGAGAGGGATTAGGGTACAGGTTAGGGTACGACAATGCTTAAGGGTTAGCGTAAGTGTGAGGGCACGAGTTAGTGTTGGTGTACTGGTTAAGACAACGGAACCGATGAGGGTAAGGCCTCGGAAAAGGGTCACGTTCAGGGTTTCGCTTAGGGTTAGGGTTAGGGAATGGGGAGGGATTAGGGTACAGGATAGGGTACGACAATGCTTAAGGGTTAGCGTACGTTTGAGGGCATGAGTTAGTGTTTGTGTACTGGTTAAGATCAGGGCATTGGTTAAGGTAGGGCATCGGAAGTGGGTCAGGTTTAGGGATGGGGTTAGGGTTAGGGTTAAGGAATGGGGAGGGATTAGGATACAATTTAGGGTACGACAACGCTTAAGGTTTAGCGTAAGTGTGAGGGCACGAGTTAGTGTTGGTGTCCTGGTTAAGATTAGGGCACGGGTGAGGGTAAGGCTTCGGGTGAGGGTCAGGGTTAGGATTCGGGTTAGGGTTAGGGATAAGGAATGGGGAGATATTAGGGCACAGTTTAGGGTACCACAACGCTTAAGGTTTAGCGTACGTGTGAGGTCACTAGTTAGTGTTAGTGTACTGCTTACGATTAGGGCACGGGTGAGGGTAAGGCCTCGAAAGAGGGTCACGTTAAGGGTTAGGGTTAGGGTTAGGGTTAGGGAATGGGGATTGATTAGGGTGCAGGTTAGGGTACGGCAATGGCTTAGGGTTGGCGTACGTTAGAGGGCATGGGTTAGTTTTGATGTACTGGTTAAAATTAGGACACGGGTGAGGGTAAAGTTTCGGGTGAGTGTCATGGTTAGGTTTCAGGTTAGGGTTAGGGTTAGGGAATGGAGAGGGATTAGGGTACAGGTTAGGGTACCGCTGCGGTTTAGTGTTAGCGTACGTTTGAGGGCACGAGTTAGTCTTGGTGTCCTGGTTAAGATTAGGGCACGGGTGAGGGTAACGCTTCGGGTGAGGGTCAGGGTTAGGATTCGGGTTAGGGTTAGGGTTAGGGAATGGAGAGGGATTAGGGTACAGGTTAGGGTACGACAATGCTTAAGGGTTAGCGTAAGTGTGAGGGCACGAGTTAGTGTTGGTGTACTGGTTAAGACAACGGAACCGATGAGGGTAAGGCCTCGGAAAAGGGTCACGTTCAGGGTTTCGCTTAGGGTTAGGGTTAGGGAATGGGGAGGGATTAGGGTACAGGATAGGGTACGACAATGCTTAAGGGTTAGCGTACGTTTGAGGGCATGAGTTAGTGTTTGTGTACTGGTTAAGATCAGGGCATTGGTTAAGGTAGGGCATCGGAAGTGGGTCAGGTTTAGGGATGGGGTTAGGGTTAGGGTTAAGGAATGGGGAGGGATTAGGATACAATTTAGGGTACGACAACGCTTAAGGTTTAGCGTACGTGTGAGGGCACGAGTTAGTGTTGGTGTCCTGGTTAAGATTAGGGCACGGGTGAGGGTAAGGCTTCGGGTGAGGGTCAGGGTTAGGATTCGGGTTAGGGTTAGGGATAAGGAATGGGGAGATATTAGGGCACAGTTTAGGGTACCACAACGCTTAAGGTTTAGCGTACGTGTGAGGTCACTAGTTAGTGTTAGTGTACTGCTTACGATTAGGGCACGGGTGAGGGTAAGGCCTCGGAAGAGGGTCACGTTAAGGGTTAGGGTTAGGGTTAGGGTTAGGGAATGGGGATTGATTAGGGTACAGGTTAGGGTACGGCAATGGCTTAGGGTTGGCGTACGTTAGAGGGCATGGGTTAGTGTTGATGTACTGGTTAAAATTAGGACACGGGTGAGGGTAAAGTTTCGGGTGAGTGTCATGGTTAGGTTTCAGGTTAGGGTTGGGGTTAGGGAATGGAGAGGGATTATTGTACAGGTTAGGGTACCGCTGCGGTTTAGTGTTAGAGTACGTTTGAGGTCACGAGTTAGTCTTGGTGTCCTGGTTAAGATTAGGGCACGGGTGAGGGTAAGTCTTCGGGTGAGGGTCAGAGTTAGGATTCGGGTTAGGGTTAGGGTTAGGGAATGGGGAGGGATTTGGGTACAGGATATGGTACAACAATGCTTAAGGGTTAGCGTACGTTTGAGGGAATGAGTTAGTGTTTGTGTACTGGTTAAGATTAGGGCATTGGTTAGGGTAGGGCATCGGAAGTGGGTCAGGTTTAGGGATGGGGTTAGGGTTAGGGTTAAGGAATCGGGAGGGATTAGGGTACAATTTAGGGTACGACAACGCTTAAGGTTTAGCGTACGTATGAGGGCACGAGTTAGTTTTGGTGTCCTGGTTAAGATTAGGGCACGGGTGAGGGTAAGGCTTCGGGTGAGGGTCAGGGTTAGGATTCGGGTTAGGGTTAGGGTTAAGGAATGCAGAGGGATTAGGCTACAGCTCAGGGTACGACAGTGCTTAAGGGTTAGCGTTCGTGTGAGGGCAAGGGATAGTGTTAGTGTCTTGGTTAAGATTAGGGCACGGGTGAGGGTAAGGCTTCAGGTGAGTGTCAGGGTTAGGATTCGGGTTAGGGTTAGGGTTAGGGAATGGGGAGGGATTAGGGTACAGTTTAGGGTACGACAACAATTAAGGGTTAGCGTACGTTTGAGGGCACAAGTCAGTGTTGGTGTCCTGCTTAAGATTAGGGCACGGGTGAGGGTAAGGTTTCGGGTGAGGGTCAGGGATAGAATTCGGGTTAGGGTTAGGGTTAGGGAATGGGGAGATATTAGGGCACAGTTTAGGGTACCACAACGCTTAAGGTTTACCGTACGTGTGAGGTCACTAGTTAGTGTTAGTGTACTGCTTACGATTAGGGCACTGGTGAGGGTAAGGCCTCGGAAGAGGGTCACGTTAAGGGTTAGGGTTAGGGTTAGGGTTGGGGAATGGGGATTGATTAGGGTACAGGTTAGGGTACGGCAATGGCTTAGGGTTGGCGTTCGTTAGAGGGCAGGAGTTAGTGTTGATGTACTGGTTAAAATTCGGACACGGGTGAGGGTAAAGTTTCGGGTGAGTGTCATGGTTAGGTTTCAGGTTAGGGTTAGGGTTAGGGAATGGAGAGGGATTAGGGTACAGGTTAGGGTACCGCTGCGGTTTAGTGTTAGCGTACGTTTGAGGGCACGAGTTAGTCTTGGTGTCCTGGTTAAGATTAGGGCACGGGTGAGGGTAAGGCTTCGGGTGAGGGTCAGGGTTAGGATTCGGTTTAGGGTTAGGGTTAGGGAATGGAGAGGAATTAGGGTACAGGTTAGGGTACAACAATGCTTTAGGGTTAGCGTAAGTGTGAGGGCACAAGTTAGTGTTGGTGTACTGGTTAAGACAGCGGCACCGATGAGGGTAAGGCCTCGGAAAGGGGTCACGTTCAGGGTTTCGCTTAGGGTTAGGGTTAGGGAATGGGGAGGGATTAGGGTACAGGATAGGGTACGACAATGCTTAAGGGTTAGCGTACGTTTGAGGGCATGAGTTAGTGTTTGTGTACTGGTTAAGATCAGGGCATTGGTTAGGGTAGGGCATCGGAGGTGGGTCAGGTTTAGGGATGGGGTTAGGGTTAGGGTTAAGGAATGGGGAGGGATTAGGGTACAATTTAGGGTACGACAACGCTTAAGGTTTAGCGTACGTGTGAGGGCACGAGTTAGTGTTGGTGTCCTGGTTAAGATTAGGGCACGGGTGAGGGTAAGGCTTCGGGTGAGGGTCAGGGTTACGATTCGGGTTAGGGTTAGGGTTAAGGAATGGGGAGATATTAGGGCACAGTTTAGGGTACCACAACGCTTAAGGTTTAGCGTACGTGTGAGGTCACTAGTTAGTGTTAGTGTACTGCTTACGATTAGGGCACGGGTGAGGGTAAGGCCTCGGAAGAGGGTCACGTTAAGGGTTAGGGTTAGGGTTAGGGTTAGGGAATGGGGATTGATTAGGGTTCAGGTTAGGGTACGGCAATGGCTTAGGGTTGGCGTACGTTAGAGGGCATGGGTTAGTGTTGATGTATTGGTTAAAATTAGGACACGGGTGGGGGTAAAGTTTCGGGTGAGTGTCATGGTTAGGTTTCAGGTTAGGGATAGGGTTAGGGAATGGAGAGGGATTAGGGTACAGGTTATGGTACCGCTGCGGTTTAGTGTTAGCGTACGTTTGAGGGCACGAGTTAGTCTTGGTGTCCTGGTTAAGATTAGGGCACGGGTGAGGGTACGTCTTCGGGTGAGGGTCAGAGTTAGGATTCGCGTTAGGGTTAGGGTTAGGGAATGGAGAGGGATTAGGGTACAGGTTAGGGTACGACAATGCTTAAGGGTTAGCGTAAGTGTGAGGGCACGAGTTAGTGTTGGTGTACTGGTTAAGACAACGGCACCGATGAGGGTAAGGCCTCGGAAAAGGGTCACGTTCAGGGTTTCGCTTAGGGTTAGGGTTAGGGAATGGGGAGGTATTAGGGTACAGGATAGGGTACAACAATGCTTAAGGGTTAGCGTACGTTTGAGGGCATGAGTTAGTGTTTGTGTACTGGTTAAGATTAGGGCATTGGTTAGGGTAGGGCATCGGAAGTGGGTCAGGTTTAGGGATGGGGTTAGGGTTAGGGTTAAGGAATGGGGAGGGATTAGGGTACAATTTAGGGTACGACAACGCTTAAGGTTTAGCGTACGTGTGAGGGCACGAGTTAGTGTTGGTGTCCTGGTTAAGATTAGGGCACGGGTGAGTGTAAGGCTTCGGGTGAGGGTCAGGGTTAGGATTCGGGTTAGGGTTAGGGTTAAGGAATGCAGAGGGATTATGGTACAGCTTAGGGTACAACAGTGCTTAAGGGTTAGCGTTCGTGTGAGGGCAAGGGTTAGTGTTAGTGTCCTGGTTAAGATTAGGGCACGGGTGAGGGTAAGGTTTCGGGTGAGGGTCAGGGATAGAATTCGGGTTAGGGTTAGGGTTAGGGAATGGGGAGATATTAGGGCACAGTTTAGGGTACCACAACGCTTAAGGTTTAGCGTACGTGTGAGGTCACTAGTTAGTGTTAGTGTACTGCTTACGATTAGGGCACGGGTGAGGGTAAGGCCTCGGAAGAGGGTCACGTTAAGGGTTAGTGTTAGGGTTAGGGTTAGGGAATGGGGATTGATTAGGGTACAGGTTAGGGTACAGCAATGGCTTAGGGTTGGCGTACGTTAGAGGGCATGGGTTAGTGTTGATGTACTGGTTAAAATTAGGACACGGGTGAGGGTAAAGTTTCGGGTGAGTGTCATGGTTAGGTTTCAGGTTAGGGTTAGGGTTAGGGAATGGAGAGGGATTAGGGTACAGGTTAGGGTACCGCTGCGGTTTAGTGTTAGCGTACGTTTGAGGGCAGGAGTTAGTCTTGGTGTCCTGGTTAAGATTAGGGCACGGGTGAGGGTAAGTCTTCGGGTGAGGGTCAGAGTTAGGATTCGGGTTAGGTTTAGGGTTAGGGAATGGAGAGGGATTAGGGTACAGGTTAGGGTACGACAATGCTTAAGGGTTAGCGTAAGTGTGAGGGCACGAGTTAGTGTTGGTGTACTGGTTAAGACAACGGCACCGATGAGGGTAAGGCCTCGGAAAAGGGTCACGTTCAGGGTTTCGCTTAGGGTTAGGGTTAGGGAATGGGGAGGGATTAGGGTACAGGATAGGGTACAACAATGCGTAAGGGTTAGCGTACGTTTGAGGGCATGAGTTAGTGTTTGTGTACTGGTTAAGATTAGGGCATTGGTTAGGGTAGGGGATCGGAAGTGGGTCAGGTTTAGGGATGGGGTTAGGGTTAGGGTTAAGGAATGGGGAGGGATTAGGGTACAATTTAGGGTACGACAACGCTTAACGTTTAGCGTACGTGTGAGGGCACTAGGTAGTGTTGGTGTCCTGGTTAAGATTAGGGCACGGGTGAGGGTAAGGCTTCAGGTGAGGGTCAGGTTTAGGATTCGGGTTAGGGTTAGGGTTAAGGAATGCAGAGGGATTAGGGTACAGCTTAGGGTACGACAGTGCTTAAGGGTTAGCGTTCGTGTGAGGACAAGTGTTAGTGTTAGTGTCCTGGTTAAGATTAGGGCACGGGTGAGGGTAAGGCTTCAGGTGAGGGTCAGGGTTAGGATTCAGGTTAGGGTTAGGTTTAGGGAATGGGGAGGGATTAGGGTACAGTTTAGGGTACGACAACGATTAAGGGTTAGCGTACTTGTGAGGGCACAAGTTAGTGTTGGTGTCCTGGTTAAGATTAGGGCACGGGTGAGGGTAAGGTGTCGGGTGAGGGTCAGGGATAGAATTCGGGTTAGGGTTAGGGTTAGGGAATGGGGAGATATTAGGGCACAGTTTAGGGTACCACAACGCTTAAGGTTTAGCGTACGTGTGAGGTCACTAGTTAGTGTTAGTGTACTGCTTACGATTAGGGCACGGGTGAGGGTAAGGCCTCGGAAGAGGGTCACGTTAAAGGTTAGGGTTAGGGTTAGGGTTAGGGAATGGGGATTGATTAGGGTACAGGTTAGGGTACGGCAATGGCTTAGGTTTGGCGTTCGTTAGAGTGCATGAGTTAGTGTTGATGTACTGGTTAAAATTAGGACACGGGTGAGGGTAAAGTTTCGGGTGAGTGTCATGGTTAGGTTTCAGGTTAGGGTTAGGGTTAGGGAATGGAGAGGGATTAGGGTACAGGTTAGGGTACCTCTGCGGTTTAGTGTTAGCGTACGTTTGAGGGCACGAGTTAGTCTTGGTGTCCTGGTTAAGATTAGGGCACGGGTGAGGGTAAGTCTTCGGGTGAGGGTCAGAGTTTGGATTCGGGTTAGGGTTAGGGTTAGGGAATGGAGAGGGATTAGGGTACAGGTTAGGGTTCGACAATGCTTTAGGGTTAGCGTAAGTGTGAGGGCACAAGTTAGTGTTGGTGTACTGGTTAAGACAACGGCACCGATGAGGGTAAGGCCTCGGAAAAGGGTCACGTTCAGGGTTTCGCTTAGGGTTAGGGTTAGGGAATGGGGAGGGATTAGGGTAGAGGATAGGGTACGACAATGCTTAAGGGTTAGCGTACGTTTGAGGGCATTAGTTAGTGTTTGTGTACTGGTTAAGAATAGGGCATTGGTTAGGGTAGGGCATCGGAGGTGGGTCAGGTTTAGGGATGGGGTTAGGGTTAGGCTTAAGGAATGGGGAGGGATTAGGGTACAATTTAGGGTACGACAACGCTTAAGGTTTAGCGTACGTGTGAGGGCACGAGTTAGTGTTGGTGTCCTGGTTAAGATTAGGGCACGGGTGAGTGTAAGGCTTCGGGTGAGGGTCAGGGTTAGGATTCGGGTTAGGGTTAGGGTTAAGGAATGCAGAGGGATTATGTTACAGCTTAGGGTACGACAGTGCTTAAGGGTTAGCGTTCGTGTGAGGGCAAGGGTTAGTGTTAGTGTCCTGGTTAAGATTAGGGCACGGGTGAGGGTAAGGTTTCGGGTGAGGGTCAGGGATAGAATTCGGGTTAGGGTTAGGGTTAGGGAATGGGGAGATATTAGGGCACAGTTTAGGGTACCACAACGCTTATGGTTTAGCGTTCGTGTGAGGTCACTAGTTAGTGTTAGTGTACTGTTTAGGATTAGGGCACGGGTGAGGCTAAGGCCTCGGAAGAGGGTCACGTTAAGGGTTAGGGTTAGGGTTAGGGTTAGGGAATGGGGATTGATTAGGGTACAGGTTAGGGTACGGCAATGGATTAGGGTTGGCGTTCGTTAGAGGGCATGAGTTAGTGTTGATGTACTGGTTAAAATTAGGACACGGGTGAGGGTAAAGTTTCGGGTGAGTGTCATGGTTAGGTTTCAGGTTAGGGTTAGGGTTAGGGAATGGAGAGGGATTAGGGTACAGGTTAGGGTACCGCTGCGGTTTTGTGTTAGCGTACGTTTGAGGGCACGAGTTAGTCTTGGTGTCCTGGTTAAGATTAGGGCACGGGTGAGGGTAAGGCTCCGGGTGAGGGTCAGGGTTAGGATTCGGGTTAGGGTTAGGGTTAGGGAATGGAGAGGGATTAGGGTACAGGTTAGGGTACGACAATGCTTAAGGGTTAGCGTAAGTGTGAGGGCACAAGTTAGTGTTGGTGTACTGGTTAAGACAACGGCACCGATGAGGGTAAGGCCTCGGAAAAGGGTCACGTTCAGGGTTTCGCTTAGGGTTAGGGTTAGGGAATGGGGAGGGATTAGGGTACAGGATAGGGTACGACAATGCTTAAGGGTTAGCGTACGTTTGAGGGCATGAGTTAGTGTTTGTGTACTGGTTAAGAATAGGGCATTGGTTAGGGTAGGGCATCGGAGGTGGGTCAGGTTTAGGGATGGGATTAGGGTTAGGGTTAAGGAATGGGGAGGGATTAGGGTACAATTTAGGGTACGACAACGCTTAAGCTTTAGCGTACGTGTGAGGGCACGAGTTAGTGTTGGTGTCCTGGTTAAGATTAGGGCACGGGTGAGGGTAAGGCTTCGGTTGAGGTTCAGGATTAGGATTCGGGTTAGGGTTAGGGTTAAGGAATGGGGAGATATTAGGGCACAGTTTAGGGTACCACAACGCTTAAGGTTTAGCGTACGTGTGAGGTCACTAGTTAGTGTTAGTGTACTGCTTACGATTAGGGCACGGGTGAGGGTAAGGCCTCGGAAGAGGGTCACGTTAAGGGTTAGTGTTAGGGTTAGGGTTAGGGAATGGGGATTGATTAGGGTACAGGTTAGGGTACAGCAATGGCTTAGGGTTGGCGTACGTTAGAGGGCATGGGTTAGTGTTGATGTACTGGTTAAAATTAGGACACGGGTGAGGGTAAAGTTTCGGGTGAGTGTCATGGTTAGGTTTCAGGTTAGGGTTAGGGTTAGGGAATGGAGAGGGATTAGGGTACAGGTTAGGGTACCGCTGCGGTTTAGTGTTAGCGTACGTTTGAGGGCAGGAGTTAGTCTTGGTGTCCTGGTTAAGATTAGGGCACGGGTGAGGGTAAGTCTTCGGGTGAGGGTCAGATTTAGGATTCGGGTTAGGGTTAGGGTTAGGGAATGGAGAGGGATTAGGGTACAGGTTAGGGTACGACAATGCTTAAGGGTTAGCGTAAGTGTGAGGGCACGAGTTAGTGTTGGTGTACTGGTTAAGACAACGGCACCGATGAGGGTAAGGCCTCGGAAAAGGGTCACGTTCAGGGTTTCGCTTAGGGTTAGGGTTAGGGAATGGGGAGGTATTAGGGTACAGGATAGGGTACAACAATGCGTAAGGGTTAGCGTACGTTTGAGGGCATGAGTTAGTGTTTGTGTACTGGTTAAGATTAGGGCATTGGTTAGGGTAGGGCATCGCATGTGGGTCAGGTTTAGGGATGGGGTTAGGGTTAGGGTTAAGGAATGGGGAGGGATTAGGGTACAATTTAGGGTACGACAACGCTTAACGTTTAGCGTACGTGTGAGGGCACTAGGTAGTGTTGGTGTCCTGGTTAAGATTAGGGCACGGGTGAGGGTAAGGCTTCAGGTGAGGGTCAAGTTTAGGATTCGGGTTAGGGTTAAGGTTAAGGAATGCAGAGGGATTATGGTACAGCTTAGGGTACAACAGTGCTTAAGGGTTAGCGTTCGTGTGAGGACAAGGGTTAGTGTTAGTGTCCTGGTTAAGATTAGGGCACGGGTGAGGGTAAGGCTTCAGGTGAGGGTCAGGGTTAGGATTCAGGTTACGGTTAGGTTTAGGGAATGGGGAGGGATTAGGGTACAGTTTAGGGTACGACAACGATTAAGGGTTAGCGTACTTGTGAGGGCAGAAGTTAGTGTTGGTGTCCTGGTTAAGATTAGGGCACGGGTGAGGGTAAGGTGTCGGGTGAGGGTCAGGGATAGAATTCGGGTTAGGGTTAGGGTTAGGGAATGGGGAGATATTAGGGCACAGTTTAGGGTACCACAACGCTTAAGGTTTAGCGTACGTGTGAGGTCACTAGTTAGTGTTAGTGTACTGCTTACGATTAGGGCACGGGTGAGGGTAAGGCCTCGGAAGAGGGTCACGTTAAAGGTTAGGGTTAGGGTTAGGGTTAGGGAATGGGGATTGATTAGGGTACAGGTTAGGGTACGGCAATGGCTTAGGTTTGGCGTTCGTTAGAGTGCATGAGTTAGTGTTGATGTACTGTTTAAAATTAGGACACGGGTGAGGGTAAAGTTTCGGGTGAGTGTCATGGTTAGGTTTCAGGTTAGGGTTAGGGTTAGGGAATGGAGAGGGATTAGGGTACAGGTTAGGGTACCTCTGCGGTTTAGTGTTAGCGTACGTTTGAGGGCACGAGTTAGTCTTGGTGTCCTGGTTAAGATTAGGCCACGGGTGAGGGTAAGTCTTCGGGTGAGGGTCAGAGTTAGGATTCGGGTTAGGGTTAGGGTTAGGGAATGGAGAGGGAATAGGGTACAGGTTAGGGTTCGACAATGCTTTATGGTTAGCGTAAGTGTGAGGGCACAAGTTAGTGTTGGTGTACTGGTTAAGACAACGGCACCGATGAGGGTAAGGCCTCGGAAAAGGGTCACGTTCAGGGTTTCGCTTAGGGTTAGGGTTAGGGAATGGGGAGGGATTAGGGTACAGGATAGGGTACGACAATGCTTAAGGGTTAGCGTACGTTTGAGGGCATGAGTTAGTGTTTGTGTACTGGTTAAGAATAGGGCATTGGTTAGGGTAGGGCATCGGAGGTGGGTCAGGTTTAGGGATGGGGTTAGGGTTAGGGTTAAGGAATGGGGAGGGATTAGGGTACAATTTAGGGTACGACAACGCTTAAGGTTTAGCGTATGTGTGAGGGCACGAGTTAGTTTTGGTGTCCTGGTTAAGATTAGGACATGGGTGAGGGTAAGGCTTCGGGTGAGGGTCAGGGTTAGGATTCGGGTTAGGGTTAGGGTTAAGGAATGGGGAGATATTAGGGCACAGTTTCGGGTACCACAACGCTTAAGGTTTAGCGTACGTGTGAGGTCACTAGTTAGTGTTAGTGTACTGCTTACGATTAGGGCACGGGTGAGGGTAAGGCCTCGGAAGAGGGTCACGATAAGGGTTAGGGTTAGGGTTAGGGTTAGGGAATGGGGATTGATTAGGGTACAGGTTAGGGTACGGCAATGGCTTAGGGTTGGCGTACGTTAGAGGGCATGGGTTAGTGTTGATGTACTGGTTAAAATTAGGACACGGGTGAGGGTAAAGTTTCGGGTGAGAGTCATGGTTAGGTTTCAGGTTAGGGTTAGGGTTAGGGAATGGAGAGGGATTAGGGTACAGGTTAGGGTAACGCTGCGGTTTAGTGTTAGCGTACGTTTGAGGGCACGAGTTAGTCTTGGTGTCCTGGTTAAGATTAGGGCACGGGTGAGGGTAAGTCTTCGGGTGAGGGTCAGAGTTAGGATTCGGGTTAGGGTTAGGGTTAGGGAATGGGGAGGGATTTGGGTACAGGATAGGGTACAACAATGCTTAAGGGTTAGCGTACGTTTGAGGGCATGATTTAGTGTTTGTGTACTGGTTAAGATTAGGGCATTGGTTAGGGTAGGGCATCGGAAGTGGGTCAGGTTTAGGGATGGGGTTAGGGTTAGGGTTAAGGAATCGGGAGGGATTAGGGTACAATTTAGGGTACGACAACGCTTAAGGTTTAGCGTACGTGTGAGGGCACGAGTTAGTGTTGGTGTCCTGGTTAAGATTAGGGCACGGGTGAGGGTAAGGCTTCGGGTGAGGGTCAGGGTTAGGATTCGGGTTAGGGTTAGGGTTAAGGAATGCAGAGGGATTAGGCTACAGCTCAGGGTACGACAGTGCTTAAGGGTTAGCGTTCGTGTGAGGTCAAGGGATAGTGTTAGTGTCCTGGTTAAGATTAGGGCACGGGTGAGGGTAAGGCTTCAGGTGAGTGTCAGGGTTAGGATTCGGGTTAGGGTTAGGGTTAGGGAATGGGGAGGGATTATTGTACAGTTTAGGGTACGACAACAATTAAGGGTTAGCGTACGTGTGAGGGCACAAGTTAGTGTTGGTGTACTGGTTAAGACAACGGCACCGATGAGGGTAAGGCCTCGGAAAAGGGTCACGTTCAGGGTTTCGCTTAGGGTTAGGGTTAGGGAATGGGGAGGGATTAGGGTACAGGATAGGGTACGACAATGCTTAAGGGTTAGCGTACGTTTGAGGGCATGAGTTAGTGTTTGTGTACTGGTTAAGAATAGGGCATTGGTTAGGGTAGGGCATCGGAGGTGGGTCAGGTTTAGGGATGGGGTTAGGGTTAGGGTTAAGGAATGGGGAGGGATTAGGGTACAATTTAAGGTACGACAACGCTTAAGGTTTAGCGTACGTGTGAGGGCACGAGTTAGTGTTGGTGTCCTGGTTAAGATTAGGGCACGGGTGAGGGTAAGGCTTCGGGTGAGGGTCAGGGTTAGGATTCGGGTTAGGGTTAGGGTTAAGGAATGGGGAGATATTAGGGCACAGTTTAGGGTACCACAACGCTTAAGGTTTAGCGTACGTGTGAGGTCACTAGTTAGTGTTAGTGTACTGCTTACGATTAGGGCACGGGTGAGGGTAAGGCCTCGGAAGAGGGTCACGTTAAGGGTTAGGGTTAGGGTTAGGGTTAGGGAATGGGGATTGATTAGGGTACAGGTTAGGGTACGGCAATGGCTTAGGGTTGGCGTACGTTAGAGGGCATGGGTTAGTGTTGATGTACTGGTTAAAATTAGGACACGGGTGAGGGTAAAGTTTCGGGTGAGTGTCATGGTTAGGTTTCAGGTTAGGGTTAGGTTTAGGGAATGGAGAGGGATTAGGGTACAGGTTAGGGTACCGCTGCGGTTTAGTGTTAGCGTACGTTTGAGGGCACGAGTTAGTCTTGGTGTCCTGGTTAAGATTAGGGCACGGGTGAGGGTAAGGCTTCGGGTGAGGGTCAGGGTTAGGATTCGGGTTAGCGTTAGGGTTAGGGAATAGAGAGGGATTAGGGTACAGGTTAGGGTACGACAATGCTTAAGGGTTAGCGTAAGTGTGAGGGCACGAGTTAGTGTTGGTGTACTGGTTAAGACAAGGGCACCGATGAGGGTAAGGCCTCGGAAAAGGGTCACGTTCAGGGTTTCGCTTAGGGTTAGGGTTAGGGAATGGGGAGGGATTAGGGTACAGGATAGGGTACGACAATGCTTAAGGGTTAGAGTACGTTTGAGGGCATGAGTTAGTGTTTGTGTACGGGTCAAGATTAGGGCATTGGTTAGGGTAGGGCATCGGAAATGGGTCAGGTTTAGGGATGGGGTTAGGGTTAGGGTTAAGGAATGGGGAGGGATTAGGGTACAATTTAGGGTACGACAACGCTTAAGTTTTAGCGTACGTGTGAGGGCACGAGTTAGTGTTGGTGTCCTGTTTAAGATTAGGGCACGGGTGAGGGTAAGGCTTCGGGTGAGGGTCAGGTTTAGGATTCGGGTTAGGGTTAGGGTTAAGGAATGCAGAGGGATTAGGGTACAGCTTAGGGTACGACAACGATTAAGGGTTAGCGTACGTGTGAGTGCACAAGTTAGTGTTGGTGTCCTGGTTAAGATTAGGGCACGGGTGAGGGTAAGGTTTCGGGTGAGGGTCAGGGATAGAATTCGGGTTAGGGTTAGGGTTAGGGAATGGGGAGATATTAGGGCACAGTTTAGGGTACACAACGCTTAAGGTTTAGCATACGTGTGAGGTCACTAGTTAGTGTTAGTGTACTGCTTACGATTAGGGCACGGGTGAGGGTAAGGCGTCGGAAGAGGGTCACGTTAAGGGTTAGGGTTAGGGTTAGGGTTAGGGAATGGGAATTGATTAGGGTACAGGTTAGGGTATGGCAATGGCTTGGGGTTGGCGTACGTTAGAGGGCATGGGTTAGTGTTGATGTACTGGTTAAAATTAGGACACGGGTGAGGGTAAAGTTTCGGATGAGTGTCATGGTTAGGTTTCAGTTTAGGGTTAGGGTTAGGGAATGGAGAGGGATTAGGGTACAGGTTAGGGTACCGCTGCGGTTTAGTGTTAGCGTACGTTTGAGGGCACGAGTTAGTCTTGGTGTCCTGGTTAAGATTAGGGCACGGGTGAGGGTAAGGCTTCGGGTGAGGGTCAGGGTTAGGATTCGGGTTAGGGTTAGGGTTAGGGCATGGAGAGGGATTAGGGTACAGTTTAGGTTACGACAATGCTTAAGGGTTAGCATAAGTGTGAGGGCACGAGTTAGTGTTGGTGTACTGGTTAAGACAACGGCACCGATGAGGGTAAGGCCTCGGAAAAAGGTCCCGTTCAGTGTTGCGCTTAGTGTTAGGGTTAGGGAATGGGGAGGGATTAGGGTACAAGATAGGGTACGACAATGCTTAAGGGTTAGCGTACGTTTGAGGGCATGAGTTAGTGTTTGTGTACTGGTTAAGATTAGGGCATTGGTTAGGGTAGGGCATCGTAAGTGGGTCAGGTTTAGGGATGGGGTAAGGGTTAGGGTTCAGGAATGGGGAGGGATTAGGGTACAATTTAGGGTACGACAACGCTTAAGGTTTAGCGTACGTGTGAGGGCACGAGTTAGTGTTGGTGTCCTGGTTAAGATTAGGGCACGGGTGAGGGTAAGGCTTCGGGTGAGGGTCAGGGTTAGGATTCGGTTTAGGGTTAGGGTTAAGGAATGCAGAGGGATTACGGTACAGCTTAGGGTTCGAAAGTGCTTAAGGGTTAGCGTTCGTGTGAGGGCAAGGGTTAGTGTTAGTGTCCTGGTTAAGATTAGGGCACGGGTGAGGGTAAGGCTTCAGGTGAGGGTCAGGGTTAGGATTCGGGTTAGGGTTAGGGTTAGGGAATGGGGAGGGATTAGGGTACAGTTGAGGGTACGACAACGATTAAGGGTTAGCATACGTGTGAGGGCACAAGTTAGTGTTGGTGTCCTGGTTAAGATTAGGGCACGGGTGAGGGTAAGGTTTCGGGTGAGGGTCAGGGATAGAATTCGGGTTAGGGTTAGTGTTAGGGAATGGGGAGATATTAGGGCACAGTTTAGGGTACCACAACGCTTAAGGTTTTGCGTACGTGTGAGGTCACTAGTTAGTGTTAGTGTACTGCTTACGATTAGGGCACGGGTGAGGGTAAGGCCTCAGAAGAGTGTCACGTTAAGGGTTAGGGTTAGGGTTAGGGAATGGGGATTGATTAGGGTACAGGTTAGGTTACGGCAATGGCTTAGGGTTGGCGTACGTTAGAGGGCATGGGTTAGTGTTGATGTACTGGTTAAAATTAGGACACGGGTGAGGGTAAAGTTTCGGGTGAGTGTCATGGTTAGGTTTCAGGTTAGGGTTAGGGTTAGGGAATGGAGAGGGATTAGGATACAGGTTAGGGTACCGCTGCGGTTTAGTGTTAGCGTACGTTTGAGGGCACGAGTTAGTCTTGGTGTCCTGGTTAAGATTAGGGCACGGGTGAGGGTAAGGCTTCGGGTGAGGGTCAGGGTTAGGATTCGGGTTAGGGTTAGGGTTAGGGAATGGGGAGGGATTAGGGTACAGTTTAGGGTACGACAACGATTAAGGGTTAGCATACGTGTGAGGGCACAAGTTAGTGTTGGTGTCCTGGTTAAGATTAGGGCACGGGTGAGGGTAAGGTTTCGGGTGAGGGTCAGGGATACAATTCGGGTTAGGGTTAGGGTTAGGGAATGGGGAGGTATTAGGGCACAGTTTAGGGTACCACAACGCTTAAGGTTTAGCGTACGTGTGAGGTCACTAGTTAGTGTTAGTGTACTGCTTACGATTAGGGCACGTGTGAGGGTAAGGACTCGGAAGAGTGTCACGTTAAGGGTTAGGGTTAGGGTTAGGGTTAGGGAATGGGGATTGATTAGGGTACAGGTTAGGTTACGGCAATGGCTTAGGGTTGGCGTACGTTAGAGGGCATGGGTTAGTGTTGATGTACTGGTTAAAATTAGGACACGGGTGAGGGTAAAGTTTCGGGTGAGTGTCATGGTTAGGTTTCAGGTTAGGGTTAGGGTTAGGGAATGGAGAGGGATTAGGGTACAGGTTAGGGTACCGCTGCGGTTTAGTGTTAGCGTACGTTTGAGGGCACGAGTTAGTCTTGGTGTCCTGGTTAAGATTAGGGCACGGGTGAGGGTAAGGCTTCGGGTGAGGGTCAGGGTTAGGATTCGGGTTAGGGTTAGGGTTAGGGAATGGAGAGGGATTAGGGTACAGGTTAGGGTACGACAATGCTTAAGGGTTAGCGTAAGTGTGAGGGCACGAGTTAGTGTTGGTGTACTGGTTAAGACAAGGGCACCGATGAGGGTAAGGCCTCGGAAAAGGGTCACGTTCAGGGTTTCGCTTAGGGTTAGGGTTAGGGAATGGGGAGGGATTAGGGTACAGGATAGGGTACGACAATGCTTAAGGGTTAGCGTACGTTTGAGGGCATGAGTTAGTGTTTGTGTACTGGTTAAGATTAGGGCATTGGTTAGGGTAGGGCATCGGAAGTGGGTCAGGTTTAGGGATGGGGTTAGGGTTAGGGTTAAGGAATGGGGAGGGATTAGGGTACAATTTAGGGTACGAGAACGCTTAAGGTTTAGAGTACGTGTGAGGGCACGAGTTAGTGTTGGTGTCCTGGTTAAGATTAGGGCACGGGTGAGGGTAAGGCTTCGGGTGAGGGTCAGGGTTAGGATTCGGGTTAGGGTTAGGGTTAAGGAATGCAGAGGGATTAGGGTACAGCTTAGGGTACTACAGTGCTTAAGGGTTAGCTTTCGTGTGACGGCAAGGGTTAGTGTTAGTGTCCTGGTTAAGATTAGGGCACGGGTGAGGGTAAGGCTTCAGGTGAGGGTCAGGGTTAGGATTCGGGTTAGGGTTAGGGTTAGGGAATGGGGAGGGATTAGGGTACAGTTTAGGGTACGACAACGATTAAGGGTTAGCGTACGTGTGAGGGCACAAGTTAGTGTTGGTGTCCTGGTTAAGATTAGGGCACGGGTGCGGGTAAGGTTTCGGGTGAGGGTCAGGGATAGAATTCAGGTTAGGGTTAGGGAATGGGGAGATATTAGTGCACAGTTTAGGGTACCACAACGCTTAAAGATTAGCGTACGTGTGAGGTCACTAGTTAGTGTTAGTGTACTGCTTACGATTAGGGCACGGGTGAGGGTAAGGCCTCGGAAGAGGGTCACGTTAAGGGTTAGGGTTAGGGTTAGGGTTAGGGAATGGGGATTGATTAGGGTACAGGTTAGGGTACGGCAATGGCTTAGGGTTGGCGTACGTTAGAGGGCATGGGTTAGTGTTGATGTACTGGTTAAAATTAGGACACGGGTGAGGGTAAAGTTTCGGGTGAGTGTCATGGTTAGGTTTCAGGTTAGGGTTAGGGTTAGGGAATGGAGAGGGATTAGGGTACAGGTTAGGGTACCGCTGCGGTTTAGTGTTAGCGTACGTTTGAGGGCACGAGTTAGTCTTGGTGTCCTGGTTAAGATTAGGGCACGGGTGAGGGTAAGGCTTCGGGTGAGGGTCAGGGTTAGGATTCGGGTTAGGGTTAGGGTTAGGGAATGGAGAGGGATTAGGGTACAGGTTAGGGTACGACAATGCTTAAGGGTTAGCGTAAGTGTGAGGGCACGAGTTAGTGTTGGTGTACTGGTTAAGACAAGGGCACCGATGAGGGTAAGGCCTCGGAAAAGGGTCACGTTCAGGGTTTCGCTTAGGGTTAGGGTTAGGGAATGGGGAGGGATTAGGGTACAGGATAGGGTACGACAATGCTTAAGGGTTAGCGTACGTTTGAGGGCATGAGTTAGTGTTTGTGTACTGGTTAAGATTAGGGCATTGGTTAGGGTAGGGCATCGGAAGTGGGTCAGGTTTAGGGATGGGGTTAGGGTTAGGGTTAAGGAATGGGGAGGGATTAGGGTACAATTTAGGGTACGAGAACGCTTAAGGTTTAGAGTACGTGTGAGGGCACGAGTTAGTGTTGGTGTCCTGGTTAAGATTAGGGCACGGGTGAGGGTAAGGCTTCGGGTGAGGGTCAGGGTTAGGATTCGGGTTAGGGTTAGGGTTAAGGAATGCAGAGGGATTAGGGTACAGCTTAGGGTACTACAGTGCTTAAGGGTTAGCTTTCGTGTGACGGCAAGGGTTAGTGTTAGTGTCCTGGTTAAGATTAGGGCACGGGTGAGGGTAAGGCTTCAGGTGAGGGTCAGGGTTAGGATTCGGGTTAGGGTTAGGGTTAGGGAATGGGGAGGGATTAGGGTACAGTTTAGGGTACGACAACGATTAAGGGTTAGCGTACGTGTGAGGGCACAAGTTAGTGTTGGTGTCCTGGTTAAGATTAGGGCACGGGTGCGGGTAAGGTTTCGGGTGAGGGTCAGGGATAGAATTCAGGTTAGGGTTAGGGAATGGGGAGATATTAGTGCACAGTTTAGGGTACCACAACGCTTAAAGATTAGCGTACGTGTGAGGTCACTAGTTAGTGTTAGTGTACTGCTTACGATTAGGGCACGGGTGAGGGTAAGGCCTCGGAAGAGGGTCACGTTAAGGGTTAGGGTTAGGGTTAGGGTTAGGGAATGGGGATTGATTAGGGTACAGGTTAGGGTACGGCAATGGCTTAGGGTTGGCGTACGTTAGAGGGCATGGGTTAGTGTTGATGTACTGGTTAAAATTAGGACACGGGTGAGGGTAAAGTTTCGGGTGAGTGTCATGGTTAGGTTTCAGGTTACGATTAGGGTTAGGGAATGGAGAGGGATTAGGGTACAGGTTAGGGCACCGCTGCGGTTTAGTTTTAGCGTACGTTTGAGGGCACGAGTTAGTCTTGGTGTCCTGGTTAAGATTAGGGCACGGGTGAGCGTAAGGCTTCAGGTGAGGGTCACGGTTAGGATTCGGGTTAGGGTTAGGGTTAGGGAATGGGGAGGGATTAGGGTACAGTTTAGGGTACGACAATGATTAAGGGTTAGCGTACGTGTGAGGGCACAAGTTAGTGTTGGTGTCCTGGTTAAGATTAGGGCACGGGTGAGGGTAATGTTTCGGGTGAGGGTCAGGGATAGAATTCGGGTTAGGGTTAGGTTTAGGGAATGGGGAGATATTAGGGCACAGTTTAGGGTACCACAACGCTTAAGGTTTAGCGTACGTGTGAGGTCACTAGTTAGTGTTAGTCTACTGCTTACGATTAGGGCACGGGTGAGGGTAAGGCCTCGGAAGAGGGTCACGTTAAGGGTTAGGGTTAGGGTTAGGGTTAGGGAATGGGGATTGATTAGGGTACAGGTTAGGGTACGGCAATGGCTTAGGGTTGGCGTACGTTAGAGGGCATGGGTTAGTGTTGATGTACTGGTTAAAATTAGGACACAGGTGAGGGTAAAGTTTCGGGTGAGTGTCATGGTTAGGTTTCAGGTTAGGGTTAGAGTTAGGGAATGGAGAGGGATTAGGGTACAGTTTAGGGAACCGCTGCGGTTTAGTGTTAGCGTACGTTTGAGGGCACGAGTTAGTCTTAGTGTCCTGGTTAAGATTAGGGAACGGGTGAGGGTAAGGCTTCGGGTGAGGGTCAGGGTTAGGATTCGGGTTAGGGTTAGGGTTAGGGAATGGACAGGGATTAGGGTACAGGTTAGGGTACGACAATGCTTAAGGGTTAGCGTAAGTGTGAGGGCATGAGTTAGTGTTGGTGTACTGGTTAAGACAACGGCACCGATGAGGGTAAGGCCTCGGAAATGGGTCACGTTCAGGGTTTCGCTTAGGGTTAGGGTTAGGGAATGGGGAGGGATTAGGGTACAGGATAGGGTACAACAATGCTTAAGGGTTAGCGTACGTTTGAGGGCATGAGTTAGTGTTTGTGTACTGGTTAAGATTAGGGCATTGGTTAGGGTAGGGCATCGGAAGTGGGTCAGGTTTAGGGATGGGATTAGGGTTAGGGTTAAGGAATGGGGAGGGATTAGGGTACAATTTAGGGTACGAAAACGCTTAAGGTTTAGCGTATGTGTGAGGGCACGAGTTAGTGTTGTTGTCCTGGTTAAGATTAGGGCACGGGTGAGGGTAAGGCTTCGGGTGAGGGTCAGGGTTAGGATTCGGGTTAGGGTTAGGTTTAAGAAATGCAGAGGGATTAGGGTACAGCTTAGTGTATGACAACGATTAAGGGTTAGCGTACGTGTGAGGGCACAAGTTAGTGTTGGTGTCCTGGTTAAGATTAGGGCACGGGTGAGGGTAAAGTTTCAGGTGAGGGTCAGGGATAGAATTCGGGTTAGGGTTAGGGTTAGGGAATGGGGAGATATTAGGGCACAGTTTAGGGTACCACAACGCTTAAAGATTAGCGTACGTGTGAGGTCACTAGTTAGTGTTAGTGTACTGCTTACGATTAGGGCACGGGTGAGGGTAAGGCCTCGGAAGAGGGTCACGTTAAGGGTTAGGGTTAGGGTTAGGGTTAGGGAATGGGGATTGATTAGGGTACAGGTTAGGGTACGGCAATGGCTTAGGGTTGGCGTACGTTAGAGGGCATGGGTTAGTGTTGATGTACTGGTTAAAATTAGGACACGGGTGAGGGTAAAGTTTCGGGTGAGTGTCATGGTTAGGTTTCAGGTTAGGGTTAGGGTTAGGGAATGGAGAGGGATTAGGGTACATGTTAGGGTACCGCTGCGGTTTAGTTTTAGCGTACGTTTGAGGGCACGAGTTAGTCTTGGTGTCCTGGTTAAGATTATTGCACGGGTGAGGGTAAGGCTTCAGGTGAGGGTCATGGTTAGGATTCGGGTTAGGGTTAGGGTTAGGGAATGGGGAGGGATTAGGGTACAGTTTAGGGTACGAAAATGATTAAGGGTTAGCGTACGTGTGAGGGCACAAGTTAGTGTTGGTGTCCTGGTTAAGATTAGGGCACGGGTGAGGGTAATGTTTCGGGTGAGGGTCAGGGATAGAATTCGGGTTAGGGTTAGGGTTAGGGAATGGGGAGATATTAGGGCACAGTTTAGGGTACCACAACGCTTAAGGTTTAGCGTACTTGTGAGGTCACTAGTTAGTGTTAGTCTACTGCTTACGATTAGGGCACGGGTGAGGGTAAGGCCTCGGAAGAGGGTCACGTTAAGGGTTAGGGTTAGGGTTAGGGTTAGGGAATGGGGATTGATTAGGGTACAGGTTAGGGTACGGCAATGGCTTAGGGTTGGCGTACGTTAGAGGGCATGGGTTAGTGTTGATGTACTGGTTAAAATTAGGACACGGGTGAGGGTAAAGTTTCGGGTGAGTGTCATGGTTAGGTTTCAGGTTAGGGTTAGGGTTAGGGAATGGAGAGGGATTAGGGTACAGGTTAGGGTACCGCTGCGGTTTAGTGTTAGCGTACGTTTGAGGGCAGGAGTTAGTCTTGGTGTCCTGGTTAAGATTAGGGCACGGGTGAGGGTAAGTCTTCGGGTGAGGGTCAGAGTTAGGATTCGGGTTAGGTTTAGGGTTAGGGAATGGAGAGGGATTAGGGTACAGGTTAGGGTACGACAATGCTTAAGGGTTAGCGTAAGTGTGAGGGCACGAGTTAGTGTTGGTGTACTGGTTAAGACAACGGCACCGATGAGGGTAAGGCCTCGGAAAAGGGTCACGTTCAGGGTTTCGCTTAGGGTTAGGGTTAGGGAATGGGGAGGGATTAGGGTACAGGATAGGGTACAACAATGCGTAAGGGTTAGCGTACGTTTGAGGGCATGAGTTAGTGTTTGTGTACTGGTTAAGATTAGGGCATTGGTTAGGGTAGGGGATCGGAAGTGGGTCAGGTTTAGGGATGGGGTTAGGGTTAGGGTTAAGGAATGGGGAGGGATTAGGGTACAATTTAGGGTACGACAACGCTTAACGTTTAGCGTACGTGTGAGGGCACTAGGTAGTGTTGGTGTCCTGGTTAAGATTAGGGCACGGGTGAGGGTAAGGCTTCAGGTGAGGGTCAGGTTTAGGATTCGGGTTAGGGTTAGGGTTAAGGAATGCAGAGGGATTAGGGTACAGCTTAGGGTACGACAGTGCTTAAGGGTTAGCGTTCGTGTGAGGACAAGTGTTAGTGTTAGTGTCCTGGTTAAGATTAGGGCACGGGTGAGGGTAAGGCTTCAGGTGAGGGTCAGGGATAGGATTCAGGTTAGGGTTAGGTTTAGGGAATGGGGAGGGATTAGGGTACAGTTTAGGGTACGACAACGATTAAGGGTTAGCGTACTTGTGAGGGCACAAGTTAGTGTTGGTGTCCTGGTTAAGATTAGGGCACGGGTGAGGGTAAGGTGTCGGGTGAGGGTCAGGGATAGAATTCGGGTTAGGGTTAGGGTTAGGGAATGGGGAGATATTAGGGCACAGTTTAGGGTACCACAACGCTTAAGGTTTAGCGTACGTGTGAGGTCACTAGTTAGTGTTAGTGTACTGCTTACGATTAGGGCACGGGTGAGGGTAAGGCCTCGGAAGAGGGTCACGTTAAAGGTTAGGGTTAGGGTTAGGGTTAGGGAATGGGGATTGATTAGGGTACAGGTTAGGGTACGGCAATGGCTTAGGTTTGGCGTTCGTTAGAGTGCATGAGTTAGTGTTGATGTACTGGTTAAAATTAGGACACGGGTGAGGGTAAAGTTTCGGGTGAGTGTCATGGTTAGGTTTCAGGTTAGGGTTAGGGTTAGGGAATGGAGAGGGATTAGGGTACAGGTTAGGGTACCTCTGCGGTTTAGTGTTAGCGTACGTTTGAGGGCACGAGTTAGTCTTGGTGTCCTGGTTAAGATTAGGGCACGGGTGAGGGTAAGTCTTCGGGTGAGGGTCAGAGTTTGGATTCGGGTTAGGGTTAGGGTTAGGGAATGGAGAGGGATTAGGGTACAGGTTAGGGTTCGACAATGCTTTAGGGTTAGCGTAAGTGTGAGGGCACAAGTTAGTGTTGGTGTACTGGTTAAGACAACGGCACCGATGAGGGTAAGGCCTCGGAAAAGGGTCACGTTCAGGGTTTCGCTTAGGGTTAGGGTTAGGGAATGGGGAGGGATTAGGGTAGAGGATAGGGTACGACAATGCTTAAGGGTTAGCGTACGTTTGAGGGCATTAGTTAGTGTTTGTGTACTGGTTAAGAATAGGGCATTGGTTAGGGTAGGGCATCGGAGGTGGGTCAGGTTTAGGGATGGGGTTAGGGTTAGGCTTAAGGAATGGGGAGGGATTAGGGTACAATTTAGGGTACGACAACGCTTAAGGTTTAGCGTACGTGTGAGGGCACGAGTTAGTGTTGGTGTCCTGGTTAAGATTAGGGCACGGGTGAGTGTAAGGCTTCGGGTGAGGGTCAGGGTTAGGATTCGGGTTAGGGTTAGGGTTAACGAATGCAGAGGGATTATGTTACAGCTTAGGGTACGACAGTGCTTAAGGGTTAGCGTTCGTGTGAGGGCAAGGGTTAGTGTTAGTGTCCTGGTTAAGATTAGGGCACGGGTGAGGGTAAGGTTTCGGGTGAGGGTCAGGGATAGAATTCGGGTTAGGGTTAGGGTTAGGGAATGGGGAGATATTAGGGCACAGTTTAGGGTACCACAACGCTTATGGTTTAGCGTTCGTGTGAGGTCACTAGTTAGTGTTAGTGTACTGTTTAGGATTAGGGCACGGGTGAGGCTAAGGCCTCGGAAGAGGGTCACGTTAAGGGTTAGGGTTAGGGTTAGGGTTAGGGAATGGGGATTGATTAGGGTACAGGTTAGGGTACGGCAATGGATTAGGGTTGGCGTTCGTTAGAGGGCATGAGTTAGTGTTGATGTACTGGTTAAAATTAGGACACGGGTGAGGGTAAAGTTTCGGGTGAGTGTCATGGTTAGGTTTCAGGTTAGGGTTAGGGTTAGGGAATGGAGAGGGATTAGGGTACAGGTTAGGGTACCGCTGCGGTTTTGTGTTAGCGTACGTTTGAGGGCACGAGTTAGTCTTGGTGTCCTGGTTAAGATTAGGGCACGGGTGAGGGTAAGGCTCCGGGTGAGGGTCAGGGTTAGGATTCGGGTTAGGGTTAGGGTTAGGGAATGGAGAGGGATTAGGGTACAGGTTAGGGTACGACAATGCTTAAGGGTTAGCGTAAGTGTGAGGGCACAAGTTAGTGTTGGTGTACTGGTTAAGACAACGGCACCGATGAGGGTAAGGCCTCGGAAAAGGGTCACGTTCAGGGTTTCGCTTAGGGTTAGGGTTAGGGAATGGGGAGGGATTAGGGTACAGGATAGGGTACGACAATGCTTAAGGGTTAGCGTACGTTTGAGGGCATGAGTTAGTGTTTGTGTACTGGTTAAGAATAGGGCATTGGTTAGGGTAGGGCATCGGAGGTGGGTCAGGTTTAGGGATGGGATTAGGGTTAGGGTTAAGGAATGGGGAGGGATTAGGGTACAATTTAGGGTACGACAACGCTTAAGCTTTAGCGTACGTGTGAGGGCACGAGTTAGTGTTGGTGTCCTGGTTAAGATTAGGGCACGGGTGAGGGTAAGGCTTCGGTTGAGGTTCAGGATTAGGATTCGGGTTAGGGTTAGGGTTAAGGAATGGGGAGATATTAGGGCACAGTTTAGGGTACCACAACGCTTAAGGTTTAGCGTACGTGTGAGGTCACTAGTTAGTGTTAGTGTACTGCTTACGATTAGGGCACGGGTGAGGGTAAGGCCTCGGAAGAGGGTCACGTTAAGGGTTAGTGTTAGGGTTAGGGTTAGGGAATGGGGATTGATTAGGGTACAGGTTAGGGTACAGCAATGGCTTAGGGTTGGCGTACGTTAGAGGGCATGGGTTAGTGTTGATGTACTGGTTAAAATTAGGACACGGGTGAGGGTAAAGTTTCGGGTGAGTGTCATGGTTAGGTTTCAGGTTAGGGTTAGGGTTAGGGAATGGAGAGGGATTAGGGTACAGGTTAGGGTACCGCTGCGGTTTAGTGTTAGCGTACGTTTGAGGGCAGGAGTTAGTCTTGGTGTCCTGGTTAAGATTAGGGCACGGGTGAGGGTAAGTCTTCGGGTGAGGGTCAGAGTTAGGATTCGGGTTAGGGTTAGGGTTAGGGAATGGAGAGGGATTAGGGTACAGGTTAGGGTACGACAATGCTTAAGGGTTAGCGTAAGTGTGAGGGCACGAGTTAGTGTTGGTGTACTGGTTAAGACAACGGCACCGATGAGGGTAAGGCCTCGGAAAAGGGTCACGTTCAGGGTTTCGCTTAGGGTTAGGGTTAGGGAATGGGGAGGTATTAGGGTACAGGATAGGGTACAACAATGCGTAAGGGTTAGCGTACGTTTGAGGGCATGAGTTAGTGTTTGTGTACTGGTTAAGATTAGGGCATTGGTTAGGGTAGGGCATCGCATGTGGGTCAGGTTTAGGGATGGGGTTAGGGTTAGGGTTAAGGAATGGGGAGGGATTAGGGTACAATTTAGGGTACGACAACGCTTAACGTTTAGCGTACGTGTGAGGGCACTAGGTAGTGTTGGTGTCCTGGTTAAGATTAGGGCACGGGTGAGGGTAAGGCTTCAGGTGAGGGTCAAGTTTAGGATTCGGGTTAGGGTTAAGGTTAAGGAATGCAGAGGGATTATGGTACAGCTTAGGGTACAACAGTGCTTAAGGGTTAGCGTTCGTGTGAGGACAAGGGTTAGTGTTAGTGTCCTGGTTAAGATTAGGGCACGGGTGAGGGTAAGGCTTCAGGTGAGGGTCAGGGTTAGGATTCAGGTTACGGTTAGGTTTAGGGAATGGGGAGGGATTAGGGTACAGTTTAGGGTACGACAACGATTAAGGGTTAGCGTACTTGTGAGGGCAGAAGTTAGTGTTGGTGTCCTGGTTAAGATTAGGGCACGGGTGAGGGTAAGGTGTCGGGTGAGGGTCAGGGATAGAATTCGGGTTAGGGTTAGGGTTAGGGAATGGGGAGATATTAGGGCACAGTTTAGGGTACCACAACGCTTAAGGTTTAGCGTACGTGTGAGGTCACTAGTTAGTGTTAGTGTACTGCTTACGATTAGGGCACGGGTGAGGGTAAGGCCTCGGAAGAGGGTCACGTTAAAGGTTAGGGTTAGGGTTAGGGTTAGGGAATGGGGATTGATTAGGGTACAGGTTAGGGTACGGCAATGGCTTAGGTTTGGCGTTCGTTAGAGTGCATGAGTTAGTGTTGATGTACTGTTTAAAATTAGGACACGGGTGAGGGTAAAGTTTCGGGTGAGTGTCATGGTTAGGTTTCAGGTTAGGGTTAGGGTTAGGGAATGGAGAGGGATTAGGGTACAGGTTAGGGTACCTCTGCGGTTTAGTGTTAGCGTACGTTTGAGGGCACGAGTTAGTCTTGGTGTCCTGGTTAAGATTAGGCCACGGGTGAGGGTAAGTCTTCGGGTGAGGGTCAGAGTTAGGATTCGGGTTAGGGTTAGGGTTAGGGAATGGAGAGGGAATAGGGTACAGGTTAGGGTTCGACAATGCTTTATGGTTAGCGTAAGTGTGAGGGCACAAGTTAGTGTTGGTGTACTGGTTAAGACAACGGCACCGATGAGGGTAAGGCCTCGGAAAAGGGTCACGTTCAGGGTTTCGCTTAGGGTTAGGGTTAGGGAATGGGGAGGGATTAGGGTACAGGATAGGGTACGACAATGCTTAAGGGTTAGCGTACGTTTGAGGGCATGAGTTAGTGTTTGTGTACTGGTTAAGAATAGGGCATTGGTTAGGGTAGGGCATCGGAGGTGGGTCAGGTTTAGGGATGGGGTTAGGGTTAGGGTTAAGGAATGGGGAGGGATTAGGGTACAATTTAGGGTACGACAACGCTTAAGGTTTAGCGTATGTGTGAGGGCACGAGTTAGTTTTGGTGTCCTGGTTAAGATTAGGACATGGGTGAGGGTAAGGCTTCGGGTGAGGGTCAGGGTTAGGATTCGGGTTAGGGTTAGGGTTAAGGAATGGGGAGATATTAGGGCACAGTTTCGGGTACCACAACGCTTAAGGTTTAGCGTACGTGTGAGGTCACTAGTTAGTGTTAGTGTACTGCTTACGATTAGGGCACGGGTGAGGGTAAGGCCTCGGAAGAGGGTCACGATAAGGGTTAGGGTTAGGGTTAGGGTTAGGGAATGGGGATTGATTAGGGTACAGGTTAGGGTACGGCAATGGCTTAGGGTTGGCGTACGTTAGAGGGCATGGGTTAGTGTTGATGTACTGGTTAAAATTAGGACACGGGTGAGGGTAAAGTTTCGGGTGAGAGTCATGGTTAGGTTTCAGGTTAGGGTTAGGGTTAGGGAATGGAGAGGGATTAGGGTACAGGTTAGGGTAACGCTGCGGTTTAGTGTTAGCGTACGTTTGAGGGCACGAGTTAGTCTTGGTGTCCTGGTTAAGATTAGGGCACGGGTGAGGGTAAGTCTTCGGGTGAGGGTCAGAGTTAGGATTCGGGTTAGGGTTAGGGTTAGGGAATGGGGAGGGATTTGGGTACAGGATAGGGTACAACAATGCTTAAGGGTTAGCGTACGTTTGAGGGCATGATTTAGTGTTTGTGTACTGGTTAAGATTAGGGCATTGGTTAGGGTAGGGCATCGGAAGTGGGTCAGGTTTAGGGATGGGGTTAGGGTTAGGGTTAAGGAATCGGGAGGGATTAGGGTACAATTTAGGGTACGACAACGCTTAAGGTTTAGCGTACGTGTGAGGGCACGAGTTAGTGTTGGTGTCCTGGTTAAGATTAGGGCACGGGTGAGGGTAAGGCTTCGGGTGAGGGTCAGGGTTAGGATTCGGGTTAGGGTTAGGGTTAAGGAATGCAGAGGGATTAGGCTACAGCTCAGGGTACGACAGTGCTTAAGGGTTAGCGTTCGTGTGAGGTCAAGGGATAGTGTTAGTGTCCTGGTTAAGATTAGGGCACGGGTGAGGGTAAGGCTTCAGGTGAGTGTCAGGGTTAGGATTCGGGTTAGGGTTAGGGTTAGGGAATGGGGAGGGATTATTGTACAGTTTAGGGTACGACAACAATTAAGGGTTAGCGTACGTGTGAGGGCACAAGTTAGTGTTGGTGTACTGGTTAAGACAACGGCACCGATGAGGGTAAGGCCTCGGAAAAGGGTCACGTTCAGGGTTTCGCTTAGGGTTAGGGTTAGGGAATGGGGAGGGATTAGGGTACAGGATAGGGTACGACAATGCTTAAGGGTTAGCGTACGTTTGAGGGCATGAGTTAGTGTTTGTGTACTGGTTAAGAATAGGGCATTGGTTAGGGTAGGGCATCGGAGGTGGGTCAGGTTTAGGGATGGGGTTAGGGTTAGGGTTAAGGAATGGGGAGGGATTAGGGTACAATTTAGGGTACGACAACGCTTAAGTTTTAGCGTACGTGTGAGGGCACGAGTTAGTGTTGGTGTCCTGTTTAAGATTAGGGCACGGGTGAGGGTAAGGCTTCGGGTGAGGGTCAGGTTTAGGATTCGGGTTAGGGTTAGGGTTAAGGAATGCAGAGGGATTAGGGTACAGCTTAGGGTACGACAACGATTAAGGGTTAGCGTACGTGTGAGTGCACAAGTTAGTGTTGGTGTCCTGGTTAAGATTAGGGCACGGGTGAGGGTAAGGTTTCGGGTGAGGGTCAGGGATAGAATTCGGGTTAGGGTTAGGGTTAGGGAATGGGGAGATATTAGGGCACAGTTTAGGGTACACAACGCTTAAGGTTTAGCATACGTGTGAGGTCACTAGTTAGTGTTAGTGTACTGCTTACGATTAGGGCACGGGTGAGGGTAAGGCGTCGGAAGAGGGTCACGTTAAGGGTTAGGGTTAGGGTTAGGGTTAGGGAATGGGAATTGATTAGGGTACAGGTTAGGGTATGGCAATGGCTTAGGGTTGGCGTACGTTAGAGGGCATGGGTTAGTGTTGATGTACTGGTTAAAATTAGGACACGGGTGAGGGTAAAGTTTCGGATGAGTGTCATGGTTAGGTTTCAGTTTAGGGTTAGGGTTAGGGAATGGAGAGGGATTAGGGTACAGGTTAGGGTACCGCTGCGGTTTAGTGTTAGCGTACGTTTGAGGGCACGAGTTAGTCTTGGTGTCCTGGTTAAGATTAGGGCACGGGTGAGGGTAAGGCTTCGGGTGAGGGTCAGGGTTAGGATTCGGGTTAGGGTTAGGGTTAGGGCATGGAGAGGGATTAGGGTACAGTTTAGGTTACGACAATGCTTAAGGGTTAGCATAAGTGTGAGGGCACGAGTTAGTGTTGGTGTACTGGTTAAGACAACGGCACCGATGAGGGTAAGGCCTCGGAAAAAGGTCCCGTTCAGTGTTTCGCTTAGTGTTAGGGTTAGGGAATGGGGAGGGATTAGGGTACAAGATAGGGTACGACAATGCTTAAGGGTTAGCGTACGTTTGAGGGCATGAGTTAGTGTTTGTGTACTGGTTAAGATTAGGGCATTGGTTAGGGTAGGGCATCGTAAGTGGGTCAGGTTTAGGGATGGGGTAAGGGTTAGGGTTAAGGAATGGGGAGGGATTAGGGTACAATTTAGGGTACGACAACGCTTAAGGTTTAGCGTACGTGTGAGGGCACGAGTTAGTGTTGGTGTCCTGGTTAAGATTAGGGCACGGGTGAGGGTAAGGCTTCGGGTGAGGGTCAGGGTTAGGATTCGGTTTAGGGTTAGGGTTAAGGAATGCAGAGGGATTAGGGTACAGCTTAGGGTTCGAAAGTGCTTAAGGGTTAGCGTTCGTGTGAGGGCAAGGGTTAGTGTTAGTGTCCTGGTTAAGATTAGGGCACGGGTGAGGGTAAGGCTTCAGGTGAGGGTCAGGGTTAGGATTCGGGTTAGGGTTAGGGTTAGGGAATGGGGAGGGATTAGGGTACAGTTGAGGGTACGACAACGATTAAGGGTTAGCATACGTGTGAGGGCACAAGTTAGTGTTGGTGTCCTGGTTAAGATTAGGGCACGGGTGAGGGTAAGGTTTCGGGTGAGGGTCAGGGATAGAATTCGGGTTAGGGTTAGTGTTAGGGAATGGGGAGATATTAGGGCACAGTTTAGGGTACCACAACGCTTAAGGTTTTGCGTACGTGTGAGGTCACTAGTTAGTGTTAGTGTACTGCTTACGATTAGGGCACGGGTGAGGGTAAGGCCTCAGAAGAGTGTCACGTTAAGGGTTAGGGTTAGGGTTAGGGAATGGGGATTGATTAGGGTACAGGTTAGGTTACGGCAATGGCTTAGGGTTGGCGTACGTTAGAGGGCATGGGTTAGTGTTGATGTACTGGTTAAAATTAGGACACGGGTGAGGGTAAAGTTTCGGGTGAGTGTCATGGTTAGGTTTCAGGTTAGGGTTAGGGTTAGGGAATGGAGAGGGATTAGGATACAGGTTAGGGTACCGCTGCGGTTTAGTGTTAGCGTACGTTTGAGGGCACGAGTTAGTCTTGGTGTCCTGGTTAAGATTAGGGCACGGGTGAGGGTAAGGCTTCGGGTGAGGGTCAGGGTTAGGATTCGGGTTAGGGTTAGGGTTAGGGAATGGGGAGGGATTAGGGTACAGTTTAGGGTACGACAACGATTAAGGGTTAGCATACGTGTGAGGGCACAAGTTAGTGTTGGTGTCCTGGTTAAGATTAGGGCACGGGTGAGGGTAAGGTTTCGGGTGAGGGTCAGGGATACAATTCGGGTTAGGGTTAGGGTTAGGGAATGGGGAGGTATTAGGGCACAGTTTAGGGTACCACAACGCTTAAGGTTTAGCGTACGTGTGAGGTCACTAGTTAGTGTTAGTGTACTGCTTACGATTAGGGCACGTGTGAGGGTAAGGACTCGGAAGAGTGTCACGTTAAGGGTTAGGGTTAGGGTTAGGGTTAGGGAATGGGGATTGATTAGGGTACAGGTTAGGTTACGGCAATGGCTTAGGGTTGGCGTACGTTAGAGGGCATGGGTTAGTGTTGATGTACTGGTTAAAATTAGGACACGGGTGAGGGTAAAGTTTCGGGTGAGTGTCATGGTTAGGTTTCAGGTTAGGGTTAGGGTTAGGGAATGGAGAGGGATTAGGGTACAGGTTAGGGTACCGCTGCGGTTTAGTGTTAGCGTACGTTTGAGGGCACGAGTTAGTCTTGGTGTCCTGGTTAAGATTAGGGCACGGGTGAGGGTAAGGCTTCGGGTGAGGGTCAGGGTTAGGATTCGGGTTAGGGTTAGGGTTAGGGAATGGAGAGGGATTAGGGTACAGGTTAGGGTACGACAATGCTTAAGGGTTAGCGTAAGTGTGAGGGCACGAGTTAGTGTTGGTGTACTGGTTAAGACAAGGGCACCGATGAGGGTAAGGCCTCGGAAAAGGGTCACGTTCAGGGTTTCGCTTAGGGTTAGGGTTAGGGAATGGGGAGGGATTAGGGTACAGGATAGGGTACGACAATGCTTAAGGGTTAGCGTACGTTTGAGGCCATGAGTTAGTGTTTGTGTACTGGTTAAGATTAGGGCATTGGTTAGGGTAGGGCATCGGAAGTGGGTCAGGTTTAGGGATGGGGTTAGGGTTAGGGTTAAGGAATGGGGAGGGATTAGGGTACAATTTAGGGTACGAGAACGCTTAAGGTTTAGAGTACGTGTGAGGGCACGAGTTAGTGTTGGTGTCCTGGTTAAGATTAGGGCACGGGTGAGGGTAAGGCTTCGGGTGAGGGTCAGGGTTAGGATTCGGGTTAGGGTTAGGGTTAAGGAATGCAGAGGGATTAGGGTACAGCTTAGGGTACTACAGTGCTTAAGGGTTAGCTTTCGTGTGACGGCAAGGGTTAGTGTTAGTGTCCTGGTTAAGATTAGGGCACGGGTGAGGGTAAGGCTTCAGGTGAGGGTCAGGGTTAGGATTCGGGTTAGGGTTAGGGTTAGGGAATGGGGAGGGATTAGGGTACAGTTTAGGGTACGACAACGATTAAGGGTTAGCGTACGTGTGAGGGCACAAGTTAGTGTTGGTGTCCTGGTTAAGATTAGGGCACGGGTGCGGGTAAGGTTTCGGGTGAGGGTCAGGGATAGAATTCAGGTTAGGGTTAGGGAATGGGGAGATATTAGTGCACAGTTTAGGGTACCACAACGCTTAAAGATTAACGTACGTGTGAGGTCACTAGTTAGTGTTAGTGTACTGCTTACGATTAGGGCACGGGTGAGGGTAAGGCCTCGGAAGAGGGTCACGTTAAGGGTTAGGGTTAGGGTTAGGGTTAGGGAATGGGGATTGATTAGGGTACAGGTTAGGGTACGGCAATGGCTTAGGGTTGGCGTACGTTAGAGGGCATGGGTTAGTGTTGATGTACTGGTTAAAATTAGGACACGGGTGAGGGTAAAGTTTCGGGTGAGTGTCATGGTTAGGTTTCAGGTTACGGTTAGGGTTAGGGAATGGAGAGGGATTAGGGTACAGGTTAGGGCACCGCTGCGGTTTAGTTTTAGCGTACGTTTGAGGGCACGAGTTAGTCTTGGTGTCCTGGTTAAGATTAGGGCACGGGTGAGCGTAAGGCTTCAGGTGAGGGTCACGGTTAGGATTCGGGTTAGGGTTAGGGTTAGGGAATGGGGAGGGATTAGGGTACAGTTTAGGGTACGACAATGATTAAGGGTTAGCGTACGTGTGAGGGCACAAGTTAGTGTTGGTGTCCTGGTTAAGATTAGGGCACGGGTGAGGGTAATGTTTCGGGTGAGGGTCAGGGATAGAATTCGGGTTAGGGTTAGGTTTAGGGAATGGGGAGATATTAGGGCACAGTTTAGGGTACCACAACGCTTAAGGTTTAGCGTACGTGTGAGGTCACTAGTTAGTGTTAGTCTACTGCTTACGATTAGGGCACGGGTGAGGGTAAGGCCTCGGAAGAGGGTCACGTTAAGGGTTAGGGTTAGGGTTAGGGTTAGGGAATGGGGATTGATTAGGGTACAGGTTAGGGTACGGCAATGGCTTAGGGTTGGCGTACGTTAGAGGGCATGGGTTAGTGTTGATGTACTGGTTAAAATTAGGACACAGGTGAGGGTAAAGTTTCGGGTGAGTGTCATGGTTAGGTTTCAGGTTAGGGTTAGAGTTAGGGAATGGAGAGGGATTAGGGTACAGTTTAGGGAACCGCTGCGGTTTAGTGTTAGCGTACGTTTGAGGGCACGAGTTAGTCTTAGTGTCCTGGTTAAGATTAGGGAACGGGTGAGGGTAAGGCTTCGGGTGAGGGTCAGGGTTAGGATTCGGGTTAGGGTTAGGGTTAGGGAATGGACAGGGATTAGGGTACAGGTTAGGGTACGACAATGCTTAAGGGTTAGCGTAAGTGTGAGGGCATGAGTTAGTGTTGGTGTACTGGTTAAGACAACGGCACCGATGAGGGTAAGGCCTCGGAAATGGGTCACGTTCAGGGTTTCGCTTAGGGTTAGGGTTAGGGAATGGGGAGGGATTAGGGTACAGGATAGGGTACAACAATGCTTAAGGGTTAGCGTACGTTTGAGGGCATGAGTTAGTGTTTGTGTACTGGTTAAGATTAGGGCATTGGTTAGGGTAGGGCATCGGAAGTGGGTCAGGTTTAGGGATGGGATTAGGGTTAGGGTTAAGGAATGGGGAGGGATTAGGGTACAATTTAGGGTACGAAAACGCTTAAGGTTTAGCGTATGTGTGAGGGCACGAGTTAGTGTTGTTGTCCTGGTTAAGATTAGGGCACGGGTGAGGGTAAGGCTTCGGGTGAGGGTCAGGGTTAGGATTCGGGTTAGGGTTAGGTTTAAGAAATGCAGAGGGATTAGGGTACAGCTTAGTGTATGACAACGATTAAGGGTTAGCGTACGTGTGAGGGCACAAGTTAGTGTTGGTGTCCTGGTTAAGATTAGGGCACGGGTGAGGGTAAAGTTTCAGGTGAGGGTCAGGGATAGAATTCGGGTTAGGGTTAGGGTTAGGGAATGGGGAGATATTAGGGCACAGTTTAGGGTACCACAACGCTTAAAGATTAGCGTACGTGTGAGGTCACTAGTTAGTGTTAGTGTACTGCTTACGATTAGGGCACGGGTGAGGGTAAGGCCTCGGAAGAGGGTCACGTTAAGGGTTAGGGTTAGGGTTAGGGTTAGGGAATGGGGATTGATTAGGGTACAGGTTAGGGTACGGCAATGGCTTAGGGTTGGCGTACGTTAGAGGGCATGGGTTAGTGTTGATGTACTGGTTAAAATTAGGACACGGGTGAGGGTAAAGTTTCGGGTGAGTGTCATGGTTAGGTTTCAGGTTAGGGTTAGGGTTAGGGAATGGAGAGGGATTAGGGTACATGTTAGGGTACCGCTGCGGTTTAGTTTTAGCGTACGTTTGAGGGCACGAGTTAGTCTTGGTGTCCTGGTTAAGATTATTGCACGGGTGAGGGTAAGGCTTCAAGTGAGGGTCATGGTTAGGATTCGGGTTAGGGTTAGGGTTAGGGAATGGGGAGGGATTAGGGTACAGTTTAGGGTACGAAAATGATTAAGGGTTAGCGTACGTGTGAGGGCACAAGTTAGTGTTGGTGTCCTGGTTAAGATTAGGGCACGGGTGAGGGTAATGTTTCGGGTGAGGGTCAGGGATAGAATTCGGGTTAGGGTTAGGGTTAGGGAATGGGGAGATATTAGGGCACAGTTTAGGGTACCACAACGCTTAAGGTTTAGCGTACTTGTGAGGTCACTAGTTAGTGTTAGTCTACTGCTTACGATTAGGGCACGGGTGAGGGTAAGGCCTCGGAAGAGGGTCACGTTAAGGGTTAGGGTTAGGGTTAGGGTTAGGGAATGGGGATTGATTAGGGTACAGGTTAGGGTACGGCAATGGCTTAGGGTTGGCGTACGTTAGAGGGCATGGGTTAGTGTTGATGTACTGGTTAAAATTAGGACACGGGTGAGGGTAAAGTTTCGGGTGAGTGTCATGGTTAGGTTTCAGGTTAGGGTTAGAGTTAGGGAATGGAGAGGGATTAGGGTACAGTTTAGGGAACCGCTGCGGTTTAGTGTTAGCGTACGTTTGAGGGCACGAGTTAGTCTTAGTGTCCTGGTTAAGATTAGGGCACGGGTGAGGGTAAGGCTTCGGGTGAGGGTCAGGGTTAGGATTCGGGTTAGGGTTAGGGTTAGGGAATGGACAGGGATTAGGGTACAGGTTAGGGTACGACAATGCTTAAGGGTTAGCGTAAGTGTGAGGGCATGAGTTAGTGTTGGTGTACTGGTTAAGACAACGGCACCGATGAGGGTAAGGCCTCGGAAAAGGGTCACGTTCAGGGTTTCGCTTAGGGTTAGGGTTAGGGAATGGGGAGGGATTAGGGTACAGGATAGGGTACAACAATGCTTAAGGGTTAGCGTACGTTTGAGGGCATGAGTTAGTGTTTGTGTACTGGTTAAGATTATGGCATTGGTTAGGGTAGGGCATAGGAAGTGGGTCAGGTTTAGGGATGGGGTTAGGGTTAGGGTTAAGGAATGGGGAGGGATTAGGTTACAACTTAGGGTACGAAAACGCTTAAGGTTTAGCGTACATGTGAGGGCACGAGTTAGTGTTGGTTTCCTGGTTAAGATTAGGGCACGGGTGAGGGTAAGGCTTCGGGTGAGGGTCAGGGTTAGGATTCGGGTTAGGGTTAGGGTTAAGGAATGTAGAGGGATTAGGGTACAGGTTAAGGGTACGACAACGATTAAGGGTTAGCATACGTGTGAGGGCACGAGTTAGTGTTGGTGTCCTGGTTAAGATTAGGGCACGGGTGAGGGTAAGTTTTCGGGTGAGGGTCAGGGATAGAATTCGGGTTAAGGTTAGGGTTAGGGAATGGGGAGATATTAGGGCACAGTTTAGGGTACCACAACGCTTAAGGTTTAGCGTACGTGTGAGGTCACTAGTTAGTGTTAGTGTACTGCTTACGATTAGGGCACGGGTGAGGGTAAGGCCTCGGAAGAGGGTCACGTTAAGGGTTAGGGTTAGGGTTAGGGTTAGGGAATGGGGATTGATTAGGGTACAGGTTAGGGTACGGCAATGGCTTAGGGTTGGCGTACGTTAGAGGGCATGGGTTAGTGTTGATGTACTGGTTAAAATTAGGACACGGGTGAGGGTAAAGTTTCGGGTGAGTGTCATGGTTAGGTTTCAGGTTACGGTTAGGGTTAGGGAATGGAGAGGGATTAGGGTACAGGTTAGGGCACCGCTGCGGTTTAGTTTTAGCGTACGTTTGAGGGCACGAGTTAGTCTTGGTGTCCTGGTTAAGATTAGGGCACGGGTGAGCGTAAGGCTTCAGGTGAGGGTCACGGTTAGGATTCGGGTTAGGGTTAGGGTTAGGGAATGGGGAGGGATTAGGGTACAGTTTAGGGTACGACAATGATTAAGGGTTAGCGTACGTGTGAGGGCACAAGTTAGTGTTGGTGTCCTGGTTAAGATTAGGGCACGGGTGAGGGTAATGTTTCGGGTGAGGGTCAGGGATAGAATTCGGGTTAGGGTTAGGTTTAGGGAATGGGGAGATATTAGGGCACAGTTTAGGGTACCACAACGCTTAAGGTTTAGCGTACGTGTGAGGTCACTAGTTAGTGTTAGTCTACTGCTTACGATTAGGGCACGGGTGAGGGTAAGGCCTCGGAAGAGGGTCACGTTAAGGGTTAGGGTTAGGGTTAGGGTTAGGGAATGGGGATTGATTAGGGTACAGGTTAGGGTACGGCAATGGCTTAGGGTTGGCGTACGTTAGAGGGCATGGGTTAGTGTTGATGTACTGGTTAAAATTAGGACACAGGTGAGGGTAAAGTTTCGGGTGAGTGTCATGGTTAGGTTTCAGGTTAGGGTTAGAGTTAGGGAATGGAGAGGGATTAGGGTACAGTTTAGGGAACCGCTGCGGTTTAGTGTTAGCGTACGTTTGAGGGCACGAGTTAGTCTTAGTGTCCTGGTTAAGATTAGGGAACGGGTGAGGGTAAGGCTTCGGGTGAGGGTCAGGGTTAGGATTCGGGTTAGGGTTAGGGTTAGGGAATGGACAGGGATTAGGGTACAGGTTAGGGTACGACAATGCTTAAGGGTTAGCGTAAGTGTGAGGGCATGAGTTAGTGTTGGTGTACTGGTTAAGACAACGGCACCGATGAGGGTAAGGCCTCGGAAATGGGTCACGTTCAGGGTTTCGCTTAGGGTTAGGGTTAGGGAATGGGGAGGGATTAGGGTACAGGATAGGGTACAACAATGCTTAAGGGTTAGCGTACGTTTGAGGGCATGAGTTAGTGTTTGTGTACTGGTTAAGATTAGGGCATTGGTTAGGGTAGGGCATCGGAAGTGGGTCAGGTTTAGGGATGGGATTAGGGTTAGGGTTAAGGAATGGGGAGGGATTAGGGTACAATTTAGGGTACGAAAACGCTTAAGGTTTAGCGTATGTGTGAGGGCACGAGTTAGTGTTGTTGTCCTGGTTAAGATTAGGGCACGGGTGAGGGTAAGGCTTCGGGTGAGGGTCAGGGTTAGGATTCGGGTTAGGGTTAGGTTTAAGAAATGCAGAGGGATTAGGGTACAGCTTAGTGTATGACAACGATTAAGGGTTAGCGTACGTGTGAGGGCACAAGTTAGTGTTGGTGTCCTGGTTAAGATTAGGGCACGGGTGAGGGTAAAGTTTCAGGTGAGGGTCAGGGATAGAATTCGGGTTAGGGTTAGGGTTAGGGAATGGGGAGATATTAGGGCACAGTTTAGGGTACCACAACGCTTAAAGATTAGCGTACGTGTGAGGTCACTAGTTAGTGTTAGTGTACTGCTTACGATTAGGGCACGGGTGAGGGTAAGGCCTCGGAAGAGGGTCACGTTAAGGGTTAGGGTTAGGGTTAGGGTTAGGGAATGGGGATTGATTAGGGTACAGGTTAGGGTACGGCAATGGCTTAGGGTTGGCGTACGTTAGAGGGCATGGGTTAGTGTTGATGTACTGGTTAAAATTAGGACACGGGTGAGGGTAAAGTTTCGGGTGAGTGTCATGGTTAGGTTTCAGGTTAGGGTTAGGGTTAGGGAATGGAGAGGGATTAGGGTACATGTTAGGGTACCGCAGCGGTTTAGTTTTAGCGTACGTTTGAGGGCACGAGTTAGTCTTGGTGTCCTGGTTAAGATTATTGCACGGGTGAGGGTAAGGCTTCAGGTGAGGGTCATGGTTAGGATTCGGGTTAGGGTTAGGGTTAGGGAATGGGGAGGGATTAGGGTACAGTTTAGGGTACGAAAATGATTAAGGGTTAGCGTACGTGTGAGGGCACAAGTTAGTGTTGGTGTCCTGGTTAAGATTAGGGCACGGGTGAGGGTAATGTTTCGGGTGAGGGTCAGGGATAGAATTCGGGTTAGGGTTAGGGTTAGGGAATGGGGAGATATTAGGGCACAGTTTAGGGTACCACAACGCTTAAGGTTTAGCGTACTTGTGAGGTCACTAGTTAGTGTTAGTCTACTGCTTACGATTAGGGCACGGGTGAGGGTAAGGCCTCGGAAGAGGGTCACGTTAAGGGTTAGGGTTAGGGTTAGGGTTAGGGAATGGGGATTGATTAGGGTACAGGTTAGGGTACGGCAATGGCTTAGGGTTGGCGTACGTTAGAGGGCATGGGTTAGTGTTGATGTACTGGTTAAAATTAGGACACGGGTGAGGGTAAAGTTTCGGGTGAGTGTCATGGTTAGGTTTCAGGTTAGGGTTAGAGTTAGGGAATGGAGAGGGATTAGGGTACAGTTTAGGGAACCGCTGCGGTTTAGTGTTAGCGTACGTTTGAGGGCACGAGTTAGTCTTAGTGTCCTGGTTAAGATTAGGGCACGGGTGAGGGTAAGGCTTCGGGTGAGGGTCAGGGTTAGGATTCGGGTTAGGGTTAGGGTTAGGGAATGGACAGGGATTAGGGTACAGGTTAGGGTACGACAATGCTTAAGGGTTAGCGTAAGTGTGAGGGCATGAGTTAGTGTTGGTGTACTGGTTAAGACAACGGCACCGATGAGGGTAAGGCCTCGGAAAAGGGTCACGTTCAGGGTTTCGCTTAGGGTTAGGGTTAGGGAATGGGGAGGGATTAGGGTACAGGATAGGGTACAACAATGCTTAAGGGTTAGCGTACGTTTGAGGGCATGAGTTAGTGTTTGTGTACTGGTTAAGATTATGGCATTGGTTAGGGTAGGGCATAGGAAGTGGGTCAGGTTTAGGGATGGGGTTAGGGTTAGGGTTAAGGAATGGGGAGGGATTAGGTTACAACTTAGGGTACGAAAACGCTTAAGGTTTAGCGTACATGTGAGGGCACGAGTTAGTGTTGGTTTCCTGGTTAAGATTAGGGCACGGGTGAGGGTAAGGCTTCGGGTGAGGGTCAGGGTTAGGATTCGGGTTAGGGTTAGGGTTAAGGAATGTAGAGGGATTAGGGTACAGGTTAAGGGTACGACAACGATTAAGGGTTAGCATACGTGTGAGGGCACGAGTTAGTGTTGGTGTCCTGGTTAAGATTAGGGCACGGGTGAGGGTAAGTTTTCGGGTGAGGGTCAGGGATAGAATTCGGGTTAAGGTTAGGGTTAGGGAATGGGGAGATATTAGGGCACAGTTTAGGGTACCACAACGCTTAAGGTTTAGCGTACGTGTGAGGTCACTAGTTAGTGTTAGTGTACTGCTTACGATTAGGGCACGGGTGAGGGTAAGGCCTCGGAAGAGGGTCACGTTAAGGGTTAGGGTTAGGGTTAGGGTTAGGGAATGGGGATTGATTAGGGTACAGGTTAGGGTACGGCAATGGCTTAGGGTTGGCGTACGTTAGAGGGCATGGGTTAGTGTTGATGTACTGGTTAAAATTAGGACACGGGTGAGGGTAAAGTTTCGGGTGAGTGTCATGGTTAGGTTTCAGGTTACGGTTAGGGTTAGGGAATGGAGAGGGATTAGGGTACAGGTTAGGGCACCGCTGCGGTTTAGTTTTAGCGTACGTTTGAGGGCACGAGTTAGTCTTGGTGTCCTGGTTAAGATTAGGGCACGGGTGAGCGTAAGGCTTCAGGTGAGGGTCACGGTTAGGATTCGGGTTAGGGTTAGGGTTAGGGAATGGGGAGGGATTAGGGTACAGTTTAGGGTACGACAATGATTAAGGGTTAGCGTACGTGTGAGGGCACAAGTTAGTGTTGGTGTCCTGGTTAAGATTAGGGCACGGGTGAGGGTAATGTTTCGGGTGAGGGTCAGGGATAGAATTCGGGTTAGGGTTAGGTTTAGGGAATGGGGAGATATTAGGGCACAGTTTAGGGTACCACAACGCTTAAGGTTTAGCGTACGTGTGAGGTCACTAGTTAGTGTTAGTCTACTGCTTACGATTAGGGCACGGGTGAGGGTAAGGCCTCGGAAGAGGGTCACGTTAAGGGTTAGGGTTAGGGTTAGGGTTAGGGAATGGGGATTGATTAGGGTACAGGTTAGGGTACGGCAATGGCTTAGGGTTGGCGTACGTTAGAGGGCATGGGTTAGTGTTGATGTACTGGTTAAAATTAGGACACAGGTGAGGGTAAAGTTTCGGGTGAGTGTCATGGTTAGGTTTCAGGTTAGGGTTAGAGTTAGGGAATGGAGAGGGATTAGGGTACAGTTTAGGGAACCGCTGCGGTTTAGTGTTAGCGTACGTTTGAGGGCACGAGTTAGTCTTAGTGTCCTGGTTAAGATTAGGGAACGGGTGAGGGTAAGGCTTCGGGTGAGGGTCAGGGTTAGGATTCGGGTTAGGGTTAGGGTTAGGGAATGGACAGGGATTAGGGTACAGGTTAGGGTACGACAATGCTTAAGGGTTACCGTAAGTGTGAGGGCATGAGTTAGTGTTGGTGTACTGGTTAAGACAACGGCACCGATGAGGGTAAGGCCTCGGAAATGGGTCACGTTCAGGGTTTCGCTTAGGGTTAGGGTTAGGGAATGGGGAGGGATTAGGGTACAGGATAGGGTACAACAATGCTTAAGGGTTAGCGTACGTTTGAGGGCATGAGTTAGTGTTTGTGTACTGGTTAAGATTAGGGCATTGGTTAGGGTAGGGCATCGGAAGTGGGTCAGGTTTAGGGATGGGATTAGGGTTAGGGTTAAGGAATGGGGAGGGATTAGGGTACAATTTAGGGTACGAAAACGCTTAAGGTTTAGCGTATGTGTGAGGGCACGAGTTAGTGTTGTTGTCCTGGTTAAGATTAGGGCACGGGTGAGGGTAAGGCTTCGGGTGAGGGTCAGGGTTAGGATTCGGGTTAGGGTTAGGTTTAAGAAATGCAGAGGGATTAGGGTACAGCTTAGTGTATGACAACGATTAAGGGTTAGCGTACGTGTGAGGGCACAAGTTAGTGTTGGTGTCCTGGTTAAGATTAGGGCACGGGTGAGGGTAAAGTTTCAGGTGAGGGTCAGGGATAGAATTCGGGTTAGGGTTAGGGTTAGGGAATGGGGAGATATTAGGGCACAGTTTAGGGTACCACAACGCTTAAAGATTAGCGTACGTGTGAGGTCACTAGTTAGTGTTAGTGTACTGCTTACGATTAGGGCACGGGTGAGGGTAAGGCCTCGGAAGAGGGTCACGTTAAGGGTTAGGGTTAGGGTTAGGGTTAGGGAATGGGGATTGATTAGGGTACAGGTTAGGGTACGGCAATGGCTTAGGGTTGGCGTACGTTAGAGGGCATGGGTTAGTGTTGATGTACTGGTTAAAATTAGGACACGGGTGAGGGTAAAGTTTCGGGTGAGTGTCATGGTTAGGTTTCAGGTTAGGGTTAGGGTTAGGGAATGGAGAGGGATTAGGGTACATGTTAGGGTACCGCTGCGGTTTAGTTTTAGCGTACGTTTGAGGGCACGAGTTAGTCTTGGTGTCCTGGTTAAGATTATTGCACGGGTGAGGGTAAGGCTTCAGGTGAGGGTCATGGTTAGGATTCGGGTTAGGGTTAGGGTTAGGGAATGGGGAGGGATTAGGGTACAGTTTAGGGTACGAAAATGATTAAGGGTTAGCGTACGTGTGAGGGCACAAGTTAGTGTTGGTGTCCTGGTTAAGATTAGGGCACGGGTGAGGGTAATGTTTCGGGTGAGGGTCAGGGATAGAATTCGGGTTAGGGTTAGGGTTAGGGAATGGGGAGATATTAGGGCACAGTTTAGGGTACCACAACGCTTAAGGTTTAGCGTACTTGTGAGGTCACTAGTTAGTGTTAGTCTACTGCTTACGATTAGGGCACGGGTGAGGGTAAGGCCTCGGAAGAGGGTCACGTTAAGGGTTAGGGTTAGGGTTAGGGTTAGGGAATGGGGATTGATTAGGGTACAGGTTAGGGTACGGCAATGGCTTAGGGTTGGCGTACGTTAGAGGGCATGGGTTAGTGTTGATGTACTGGTTAAAATTAGGACACGGGTGAGGGTAAAGTTTCGGGTGAGTGTCATGGTTAGGTTTCAGGTTAGGGTTAGAGTTAGGGAATGGAGAGGGATTAGGGTACAGTTTAGGGAACCGCTGCGGTTTAGTGTTAGCGTACGTTTGAGGGCACGAGTTAGTCTTAGTGTCCTGGTTAAGATTAGGGCACGGGTGAGGGTAAGGCTTCGGGTGAGGGTCAGGGTTAGGATTCGGGTTAGGGTTAGGGTTAGGGAATGGACAGGGATTAGGGTACAGGTTAGGGTACGACAATGCTTAAGGGTTAGCGTAAGTGTGAGGGCATGAGTTAGTGTTGGTGTACTGGTTAAGACAACGGCACCGATGAGGGTAAGGCCTCGGAAAAGGGTCACGTTCAGGGTTTCGCTTAGGGTTAGGGTTAGGGAATGGGGAGGGATTAGGGTACAGGATAGGGTACAACAATGCTTAAGGGTTAGCGTACGTTTGAGGGCATGAGTTAGTGTTTGTGTACTGGTTAAGATTATGGCATTGGTTAGGGTAGGGCATAGGAAGTGGGTCAGGTTTAGGGATGGGGTTAGGGTTAGGGTTAAGGAATGGGGAGGGATTAGGTTACAACTTAGGGTACGAAAACGCTTAAGGTTTAGCGTACATGTGAGGGCACGAGTTAGTGTTGGTTTCCTGGTTAAGATTAGGGCACGGGTGAGGGTAAGGCTTCGGGTGAGGGTCAGGGTTAGGATTCGGGTTAGGGTTAGGGTTAAGGAATGTAGAGGGATTAGGGTACAGGTTAAGGGTACGACAACGATTAAGGGTTAGCATACGTGTGAGGGCACGAGTTAGTGTTGGTGTCCTGGTTAAGATTAGGGCACGGGTGAGGGTAAGTTTTCGGGTGAGGGTCAGGGATAGAATTCGGGTTAAGGTTAGGGTTAGGGAATGGGGAGATATTAGGGCACAGTTTAGGGTACCACAACGCTTAAGGTTTAGCGTACGTGTGAGGTCACTAGTTAGTGTTAGTGTACTGCTTACGATTAGGGCACGGGTGAGGGTAAGGCCTCGGAAGAGGGTCACGTTAAGGGTTAGGGTTAGGGTTAGGGTTAGGGAATGGGGATTGATTAGGGTACAGGTTAGGGTACGGCAATGGCTTAGGGTTGGCGTACGTTAGAGGGCATGGGTTAGTGTTGATGTACTGGTTAAAATTAAGACACGGGTGAGGGTAAAGTTTCGGGTGAGTGTCATGCTTAGGTTTCAGGTTAGGGTTAGGGTTAGGGAATGGAGAGGGATTAGGGTACAGGTTAGGGTACCGCTGCGGTTTAGTGTTAGCGTACGTTTGAGGGCACGAGTTAGTCTTGGTGTCCTGGTTAAGATTACGGCACGGGTTAGGGTAAGGCTTCAGGTGAGGGTCAGGGTTACGATTAGTGTTAGGGTTAGGGTTAAGGAATGCAGAGGGATTAGGGTACAGCTTAGGGTACGACAATGCTTAAGGGTTAGCGTTCGTGTGAGGGCAAGGGTTAGTGTTAGTGTCCTGGTTAAGATTAGGGCACGGGTGAGGGTAAGGCTCCAGGTGAGGGTCAGGGTTAGGATTCGGGTTAGGGTTAGGGTTAGGGAATGGGGAGGGATTAGGGTACAGTTTAGGGTACGACAATGCTTAAGGGTTAGCGTAAGTGTGAGGGCACGAGTTAGTGTTGGTGTACTGGTTAAGACATCGGCAGCGATGAGGGTAAGGCCTCGGAAAAGGGTCACGTTCAGGGTTTCACTTAGGGTTAGGGTTAGGGAATGGGGAGGGATTAGGGTACAGGATAGGGTACGACAATGCTTAAGGGTTAGCGTACGTTTGAGGGCATGAGTTAGTGTTTGTGTACTGGTTAAGATTAGGGCATTGGTTAGGGTAGGGCATCGGAAGTGGGTCAGGTTTAGGGATGGGGTTAGGGTTAGGGTTAAGGAATGGGGAGGGATTAGGGTACAATTTAGGGTACAAAAACGCTTAAGGTTTAGCGTACGTGTGAGGGCACGAGTTAGTTTTGGTGTCCTGGTTAAGATTAGGGCACGGGTGAGGGTAAGGCTTCGGGTGAGGGTCAGGGTTAGGATTCGGGTTAGGGTTAGGGATAAGGAATGCAGAGGGATTAGGGTACAGGTTAGGGTACGACAACGATTAAGGGTTAGCGTACGTGTGAGGGCACAAGTTAGTTTTGGTGATCTGCTTAAGATTAGGGCACGGGTGTGGGTAAGGTTTCGGGTGAGGGTCAGGGATAGAATTCGGTTTAGGGTTAGGGTTAGGGAATGGGGAGATATTAGGGCACAGTTTAGGGTACCACAACGCTTAAGGTTTAGCGTACGTGTGACGCCACTACTTAGTGTTAGTGTACTGCTTACGATTAGGGCACGGGTGAGGGTAAGGCCTCGGAAGAGGGTCACGTTAAGGGTTAGGGTTAGGGTTAGGGTTAAGGAATGGGGAGGGATTAGGGTACAATTTAGGGTACGAATACGCTTAAGGTTTAGCGTACGTGTGAGGGCACGAGTTAGTGTTTGTGTCCTGGTTAAGATTAGGGCACGGGTGAGGGTAAGGCTTCGGGTGAGGGTCAGGGTTAGGATTCGGGTTAGGGTTAGGGTTAGGGAATGGAGAGGGATTAGGGTACAGGTTAGGGTACGACAATGCTTAAGGGTTAGCGTAAGTGTGAGGGCACGAGTTAGTGTTGGTGTACTGGTTAAGACAACGGCACCGATGAGGGTAAGGCCTCGGATAAGGGTCACGTTCAGGGTTTCGCTTAGGGTTAGGGTTAGGGAATGGGGAGGGATTAGGGTACAGGATAGGGTACGACAATGCTTAAGGGTTAGCGTACGTTTGAGGGCATGAGTTAGTGTTTGTGTACTGGTTAAGATTAGGGCATTGGTTAGGGTAGGGCATCGGAAGTGGGTCAGGTTTAGGGATGGGGTTAGGGTTAGGGTTAAGGAATGGGGAGGGATTAGGGTACAATTTAGGGTACGACAACGCTTAAGGTTTAGCGTACGTGTGAGGGCACGAGTTAGTGTTGGTGTCCTGGTTAAGATTAGGGCACGGGTGAGGGTAAGGCTTCGGGTGAGGGTCAGGGTTAGGATTCGGGTTAGGGTTAGGGTTAAGGAATGCAGAGGGATTAGGGTACAGCTTAGTGTACGACAGTGCTTAAGGGTTAGCGTTCGTGTGAGGGCAAGGGTTAGTGTTAGTGTCCTGGTTAAGATTAGGGCACGGGTGAGGGTAAGGCTTCAGGTGAGGGTCAGGGTTAGGATTCGGTTTAGGGTTAGGGTTAGGGAATGGGGAGGGATTAGGGTACAGTTTAGGGTACGACAACGTTTAAGGGTTAGCGTACGTGTGAGGGCACAAGTTAGTGTTGGTGTCCTGGTTAAGATTAGGGCACGGGTGAGGGTAAGGTTTCGGGTGAGGGTCAGGGATAGAATTCGGGTTAGGGTTAGGGTTAGGGAATGGGGAGATATTAGGGCACAGTTTAGGGTACCACAACGCTTAAGGTTTAGCGTACGTGTGAGGTCACTAGTTAGTGTTAGTCTACTGCTTACGATTAGGGCACGGGTGAGGGTAAGGCCTCGGAAGAGGGTCACGTTAAGGGTTAGGGTTAGGGTTAGGGTTAGGGAATGGGGATTGATTAGGGTACAGGTTAGGGTACGGCAATGGCTTAGGGTTGGCGTACGTTAGAGGGCATGGGTTAGTGTTGATGTACTGGTTAAAATTAGGACACGGGTGAGGGTAAAGTTTCGGGTGAGTGTCATGGTTAGGTTTCAGGTTAGGGTTAGAGTTAGGGAATGGAGAGGGATTAGGGTACAGGTTAGGGTACCACTGCGGTTTAGTGTTAGCGTACGTTTGATGGCACGAGTTAGTCTTGGTGTCCTGGTTAAGATTAGGGCACGGGTGAGGGTAAGGCTTCGGGTGAGGGTCAGGGTTAGGATTCGGGTTAGGGTTAGGGTTAGGGAATGGACAGGGATTAGGGTACAGGTTAGGGTACGACAATGCTTAAGGGTTAGCGTAAGTGTGAGGGCACGAGTTAGTGTTGGTGTACTGGTTAAGACAACGGCACCGATGAGGGTAAGGCCTCGGAAAAGGGTCACGTTCAGGGTTTCGCTTAGGGTTAGGGTTAGGGAATGGGGAGGGATTAGGGTACAGGATAGGGTACGACAATGCTTAAGGGTTAGCGTACGTTTGAGGGCATGAGTTAGTGTTTGTGTCCTGGTTAAGATTAGGGCATTGGTTAGGGTAGGGCATCGGAAGTGGGTCAGGTTTAGGGATGGGGTTAGGGTTAGGGTTAAGGAATGGGGAGGGATTAGGGTACAGCTTAGGGTATGACAACGATTAAGGGTTAGCGTACGTGTGAGGGCACAAGTTAGTGTTGGTGTGTTGGTTAAGATTAGGGCACGGTTGAGGGTAAGGTTTCGGATGAGGGTCAGTGTTAGGGAATGGGGAGATATTAGGGCACAGTTTAGGGTACCACAACGCTTAAGGTTTAGCGTACGTGTGAGGTCACTAGTTAGTGTTAGTGTACTGCTTACGATTAGGGCACGGGTGAGGGTAAGGCCTCGGAAGAGGGTCACGTTAAGGGTTAGGGTTAGGGTTAGGGTTAGGGAATGGTGATTGATTAGGGTACAGGTTAGGGTACGGCAATGGCTTAGGGTTGGCGTACGTTAGAGGGCATGGGTTAGTGTTGATGTAATGGTTAAAATTAGGACACGGGTGAGGGTAAAGTTTCGGGTGAGTGTCATGGTTAGGTTTCAGGTTAGGGTTAGGGTTAGGGAATGGAGAGGGATTAGGGTACAGGTTAGGGTACCGCTGCGGTTTAGTGTTAGCGTACGTTTGAGGGCACGAGTTAGTCTTGGTGTCCTGGTTAAGATTACGGCACGGGTTAGGGTAAGGCTTCGGGTGAGGGTCAGGGTTACGATTAGTGTTAGTGTTAGGGTTAAGGAATGCAGAGGGATTAGGGTACAGCTTAGGGTACGACAGTGCTTAAGGGTTAGCGTTCGTGTGAGGGCAAGGGTTAGTGTTAGTGTCCTGGTTAAGATTAGGGCACAGGTGAGGGTAAGGCTCCAGGTGAGGGTCAGGGTTAGGATTCGGGTTAGGGTTAGGGTTAGGGAATGGGGAGGGATTAGGGTACAGGATAGGGTACGACAATGCTTAAGGGTTAGCGTACGTTTGAGGGCATGAGTTAGTGTTTGTGTACTGGTTAAGATTAGGGCATTGGTTAGGGTAGGGCATCGGAAGTGGTTCAGGTTTAGGGATGGGGTTAGGGTTAGGGTTAAGGAATGGGGAGGGATTAGGGTACAGCTTAGGGTACGACAACGATTAAGGGTTAGCGTACGTGTGAGGGCACAAGTTAGTGTTGGTGTCCTGCTTAAGTTTAGGGCACGGGTGAGGTTAAGGTTTCGGGTGAGGGTCAGGGATAGAATTCGGGTTAGGGTTAGGGTTAGGGAATCGGGAGATATTAGGGCACAGTTTAGGGTACCACAACGCTTAAGGTTTAGCGTACGTGTGAGGTCACTACTTATTGTTAGTGTACTGCTTACGATTAGGGCAAGGGTGAGGGTAAGGCCTCGGAAGAGGGTCACGTTAAGGGTTAGGGTTAGGGTTAGGGTTAGGGAATGGGGATTGATTAGGGTACAGGTTAGGGTACGGCAATGGCTTAGGGTTGGCGTACGTTAGAGGGCATGGGTTAGTGTTGATGTACTGGTTAAAATTAGGACACGGGTGAGGGTAAAGTTTCGGGTGAGTGTCATGGTTAGGTTTCAGGTTAGGGTTAGAGTTAGGGAATGGAGAGGGATTAGGGTACAGGTTAGGGTACCGCTGCGGTTTAGTGTTAGCGTACGTTTGAGGGCACGAGTTAGTCTTGGTGTCCTAGTTAAGATTAGGGCACGGGTGAGGGTAAGGCTTCAGGTGAGGGTCAGGGTTAGGATTCGGGTTAGGGTTAGGGTTAGGGAATGGACAGGGATTAGGGTACAGGTTAGGGTACGACAATGCTTAAGGGTTAGCGTAAGTGTGAGGGCACGAGTTAGTGTTGGTGTACTGGTTAAGACAACGGCACCGATGAGGGTAACGCCTCGGAAAAGGGTCACGTTCAGGGTTTCGCTTAGGGTTAGGGTTAGGGAATGGGGAGGGATTAGGGTACAGGATAGGGTACGACAATGCTTAAGGGTTAGCGTACGTTTGAGGGCATGAGTTAGTGTTTGTGTCCTGGTTAAGATTAGGGCATTGGTTAGGGTAGGGCATCGGAAGTGGGTCAGGTTTAGGGATGGGGTTAGGGTTAGGGTTAAGGAATGGGGAGGGATTAGGGTACAGCTTAGGGTATGACAACGATTAAGGGTTAGCGTACGTGTGAGGGCACAAGTTAGTGTTGGTGTGTTGGTTAAGATTAGGGCACGGTTGAGGGTAAGGTTTCGGATGAGGGTCAGTGTTAGGGAATGGGGAGATATTAGGGCACAGTTTAGGGTACCACAACGCTTAAGGTTTAGCGTACGTGTGAGGTCACTAGTTAGTGTTAGTGTACTGCTTACGATTAGGGCACGGGTGAGGGTAAGGCCTCGGAAGAGGGTCACGTTAAGGGTTAGGGTTAGGGTTAGGGTTAGGGAATGGTGATTGATTAGGGTACAGGTTAGGGTACGGCAATGGCTTAGGGTTGGCGTACGTTAGAGGGCATGGGTTAGTGTTGATGTAATGGTTAAAATTAGGACACGGGTGAGGGTAAAGTTTCGGGTGAGTGTCATGGTTAGGTTTCAGGTTAGGGTTAGGGTTAGGGAATGGAGAGGGATTAGGGTACAGGTTAGGGTACCGCTGCGGTTTAGTGTTAGCGTACGTTTGAGGGCACGAGTTAGTCTTGGTGTCCTGGTTAAGATTACGGCACGGGTTAGGGTAAGGCTTCGGGTGAGGGTCAGGGTTACGATTAGTGTTAGTGTTAGGGTTAAGGAATGCAGAGGGATTAGGGTACAGCTTAGGGTACGACAGTGCTTAAGGGTTAGCGTTCGTGTGAGGGCAAGGGTTAGTGTTAGTGTCCTGGTTAAGATTAGGGCACAGGTGAGGGTAAGGCTCCAGGTGAGGGTCAGGGTTAGGATTCGGGTTAGGGTTAGGGTTAGGGAATGGGGAGGGATTAGGGTACAGGATAGGGTATGACAATGCTTAAGGGTTAGCGTACGTTTGAGGGCATGAGTTAGTGTTTGTGTACTGGTTAAGATTAGGGCATTGGTTAGGGTAGGGCATCGGAAGTGGTTCAGGTTTAGGGATGGGGTTAGGGTTAGGGTTAAGGAATGGGGAGGGATTAGGGTACAGCTTAGGGTACGACAACGATTAAGGGTTAGCGTACGTGTGAGGGCACAAGTTAGTGTTGGTGTCCTGCTTAAGATTACGGCACGGGTTAGGGTAAGGCTTCGGGTGAGGGTCAGGGTTACGATTAGTGTTAGGGTTAGGGTTAAGGAATGCAGAGGGATTAGGGTACAGCTTAGGGTACGACAGTGCTTAAGGGTTAGCGTTCGTGTGAGGGCAAGTGTTAGTGTTAGTGTCCTGGTTAAGATTAGGGCACAGGTGAGGGTTAGGCTCCAGGTGAGGGTCAGGGTTAGGATTCGGGTTAGGGTTAGGGTTAGGGAATATGGAGGGATTAGGGTACAGTTTAGGGTACGACAACGATTAAGGGTTAGCGTACGTGTGAGGGCACAAGTTAGTGTTGGTGTCCTGGTTAAGATTAGGGCACGGGTGAGGGTAAGGTTTCGGGTGAGGGTCAGGGATAGAATTCGGGTAAGGGTTAGGGTTAGGGAATGGGGAGATATTAGGGCACAGTTTACGGTACCACAACGCTTAAGGTTTAGCGTACGTGTGAGGTCACTAGTTAGTGTTAGTCTACTGCTTACGATTAGGGCACGGGTGAGGGTAAGGCCTCGGAAGAGGGTCACGTTAAGGGTTAGGGTTAGGGTTAGGGTTAGGGAATGGGGATTGATTAGGGTACAGGTTAGGGTACGGCAATGGCTTAGGGTTGGCGTACGTTAGAGGGCATGGGTTAGTGTTGATGTACTGGTTAAAATTAGGACACGGGTGAGGGTAAAGTTTCGGGTGAGTGTCATGGTTAGGTTTCAGGTTAGGGTTAGAGTTAGGGAATGGAGAGGGATTAGGGTACAGGTTAGGGTACCGCTGCGGTTTAGTGTTAGCGTACGTTTGAAGGCACGAGTTAGTCTTGGTGTCCTGGTTAAGATTAGGGCACGGGTGAGGGTAAGGCTTCGGGTGAGGGTCAGGGTTAGGATTCGGGTTAGGGTTAGGGTTAGGGAATGGACAGGGATTAGGGTACAGGTTAGGGTACGACAATGCTTAAGGGTTAGCGTAAGTGTGAGGGCACGAGTTAGTGTTGGTGTACTGGTTAAGACAACGGCACCGATGAGGGTAAGGCCTCGGAAAAGGGTCACGTTCAGGGTTTCGCTTAGGGTTAGGGTTAGGGAATCGGGAGGGATTAGGGTACAGGATAGGGTACGACAATGCTTAAGGGTTAGCATCCGTTTGAGGGCATGAGTTAGTGTTTGTGTACTGGTTAAGATTAGGGCATTGGTTAGGGTAGGGCATCGGAAGTGGGTCAGGTTTAGGGATGGGGTTAGGGTTAGGGTTAAGGAATGGGGAGGGATTAGGGTACAGCTTAGGGTACGACAACGATTAAGGGTTAGCGTACGTGTGAGGGCACAAGTTAGTGTTGGTGTCCTGCTTAAGTTTAGGGCACGGGTGAGGGTAAGGTTTCGGGTGAGGGTCAGGGATAGAATTCGGGTTAGGGTTAGGGTTAGGGAATCGGGAGATATTAGGGCACAGTTTAGGGTACCACAACGCTTAAGGTTTAGCGTACGTGTGAGGTCACTACTTATTGTTAGTGTACTGCTTACGATTAGGGCAAGGGTGAGGGTAAGGCCTCGGAAGAGGGTCACGTTAAGGGTTAGGGTTAGGGTTAGGGTTAGGGAATGGGGATTGATTAGGGTACAGGTTAGGGTACGGCAATGGCTTAGGGTTGGCGTACGTTAGAGGGCATGGGTTAGTGTTGATGTACTGGTTAAAATTAGGACACGGGTGAGGGTAAAGTTTCGGGTGAGTGTCATGGTTAGGTTTCAGGTTAGGGTTAGAGTTAGGGAATGGAGAGGGATTAGGGTACAGGTTAGGGTACCGCTGCGGTTTAGTGTTAGCGTACGTTTGAGGGCACGAGTTAGTCTTGGTGTCCTAGTTAAGATTAGGGCACGGGTGAGGGTAAGGCTTCAGGTGAGGGTCAGGGTTAGGATTCGGGTTAGGGTTAGGGTTAGGGAATGGAGAGGGATTAGGGTACAGGTTAGGGTACGACAATGCTTAAGGGTTAGCGTAAGTGTGAGGGCACGAGTTAGTGTTGGTGTACTGGTTAAGACAACGGCACCGATGAGGGTAAGGCCTCGGAAAAGGGTCACGTTCAGGGTTTCGCTTAGGGTTAGGGTTAGGGAATGGGGAGGGATTAGGGTACAGGATAGGGTACGACAATGCTTAAGGGTTAGCGTACGTTTGAGGGCATGAGTTACTGTTTGTGCACTGGTTAAGATTAGGGCATTGGTTAGGGTAGGGCATCGGAAGTGGGTCAGGTTTAGGGATGGGGTTAGGGTTAGGGTTAAGGAATGGGGAGGAATTAGGGTACAATTTAGGGTACGAAAACGCTTAAGGTTTAGCGTACGTGTGAGGGCACGAGTTAGTGTTGGTGTCCTGGTTAAGATTAGGGCACGGGTGAGGGTAAGGCTTCGGGTGAGGGTCAGGGTTAGGATTCGGGTTAGGGTTAGGGTTAAGGAATAAAGAGGGATTAGGGTACAGCTTAGGGTACGACAACGATTAAGGGTTAGCGTACGTGTGAGGGCCCAAGTTAGTGTTGGTGTCTTGGTTAAGATTAGGGCACGGGTGAGGGTAAGGTTTCGGATGAGGGTCAGGGTTAGGGAATGGGGAGATATTAGGGCACAGTTTAGGGTACCACAACGCTTAAGGTTTAGCGTACGTGTGAGGTCACTAGTTAGTGTTAGTCTACTGCTTACGATTAGGGCACGGGTGAGGGTAAGGCCTCGGAAGAGGGTCACGTTAAGGGTTAGGGTTAGGGTTAGGGTTAGGGAATGGGGATTGATTAGGGTACAGGTTAGGGTACGGCAATGGCTTAGGGTTGGCGTACGTTAGAGGGCATGGGTTAGTGTTGATGTACTGGTTAAAATTAGGACACGGGTGAGGGTAAAGTTTCGGGTGAGTGTCATGGTTAGGTTTCAGGTGAGGGTTAGGGTTAGGAAATGGAGAGGGATTAGGGTACAGGTTAGGGTACCGCTGCGGTTTAGTGTTAGCGTACGTTTGAGGGCACGAGTTAGTCTTGGTGTCCTGGTTAAGATTACGGCACGGGTTAGGGTAAGGCTTCGGGTGAGGGTCAGGTTTACGATTAGTGTTAGGGTTAGGGTTAAGGAATGCAGAGGGATTAGGGTACAGCTTAGGGTACGACAGTGCTTAAGGGTTAGCGTTCGTGTGAGGGCAAGTGTTAGTGTTAGTGTCCTGGTTAAGATTAGGGCACAGGTGAGGGTTAGGCTCCAGGTGAGGGTCAGGGTTAGGATTCGGGTTAGGGTTAGGGTTAGGGAATGGGGAGGGATTAGGGTACAGTTTAGGGTATGACAACGATTAAGGGTTAGCGTACGTGTGAGGGCACAAGTTAGTGTTGGTGTCCTGGTTAAGATTAGGGCACGGGTGAGGGTAAGGTTTCGGGTGAGGGTCAGGGATAGAATTCGGGTAAGGGTTAGGGTTAGGGAATGGGGAGATATTAGGGCACAGTTTACGGTACCACAACGCTTAAGGTTTAGCGTACGTGTGAGGTCACTAGTTAGTGTTAGTCTACTGCTTACGATTAGGGCACGGGTGAGGGTAAGGCCTCTGAAGAGGGTCACGTTAAGGGTTAGGGTTAGGGTTAGGGTTAGGGAATGGGGATTGATTAGGGTACAGGTTAGGGTACGGCAATGGCTTAGGGTTGGCGTACGTTAGAGGGCATGGGTTAGTGTTGATGTACTGGTTAAAATTAGGACACGGGTGAGGGTAAAGTTTCGGGTGAGTGTCATGGTTAGGTTTCAGGTTAGGGTTAGAGTTAGGGAATGGAGAGGGATTAGGGTACAGGTTAGGGTACCGCTGCGGTTTAGTGTTAGCGTACGTTTGATGGCACGAGTTAGTCTTGGTGTCCTGGTTAAGATTAGGGCACGGGTGAGGGTAAGGCTTCGGGTGAGGGTCAGGGTTAGGATTCGGGTTAGGGTTAGGGTTAGGGAATGGACAGGGATTAGGGTACAGGTTAGGGTACGACAATGCTTAAGGGTTAGCGTAAGTGTGAGGGCACGAGTTAGTGTTGGTGTACGGGTTAAGACAACGGCACCGATGAGGGTAAGGCCTCGGAAAAGGGTCACGTTCAGGGTTTCGCTTAGGGTTAGGGTTAGGGAATCGGGAGGGATTAGGGTACAGGATAGGGTACGACAATGCTTAAGGGTTAGCGTCCGTTTGAGGGCATGAGTTAGTGTTTGTGTACTGGTTAAGATTAGGGCATTGGTTAGGGTAGGGCATCGGAAGTGGGTCTGGTTTAGGGATGGGGTTAGGGTTAGGGTTAAGGAATGGGGAGGGATTAGGGTACAGCTTAGGGTACGACAATGATTAAGGGTTAGCGTACGTGTGAGGGCACAAGTTAGTGTTGGTGTCCTGCTTAAGTTTAGGGCACGGGTGAGGGTAAGGTTTCGGGTGAGGGTCAGGGATAGAATTCGGGTTAGGGTTAGGGTTAGGGAATGGGGAGATATTAGGGCACAGTTTAGGGTACCACAACGCTTAAGGTTTACCGTACGTGTGAGGTCACTAGTTAGTGTTAGTGTACTGCTTACGATTAGGGCACGGGTGAGGGTAAGGCCTCGGAAGAGGGTCACGTTAAGGGTTAGGGTTAGGGTTAGGGTTAGGGAATGGGGATTGATTAGGGTTCAGGTTAGGGTACGGCAATGGCTTAGGGTTGGCGTACGTTAGAGGGCATGGGTTAGTGTTGATGTACTGGTTAAAATTAGGACACGGGTGAGGGTAAAGTTTCGGGTGAGTGTCATGGTTAGGTTTCAGGTTAGGGATAGGGTTAGGGAATGGAGAGGGATTAGGGTACAGGTTATGGTACCGCTGCGGTTTAGTGTTAGCGTACGTTTGAGGGCACGAGTTAGTCTTGGTGTCCTGGTTAAGATTAGGGCACGGGTGAGGGTACGTCTTCGGGTGAGGGTCAGAGTTAGGATTCGCGTTAGGGTTAGGGTTAGGCAATGGAGAGGGATTAGGGTACAGGTTAGTGTACGACAATGCTTAAGGGTTAGCGTAAGTGTGAGGGCACGATTTAGTGTTGGTGTACTGGTTAAGACAACGGCACCGATGAGGGTAAGGCCTCGGAAAAGGGTCACGTTCAGTGTTTCGCTTAGGGTTAGGGTTAGGGAATGGGGAGGTATTAGGGTACAGGATAGGGTACAACAATGCTTAAGGGTTAGCGTACGTTTGAGGGCATGAATTAGTGTTTGTGTACTGGTTAAGATTAGGGCATTGGTTAGGGTAGGGCATCGGAAGTGGGTCAGGTTTAGGGATGGGGTTAGGGTTAGGGTTAAGGAATGGGGAGGGATTAGGGTACAATTTAGGGTACGACAACGCTTAAGGTTTAGCGTACGTGTGAGGGCACGAGTTAGTGTTGGTGTCCTGGTTAAGATTAGGGCACGGGTGAGTGTAAGGCTTCGGGTGAGGGTCAGGGTTAGGATTCGGGTTAGGGTTAGGGTTAAGGAATGCAGAGGGATTATGGTACAGCTTAGGGTACGACAGTGCTTAAGGGTTAGCGTTCGTGTGAGGGCAAGGGTTAGTGTTAGTGTCCTGGTTAAGATTAGGGCACGGGTGAGGGTAAGGTTTCGGGTGAGGGTCAGGGATAGAATTCGGGTTAGGGTTAGGGTTAGGGAATGGGGAGATATTAGGGCACAGTTTAGGGTACCACAACGCTTAAGGTTTAGCGTTCGTGTGAGGTCACTAGTTAGTGTTAGTGTACTGTTTAGGATTAGGGCACGGGTGAGGCTAAGGCCTCGGAAGAGGGTCACGTTAAGGGTTAGGGTTAGGGTTAGGGTTAGGGAATGGGGATTGATTAGGGTACAGGTTAGGGTACGGCAATGGATTAGGGTTGGCGTTCGTTAAAAGGCATGAGTTAGTGTTGATGTACTGGTTAAAATTAGGACACGGGTGAGGGTAAAGTTTCGGGTGAGTGTCATGGTTAGGTTTCAGGTTAGGTTTAGGGTTAGGGAATGGAGAGGGATTAGGGTACAGGTTAGGGTACCGCTGCGGTTTTGTGTTAGCGTACGTTTGAGGGCACGAGTTAGTCTTGGTGTCCTGGTTAAGATTAGGGCACGGGTGAGGGTAAGGCTCCGGGTGAGGGTCAGGGTTAGGATTCGGGTTAGGGTTAGGGTTAGGGAATGGAGAGGGATTAGGGTACAGGTTAGGGTACGACAATGCTTAAGGGTTAGCGTAAGTGTGAGGGCACAAGTTAGTGTTGGTGTACTGGTTAAGACAACGGCACAGATGAGGGTAAGGCCTCGGAAAAGGGTCACGTTCAGGGTTTCGCTTAGGGTTAGGGTTAGGGAATGGGGAGGGATTAGGGTACAGGATAGGGTACGACAATGCTTAAGGGTTAGCGTACGTTTGAGGGCATGAGTTAGTGTTTGTGTACTGGTTAAGAATAGGGCATTGGTTAGGGTAGGGCATCGGAGGTGGGTCAGGTTTAGGGATGGGATTAGGGTTAGGGTTAAGGAATGGGGAGGGATTAGGGTACAATTTAGGGTACGACAACGCTTAAGCTTTAGCGTACGTGTGAGGGCACGAGTTAGTGTTGGTGTCCTGGTTAAGATTAGGGCACGGGTGAGGGTAAGGCTTCGGTTGAGGGTCAGGTTTAGGATTCGGGTTAGGGTTAGGGTTAAGGAATGGGGAGATATTAGGGCACAGTTTAGGGTACCACAACGCTTAAAGTTTAGCGTACGTGTGAGGTCACTATTTAGTGTTAGTGTACTGCTTACGATTAGGACACGGGTGAGGGTATGGCCTCGGAAGAGGGTCACGTTAAGGGTTAGTGTTAGGGTTAGGGTTAGGGAATGGGGATTGATTAGGGTACAGGTTAGGGTACAGCAATGGCTTAGGGTTGGCGTACGTTAGAGGGCATGGGTTAGTGTTGATGTACTGGTTAAAATTAGGACACGGGTGAGGGTAAAGTTTCGGGTGAGTGTCATGGTTAGGTTTCAGGTTAGGGTTAGGGTTAGGGAATGGAGAGGGATTAGGGTACAGGTTAGGGTACCGCTGCGGTTTAGTGTTAGCGTACGTTTGAGGGCAGGAGTTAGTCTTGGTGTCCTGGTTAAGATTAGGGCACGGGTGAGGGTAAGTCTTCGGGTGAGGGTCAGAGTTAGGATTCGGGTTAGGGTTAGGGTTAGGGAATGGAGAGGGATTAGGGTACAGGTTAGGGTACGACAATGCTTAAGGGTTAGCATAAGTGTGAGGGCACGAGTTAGTGTTGGTGTACTGGTTAAGACAACGGCACCGATGAGGGTAAGGCCTCGGAAAAGGGTCACGTTCAGGGTTTCACTTAGGGTTAGGGTTAGGGAATGGGGAGGTATTAGGGTACAGGATAGGGTACAACAATGCGTAAGGGTTAGCGTACGTTTGAGGGCATGAGTTAGTGTTTGTGTACTGGTTAAGATTAGGGCATTGGTTAGGGTAGGGCATCGCAAGTGGGTCAGGTTTAGGGATGGGGTTAGGGTTAGGGTTAAGGAATGGGGAGGGATTAGGGTACAATTTAGGGTACGACAGCGCTTAACGTTTAGCGTACGTGTGAGGGCACTAGGTAGTGTTGGTGTCCTGGTTAAGATTAGGGCACGGGTGAGGGTAAGGCTTCAGGTGAGGGTCAGGTTTAGGATTCGGGTTAGGGTTAGGGTTAAGGAATGCAGAGGGATTATGGTACAGCTTAGGGTACGACAGTGCTTAAGGGTTAGCGTTCGTGTGAGGACAAGGGTTAGTGTTAGTGTCCTGGTTAAGATTAGGGCACGGGTGAGGGTAAGGCTTCAGGTGAGGGTCAGGGTTAGGATTCAGGTTAAGGTTAGGTTTAGGGAATGGGGAGGGATTAGGGTACAGTTTAGGGTACGACAACGATTAAGGGTTAGCGTACTTGTGAGGGCACAAGTTAGTGTTGGTGTCCTGGTTAAGATTAGGGCACGGGTGAGGGTAAGGTGTCGGGTGAGGGTCAGGGATAGAATTCGGGTTAGGGTTAGGGTTAGGGAATGGGGAGATATTAGGGCACAGTTTAGGGTACCACAACGCTTAAGGTTTAGCGTACGTGTGAGGTCACTAGTTAGTGTTAGTGTACTGCTTACGATTAGGGCACGGGTGAGGGTAAGGCCTCGGAAGAGGGTCACGTTAAAGGTTAGGGTTAGGGTTAGGGTTAGGGAATGGGGATTGATTAGGGTACAGGTTAGGGAACGGCAATGGCTTAGGTTTGGCGTTCGTTAGAGTGCATGAGTTAGTGTTGATGTACTGGTTAAAATTAGGACACGGGTGAGGGTAAAGTTTCGGGTGAGTGTCATGGTTAGGTTTCAGGTTAGGGTTAGGGTTAGGGAATGGAGAGGGATTAGGGTACAGGTTAGGGTACCTCTGCGGTTTAGTGTTAGCGTACGTTTGAGGGCACGAGTTAGTCTTGGTGTCCTGGTTAAGATTAGGGCACGGGTGAGGGTAAGTCTTCGGGTGAGGGTCAGAGTTAGGATTCGGGTTAGGGTTAGGGTTAGGGAATGGAGAGGGATTAGGGTACAGGTTAGGGTTCGACAATGCTTTAGGGTTAGCGTAAGTGTGAGGGCACAAGTTAGTGTTGGTGTACTGGTTAAGACAACGGCACCGATGAGGGTAAGGCCTCGGAAAAGGGTCACGTTCAGGGTTTCGCTTAGGGTTAGGGTTAGGGAATGGGGAGGGATTAGGGTACAGGATAGGGTACGACAATGCTTAAGGGTTAGCGTACGTTTGAGGGCATGAGTTAGTGTTTGTGTACTGGTTAAGAATAGGGCATTGGTTAGGGTAGGGCATCGGAGGTGGGTCAGGTTTAGGGATGGGGTTAGGGTTAGGGTTAAGGAATGGGGAGGGATTAGGGTACAATTTAGGGTACGACAACGCTTAAGGTTTAGCGTACGTGTGAGGGCACGAGTTAGTGTTGGTGTCCTGGTTAAGATTAGGGCACGGGTGAGTGTAAGGCTTCGGGTGAGGGTCAGGGTTAGGATTCGGGTTAGGGTTAGGGTTAAGGAATGCAGAGGGATTATGGTACAGCTTAGGGTACGACAGTGCTTAAGGGTTAGCGTTCGTGTGAGGGCAAGGGTTAGTGTTAGTGTCCTGGTTAAGATTAGGGCACGGGTGAGGGTAAGGTTTCGGGTGAGGGTCAGGGATAGAATTCGGGTTAGGGTTAGGGTTAGGGAATGGGGAGATATTAGGGCACAGTTTAGGGTACCACAACGCTTAAGGTTTAGCGTTCGTGTGAGGTCACTAGTTAGTGTTAGTGTACTGTTTAGGATTAGGGCACGGGTGAGGCTAAGGCCTCGGAAGAGGGTCACGTTAAGGGTTAGGGTTAGGGTTAGGGTTAGGGAATGGGGATTGAATAGGGTACAGTATAGGGTACGGCAATGGATTAGGGTTGGCGTTCATTAGAGGGCATGAGTTAGTGTTGATGTACTGGTTAAAATTAGGACACGGGTGAGGGTAAAGTTTCGGGTGAGTGTCATGGTTAGGTTTCAGGTTAGGGTTAGGGTTAGGGAATGGAGAGGGATTAGGGTACAGGTTAGGGTACCGCTGCGGTTTTGTGTTAGCGTACGTTTGAGGGCACGAGTTAGTCTTGGTGTCCTGGTTAAGATTAGGGCACGGGTGAGGGTAAGGCTCCGGGTGAGGGTCAGGGTTAGGATTCGGGTTAGGGTTAGGGTTAGGGAATGGAGAGGGATTAGGGTACAGGTTAGGGTACGACAATGCTTAAGGGTTAGCGTAAGTGTGAGGGCACAAGTTAGTGTTGGTGTACTGGTTAAGACAACGGCACCGATGAGGGTAAGGCCTCGGAAAAGGGTCACGTTCAGGGTTTCGCTTAGGGTTAGGGTTAGGGAATGGGGAGGGATTAGGGTACAGGATAGGGTACGACAATGCTTAAGGGTTAGCGTACGTTTGAGGGCATGAGTTAGTGTTTGTGTACTGGTTAAGAATAGGGCATTGGTTAGGGTAGGGCATCGGAGGTGGGTCAGGTTTAGGGATGGGATTAGGGTTAGGCTTAAGGAATGGGGAGGGATTAGGGTACAATTTAGGGTACGACAACGCTTAAGGTTTAGCGTACGTGTGAGGGCACGAGTTAGTGTTGGTGTCCTGGTTAAGATTAGGGCACGGGTGAGGGTAAGGCTTCGGTTGAGGGTCAGGTTTAGGATTCGGGTTAGGGTTAGGGTTAAGGAATGGGGAGATATTAGGGCACAGTTTAGGGTACCACAACGCTTAAGGTTTAGCGTACGTGTGAGGTCACTAGTTAGTGTTAGTGTACTGCTTACGATTAGGGCACGGGTGAGGGTAAGGCCTCGGAAGAGGGTCACGTTAAGGGTTAGTGTTAGGGTTAGGGTTAGGGAATGGGGATTGATTAGGGTACAGGTTAGGGTACAGCAATGGCTTAGGGTTGGCGTACGTTAGAGGGCATGGGTTAGTGTTGATGTACTGGTTAAAATTAGGACACGGGTGAGGGTAAAGTTTCGGGTGAGTGTCATGGTTAGGTTTCAGGTTAGGGTTAGGGTTAGGGAATGGAGAGGGATTAGGGTACAGGTTAGGGTACCGCTGCGGTTTAGTGTTAGCGTACGTTTGAGGGCAGGAGTTAGTCTTGGTGTCCTGGTTAAGATTAGGGCACGGGTGAGGGTAAGTCTTCGGGTGAGGGTCAGAGTTAGGATTCGGGTTAGGGTTAGGGTTAGGGAATGGAGAGGGATTAGGGTACAGGTTAGGGTACGACAATGCTTAAGGGTTAGTGTAAGTGTGAGGGCACGAGTTAGTGTTGGTGTACTGGTTAAGACAACGGCACCGATGAGGGTAAGGCCTCGGAAAAGGGTCACGTTCAGGGTTTCGCTTAGGGTTAGGGTTAGAGAATGGGGAGGTATTAGGGTACAGGATAGGGTACAACAATGCGTAAGGGTTAGCGTACGTTTGAGGGCATGAGTTAGTGTTTGTGTACTGGTTAAGATTAGGGCATTGGTTAGGGTAGGGCATCGCAAGTGGGTCAGGTTTAAGGATGGGGTTAGGGTTAGGGTTAAGGAATGGGGAGGGATTAGGGTACAATTTAGGGTACGACAACGCTTAACGTTTAGCGTACGTGTGAGGGCACTAGGTAGTGTTGGTGTCCTGGTTAAGATTAGGGCACGGGTGAGGTTAAGGCTTCAGGTGAGGGTCAGGTTTAGGATTCGGGTTAGGGTTAGGGTTAAGGAATGCAGAGGGATTATGGTACAGCTTAGGGTACGACAGTGCTTAAGGGTTAGCGTTCGTGTGAGGACAAGGGTTAGTGTTAGTGTCCTGGTTAAGATTAGGGCACGGGTGAGGGTAAGGCTTCAGGTGAGGGTCAGGGTTAGGATTCAGGTTAGGGTTAGGTTTAGGGAATGGGGAGGGATTAGGGTACAGTTTAGGGTACGACCATGATTAAGGGTTAGCCTACTTGTGAGGGCAGAAGTTAGTGTTGGTGTCCTGGTTAAGATTAGGGCACGGGTGAGGGTAAGGTGTCGGGTGAGGGTCAGGGATAGAATTCGGGTTAGGGTTAGGGTTAGGGAATGGGGAGATATTAGGGCACAGTTTAGGGTACCACAACGCTTAAGGTTTAGCGTACGTGTGAGGTCACTAGTTAGTGTTAGTGTACTGCTTACGATTAGGGCACGGGTGAGGGTACGGCCTCGGAAGAGGGTCACGTTAAAGGTTAGGGTTAGGGTTAGGGTTAGGGAATGGGGATTGATTAGGGTACAGGTTAGGGTACGACAATGGCTTAGGTTTGGCGTTCGTTAGAGTGCATGAGTTAGTGTTGATGTACTGGTTAAAATTAGGACACGGGTGAGGGTAAAGTTTCGGGTGAGTGTCATGGTTAGGTTTCAGGTTAGGGTTAGGGTTAGGGAATGGAGAGGGATTAGGGTACAGGTTAGGGTACCTCTGCGGTTTAGTGTTAGCGTACGTTTGAGGGCACGAGTTAGTCTTGGTGTCCTGGTTAAGATTAGGGCACGGGTGAGGGTAAGTCTTCGGGTGAGAGTCAGAGTTAGGATTCGGGTTAGGGTTAGGGTTAGGGAATGGAGAGGGATTAGGGTACAGGTTAGGGTTCGACAATGCTTTAGGGTTAGCGTAAGTGTGAGGGCACAAGTTAGTGTTGGTGTACTGGTTAAGACAACGGCACCGATGAGGGTAAGGCCTCGGAAAAGGGTCACGTTCAGGGTTTCGCTTAGGGTTAGGGTTAGGGAATGGGGAGGGATTAGGGTACAGGATAGGGTACGACAATGCTTAAGGGTTAGCGTACGTTTGAGGGCATGAGTTAGTGTTTGTGTACTGGTTAAGAATAGGGCATTGGTTAGGGTAGGGCATCGGAGGTGGGTCAGGTTTAGGGATGGGGTTAGGGTTAGGGTTAAGGAATGGGGAGGGATTAGGGTACAATTTAGGGTACGACAACGCTTAAGGTTTAGCGTATGTGTGAGGGCACGAGTTAATTTTGGTGTCCTGTTTAAGATTAGGGCATGGGTGAGGGTAAGGCTTCGGGTGAGGGTCAGGGTTAGGATTCGGGTTAGGGTTAGGGTTAAGGAATGGGGAGATATTAGGGCACAGTTTCGGGTACCACAACGCTTAAGGTTTAGCGTACGTGTGAGGTCACTAGTTAGTGTTAGTGTACTGCTTACGATTAGGGCACGGGTGAGGGTAAGGCCTCGGAAGAGGGTCACGATAAGGGTTAGGGTTAGGGTTAGGGTTAGGGAATGGGGATTGATTAGGGTACAGTTTAGGGTACGGCAATGGCTTAGGGTTGGCGTACGTTAGAGGGCATGGGTTAGTGTTGATGTACTGGTTAAAATTAGGACACGGGTGAGGGTAAAGTTTCGGGTGAGAGTCATGGTTAGGTTTCAGGTTAGGGTTAGGGTTAGGGAATGGAGAGGGATTAGGGTACAGGTTAGGGTAATGCTGCGGTTTAGTGTTAGCGTACGTTTGAGGGCACGAGTTAGTCTTGGTGTCCTGGTTAAGATTAGGGCACGGGTGAGGGTAAGTCTTCGGGTGAGGGTCAGAGTTAGGATTCGGGTTAGGGTTAGGGTTAGGGAATGGGGAGGGATTTGGGTACAGGATAGGGTACAACAATGCTTAAGGGTTAGCGTACGTTTGAGGGCATGAGTTAGTGTTTGTGTACTGGTTAAGATTAGGGCATTGGTTAGGGTAGGGCATCGGAAGTGGGTCAGGTTTAGGGATGGGGTTAGGGTTAGGGTTAAGGAATCGGGAGGGATTAGGGTACAATTTAGGGTACGACAACGCTTAAGGTTTAGCGTACGTGTGAGGGCACGAGTTAGTGTTGGTGTCCTGGTTAAGATTAGGGCACGGGTGAGGGTAAGGCTTCGGGTGAGGGTCAGGGTTAGGATTCGGGTTAGGGTTAGGGTTAAGGAATGCAGAGGGATTAGGCTACAGCTCAGGGTACGACAGTGCTTAAGGGTTAGCGTTCGTGTGAGGTCAAGGGATAGTGTTAGTGTCCTGGTTAAGATTAGGGCATGGGAGAGTGTAAGGCTTCAGGTGAGTGTCAGGGTTAGGATTCGGGTTAGGGTTAGGGTTAGGGAATGGGGAGGGATTAGGGTACAGTTTAGGGTACGACAACAATTAAGGGTTATCGTACGTGTGAGGGCACAAGTTAGTGTTGGTGTACTGGTTAAGACAACGGCACCGATGAGGGTAAGGCCTCGGAAAAGGGTCACGTTCAGGGTTTCGCTTAGGGTTAGGGTTAGGGAATGGGGAGGGATTAGGGTACAGGATAGGGTAGGACAATGCTTAAGGGTTAGCGTACGTTTGAGGGCATGAGTTAGTGTTTGTGTACTGGTTAAGAATAGGGCATTGGTTAGGGTAGGGCATCGGAGGTGGGTCAGGTTTAGGGATGGGGTTAGGGTTAGGGTTAAGGAATGGGGAGGGATTAGGGTACAATTTAGGGTACGACAACGCTTAAGGTTTAGCGTACGTGTGAGGGCACGAGTTAGTGTTGGTGTCCTGGTTAAGATTAGGGCACGGGTGAGGGTAAGGTTTCGGGTGAGGGTCAGGGGTAGATTTCGGGTTAGGGTTAGGGTTAGGGAATGGGGAGATATTAGGGCACAGTTTAGGGTACCACAACGCTTAAAGTTTAGCGTACGTGTGAGGTCACTAATTAGTGTTAGTGTACTGCTTACGATTAGGGCACGGGTGAGGGTAAGGCCTCGAAAGAGGGTCACGTTAAGGGTTAGGGTTAGGGTTAGGGTTAGGGAATGGGGATTGATTAGGGTACAGGTTAGGGTATGGCAATGGCTTAGGGTTGGCGTACGTTAGAGGGCATGGGTTAGTTTTGATGTACTGGTTAAAATTAGGACACGGGTGAGGGTAAAGTTTCGGGTGAGTGTCATGGTTAGGTTTCAGGTTAGGGTTAGGGTTAGGGAATGGAGAGGGATTAGGGTACAGGTTAGGGTACCGCTGCGGTTTAGTGTTAGCGTACGTTTGAGGGCACGAGTTAGTCTTGGTGTCCTGGTTAAGATTAGGGCACGGGTGAGGGTAAGGCTTCGGGTGAGGGTCAGGGTTAGGATTCGGGTTAGGGTTAGGGTTAGAGAATGGAGAGGGATTAGGGTACAGGTTAGGGTACGACAATGCTTAAGGGTTAGCGTAAGTGTGAGGGCACGAGTTAGTGTTGGTGTACTGGTTAGGACAACGGAACCGATGAGGGTAAGGCCTCGGAAAAGGGTCACGTTCAGGGTTTCGCTTAGGGTTAGGGTTAGGGAATGGGGAGGGATTAGGGTACAGGATAGGGTACGACAATGCTTAAGGGTTAGCGTACGTTTGAGGGCATGAGTTAGTGTTTGTGTACTGGTTAAGATCAGGGCATTGGTTAAGGTAGGGCATCGGAAGTGGGTCAGGTTTAGGGATGGGGTTAGGGTTAGGGTTAAGGAATGGGGAGGGATTAGGATACAATTTAGGGTACGACAACGCTTAAGGTTTAGCGTACGTGTGAGGGCACGAGTTAGTGTTGGTGTCCTGGTTAAGATTAGGGCACGGGTGAGGATAAGGCTTCGGGTGAGGGTCAGGGTTAGGATTCGGGTTAGGGTTAGGGTTAAGGAATGGGGAGATATTAGGGCACAGTTTAGGGTACCACAACGCTTAAGGTTTAGCGTACGTGTGAGGTCACTAGTTAGTGTTAGTGTACTGCTTACGATTAGGGCACGGGTGAGGGTAAGGCCTCGGAAGAGGGTCACGTTAAGGGTTAGTGTTAGGGTTAGGGTTAGGGAATGGGGATTGATTAGGGTACAGGTTAGGGTACGGCAATGGCTTAGGGTTGGCGTACGTTAGAGGGCATGGGTTAGTGTTGATGTACTGGTTAAAATTAGGACACGGGTGAGGGTAAAGTTTCGGGTGAGTGTCATGGTTAGGTTTCAGGTTAGGGTTAGGGTTAGGGAATGTAGAGGGTTTAGGGTACAGGTTAGGGTACGACAATGCTTAAGGGTTAGCGTAAGTGTGAGGGCACGAGTTAGTGTTGGTGTACTGGTTAAGACAACGGCACCGATGAGGGTAAGGCCTCGCAAAAGGGTCACGTTCAGGGTTTCGCTTAGGGTTAGGGTTAGGGAATGGGGAGGGATTAGGGTACAGGATAGGGTACGACAATGCTTAAGGGTTAGCGTACGTTTGAGGGCATGAGTTAGTGTTGGTGTACTGGTTAAGATTAGGGCATTGGTTAGGGTAGGGCATCGGAAGTGGGTCAGGTTTAGGGTTGGGTTTAGGGTTAGGGTTAAGGAATGGGGAGGGATTAGTGTACAATTTAGGGTACGAAAACGCTTAAGGTTTAGCGTATGTGTGAGGGCACGAGTTAGTGTTGGTGTCCTGGTTAAGATTAGGGCACGGGTGAGGGTAAGGCTTCGGGTGAGGGTCAGGGTTAGGATTCGGGTTAGGGTTAGGGTTAAGGAATGCAGAGGGATTAGGGTACAGCTTAGGGTACGACAACGATTAAGGGTTAGCGTACGTGTGAGGGCACAAGTTAGTGTTGGTGTCCTGGTTAAGATTAGGGCACGGGTGAGGGTAAGGTTTCGGGTGAGGGTCAGTGATAGAATTCGGGTTAGGGTTAGGGTTAGGGAATGGGGAGATATTAGGGCACAGTTTAGGGTACCACAACGCTTAAATTTTAGCGTACGTGTGAGGTCACTAGTTGGTGTTAGTGTACTGCTTACGATTAGGGCACGGGTGAGGGTAAGGCCTCGGAAGAGGGTCACGTTAAGGGTTAGGGTTAGGGTTAGGGTTAGGGAATGGGGATTGATTAGGGTACAGGTTAGGTTACGGCAATGGCTTAGGGTTGGCGTACGTTAGAGGGCATGGGTTAGTGTTGATGTACTGGTTAAAATTAGGACACGGGTGAGGGTAAAGTTTCGGGTGAGTGTCATGGATAGGTTTCAGGTTAGGGTTAGGGTTAGGGAATGGAGAGGGATTAGGGTACAGGTTAGGGTACCGCTGCGGTTTAGTGTTAGCGTACGTTTGAGGGCACGAGTTAGTCTTGGTGTCCTGGGTAAGATTAGGGCACGTGTGAGCGTAAGGCCTCGGAAGAGTGTCAAGTTAAGGGTTAGGGTTAGGGTTAGGTTAGGGAATGGGGATTGATTAGGGTACAGGTTAGGTTACGGCAATGGCTTAGGGTTGGCGTACGTTAGAGGGCATGGGTTAGTGTTGATGTACTGGTTAAAATTAGGACACGGGTGAGGGTAAAGTTTCAGGTGAGTGTCATGGTTAGGTTTCAGGTTAGGGTTAGGGTTAGGGAATGGAGAGGGATTAGGGTACAGGTTAGGGTACCGCTGCGGTTTAGTGTTAGCGTACGTTTGAGGGCATGAGTTAGTCTTGGTGTCCTGGTTAAGATTAGGGCACGGGTGAGGGTAAGGCTTCGGGTGATGGTCAGGGTTAGGATTCGGGTTAGGGTTAGGGTTAGGGAACGGAGAGGGATTAGGGTACAGGTTAGGGTACGACAATGCTTAAGTGTTAGCATAAGTGTGAGGCCACGAGTTAGTGTTGGTGTACTGGTTAAGACAACGGTACCGATGAGGGTAAGGCCTCGGAAAAGGGTCACGTTCAGGGTTTCGCTTAGGGTTAGGGTTAGGGAATGGGGAGGGATTAGGGTACAGGATAGGGTACGACAATGCTTAAGGGTTAGCGTACGTTTGAGGGCATGAGTTAGTGTTTGTGTACTGGTTAAGATTAGGGCATTGGTTAGGGTAGGGCATCGGAAGTGGGTCAGGTTTAGGGATGGGGTTAGGGTTAGGGTTAAGGAATGGGGAGGGATTAGGGTACAATTTAGGGTACGACAACGCTTAAGGTTTACCGTACGTGTGAGGGCACGAGTTAGTGTTGGTGTCCTGGTTAAGATTAGGGCACGGGTGAGGGTAAGGCTTCGGGTGAGGGTCAGGGTTAGGATTCGGGTTAGGGTTATGGTTAAGTAATGCAGAGGGATTAGGGTACAGCTTAGGGTACGACAGTGCTTAAGGGTTATCGTTCGTGTGAGGGCAAGGGTTAGTGTTAGTGTCCTGGTTAAGATTCGGGCACGGGTGAGGGTAAGGCTTCAGGTGAGGGTCAAGGTTAGGATTCGGGTTAGGGTTAGGGTTGGGAATGGGGAGGGTTTAGGGTACAGTTTAGTGTATGACAACGATTAAGGGTTAGCGTACGTGTGAGGGCACAAGTTAGTGTTGGTGTCCTGGTTAAGATTAGGGCACGGGTGAGGGTAAGGTTTCGGGTGAGGGTCAGGGATAGAATTCGGGTTAGGGTTAGGGTTAGGGAATGGGGAGATATTAGGGCACAGTTTAGGGTACCACAACGCTTAAGGTTTAGCGTACGTGTGAGGTCACTAGTTAGTGTTAGTCTACTGCTTACGATTAGGGCACGGGTGAGGGTAAGGCCTCGGAAGAGGGTCACGTTAAGGGTTAGGTTTAGGGTTAGGGTTAGGGAATGGGGATTGATTAGGGTACAGGTTAGGGTACGGCAATGGCTTAGGGTTGGCGTACGTTAGAGGGCATGGGTTAGTGTTGATGTACTGGTTAAAATTAGGACACGGGTGAGGGTAAAGTTTCGGGTGAGTGTCATGGTAAGGTTTCAGGTTAGGATTAGAGTTAGGGAATGGAGAGGGATTAGGGTACAGGTTAGGGTACCGCTGCAGTTTAGTGTTAGCTTACGTTTGAGGGCACGAGTTAGTCTTGGTGTCCTGGTTAAGATTAGGGCACGGGTGAGCGTAAGGTTTCGGGTGAGGGTCAGGGTTAGGATTCGGGTTAGGGTTAAGGTTAGGGAATGGACAGGGATTAGGGTACAGGTTAGGGTACGACAATGCTTAAGGGTTAGCGTATGTGTGAGGGCACGAGTTAGTGTTGGTGTACTGGTTAAGACAACGGCACCGATGAGGGTAAGGCCTCGGAAAAGGGTCACGTTCAGGGTTTCGCTTAGGGTTAGGGTTAGGGAATGGGGAGGGATTAGGGTACAGGATAGGGTAGGACAATGCTTAAAGGTTAGCGTACGTTTGAGGGCATGAGTTAGTGTTTGTGTACTGGTTAAGATTAGGGCATTGGTTAGGGTAGGGCATCGGAAGTGTGTCAGGTTTAGGGATGGGGTTAGGGTTAGGGTTAAGGAATGGGGAGGGATTAGGGTACAATTTAGGGTACGAAAACGCTTAAGGTTTAGCGTACGTGTGAGGGCACGAGTTAGTGTTGGTGTCCTGGTTAAGATTAGGGCACGGGTGAGGGTAAGGCTTCGGGTGAGCGTCAGGGTTAGGATTCGGGTTAGGGTTAGGGTTAAGGAATGCAGAGGGATTAGGGTACAGCTTAGGGTACGACAACGATTAAGGGTTAGCGTATGTGTGAGGGCACAAGTTAGTGTTGGTGTCCTGGTTAAGATTAGGGCACGGGTGAGGGTAAGGTTTCGGGTGAGGGTCAGGGTTAGGGAATGGGGAGATATTAGGGCACAGTTTAGGGTACCACAACGCTTAAAGTTTAGGGTACGTGTGAGGTCACTAGTTAGTGTTAGTGTACTGCTTACGATTAGGGCACGGGTGAGGGCAAGGCCTCGGAAGAGGGTCACGTTAAGGGTTAGGGTTAGGGTTAGGGTTAGGGAATGGGGATTAATTAGGGTACAGGTTAGGGTACGGCAATGGCTTAGGGTTGGGGTACGTTAGAGGGCATGGGTTAGTGTTGATGTACTGGTTAAAATTAGGACACGGGTGAGGGTAAAGTTTCGGGTGAGTGTCATGGTTAGGTTTCAGGTTAGGGTTAGGGTTAGGGAATGGAGAGGGATTAGGGTACAGGTTAGGGTACCGCTGCGGTTTAGTGTTAGCGTACGTTTGAGGGCACGAGTTAGTCTTGGTGTCCTGGTTAAGATTAGGGCACGGGTGAGGGTAAGGCTTCGGGTGAGGGTCAGGGTTAGGATTCGGGTTAGGGTTAGGGTTAGGGAATGGAGAGGGATTAGGGTACAGGTTAGGGTACGACAATGCTTAAGGGTTAGCGTAAGTGTGAGGGCACGATTTAGTGTTGGTGTACTGGTTAAGACAAGGGCACCGATGAGGGTAAGGCCTCGGAAAAGGGTCACGTTCAGGGTTTCGCTTAGGGTTAGGGTTAGGGAATGGGGAGGGATTAGGGTACAGGATAGGGTACGACAATGCTTAAGGGTTAGCGTACGTTTGAGGCCATGAGTTAGTGTTTGTGTACTGGTTAAGATTAGGGCATTGGTTAGGGTAGGGCATCGGAAGTGGGTCAGGTTTAGGGATGGGGTTAGGGTTAGGGTTAAGGAATGGGGAGGGATTAGGGTACAATTTAGGGTACGAGAACGCTTAAGGTTTAGAGTTCGTGTGAGGGCACGAGTTAGTGTTGGTGTCCTGGTTATGATTAGGGCACGGGTGAGGGTAAGGCTTCGGGTGAGGGTCAGGGTTAGGATTCGGGTTAGGGTTAGGGTTAAGGAATGCAGAGGGATTAGGGTACAGCTTAGGGTACTACAGTGCTTAAGGGTTAGCGTTCGTGTGAGGGCAAGGGTTAGTGTTAGTGTCCTGGTTAAGATTAGGGCACGGGTGAGGGTAAGGCTTCAGGTGAGGGTCAGGGTTAGGATTCGGGTTAGGGTTAGGGTTAGGGAATGGGGAGGGATTAGGGTACAGTTTAGGGTACGACAACGATTAAGGGTTAGCGTACGTGTGAGGGCACAAGTTAGTGTTGGTGTCCTGGTTAAGATTAGGGCACGGGTGCGGGTAAGGTTTCGGGTGAGGGTCAGGGACAGAATTCGGGTTAGGGTTAGGGAATGGGGAGATATTAGGGCACAGTTTAGGGTACCACAACGCTTAAGGTTTAGCGTACGTGTGAGGTCACTAGTTAGTGTTAGTGTACTGCTTACGATTAGGGCACGGGTGAGGGTAAGGCCTCGGAAGAGGGTCACGTTAAGGGTTAGGGTTAGGGTTAGGGAATGGGAATTGATTAGGGTACAGGTTAGGGTATGGCAATGGCTTAGGGTTGGCGTACGTTAGAGGGCATGGGTTAGTGTTGATGTACTGGTTAAAATTAGGACACGGGTGAGGGTAAAGTTTCGGGTGAGTGTCATGGTTAGGTTTCAGGTTAGGGTAAGGGTTAGGGAATGGAGAGGGATTAGGGTACAGGTTAGGGTACCGCTGCGGTTTAGTGTTAGCGTACGTTTGAGGGCACGAGTTAGTCTTGGTGTCCTGGTTAAGATTAGGGCACGGGTGAGGGTAAGGCTTCGGGTGAGGGTCAGGGTTAGGATTCGGGTTAGGGTTAGGGTTAGGGAATGGAGAGGGATTAGGGTACAGGTTAGGGTACGACAATGCTTAAGGGTTAGCGTAAGTGTGAGGGCACAAGTTAGTGTTGGTGTACTGGTTAAGACAACGGCACCGATGAGGGTAAGGCCTCGGAAAAGGGTCACGTTCAGGGTTTCGCTTAGGGTTAGGGTTAGGGAATGGGGAGGGATTAGGGTACAGGATAGGGTACGACAATGCTTAAGGGTTAGCGTACGTTTGAGGGCATGAGTTAGTGTTTGTGTACTGGTTAAGAATAGGGCATTGGTTAGGGTAGGGCATCGGAGGTGGGTCAGGTTTAGGGATGGGATTAGGGTTAGGCTTAAGGAATGGGGAGGGATTAGGGTACAATTTAGGGTACGACAACGCTTAAGGTTTAGCGTACGTGTGAGGGCACGAGTTAGTGTTGGTGTCCTGGTTAAGATTAGGGCACGGGTGAGGGTAAGGCTTCGGTTGAGGGTCAGGTTTAGGATTCGGGTTAGGGTTAGGGTTAAGGAATGGGGAGATATTAGGGCACAGTTTAGGGTACCACAACGCTTAAGGTTTAGCGTACGTGTGAGGTCACTAGTTAGTGTTAGTGTACTGCTTACGATTAGGGCACGGGTGAGGGTAAGGCCTCGGAAGAGGGTCACGTTAAGGGTTAGTGTTAGGGTTAGGGTTAGGGAATGGGGATTGATTAGGGTACAGGTTAGGGTACAGCAATGGCTTAGGGTTGGCGTACGTTAGAGGGCATGGGTTAGTGTTGATGTACTGGTTAAAATTAGGACACGGGTGAGGGTAAAGTTTCGGGTGAGTGTCATGGTTAGGTTTCAGGTTAGGGTTAGGGTTAGGGAATGGAGAGGGATTAGGGTACAGGTTAGGGTACCGCTGCGGTTTAGTGTTAGCGTACGTTTGAGGGCAGGAGTTAGTCTTGGTGTCCTGGTTAAGATTAGGGCACGGGTGAGGGTAAGTCTTCGGGTGAGGGTCAGAGTTAGGATTCGGGTTAGGGTTAGGGTTAGGGAATGGAGAGGGATTAGGGTACAGGTTAGGGTACGACAATGCTTAAGGGTTAGTGTAAGTGTGAGGGCACGAGTTAGTGTTGGTGTACTGGTTAAGACAACGGCACCGATGAGGGTAAGGCCTCGGAAAAGGGTCACGTTCAGGGTTTCGCTTAGGGTTAGGGTTAGAGAATGGGGAGGTATTAGGGTACAGGATAGGGTACAACAATGCGTAAGGGTTAGCGTACGTTTGAGGGCATGAGTTAGTGTTTGTGTACTGGTTAAGATTAGGGCATTGGTTAGGGTAGGGCATCGCAAGTGGGTCAGGTTTAAGGATGGGGTTAGGGTTAGGGTTAAGGAATGGGGAGGGATTAGGGTACAATTTAGGGTACGACAACGCTTAACGTTTAGCGTACGTGTGAGGGCACTAGGTAGTGTTGGTGTCCTGGTTAAGATTAGGGCACGGGTGAGGTTAAGGCTTCAGGTGAGGGTCAGGTTTAGGATTCGGGTTAGGGTTAGGGTTAAGGAATGCAGAGGGATTATGGTACAGCTTAGGGTACGACAGTGCTTAAGGGTTAGCGTTCGTGTGAGGACAAGGGTTAGTGTTAGTGTCCTGGTTAAGATTAGGGCACGGGTGAGGGTAAGGCTTCAGGTGAGGGTCAGGGTTAGGATTCAGGTTAGGGTTAGGTTTAGGGAATGGGGAGGGATTAGGGTACAGTTTAGGGTACGACCATGATTAAGGGTTAGCCTACTTGTGAGGGCAGAAGTTAGTGTTGGTGTCCTGGTTAAGATTAGGGCACGGGTGAGGGTAAGGTGTCGGGTGAGGGTCAGGGATAGAATTCGGGTTAGGGTTAGGGTTAGGGAATGGGGAGATATTAGGGCACAGTTTAGGGTACCACAACGCTTAAGGTTTAGCGTACGTGTGAGGTCACTAGTTAGTGTTAGTGTACTGCTTACGATTAGGGCACGGGTGAGGGTACGGCCTCGGAAGAGGGTCACGTTAAAGGTTAGGGTTAGGGTTAGGGTTAGGGAATGGGGATTGATTAGGGTACAGGTTAGGGTACGACAATGGCTTAGGTTTGGCGTTCGTTAGAGTGCATGAGTTAGTGTTGATGTACTGGTTAAAATTAGGACACGGGTGAGGGTAAAGTTTCGGGTGAGTGTCATGGTTAGGTTTCAGGTTAGGGTTAGGGTTAGGGAATGGAGAGGGATTAGGGTACAGGTTAGGGTACCTCTGCGGTTTAGTGTTAGCGTACGTTTGAGGGCACGAGTTAGTCTTGGTGTCCTGGTTAAGATTAGGGCACGGGTGAGGGTAAGTCTTCGGGTGAGAGTCAGAGTTAGGATTCGGGTTAGGGTTAGGGTTAGGGAATGGAGAGGGATTAGGGTACAGGTTAGGGTTCGACAATGCTTTAGGGTTAGCGTAAGTGTGAGGGCACAAGTTAGTGTTGGTGTACTGGTTAAGACAACGGCACCGATGAGGGTAAGGCCTCGGAAAAGGGTCACGTTCAGGGTTTCGCTTAGGGTTAGGGTTAGGGAATGGGGAGGGATTAGGGTACAGGATAGGGTACGACAATGCTTAAGGGTTAGCGTACGTTTGAGGGCATGAGTTAGTGTTTGTGTACTGGTTAAGAATAGGGCATTGGTTAGGGTAGGGCATCGGAGGTGGGTCAGGTTTAGGGATGGGGTTAGGGTTAGGGTTAAGGAATGGGGAGGGATTAGGGTACAATTTAGGGTACGACAACGCTTAAGGTTTAGCGTATGTGTGAGGGCACGAGTTAATTTTGGTGTCCTGTTTAAGATTAGGGCATGGGTGAGGGTAAGGCTTCGGGTGAGGGTCAGGGTTAGGATTCGGGTTAGGGTTAGGGTTAAGGAATGGGGAGATATTAGGGCACAGTTTCGGGTACCACAACGCTTAAGGTTTAGCGTACGTGTGAGGTCACTAGTTAGTGTTAGTGTACTGCTTACGATTAGGGCACGGGTGAGGGTAAGGCCTCGGAAGAGGGTCACGATAAGGGTTAGGGTTAGGGTTAGGGTTAGGGAATGGGGATTGATTAGGGTACAGTTTAGGGTACGGCAATGGCTTAGGGTTGGCGTACGTTAGAGGGCATGGGTTAGTGTTGATGTACTGGTTAAAATTAGGACACGGGTGAGGGTAAAGTTTCGGGTGAGAGTCATGGTTAGGTTTCAGGTTAGGGTTAGGGTTAGGGAATGGAGAGGGATTAGGGTACAGGTTAGGGTAATGCTGCGGTTTAGTGTTAGCGTACGTTTGAGGGCACGAGTTAGTCTTGGTGTCCTGGTTAAGATTAGGGCACGGGTGAGGGTAAGTCTTCGGGTGAGGGTCAGAGTTAGGATTCGGGTTAGGGTTAGGGTTAGGGAATGGGGAGGGATTTGGGTACAGGATAGGGTACAACAATGCTTAAGGGTTAGCGTACGTTTGAGGGCATGAGTTAGTGTTTGTGTACTGGTTAAGATTAGGGCATTGGTTAGGGTAGGGCATCGGAAGTGGGTCAGGTTTAGGGATGGGGTTAGGGTTAGGGTTAAGGAATCGGGAGGGATTAGGGTACAATTTAGGGTACGACAACGCTTAAGGTTTAGCGTACGTGTGAGGGCACGAGTTAGTGTTGGTGTCCTGGTTAAGATTAGGGCACGGGTGAGGGTAAGGCTTCGGGTGAGGGTCAGGGTTAGGATTCGGGTTAGGGTTAGGGTTAAGGAATGCAGAGGGATTAGGCTACAGCTCAGGGTACGACAGTGCTTAAGGGTTAGCGTTCGTGTGAGGTCAAGGGATAGTGTTAGTGTCCTGGTTAAGATTAGGGCATGGGAGAGTGTAAGGCTTCAGGTGAGTGTCAGGGTTAGGATTCGGGTTAGGGTTAGGGTTAGGGAATGGGGAGGGATTAGGGTACAGTTTAGGGTACGACAACAATTAAGGGTTATCGTACGTGTGAGGGCACAAGTTAGTGTTGGTGTACTGGTTAAGACAACGGCACCGATGAGGGTAAGGCCTCGGAAAAGGGTCACGTTCAGGGTTTCGCTTAGGGTTAGGGTTAGGGAATGGGGAGGGATTAGGGTACAGGATAGGGTAGGACAATGCTTAAGGGTTAGCGTACGTTTGAGGGCATGAGTTAGTGTTTGTGTACTGGTTAAGAATAGGGCATTGGTTAGGGTAGGGCATCGGAGGTGGGTCAGGTTTAGGGATGGGGTTAGGGTTAGGGTTAAGGAATGGGGAGGGATTAGGGTACAATTTAGGGTACGACAACGCTTAAGGTTTAGCGTACGTGTGAGGGCACGAGTTAGTGTTGGTGTCCTGGTTAAGATTAGGGCACGGGTGAGGGTAAGGTTTCGGGTGAGGGTCAGGGGTAGATTTCGGGTTAGGGTTAGGGTTAGGGAATGGGGAGATATTAGGGCACAGTTTAGGGTACCACAACGCTTAAAGTTTAGCGTACGTGTGAGGTCACTAATTAGTGTTAGTGTACTGCTTACGATTAGGGCACGGGTGAGGGTAAGGCCTCGAAAGAGGGTCACGTTAAGGGTTAGGGTTAGGGTTAGGGTTAGGGAATGGGGATTGATTAGGGTACAGGTTAGGGTATGGCAATGGCTTAGGGTTGGCGTACGTTAGAGGGCATGGGTTAGTTTTGATGTACTGGTTAAAATTAGGACACGGGTGAGGGTAAAGTTTCGGGTGAGTGTCATGGTTAGGTTTCAGGTTAGGGTTAGGGTTAGGGAATGGAGAGGGATTAGGGTACAGGTTAGGGTACCGCTGCGGTTTAGTGTTAGCGTACGTTTGAGGGCACGAGTTAGTCTTGGTGTCCTGGTTAAGATTAGGGCACGGGTGAGGGTAAGGCTTCGGGTGAGGGTCAGGGTTAGGATTCGGGTTAGGGTTAGGGTTAGAGAATGGAGAGGGATTAGGGTACAGGTTAGGGTACGACAATGCTTAAGGGTTAGCGTAAGTGTGAGGGCACGAGTTAGTGTTGGTGTACTGGTTAGGACAACGGAACCGATGAGGGTAAGGCCTCGGAAAAGGGTCACGTTCAGGGTTTCGCTTAGGGTTAGGGTTAGGGAATGGGGAGGGATTAGGGTACAGGATAGGGTACGACAATGCTTAAGGGTTAGCGTACGTTTGAGGGCATGAGTTAGTGTTTGTGTACTGGTTAAGATCAGGGCATTGGTTAAGGTAGGGCATCGGAAGTGGGTCAGGTTTAGGGATGGGGTTAGGGTTAGGGTTAAGGAATGGGGAGGGATTAGGATACAATTTAGGGTACGACAACGCTTAAGGTTTAGCGTACGTGTGAGGGCACGAGTTAGTGTTGGTGTCCTGGTTAAGATTAGGGCACGGGTGAGGATAAGGCTTCGGGTGAGGGTCAGGGTTAGGATTCGGGTTAGGGTTAGGGTTAAGGAATGGGGAGATATTAGGGCACAGTTTAGGGTACCACAACGCTTAAGGTTTAGCGTACGTGTGAGGTCACTAGTTAGTGTTAGTGTACTGCTTACGATTAGGGCACGGGTGAGGGTAAGGCCTCGGAAGAGGGTCACGTTAAGGGTTAGTGTTAGGGTTAGGGTTAGGGAATGGGGATTGATTAGGGTACAGGTTAGGGTACGGCAATGGCTTAGGGTTGGCGTACGTTAGAGGGCATGGGTTAGTGTTGATGTACTGGTTAAAATTAGGACACGGGTGAGGGTAAAGTTTCGGGTGAGTGTCATGGTTAGGTTTCAGGTTAGGGTTAGGGTTAGGGAATGTAGAGGGTTTAGGGTACAGGTTAGGGTACGACAATGCTTAAGGGTTAGCGTAAGTGTGAGGGCACGAGTTAGTGTTGGTGTACTGGTTAAGACAACGGCACCGATGAGGGTAAGGCCTCGCAAAAGGGTCACGTTCAGGGTTTCGCTTAGGGTTAGGGTTAGGGAATGGGGAGGGATTAGGGTACAGGATAGGGTACGACAATGCTTAAGGGTTAGCGTACGTTTGAGGGCATGAGTTAGTGTTGGTGTACTGGTTAAGATTAGGGCATTGGTTAGGGTAGGGCATCGGAAGTGGGTCAGGTTTAGGGTTGGGTTTAGGGTTAGGGTTAAGGAATGGGGAGGGATTAGTGTACAATTTAGGGTACGAAAACGCTTAAGGTTTAGCGTATGTGTGAGGGCACGAGTTAGTGTTGGTGTCCTGGTTAAGATTAGGGCACGGGTGAGGGTAAGGCTTCGGGTGAGGGTCAGGGTTAGGATTCGGGTTAGGGTTAGGGTTAAGGAATGCAGAGGGATTAGGGTACAGCTTAGGGTACGACAACGATTAAGGGTTAGCGTACGTGTGAGGGCACAAGTTAGTGTTGGTGTCCTGGTTAAGATTAGGGCACGGGTGAGGGTAAGGTTTCGGGTGAGGGTCAGTGATAGAATTCGGGTTAGGGTTAGGGTTAGGGAATGGGGAGATATTAGGGCACAGTTTAGGGTACCACAACGCTTAAATTTTAGCGTACGTGTGAGGTCACTAGTTGGTGTTAGTGTACTGCTTACGATTAGGGCACGGGTGAGGGTAAGGCCTCGGAAGAGGGTCACGTTAAGGGTTAGGGTTAGGGTTAGGGTTAGGGAATGGGGATTGATTAGGGTACAGGTTAGGTTACGGCAATGGCTTAGGGTTGGCGTACGTTAGAGGGCATGGGTTAGTGTTGATGTACTGGTTAAAATTAGGACACGGGTGAGGGTAAAGTTTCGGGTGAGTGTCATGGATAGGTTTCAGGTTAGGGTTAGGGTTAGGGAATGGAGAGGGATTAGGGTACAGGTTAGGGTACCGCTGCGGTTTAGTGTTAGCGTACGTTTGAGGGCACGAGTTAGTCTTGGTGTCCTGGGTAAGATTAGGGCACGTGTGAGCGTAAGGCCTCGGAAGAGTGTCAAGTTAAGGGTTAGGGTTAGGGTTAGGTTAGGGAATGGGGATTGATTAGGGTACAGGTTAGGTTACGGCAATGGCTTAGGGTTGGCGTACGTTAGAGGGCATGGGTTAGTGTTGATGTACTGGTTAAAATTAGGACACGGGTGAGGGTAAAGTTTCAGGTGAGTGTCATGGTTAGGTTTCAGGTTAGGGTTAGGGTTAGGGAATGGAGAGGGATTAGGGTACAGGTTAGGGTACCGCTGCGGTTTAGTGTTAGCGTACGTTTGAGGGCATGAGTTAGTCTTGGTGTCCTGGTTAAGATTAGGGCACGGGTGAGGGTAAGGCTTCGGGTGATGGTCAGGGTTAGGATTCGGGTTAGGGTTAGGGTTAGGGAACGGAGAGGGATTAGGGTACAGGTTAGGGTACGACAATGCTTAAGTGTTAGCATAAGTGTGAGGCCACGAGTTAGTGTTGGTGTACTGGTTAAGACAACGGTACCGATGAGGGTAAGGCCTCGGAAAAGGGTCACGTTCAGGGTTTCGCTTAGGGTTAGGGTTAGGGAATGGGGAGGGATTAGGGTACAGGATAGGGTACGACAATGCTTAAGGGTTAGCGTACGTTTGAGGGCATGAGTTAGTGTTTGTGTACTGGTTAAGATTAGGGCATTGGTTAGGGTAGGGCATCGGAAGTGGGTCAGGTTTAGGGATGGGGTTAGGGTTAGGGTTAAGGAATGGGGAGGGATTAGGGTACAATTTAGGGTACGACAACGCTTAAGGTTTACCGTACGTGTGAGGGCACGAGTTAGTGTTGGTGTCCTGGTTAAGATTAGGGCACGGGTGAGGGTAAGGCTTCGGGTGAGGGTCAGGGTTAGGATTCGGGTTAGGGTTATGGTTAAGTAATGCAGAGGGATTAGGGTACAGCTTAGGGTACGACAGTGCTTAAGGGTTATCGTTCGTGTGAGGGCAAGGGTTAGTGTTAGTGTCCTGGTTAAGATTCGGGCACGGGTGAGGGTAAGGCTTCAGGTGAGGGTCAAGGTTAGGATTCGGGTTAGGGTTAGGGTTGGGAATGGGGAGGGTTTAGGGTACAGTTTAGTGTATGACAACGATTAAGGGTTAGCGTACGTGTGAGGGCACAAGTTAGTGTTGGTGTCCTGGTTAAGATTAGGGCACGGGTGAGGGTAAGGTTTCGGGTGAGGGTCAGGGATAGAATTCGGGTTAGGGTTAGGGTTAGGGAATGGGGAGATATTAGGGCACAGTTTAGGGTACCACAACGCTTAAGGTTTAGCGTACGTGTGAGGTCACTAGTTAGTGTTAGTCTACTGCTTACGATTAGGGCACGGGTGAGGGTAAGGCCTCGGAAGAGGGTCACGTTAAGGGTTAGGTTTAGGGTTAGGGTTAGGGAATGGGGATTGATTAGGGTACAGGTTAGGGTACGGCAATGGCTTAGGGTTGGCGTACGTTAGAGGGCATGGGTTAGTGTTGATGTACTGGTTAAAATTAGGACACGGGTGAGGGTAAAGTTTCGGGTGAGTGTCATGGTAAGGTTTCAGGTTAGGATTAGAGTTAGGGAATGGAGAGGGATTAGGGTACAGGTTAGGGTACCGCTGCAGTTTAGTGTTAGCTTACGTTTGAGGGCACGAGTTAGTCTTGGTGTCCTGGTTAAGATTAGGGCACGGGTGAGCGTAAGGTTTCGGGTGAGGGTCAGGGTTAGGATTCGGGTTAGGGTTAAGGTTAGGGAATGGACAGGGATTAGGGTACAGGTTAGGGTACGACAATGCTTAAGGGTTAGCGTATGTGTGAGGGCACGAGTTAGTGTTGGTGTACTGGTTAAGACAACGGCACCGATGAGGGTAAGGCCTCGGAAAAGGGTCACGTTCAGGGTTTCGCTTAGGGTTAGGGTTAGGGAATGGGGAGGGATTAGGGTACAGGATAGGGTAGGACAATGCTTAAAGGTTAGCGTACGTTTGAGGGCATGAGTTAGTGTTTGTGTACTGGTTAAGATTAGGGCATTGGTTAGGGTAGGGCATCGGAAGTGTGTCAGGTTTAGGGATGGGGTTAGGGTTAGGGTTAAGGAATGGGGAGGGATTAGGGTACAATTTAGGGTACGAAAACGCTTAAGGTTTAGCGTACGTGTGAGGGCACGAGTTAGTGTTGGTGTCCTGGTTAAGATTAGGGCACGGGTGAGGGTAAGGCTTCGGGTGAGCGTCAGGGTTAGGATTCGGGTTAGGGTTAGGGTTAAGGAATGCAGAGGGATTAGGGTACAGCTTAGGGTACGACAACGATTAAGGGTTAGCGTATGTGTGAGGGCACAAGTTAGTGTTGGTGTCCTGGTTAAGATTAGGGCACGGGTGAGGGTAAGGTTTCGGGTGAGGGTCAGGGTTAGGGAATGGGGAGATATTAGGGCACAGTTTAGGGTACCACAACGCTTAAAGTTTAGGGTACGTGTGAGGTCACTAGTTAGTGTTAGTGTACTGCTTACGATTAGGGCACGGGTGAGGGCAAGGCCTCGGAAGAGGGTCACGTTAAGGGTTAGGGTTAGGGTTAGGGTTAGGGAATGGGGATTAATTAGGGTACAGGTTAGGGTACGGCAATGGCTTAGGGTTGGGGTACGTTAGAGGGCATGGGTTAGTGTTGATGTACTGGTTAAAATTAGGACACGGGTGAGGGTAAAGTTTCGGGTGAGTGTCATGGTTAGGTTTCAGGTTAGGGTTAGGGTTAGGGAATGGAGAGGGATTAGGGTACAGGTTAGGGTACCGCTGCGGTTTAGTGTTAGCGTACGTTTGAGGGCACGAGTTAGTCTTGGTGTCCTGGTTAAGATTAGGGCACGGGTGAGGGTAAGGCTTCGGGTGAGGGTCAGGGTTAGGATTCGGGTTAGGGTTAGGGTTAGGGAATGGAGAGGGATTAGGGTACAGGTTAGGGTACGACAATGCTTAAGGGTTAGCGTAAGTGTGAGGGCACGATTTAGTGTTGGTGTACTGGTTAAGACAAGGGCACCGATGAGGGTAAGGCCTCGGAAAAGGGTCACGTTCAGGGTTTCGCTTAGGGTTAGGGTTAGGGAATGGGGAGGGATTAGGGTACAGGATAGGGTACGACAATGCTTAAGGGTTAGCGTACGTTTGAGGCCATGAGTTAGTGTTTGTGTACTGGTTAAGATTAGGGCATTGGTTAGGGTAGGGCATCGGAAGTGGGTCAGGTTTAGGGATGGGGTTAGGGTTAGGGTTAAGGAATGGGGAGGGATTAGGGTACAATTTAGGGTACGAGAACGCTTAAGGTTTAGAGTTCGTGTGAGGGCACGAGTTAGTGTTGGTGTCCTGGTTATGATTAGGGCACGGGTGAGGGTAAGGCTTCGGGTGAGGGTCAGGGTTAGGATTCGGGTTAGGGTTAGGGTTAAGGAATGCAGAGGGATTAGGGTACAGCTTAGGGTACTACAGTGCTTAAGGGTTAGCGTTCGTGTGAGGGCAAGGGTTAGTGTTAGTGTCCTGGTTAAGATTAGGGCACGGGTGAGGGTAAGGCTTCAGGTGAGGGTCAGGGTTAGGATTCGGGTTAGGGTTAGGGTTAGGGAATGGGGAGGGATTAGGGTACAGTTTAGGGTACGACAACGATTAAGGGTTAGCGTACGTGTGAGGGCACAAGTTAGTGTTGGTGTCCTGGTTAAGATTAGGGCACGGGTGCGGGTAAGGTTTCGGGTGAGGGTCAGGGACAGAATTCGGGTTAGGGTTAGGGAATGGGGAGATATTAGGGCACAGTTTAGGGTACCACAACGCTTAAGGTTTAGCGTACGTGTGAGGTCACTAGTTAGTGTTAGTGTACTGCTTACGATTAGGGCACGGGTGAGGGTAAGGCCTCGGAAGAGGGTCACGTTAAGGGTTAGGGTTAGGGTTAGGGAATGGGAATTGATTAGGGTACAGGTTAGGGTATGGCAATGGCTTAGGGTTGGCGTACGTTAGAGGGCATGGGTTAGTGTTGATGTACTGGTTAAAATTAGGACACGGGTGAGGGTAAAGTTTCGGGTGAGTGTCATGGTTAGGTTTCAGGTTAGGGTAAGGGTTAGGGAATGGAGAGGGATTAGGGTACAGGTTAGGGTACCGCTGCGGTTTAGTGTTAGCGTACGTTTGAGGGCACGAGTTAGTCTTGGTGTCCTGGTTAAGATTAGGGCACGGGTGAGGGTAAGGCTTCGGGTGAGGGTCAGGGTTAGGATTCGGGTTAGGGTTAGGGTTAAGGAATGCAGAGGGATTAGGGTACAGCTTAGGGTACGACAGTGCTTAAGGGTTAGCGTTCGTGTGAGGGCAAGGGTTAGTGTTAGTGTCCTGGATAAGATTAGGGCACGGGTGAGGGTAAGGCTTCAGGTGAGGGTCAGGGTTAGGATTCGGGTTAGGGTTAGGGTTAAGGAATGGGGAGGGATTAGGGTACAGTTTAGGGTACGACAACGATTAAGGGTTAGCATACGTGTGAGGGCACCATTTAGTGTTGGTGTCCTGGTTAAGATTAGGGCACGGGTGCGGGTAAGGTTTCGGGTGAGGGTCAGGGACAGAATTCGGGTTAGGGTTAGGGAATGGGGAGATATTAGGGCACAGTTTAGGGTACCACAACGCTTAAGGTTTAGCGTACGTGTGAGGTCACTAGTTAGTGTTAGTGTACTGCTTACGATTAGGGCACGGGTGAGGGTAAGGCCTCGGAAGAGGGTCACGTTAAGGGTTAGGGTTAGGGTTAGGGAATGGGAATTGATTAGGGTACAGGTTAGGGTATGGCAATGGCTTAGGGTTGGCGTACGTTAGAGGGCATGGGTTAGTGTTGATGTACTGGTTAAAATTAGGACACTGGTGAGGGTAAAGTTTCGGGTGAGTGTCATGGTTAGGTTTCAGGTTAGGGTAAGGGTTAGGGAATGGAGAGGGATTAGGGTACAGGTTAGGGTACCGCTGCGGTTTAGTGTTAGCGTACGTTTGAGGGCACGAGTTAGTCTTGGTGTCCTGGTTAAGATTAGGGCACGGGTGAGGGTAAGGCTTCGGGTGAGGGTCAGGGTTAGGATTCGGGTTAGGGTTAGGGTTAAGGAATGCAGAGGGATTAGGGTACAGCTTAGGGTACGACAGTGCTTAAGGGTTAGCGTTCGTGTGAGGGCAAGGGTTAGTGTTAGTGTCCTGGATAAGATTAGGGCACGGGTGAGGGTAAGGCTTCAGGTGAGGGTCAGGGTTAGGATTCGGGTTAGGGTTAGGGTTAAGGAATGGGGAGGGATTAGGGTACAGTTTAGGGTACGACAACGATTAAGGGTTAGCATACGTGTGAGGGCACCATTTAGTGTTGGTGTCCTGGTTAAGATTAGGGCACGGGTGAGGGTAAGGTTTCGGGTGAGGGTCAGGGATACAATTCGGGTTAGGGTTAGGGTTAGGGAATGGGGAGATATTAGGGCACAGTTTAGGGTACCACAACGCTTAAGGTTTAGCGTACGTGTGAGGTCACTAGTTAGTGTTAGTGTACTGCTTACGATTAGGGCACGGGTGAGGGTAAGGCCTCGGAAGAGGCTCACGTTAAGGGTTAGGGTTAGGGTTAGGGTTAGGGAATGGGTATTGATTAGGGTACAGGTTAGGTTACGGCAATGGCTTAGCGTTGGCGTACGTTAGAGGGCATGGGTTAGTGTTGATGTACTGGTTAAAATTAGGACACGGATGAGGGTAAAGTTTCGGGTGAGTGTCATTTTTAGGTTTCAGGTTAGGGTTAGGGTTAGGGAATGGAGAGGGATTAGGGTACAGGTTAGGGTACCGCTGCGGTTTAGTGTTAGCGTACGTTTGAGGGCACGAGTTAGTCTTGGTGTCCTGGGTAAGATTAGGGCACGGGTGAGGGTAAGGCTTCGGGTGAGGGTCAGGGTTAGGATTCGGGTTAGGGTTAGGGTTAGGGAATGGAGAGGGTTTAGGGTACAGGTTAGGGTACGACAATGCTTAAGGGTTAGCGTAAGTGTGAGGGCACGAGTTAGTGTTGGTGTACTGGTTAAGACAACGGCACCGATGAGGGTAAGGCCTCGGAAATGGGTCACGTTCAGGGTTTCGCTTAGGGTTAGGGTTAGTGAATGGGGAGGGATTACGGTACAGGATAGGGTACGACAATGCTTAAGGGTTAGCGTACGTTTGAGGGCATGAGTTAGTGTTTGTGTACTGGTTAAGATTAGGGCATTGGTTAGGGTAGGGCATCGGAAGTGGGTCAGGTTTAGGGATGGGGTTAGGGTAAGGGGTAAGGAATGGGGAGGGATTAGTGTACAATTTAGGGTACGAAAACGCTTAAGGTTTAGCGTACGTGTGAGGGCACGAGTTAGTGTTGGTGTCCTGGTTAAGATTAGGGCACGGGTGAGGGTAAGGCTTCGGGTGAGGGTCAGGGTTAGGATTCGGGTTAGGGTTAGGGTTAAGGAATGCAGAGGGATTAGGGTACAGCTTAGGGTACGACAACGATTAAGGGTTAGCGTACGTGTGAGGGCACAAGTTAGTGTTGGTGTCCTGGTTAAGATTAGGGCACGGGTGAGGGTAAGGTTTCGGGTGAGGGTCAGGGATAGAATTCGGGTTAGGGTTAGGGTTAGGGAATGGGGAGATATTAGGGCACAGTTTAGGGTACCACAACGCTTAAAGTTTAGCGTACGTGTGAGGTCACTAGTTAGTGTTAGTGTACTGCTTACGATTAGGGCACGGGTGAGGGTAAGGCCTCGGAAGAGGGTCACGTTAAGGGTTAGGGTTAGGGTTAGCGTTAGGGAATGGGGATTGATTAGGGTACAGGTTAGGGTACGGCAATGGCTTAGGGTTGGCGTACGTTAGAGGGCATGGGTTGGTGTTGATGTACTGGTTAAAATTAGGACACGGGTGAGGGTAAAGTTTCGGGTGAGTGTCATGGTTAGGTTTCAGGTTAGGGTAAGGGTTAGGGAATGGAGAGGGATTAGGGTACAGGTTAGGGTACCGCTGCGGTTTAGTGTTAGCGTACGTTTGAGGGCACGAGTTAGTCTTGGTGTCCTGGTTAAGATTAGGGCACGGGTGAGGGTAAGGCTTCGGGTGAGGGTCAGGGTTAGGATTCGGGTTAGGGTTAGGGTTAAGGAATGCAGAGGGATTAGGGTACAGCTTAGGGTACGACAGTGCTTAAGGGTTAGCGTTCGTGTGAGGGCAAGGGTTAGTGTTAGTGTCCTGGATAAGATTAGGGCACGGGTGAGGGTAAGGCTTCAGGTGAGGGTCAGGGTTAGGATTCGGGTTAGGGTTAGGGTTAAGGAATGGGGAGGGATTAGGGTACAGTTTAGGGTACGACAACGATTAAGGGTTAGCATACGTGTGAGGGCACCATTTAGTGTTGGTGTCCTGGTTAAGATTAGGGCACGGGTGCGGGTAAGGTTTCGGGTGAGGGTCAGGGACAGAATTCGGGTTAGGGTTAGGGAATGGGGAGATATTAGGGCACAGTTTAGGGTACCACAACGCTTAAGGTTTAGCGTACGTGTGAGGTCACTAGTTAGTGTTAGTGTACTGCTTACGATTAGGGCACGGGTGAGGGTAAGGCCTCGGAAGAGGGTCACGTTAAGGGTTAGGGTTAGGGTTAGGGAATGGGAATTGATTAGGGTACAGGTTAGGGTATGGCAATGGCTTAGGGTTGGCGTACGTTAGAGGGCATGGGTTAGTGTTGATGTACTGGTTAAAATTAGGACACGGGTGAGGGTAAAGTTTCGGGTGAGTGTCATGGATAGGTTTCAGGTTAGGGTTAGGGTTAGGGAATGGAGAGGGATTAGGGTACAGGTTAGGGTACCGCTGCGGTTTAGTGTTAGCGTACGTTTGAGGGCACGAGTTAGTCTTGGTGTCCTGGTTAAGATTAGGGCACGGGTGAGGGTAAGTCTTCGGGTGAGGGTCAGGGTTAGGATTCGGGTTAGGGTTAGGGTTAGGGAATGGACAGGGATTAGGGTACAGGTTAGGGTACGACAATGCTTAAGGGTTAGCGTAAGTGTGAGGGCACGAGTTAGTGTTGGTGTACTGGTTAAGACAACGGCACCGATGAGGGTAAGGCCTCGGAAAAGGGTCACGTTCAGGGTTTCGCTTAGGGTTAGGGTTAGGGAATGGGGAGGGATTAGGGTACAGGATAGGGTAGGACAATGCTTAAGGGTTAGCGTACGTTTGAGGGCATGAGTTAGTGTTTGTGTACTGGTTAAGATTAGGGCATTGGTTAGGGTAGGGCATCGGAAGTGGGTCAGGTTTAGGGATGGGGTTAGGGTTAGGGTTAAGGAATGGGGAGGGATTAGGGTACAATTTAGGGTACGACAACGCTTAAGGTTTAGCGTACGTGTGAGGGCACGAGTTAGTGTGGGTGTCCTGGTTAAGATTAGGGCACGGGTGAGGGTAAGGCTTCGGGTGAGGGTCAGGTTTAGGATTCGGGTTATGGTTAGGGTTAAGGAATGCAGAGGGATTAGGGTACAGCTTAGGGTACGACAACGATTAAGGGTTAGTGTACGTGTGAGTGCACAAGTTAGTGTTGGTTTCCTGGTTAAGATTAGGGAACGGGTGAGGGTAAGGTTTCGGGTGAGGGTCAGGGATAGAATTCGGGTTAGGGTTAGGGTTAGGGAATGGGGAGATATTAGGGCACAGTTTAGGGTACCACAACGCTTAAGGTTTAGCATACATGTGAGGTCACTAGTTAGTGTTAGTGTACTGCTTACGATTAGGGCACGGGTGAGGGTAAGGCCTCGGAAGAGGGTCACGTTAAGGGTTAGGGTTAGGGTTAGGGTTAGGGAATGGGAATTGATTAGGGTACAGGTTAGGGTACGGCAATGGCTTAGGGTTGGCGTACGTTAGAGGGCATGGGTTAGTGTTGATGTACTGGTTAAAATTAGGACACGGGTGAGGGTAAAGTTTCGGGTGAGTGTCATGGTTAGGTTTCAGGTTAGGGTTAGGGTTAGGGAATGGAGAGGGATTAGGGTACAGGTTAGGGTACCGCTGCGGTTTAGTGTTAGCGTACGTTTGAGGGCACGAGTTAGTCTTGGTGTCCTGGTTAAGATTAGGGCACGGGTGAGGGTAAGGCTTCGGGTGAGGGTCAGGGTTAGGATTCGGGTTAGGGTTAGGGTTAGGGCATGGAGAGGGATTAGGGTACAGGTTAGGGTACGACAATGCTTAAGGGTTAGCATAAGTGTGAGGGCACGAATTAGTGTTGGTGTACTGGTTAAGACAACGGCACCGATGAGGGTAAGGCCTCGGAAAAGGATCCTGTTCAGGGTTTCGCTTAGTGTTAGGGTTAGGGAATGGGGAGGGATTAGGGTACAGGATAGGGTACGACAATGCTTAAGGGTTAGCGAACGTTTGAGGGCATGAGTTAGTGTTTGTGTACTGGTTAAGATTAGGGCATTGGTTAAGATAGGGCATCGGAAGTGGGTCAGGTTTAGGTATGGGATTCGGGTTAGGGTTAAGGAATGGGGAGGGATTAGGGTACAATTTAGGGTACGAAAACGCTTAAGGTTTATCGTATGTGTGAGGGCACGAGTTAGTGTTGGTGTCCTGGTTAAGATTAGGGCACGGGTGAGGGTAAGGCTTCGGGTGAGGGTCAGGGTTAGGATTCGGGTTAGGGTTAGGTTTAAGAAATGCAGAGGGATTAGGGTACAGCTTAGGGTACGACAACGATTAAGGGTTAGAGTACGTGTGAGGGCACAAGTTAGTGTTGGTGTCCTGGTTAAGATTAGGGCACGGGTGAGGGTAAGGTTTCAGGTGAGGGTCAGGGATAGAATTCGGGTTAGGGTTAGGGTTAGGGAATGGGGAGATATTAGGGCACAGTTTAGGGTACCACAACGCTTAAAGATTAGCGTACGTGTGAGGTCACTAGTTAGTGTTAGTGTACTGCTTACAATTAGGGCACGGGTGAGGGTAAGGCCTCGGAAGAGGGTCACGTTAAGGGTTAGGGTTAGGGTTAGAGTTAGGGAATGGGGATTGATTAGGGTACAGGTTAGGGTACGGCAATGGCTTAGGGTTGGCGTACGTTAGAGGGCATGGGTTAGTGTTGATGTACTGGTTAAAATTAGGACACGGGTGAGGGTAAAGTTTCGTGTGAGTGTCATGGTTAGGTTTCAGGTTAGGGTTAGGGTTAGGGAATGGAGAGGAATTAGGGTACAGGTTAGGGCACCGCTGCGGTTTAGTTTTAGCGTACGTTTGAGGGCACGAGTTAGTCTTGGTGTCCTGGTTAATATTAGGGCACGGGTGAGGGTAAGGCTTCAGGTGAGGGTCATGGTTAGGATTCGGGTTAGGGTTAGGGTTAGGGAATGGGGAGGGATTAGAGTACAGTTTAGGGTACGACAATGATTAAGGGTTAGCGTACGTGTGAGGGCACAAGTTAGTGTTGGTGTCCTGGTTAAGATTAGGGCACGGGTGAGGGTAATGTTTCGGGTGAGGGTCAGGGATAGAATTCGGGATAGGGTTAGGGTTAGGGAATGGGGAGATATTAGGGCACAGTTTAGGGTACCACAACGCTTAAGGTTTAGCATACGTGTGAGGTCACTAGTTAGTGTTAGTCTACTGCTTACGATTAGGGCACGGGTGAGGGTAAGGCCTCGGAAGAGGGTCACGTTAAGGGTTAGGGTTAGGGTTAGGGTTAGGGAATGGGGATTGATTAGGGTACAGGTTAGGGTACGGCAATGGCTTAGGGTTGGCGTACGTTAGAGGGCATGGGTTAGTGTTGATGTACTGGTTAAAATTAGGACACAGGTGAGGGTAAAGTTTCGGGTGAGTGTCATGGTTAGGTTTCAGGTTAGGGTTAGAGTTAGGGAATGGAGAGGGATTAGGGTACAGTTTAGGGAACCGCTGCGGTTTAGGGTTAGCGTACGTTTGAGGGCACGAGTTAGTCTTAGTGTCCTGGTTAAGATTAGGGAACGGGTGAGGGTAAGGCTTCGGGTGAGGGTCAGGGTTAGGATTCGGGTTAGGGTTAGGGTTAGGGAATGGACAGGGATTAGGGTACAGGTTAGGGTACGACAATGCTTAAGGGTTAGCGTAAGTGTGAGGGCATGAGTTAGTGTTGGTTTACTGGTTAAGACAACGGCACCGATGAGGGTAAGGCCTCGGAAATGGGTCACGTTCAGGGTTTCGCTTAGGGTTAGGGTTAGGGAATGGGGAGGGATTAGGGTACAGGATAGGGTACAACAATGCTTAAGGGTTAGCGTACGTTTGAGGGCATGAGTTAGTGTTTGTGTACTGGTTAAGATTAGGGCATTGGTTAGGGTAGGGCATCGGAAGTGGGTCAGGTTTAGGGATGGGATTAGGGTTAGGGTTAAGGAATGGGGAGGGATTAGGGTACAATTTAGGGTACGAAAACGCTTAAGGTTTAGCGTATGTGTGAGGGCACGAGTTAGTGTTGGTGTCCTGGTTAAGATTAGGGCACGGGTGAGGGTAAGGCTTCGGGTGAGGGTCAGGGTTAGGATTCGGGTTAGGGTTAGGTTTAAGAAATGCAGAGGGATTAGGGTACAGCTTAGGGTACGACAACGATTAAGGGTTAGCGTACGTGTGAGGGCACAAGTTAGTGTTGGTGTCCTGGTTAAGATTAGGGCACGGGTGAGGGTAAGGTTTCAGGTGAGGGTCAGGGATAGAATTCGGGTTAGGGTTAGGGTTAGGGAATGGGGAGATATTAGGGCACAGTTTAGGGTACCACAACGCTTAAAGATTAGCGTACGTGTGAGGTCACTAGTTAGTGTTAGTGTACTGCTTACGATTAGGGCACGGGTGAGGGTAAGGCCTCGGAAGAGGGTCACGTTAAGGGTTAGGGTTAGGGTTAGGGTTAGGGAATGGGGATTGATTAGGGTACAGGTTAGGGTACGGCAATGGCTTAGGGTTGGCGTACGTTAGCGGGCATGGGTTAGTGTTGATGTACTGGTTAAAATTAGGACACGGGTGAGGGTAAAGTTTCGGGTGAGTGTCATGGTTAGGTTTCAGGTTAGGGTTAGGGTTAGGGAATGGAGAGGGATTAGGGTACAGGTTAGGGTACCGCTGCGGTTTAGTTTTAGCGTACGTTTGAGGGCACGAGTTAGTCTTGGTGTCCTGGTTAAGATTAGGGCACGGGTGAGGGTAAGGCTTCAGGTGAGGGTCATGGTTAGGATTCGGGTTAGGGTTAGGGTTAGGGAATGGGGAGGGATTAGGGTACAGTTTAGGGTACGACAATGATTAAGGGTTAGCGTACGTGTGAGGGCACAAGTTAGTGTTGGTGTCCTGGTTAAGATTAGGGCACGGGTGAGGGTAATGTTTCGGGTGAGGGTCAGGGATAGAATTCGGGTTAGGGTTAGGGTTAGGGAATGGGGAGATATTAGGGCACAGTTTAGGGTACCACAACGCTTAAGGTTTAGCGTACTTGTGAGGTCACTAGTTAGTGTTAGTCTACTGCTTACGATTAGGGCACGGGTGAGGGTAAGGCCTCGGAAGAGGGTCACGTTAAGGGTTAGGGTTAGGGTTAGGGTTAGGGAATGGGGATTGTTTAGGGTACAGGTTAGGGTACGGCAATGGCTTAGGGTTGGCGTACGTTAGAGGGCATGGGTTAGTGTTGATGTACTGGTTAAATTTAGGACACGGGTGAGGGTAAAGTTTCGGGTGAGTGTCATGGTTAGGTTTCAGGTTAGGGTTAGAGTTAGGGAATGGAGAGGGATTAGGGTACAGTTTAGGGAACCGCTGCGGTTTAGTGTTAGCGTACGTTTGAGGGCACGAGTTAGTCTTAGTGTCCTGGTTAAGATTAGGGCACGGGTGAGGGTAAGGCTTCGGGTGAGGGTCAGGGTTAGGATTCGGGTTAGGGTTAGGGTTAGGGAATGGACAGGGATTAGGGTACAGGTTAGGGTACGACAATGCTTAAGGGTTAGCGTAACTGTGAGGGCATGAGTTAGTGTTGGTGTACTGGTTACGACAACGGCACCGATGAGGGTAAGGCCTCGGAAAAGGGTCACGTTCAGGGTTTCGCTTAGGGTTAGGGTTAGGGAATGGGGAGGGTTTAGGGTACAGGATAGGGTACAACAATGCTTAAGGGTTAGCGTACGTTTGAGGGCATGAGTTAGTGTTTGTGTACTGGTTAAGATTAGGGCATTGGTTAGGGTAGGGCATAGGAAGTGGGTCAGGTTTAGGTATGGGATTAGGGTTAGGGTTAAGGAATGGGGAGGGATTAGGGTACAATTTAGGGTACGAAAACGCTTAAGGTTTAGCGTATGTGTGAGGGCACGAGTTAGTGTTGGTGTCCTGGTTAAGATTAGGGCACGGGTGAGGGTAAGGCTTCGGGTGAGGGTCAGGGTTAGGATTCGGGTTAGGGTTAGGTTTAAGAAATGCAGAGGGATTAGGGTACAGCTTAGGGTACGACAACGATTAAGGGTTAGCGTACGTTTGAGGGCACAAGTTAGTGTTGGTGTCCTGGTTAAGATTAGGGCACGGGTGAGGGTAAGGTTTCGGGTGAGGGTCAGGGATAGAATTCGGGTTAGGGTTAGGGTTAGGGAATGGGGAGATATTAGGGCACAGTTTAGGGTACCACAACGCTTAAAGATTAGCGTACGTGTGAGGTCACTAGTTAGTGTTAGTGTACTGCTTACGATTAGGGCACGGGTGAGGGTAAGGCCTCGGAAGAGGGTCACGTTAAGGGTTAGGGTTAGGGTTAGGGTTAGGGAATGGGGATTGATTAGGGTACAGGTTAGGGCACGGCAATGGCTTAGGGTTAGCGTACGTTAGAGGGCATGGGTTAGTGTTGATGTACTGGTTAAAATTAGGACACGGGTGAGGGTAAAGTTTCGGGTGAGTGTCATGGTTAGGTTTCAGGTTAGGGTTAGGGTTAGGGAATGGAGAGGGATTAGGGTACAGGTTAGGGCACCGCTGCGGTTTAGTTTTAGCGTACGTTTGAGGGCACGAGTTAGTCTTGGTGTCCTGGTTAAGATTAGGGCACGGGTGAGGGTAAGGCTTCAGGTGAGGGTCAGGGTTAGGATTCGGGTTAGGGTTAGGGTTAGGGAATGGGGAGGGATTAGAGTACAGTTTAGGGTACCACAATGATTAAGGGTTAGCGTACGTGTGAGGGCACAAGTTAGTGTTGGTGTCCTGGTTAAGATTAGGGCACGGGTGAGGGTAATGTTTCGGGTGAGGGTCAGGGATAGAATTCGGGTTAGGGTTAGGGTTAGGGAATGGGGAGATATTAGGGCACAGTTTACGGTACCACAACGCTTAAGGTTTAGCGTACGTGTGAGGTCACTAGTTAGTGTTAGTCTACTGCTTACGATTAGGGCACGGGTGAGGGTAAGACCTCGGAAGAGGGTCACGTTAAGGGTTAGGGTTAGGGTTAGGGTTAGGGAATGGGGATTGATTAGGGTACAGGTTAGGGTACGGCAATGGCTTAGGGTTGGCGTACGTTAGAGGGCATGGGTTAGTGTTGATGTACTGGTTAAAATTAGGACACAGGTGAGGGTAAAGTTTCGGGTGAGTGTCATGGTTAGGTTTCAGGTTAGGGTTAGAGTTAGGGAATGGAGAGGGATTAGGGTACAGTTTAGGGAACCGCTGCGGTTTAGTGTTAGCGTACGTTTGAGGGCACGAGTTAGTCTTAGTGTCCTGGTTAAGATTAGGGAACGGGTGAGGGTAAGGGTTCGGGTGAGGGTCAGGGTTAGGATTCGGGTTAGGGTTAGGGTTAGGGAATGGACAGGGATTAGGGTACAGGTTAGGGTACGACAATGCTTAAGGGTTAGCGTAAGTGTGAGGGCATGAGTTAGTGTTGGTTTACTGGTTAAGACAACGGCACCGATGAGGGTAAGGCCTCGGAAATGGGTCACGTTCAGGGTTTCGCTTAGGGTTAGGGTTAGGGAATAGGGAGGGATTAGGGTACAGGATAGGGTACAACAATGCTTAAGGGTTAGCGTACGTTTGAGGGCATGAGTTAGTGTTTGTGTACTGGTTAAGATTAGGGCATTGGTTAGGGTAGGGCATCGGAAGTGGGTCAGGTTTAGGGATGGGATTAGGGTTAGGGTTAAGGAATGGGGAGGGATTAGGGTACAATTTAGGGTACGAAAACGCTTAAGGTTTAGCGTATGTGTGAGGGCACGAGTTAGTGTTGGTGTCCTGGTTAAGATTAGGGCACGGGTGAGGGTAAGGCTTCGGGTGAGGGTCAGGGTTAGGATTCGGGTTAGGGTTAGGTTTAAGAAATGCAGAGGGATTAGGGTACAGCTTAGGGTACGACAACGATTAAGGGTTAGCGTACGTTTGAGGGCACAAGTTAGTGTTGGTGTCCTGGTTAAGATTAGGGCACGGGTGAGGGTAAGGTTTCGGGTGAGGGTCAGGGATAGAATTCGGGTTAGGGTTAGGGTTAGGGAATGGGGAGATATTAGGGCACAGTTTAGGGTACCACAACGCTTAAAGATTAGCGTACGTGTGAGGTCACTAGTTAGTGTTAGTGTACTGCTTACGATTAGGGCACGGGTGAGGGTAAGGCCTCGGAAGAGGGTCACGTTAAGGGTTAGGGTTAGGGTTAGGGTTAGGGAATGGGGATTGATTAGGGTACAGGTTAGGGCACGGCAATGGCTTAGGGTTAGCGTACGTTAGAGGGCATGGGTTAGTGTTGATGTACTGGTTAAAATTAGGACACGGGTGAGGGTAAAGTTTCGGGTGAGTGTCATGGTTAGGTTTCAGGTTAGGGTTAGGGTTAGGGAATGGAGAGGGATTAGGGTACAGGTTAGGGCACCGCTGCGGTTTAGTTTTAGCGTACGTTTGAGGGCACGAGTTAGTCTTGGTGTCCTGGTTAAGATTAGGGCACGGGTGAGGGTAAGGCTTCAGGTGAGGGTCAGGGTTAGGATTCGGGTTAGGGTTAGGGTTAGGGAATGGGGAGGGATTAGAGTACAGTTTAGGGTACGACAATGATTAAGGGTTAGCGTACGTGTGAGGGCACAAGTTAGTGTTGGTGTCCTGGTTAAGATTAGGGCACGGGTGAGGGTAATGTTTCGGGTGAGGGTCAGGGATAGAATTCGGGTTAGGGTTAGGGTTAGGGAATGGGGAGATATTAGGGCACAGTTTACGGTACCACAACGCTTAAGGTTTAGCGTACGTGTGAGGTCACTAGTTAGTGTTAGTCTACTGCTTACGATTAGGGCACGGGTGAGGGTAAGACCTCGGAAGAGGGTCACGTTAAGGGTTAGGGTTAGGGTTAGGGTTAGGGAATGGGGATTGATTAGGGTACAGGTTAGGGTACGGCAATGGCTTAGGGTTGGCGTACGTTAGAGGGCATGGGTTAGTGTTGATGTACTGGTTAAAATTAGGACACAGGTGAGGGTAAAGTTTCGGGTGAGTGTCATGGTTAGGTTTCAGGTTAGGGTTAGAGTTAGGGAATGGAGAGGGATTAGGGTACAGTTTAGGGAACCGCTGCGGTTTAGTGTTAGCGTACGTTTGAGGGCACGAGTTAGTCTTAGTGTCCTGGTTAAGATTAGGGAACGGGTGAGGGTAAGGCTTCGGGTGAGGGTCAGGGTTAGGATTCGGGTTAGGGTTAGGGTTAGGGAATGGACACGGATTAGGGTACAGGTTAGGGTACGACAATGCTTAAGGGTTAGCGTAAGTGTGAGGGCATGAGTTAGTGTTGGTTTACTGGTTAAGACAACGGCACCGATGAGGGTAAGGCCTCGGAAATGGGTCACGTTCAGGGTTTCGCTTAGGGTTAGGGTTAGGGAATGGGGAGGGATTAGGGTACAGGATAGGGTACAACAATGCTTAAGGGTTAGCGTACGTTTGAGGGCATGAGTTAGTGTTTGTGTACTGGTTAAGATTAGGGCATTGGTTAGGGTAGGGCATCGGAAGTGGGTCAGGTTTAGGGATGGGATTAGGGTTAGGGTTAAGGAATGGGGAGGGATTAGGGTACAATTTAGGGTACGAAAACGCTTAAGGTTTAGCGTATGTGTGAGGGCACGAGTTAGTGTTGGTGTCCTGGTTAAGATTAGGGCACGGGTGAGGGTAAGGCTTCGGGTGAGGGTCAGGGTTAGGATTCGGGTTAGGGTTAGGTTTAAGAAATGCAGAGGGATTAGGGTACAGCTTAGGGTACGACAACGATTAAGGGTTAGCGTACGTTTGAGGGCACAAGTTAGTGTTGGTGTCCTGGTTAAGATTAGGGCACGGGTGAGGGTAAGGTTTCGGGTGAGGGTCAGGGATAGAATTCGGGTTAGGGTTAGGGTTAGGGAATGGGGAGATATTAGGGCACAGTTTAGGGTACCACAACGCTTAAAGATTAGCGTACGTGTGAGGTCACTAGTTAGTGTTAGTGTACTGCTTACGATTAGGGCACGGGTGAGGGTAAGGCCTCGGAAGAGGGTCACGTTAAGGGTTAGGGTTAGGGTTAGGGTTAGGGAATGGGGATTGATTAGGGTACAGGTTAGGGCACGGCAATGGCTTAGGGTTAGCGTACGTTAGAGGGCATGGGTTAGTGTTGATGTACTGGTTAAAATTAGGACACGGGTGAGGGTAAAGTTTCGGGTGAGTGTCATGGTTAGGTTTCAGGTTAGGGTTAGGGTTAGGGAATGGAGAGGGATTAGGGTACAGGTTAGGGCACCGCTGCGGTTTAGTTTTAGCGTACGTTTGAGGGCACGAGTTAGTCTTGGTGTCCTGGTTAAGATTAGGGCACGGGTGAGGGTAAGGCTTCAGGTGAGGGTCAGGGTTAGGATTCGGGTTAGGGTTAGGGTTAGGGAATGGGGAGGGATTAGAGTACAGTTTAGGGTATGACAATGATTAAGGGTTAGCGTACGTGTGAGGGCACAAGTTAGTGTTGGTGTCCTGGTTAAGATTAGGGCACGGGTGAGGGTAATGTTTCGGGTGAGGGTCAGGGATAGAATTCGGGTTAGGGTTAGGGTTAGGGAATGGGGAGATATTAGGGCACAGTTTACGGTACCACAACGCTTAAGGTTTAGCGTACGTGTGAGGTCACTAGTTAGTGTTAGTCTACTGCTTACGATTAGGGCACGGGTGAGGGTAAGGCCTCGGAAGAGGGTCACGTTAAGGGTTAGGGTTAGGGATAGGGTTAGGGAATGGGGATTGATTAGGGTACAGGTTAGGGTACGGCAATGGCTTAGGGTTGGCGTACGTTAGAGGGCATGGGTTAGTGTTGATGTACTGGTTAAAATTAGGACACGGGTGAGGGTAAAGTTTCGGGTGAGTGTCATGGTTAGGTTTCAGGTTAGGGTTAGAGTTAGGGAATGGAGAGGGATTAGGGTACAGTTTAGGGAACCGCTGCGGTTTAGTGTTAGCGTACGTTTGAGGGCACGAGTTAGTCTTAGTGTCCTGGTTAAGATTAGGGCACGGGTGAGGGTAAGGCTTCGGGTGAGGGTCAGGGTTAGGATTCGGGTTAGGGTTAGGGTTAGGGAATGGACAGGGATTAGGGTACAGGTTAGGGTACGACAATGCTTAAGGGTTAGCGTAACTGTGAGGGCATGAGTTAGTGTTGGTGTACTGGTTAAGACAACGGCACCGATGAGAGTAAGGCCTCGGAAAAGGGTCACGTTCAGGGTTTCGCTTAGGGTTAGGGTTAGGGAATGGGGAGGGATTAGGGTACAGGATAGGGTACAACAATGCTTAAGAGTTAGCGTACGTTTGAGGGCATGAGTTAGTGTTTGTGTACTGGTTAAGATTAGGGCATTGGTTAGGGTAGGGCATAGGAAGTGGGTCAGGTTTAGGGATGGGGTTAGGGTTACGGTTAAGGAATGGGGAGGGATTAGGGTACAACTTAGGGTACGAAAACGCTTAAGGTTTAGCGTACATGTGAGGGCACGAATTAGTGTTGGTTTCCTGGTTAAGATTAGGGCACGGGTGAGGGTAAGGCTTCGGGTGAGGGTCAGGGTTAGGATTCGGGTTAGGGTTAGGGTTAAGGAATGTAGAGGGATTAGGGTACAGGTTAGGGTACGACAACGATTAAGGGTTAGCATACGTGTGAGGGCACAAGTTAGTGTTGGTGTCCTGGTTAAGATTAGGGCACGGGTGAGGGTAAGTTTTCGGGTGAGGGTCAGGGATAGAATTCGGGTTAAGGTTAGGGTTAGGGAATGCGGAGATATTAGGGCACAGTTTATGTTACCACAACGCTTAAAGTTTAGCGTACGTGTGAGGTCACTAGTTAGTGTTAGTGTACTGCTTACGATTAGGGCACGGGTGAGGGTAAGGCCTCGGAAGAGGGTCATGTTAAGGGTTAGGGTTAGGGTTAGGGTTAGGGAATGGGGATTGATTAGGGTACAGGTTAGGGTACGGCAATGGCTTAGGGTTGGCGTACGTTAGAGGGCATGGGTTAGTGTTGATGTACTGGTTAAAATTAGGACACGGGTGAGGGTAAAGTTTCAGGTGAGTGTCATGGTTAGGTTTCAGGTTAGGGTTAGGTTTAGGGAATGGAGAGGGATTAGGGTACAGGTTAGGGTACCGCTGCGGTTTAGTGTTAGCGTACGTTTGAGGGCACGAGTTAGTCTTGGTGTCCTGGTTAAGATTAGGGCACGGGTGAAGGTAAGGCTTCGGGTGAGGGTCAGGGTTAGGATTCGGGTTAGGGTTAGGGTTAGGGAATGGAGAGGGTTTAGGGTACAGGTTATGGTACAACAATGCTTAAGTGTTAGCATAAGTGTGAGGCCACGAGTTAGTGTTGGTGTACTGGTTAAGACAACGGCACCGATGAGGGTAAGGCCTCGGAAAAGGGTCACGTTCAGGGTTTCGCTTAGGGTTAGGGTTAGGGAATGGGGAGGGATTAGGGTACAGGATAGGGTACGACAATGCTTAAGGGTTAGCGTACGTTTGAGGGCATGAGTTAGTGTTTGTGTACTGGTTAAGATTAGGGCATTGGTTAGGGTAGGGCATCGGAAGTGGGTCAGGTTTAGGGATGGGGTTAGGGTTAGGGTTAAGGAATGGGGAGGGTTTAGGGTACAATTTAGGGTACGACAACGCTTAAGGTTTAGCGTACGTGTGAGGGCACGAGTTAGTGTTGGTGTCCTGGTTAAGATTAGGGCACGGGTGAGGGTAAGGCTTCGGGTGAGGGTCAGAGTTAGGATTCGGGTTAGGGTTAGGGTTAAGGAATGCAGAGGGATTAGGGTACAGCTTAGGGTACGACAACGATTAAGGGTTAGCGTACGTGTGAGGGCACAAGTTAGTGTTGGTGTCCTGGTTAAGATTAGGGCACGGGTGAGGGTAAGGTTTCGGGTGAGGGTCAGGGTTAGGGAATGGGGAGATATTAGGGCACAGTTTAGGGTACCACAACGCTTAAGGTTTAGCGTACGTGTGAGGTCACTAGTTAGTGTTAGTGTACTGCTTACGATTAGGGCACGGGTGAGGGTAAGGCCTCGGAAGAGGGTCACGTTAAGGGTTAGGGTTAGGGTTAGGGTTAGGGAATGGGGATTGATTAGGGTACAGGTTAGGGTACGGCAATGGCTTAGGGTTGGCGTACGTTAGAGGGCATGGGTTAGTGTTGATGTACTGGTTAAAATTAAGACACGGGTGAGGGTAAAGTTTCGGGTGAGTGTCATGCTTAGGTTTCAGGTTAGGGTTAGGGTTAGGGAATGGAGAGGGATTAGGGTACAGGTTAGGGTACCGCTGCGGTTTAGTGTTAGCATACGTTTGAGGGCACGAGTTAGTCTTGGTGTCCTGGTTAAGATTACGGCACGGGTTAGGGTAAGGCTTCGGGTGAGGGTCAGGGTTACGATTAGTGTTAGGGTTAGGGTTAAGGAATGCAGAGGGATTAGGGTACAGCTTAGGGTACGACAGTGCTTAAGGGTTAGCGTTCGTGTGAGGGCAAGGGTTAGTGTTAGTGTCCTGGTTAAGATTAGGGCACGGGTGAGGGTAAGGCTCCAGGTGAGGGTCAGGGTTAGGATTCGGGTTAGGGTTAGGGTTAGGGAATGGGGAGGGATTAGGGTACAGTTTAGGGTACGACAATGCTTAAGGGTTAGCGTAAGTGTGAGGGCACGAGTTAGTGTTGGTGTACTGGTTAAGACATCGGCAGCGATGAGGGTAAGGCCTCGGAAAAGGGTCACGTTCAGGGTTTCACTTAGGGTTAGGGTTAGGGAATGGGGAGGGATTAGGGTACAGGATAGGGTACGACAATGCTTAAGGGTTAGCGTACGTTTGAGGGCATGAGTTAGTGTTTGTGTACTGGTTAAGATTAGGGCATTGGTTAGGGTAGGGCATCGGAAGTGGGTCAGGTTTAGGGATGGGGTTAGGGTTAGGGTTAAGGAATGGGGAGGGATTAGGGTACAATTTAGGGTACGAAAACGCTTAAGGTTTAGCGTACGTGTGAGGGCACGAGTTAGTGTTGGTGTCCTGGTTAAGATTAGGGCACGGGTGAGGGTAAGGCTTCGGGTGAGGGTCAGGGTTAGGATTCGGGTTAGGGTTAGGTTTAAGAAATGCAGAGGGATTAGGGTACAGCTTAGGGTACGACAACGATTAAGGGTTAGCGTACGTTTGAGGGCACAAGTTAGTGTTGGTGTCCTGGTTAAGATTAGGGCACGGGTGAGGGTAAGGTTTCGGGTGAGGGTCAGGGATAGAATTCGGGTTAGGGTTAGGGTTAGGGAATGGGGAGATATTAGGGCACAGTTTAGGGTACCACAACGCTTAAAGATTAGCGTACGTGTGAGGTCACTAGTTAGTGTTAGTGTACTGCTTACGATTAGGGCACGGGTGAGGGTAAGGCCTCGGAAGAGGGTCACGTTAAGGGTTAGGGTTAGTGTTAGGGTTAGGGAATGGGGATTGATTAGGGTACAGGTTAGGGCACGGCAATGGCTTAGGGTTAGCGTACGTTAGAGGGCATGGGTTAGTGTTGATGTACTGGTTAAAATTAGGACACGGGTGAGGGTAAAGTTTCGGGTGAGTGTCATGGTTAGGTTTCAGGTTAGGGTTAGGGTTAGGGAATGGAGAGGGATTAGGGTACAGGTTAGGGCACCGCTGCGGTTTAGTTTTAGCGTACGTTTGAGGGCACGAGTTAGTCTTGGTGTCCTGGTTAAGATTAGGGCACGGGTGAGGGTAAGGCTTCAGGTGAGGGTCAGGGTTAGGATTCGGGTTAGGGTTAGGGTTAGGGAATGGGGAGGGATTAGAGTACAGTTTAGGGTACGACAATGATTAAGGGTTAGCGTACGTGTGAGGGCACAAGTTAGTGTTGGTGTCCTGGTTAAGATTAGGGCACGGGTGAGGGTAATGTTTCAGGTGAGGGTCAGGGATAGAATTCGGGTTAGGGTTAGGGTTAGGGAATGGGGAGATATTAGGGCACAGTTTACGGTACCACAACGCTTAAGGTTTAGCGTACGTGTGAGGTCACTAGTTAGTGTTAGTCTACTGCTTACGATTAGGGCACGGGTGAGGGTAAGGCCTCGGAAGAGGGTCACGTTAAGGGTTAGGGTTAGGGATAGGGTTAGGGAATGGGGATTGATTAGGGTACAGGTTAGGGTACGGCAATGGCTTAGGGTTGGCGTACGTTAGAGGGCATGGGTTAGTGTTGATGTACTGGTTAAAATTAGGACACGGGTGAGGGTAAAGTTTCGGGTGAGTGTCATGGTTAGGTTTCAGGTTAGGGTTAGAGTTAGGGAATGGAGAGGGATTAGGGTACAGTTTAGGGAACCGCTGCGGTTTAGTGTTAGCGTACGTTTGAGGGCACGAGTTAGTCTTAGTGTCCTGGTTAAGATTAGGGCACGGGTGAGGGTAAGGCTTCGGGTGAGGGTCAGGGTTAGGATTCGGGTTAGGGTTAGGGTTAGGGAATGGACAGGGATTAGGGTACAGGTTAGGGTACGACAATGCTTAAGGGTTAGCGTAACTGTGAGGGCATGAGTTAGTGTTGGTGTACTGGTTAAGACAACGGCACCGATGAGAGTAAGGCCTCGGAAAAGGGTCACGTTCAGGGTTTCGCTTAGGGTTAGGGTTAGGGAATGGGGAGGGATTAGGGTACAGGATAGGGTACAACAATGCTTAAGAGTTAGCGTACGTTTGAGGGCATGAGTTAGTGTTTGTGTACTGGTTAAGATTAGGGCATTGGTTAGGGTAGGGCATAGGAAGTGGGTCAGGTTTAGGGATGGGGTTAGGGTTACGGTTAAGGAATGGGGAGGGATTAGGGTACAACTTAGGGTACGAAAACGCTTAAGGTTTAGCGTACATGTGAGGGCACGAATTAGTGTTGGTTTCCTGGTTAAGATTAGGGCACGGGTGAGGGTAAGGCTTCGGGTGAGGGTCAGGGTTAGGATTCGGGTTAGGGTTAGGGTTAAGGAATGTAGAGGGATTAGGGTACAGGTTAGGGTACGACAACGATTAAGGGTTAGCATACGTGTGAGGGCACAAGTTAGTGTTGGTGTCCTGGTTAAGATTAGGGCACGGGTGAGGGTAAGTTTTCGGGTGAGGGTCAGGGATAGAATTCGGGTTAAGGTTAGGGTTAGGGAATGCGGAGATATTAGGGCACAGTTTATGTTACCACAACGCTTAAAGTTTAGCGTACGTGTGAGGTCACTAGTTAGTGTTAGTGTACTGCTTACGATTAGGGCACGGGTGAGGGTAAGGCCTCGGAAGAGGGTCACGTTAAGGGTTAGGGTTAGGGTTAGGGTTAGGGAATGGGGATTGATTAGGGTACAGGTTAGGGTACGGCAATGGCTTAGGGTTGGCGTACGTTAGAGGGCATGGGTTAGTGTTGATGTACTGGTTAAAATTAGGACACGGGTGAGGGTAAAGTTTCAGGTGAGTGTCATGGTTAGGTTTCAGGTTAGGGTTAGGGTTAGGGAATGGAGAGGGATTAGGGTACAGGTTAGGGTACCGCTGCGGTTTAGTGTTAGCGTACGTTTGAGGGCACGAGTTAGTCTTGGTGTCCTGGTTAAGATTAGGGCACGGGTGAAGGTAAGGCTTCGGGTGAGGGTCAGGGTTAGGATTCGGGTTAGGGTTAGGGTTAGGGAATGGAGAGGGTTTAGGGTACAGGTTATGGTACAACAATGCTTAAGTGTTAGCATAAGTGTGAGGCCACGAGTTAGTGTTGGTGTACTGGTTAAGACAACGGCACCGATGAGGGTAAGGCCTCAGAAAAGGGTCACGTTCAGGGTTTCGCTTAGGGTTAGGGTTAGGGAATGGGGAGGGATTAGGGTACAGGATAGGGTACGACAATGCTTAAGGGTTAGCGTACGTTTGAGGGCATGAGTTAGTGTTTGTGTACTGGTTAAGATTAGGGCATTGGTTAGGGTAGGGCATCGGAAGTGGGTCAGGTTTAGGGATGGGGTTAGGGTTAGGGTTAAGGAATGGGGAGGGTTTAGGGTACAATTTAGGGTACGACAACGCTTAAGGTTTAGCGTACGTGTGAGGGCACGAGTTAGTGTTGGTGTCCTGGTTAAGATTAGGGCACGGGTGAGGGTAAGGCTTCGGGTGAGGGTCAGAGTTAGGATTCGGGTTAGGGTTAGGGTTAAGGAATGCAGAGGGATTAGGGTACAGCTTAGGGTACGACAACGATTAAGGGTTAGCGTACGTGTGAGGGCACAAGTTAGTGTTGGTGTCCTGGTTAAGATTAGGGCACGGGTGAGGGTAAGGTTTCGGGTGAGGGTCAGGGTTAGGGAATGGGGAGATATTAGGGCACAGTTTAGGGTACCACAACGCTTAAGGTTTAGCGTACGTGTGAGGTCACTAGTTAGTGTTAGTGTACTGCTTACGATTAGGGCACGGGTGAGGGTAAGGCCTCGGAAGAGGGTCACGTTAAGGGTTAGGGTTAGGGTTAGGGTTAGGGAATGGGGATTGATTAGGGTACAGGTTAGGGTACGGCAATGGCTTAGGGTTGGCGTACGTTAGAGGGCATGGGTTAGTGTTGATGTACTGGTTAAAATTAAGACACGGGTGAGGGTAAAGTTTCGGGTGAGTGTCATGCTTAGGTTTCAGGTTAGGGTTAGGGTTAGGGAATGGAGAGGGATTAGGGTACAGGTTAGGGTACCGCTGCGGTTTAGTGTTAGCATACGTTTGAGGGCACGAGTTAGTCTTGGTGTCCTGGTTAAGATTACGGCACGGGTTAGGGTAAGGCTTCGGGTGAGGGTCAGGGTTACGATTAGTGTTAGGGTTAGGGTTAAGGAATGCAGAGGGATTAGGGTACAGCTTAGGGTACGACAGTGCTTAAGGGTTAGCGTTCGTGTGAGGGCAAGGGTTAGTGTTAGTGTCCTGGTTAAGATTAGGGCACGGGTGAGGGTAAGGCTCCAGGTGAGGGTCAGGGTTAGGATTCGGGTTAGGGTTAGGGTTAGGGAATGGGGAGGGATTAGGGTACAGTTTAGGGTACGACAATGCTTAAGGGTTAGCGTAAGTGTGAGGGCACGAGTTAGTGTTGGTGTACTGGTTAAGACATCGGCAGCGATGAGGGTAAGGCCTCGGAAAAGGGTCACGTTCAGGGTTTCACTTAGGGTTAGGGTTAGGGAATGGGGAGGGATTAGGGTACAGGATAGGGTACGACAATGCTTAAGGGTTAGCGTACGTTTGAGGGCATGAGTTAGTGTTTGTGTACTGGTTAAGATTAGGGCATTGGTTAGGGTAGGGCATCGGAAGTGGGTCAGGTTTAGGGATGGGGTTAGGGTTAGGGTTAAGGAATGGGGAGGGATTAGGGTACAATTTAGGGTACGAAAACGCTTAAGGTTTAGCGTACGTGTGAGGGCACGAGTTAGTGTTGGTGTCCTGGTTAAGATTAGGGCACGGGTGAGGGTAAGGCTTCGGGTGAGGGTCAGGGTTAGGATTCGGGTTAGGGTTAGGGATAAGGAATGCAGAGGGATTAGGGTACAGGTTAGGGTACGACAACGATTAAGGGTTAGCGTACGTGTGAGGGCACAAGTTAGTTTTGGTGTCCTGCTTAAGATTAGGGCACGGGTGAGGGTAAGGTTTCGGGTGAGGGTCAGGGATAGAATTCGGTTTAGGGTTAGGGTTAGGGAATGGGGAGATATTAGGGCACAGTTTAGGGTACCACAACGCTTAAGGTTTAGCGTACGTGTGAGGTCACTACTTAGTGTTAGTGTACTGCTTACGATTAGGGCACGGGTGAGGGTAAGGCCTCGGAAGAGGGTCACGTTAAGGGTTAGGGTTAGGGTTAGGGTTAAGGAATGGGGAGGGATTAGGGTACAATTTAGGGTACGAATACGCTTAAGGTTTAGCGTACGTGTGAGGGCACGAGTTAGTGATTGGGTCCTGGTTAAGATTAGGGCACGGGTGAGGGTAAGGCTTCGGGTGAGGGTCAGGGTTAGGATTCGGGTTAGGGTTAGGGTTAAGGAATGCAGAGGGATTAGGGTACAGCTTAGGGTACGACAGTGCTTAAGGGTTAGCGTTCGTGTGAGGGCAAGTGTTAGTGTTAGTGTCCTGGTTAAGATTAGGGCACAGGTGAGGGTTAGGCTCCAGGTGAGGGTCAGTGTTAGGATTCGGGTTAGGGTTAGGGTTAGGGAATGGGGAGGGATTAGGGTACAGTTTAGGGTACGACAACGATTAAGGGTTAGCGTACGTGTGAGGGCACAAGTTAGTGTTGGTGTCCTGGTTAAGATTAGGGCACGGGTGAGGGTAAGGTTTCGGGTGAGGGTCAGGGATAGAATGCGGGTAAGGGTTAGGGTTAGGGAATGGGGAGATATTAGGGCACAGTTTACGGTACCACAACGCTTAAAGTTTAGCGTACGTGTGAGGTCACTAGTTAGTGTTAGTCTACTGCTTACGATTAGGGCACGGGTGAGGGTAAGGCCTCGGAAGAGGGTCACGTTAAGGGTTAGGGTTAGGGTTAGGGTTAGGGAATGGGGATTGATTAGGGTACAGGTTAGGGTACGGCAATGGCTTAGGGTTGGCGTACGTTAGAGGGCATGGGTTAGTGTTGATGTACTGGTTAAAATTAGGACACGGGTGAGGGTAAAGTTTCGGGTGAGTGTCATGGTTAGGTTTCAGGTTAGGGTTAGAGTTAGGGAATGGAGAGGGATTAGGGTACAGGTTAGGGTACCGCTGCGGTTTAGTGTTAGCGTACGTTTGATGGCACGAGTTAGTCTTGGTGTCCTGGTTAAGATTAGGGCACGGGTGAGGGTAAGGCTTCGGGTGAGGGTCAGGGTTAGGATTCGGGTTAGGGTTAGGGTTAGGGAATGGACAGGGATTAGGGTACAGGTTAGGGTACGACAATGCTTAAGGGTTAGCGTAAGTGTGAGGGCACGAGTTAGTGTTGGTGTACTGGTTAAGACAACGGCACCGATGAGGGTAAGGCCTCGGAAAAGGGTCACGTTCAGGGTTTCGCTTAGGGTTAGGGTTAGGGAATCGGGAGGGATTAGGGTACAGGATAGGGTACGACAATGCTTAAGGGTTAGCGTCCGTTTGAGGGCATGAGTTAGTGTTTGTGTACTGGTTAAGATTAGGGCATTGGTTAGGGTAGGGCATCGGAAGTGGGTCAGGTTTAGGGATGGGGTTAGGGTTAGGGTTAAGGAATGGGGAGGGATTAGGGTACAGCTTAGGGTACGACAACGATTAAGGGTTAGCGTACGTGTGAGGGCACAAGTTAGTGTTGGTGTCCTGCTTAAGTTTAGGGCACGGGTGAGGGTAAGGTTTCGGGTGAGGGTCAGGGATAGAATTCGGGTTAGGGTTAGGGTTAGGGAATCGGGAGATATTAGGGCACAGCTTAGGGTACCACAACGCTTAAGGTTTAGCGTACGTGTGAGGTCACTACTTATTGTTAGTGTACTGCTTACGATTAGGGCACGGGTGAGGGTAAGGCCTCGGTAGAGGGTCACGTTAAGGGTTAGGGTTAGGGTTAGGGTTAGGGAATGGGGATTGATTAGGGTACAGGTTAGGGTACGGCAATGGCTTAGGGTTGGCGTACGTTAGAGGGCATGGGTTAGTGTTGATGTACTGGTTAAAATTAGGACACGGGTGAAGGTAAAGTTTCGGGTGAGTGTCATGGTTAGGTTTCAGGTTAGGGTTAGAGTTAGGGAATGGAGAGGGATTAGGGTACAGGTTAGGGTACCGCTGCGGTTTAGTGTTAGCGTACGTTTGAGGGCACGAGTTAGTCTTGGTGTCCTAGTTAAGATTAGGGCACGGGTGAGGGTAAGGCTTCAGGTGAGGGTCAGGGTTAGGATTCGGGTTAGGGTTAGGGTTAGGGAATGGAGAGGGATTAGGGTACAGGTTAGGGTACGACAATGCTTAAGGGTTAGCGTAAGTGTGAGGGCACGAGTTAGTGTTGGTGTACTGGTTAAGACAACGGCACCGATGAGGGTAAGGCCTCGGAAAAGAGTCACGTTCAGGGTTTCGCTTAGGGTTAGGGTTAGGGAATGGGGAGGGATTAGGGTACAGGATAGGGTACGACAATGCTTAAGGGTTAGCGTACGTTTGAGGGCATGAGTTACTGTTTGTGCACTGGTTAAGATTAGGGCATTGGTTAGGGTAGGGCATCGGAAGTGGGTCAGGTTTAGGGATGGGGTTAGGGTTAGGGTTAAGGAATGGGGAGGAATTAGGGTACAATTTAGGGTACGAAAACGCTTAAGGTTTAGCGTACGTGTGAGGGCACGAGTTAGTGTTGGTGTCCTGGTTAAGATTAGGGCACGGGTGAGGGTAAGGCTTTGGGTGAGGGTCAGGGTTAGGATTCGGGTTAGGGTTAGGGTTAAGGAAGAAAGAGGGATTAGGGTACAGCGTAGGGTACGACAACGATTAAGGGTTAGCGTACGTGTGAGGGCACAAGTTAGTGTTGGTGTCTTGGTTAAGATTAGGGCACGGGTGAGGGTTAGGTTTCGGATGAGGGTCAGGGTTAGGGAATGGGGAGATATTAGGGCACAGTTTAGGGTACCACAACGCTTAAGGTTTAGCGTACGTGTGAGGTCACTAGTTAGTGTTAGTGTACTGCTTACGATTAGGGCACGGGTGAGGGTAAGGCCTCGGAAGAGGGTCACGTTAAGGGTTAGGGTTAGGGTTAGGGTTAGGGAATGGTGATTTATTAGGGTACAGGTTAGGGTACGGCAATGGCTTAGGGTTGTCGTACGTTAGAGGGCATGGGTTAGTTTTGATGTACTGGTTAAAATTAGGACACGGGTGAGGGTAAAGTTTCGGGTGAGTGTCATGGTTAGGTTTCAGGTTAGGGTTAGGGTTAGGGAATGGAGAGGGATTAGGGTACAGGTTAGGGTACCGCTGCGGTTCAGTGTTAGCGTACGTTTGAGGGCACGAGTTAGTCTTGGTGTCCTGGTTAAGATTAGGGCACGGGTGAGGGTAAGGCTTCGGGTGAGGGTCAGGGTTAGGATTCGGGTTAGGGGTAGGGTTAGGGAATGGAGAGGGATTAGGGTACAGGTTATGGTACGACAATGCTTAAGGGTTAGCGTAAGTGTGAGGGCACGAGTTAGTGTTGGTGTACTGGTTACGACAACGGCACCGATGAGGGTAAGGCCTCGGAAAAGGGTCACGTTCAGGGTTTCGCTTAGGGTTAGGGTTAGGGAATGGGGAGGGATTAGGGTACAGGATAGGTTACGACAATGCTTAAGGGTTAGCGTACGTTTGAGGGCATGAGTTAGTGTTTGTGTCCTGGTTAAGATTAGGACATTGGTTAGGGTAGGGCATCGGAAGTGGGTCAGGTTTAGGGATGGGGTTAGGGTTAGGGTTAAGGAATGGGGAGGGATTAGGGTACAATTTAGGGTACGACAACGCTTAAGGTTTAGCGTACGTGTGAGGGCACGTGTTAGTGTTGGTGTCCTGGTTAAGATTAGGGCACGGGAGAGGGTAAGGCTTCGGGTGAGGGTCAGGGTTAGGATTCGGGTTAGGGTTAGGGTTAAGGAATGCAGAGGGATTAGGGTACAGCTTAGGGTACGACAGTGCTTAAGGGTTAGCGTTCCTGTGAGGGCAAGGGTTAGTGTTAGTGTCCTGGTTAAGATTAGGGCACGGGTGAGGGTAAGGTTTCGGGTGAGGGTCAGTGATAGAATTCGGGTTAGGGTTAGGGTTAGGGAATGGGTAGATATTAGGGCACAGTTTAGGGTACCACAACGCTTAAGGTTTAGCGTACGTGTGAGGTCACAAGTTAGTGTTAGTGTACTGCTTACGATTAGGGCACGGGTGAGTGTAAGCCCTCGGAAGAGGGTCACGTTAAGGGTTAGGGTTAGGGCTAGGGAATGGGGATTGATTAGGGTACAGGTTAGGGTACGGCAATGGCTTAGGGTTGGCGTACGTTAGAGGGCATGGGTTAGTGTTGATTTACAGGTTAAAATTAGGACACGGGTGAGGGTAAAGTTTCGGGTGAGTGTCATGGTTAGGTTTCAGGTTAGGTTTGGGTTAGGGAATGGAGAGGGATTAGGGTACAGGTTAGGGTACCTCTGCGGTTTAGTGTTAGTGTACGTTTGAGGGCACGAGTTAGTCTTGGTGTCCTGGTTAAGATTAGGGCACGGGTGAGGGTAAGGCTTCGAGTGAGGGTCAGGGTTAGGATTCGGGTTCGGGTTAGGGTTAGGGAATGGAGAGGGATTAGGTTACAGGTTAGGGTACGACAATGCTTAAGGGTTAGCGTAAGTGTGAGGGCACGAGTTAGTGTTGGTGTACTGGTTAAGACAACGGCACCAATGAGGGTAAGGCCTCGGAAAAGGGTCACGTTCAGGGTTTCGCTTAGGGTTAGGGTTAGGGAATGGGGAGGGATTAGGGTACAGGATAGGGTACGACAATGCTTAAGGGTTAGCGTACGTTTGAGGGCATGAGTTAGTGTTTGTGTACTGGTTAAGATTAGGGCATTGGTTAGGGTAGGGCATCGGAAGTGGGTCAGGTTTAGGGATGGGGTTAGGGTTAGGGTTAAGGAATGGGGAGGGATTAGGGTACAATTTAGGGTACGACAACGCTTAAGGGTTACCGTACGTGTGAGGGCACGAGTTAGTGTTGGTGTCCTGGTTAAGATTAGGGCACGGGTGAGAGTAAGGCTTCGGGTGAGGGTCAGGGTTAGGATTCGGGTTAGGGTTAGGGTTAAGGAATGCAGAGGGATTAGGGTACAGCTTAGGGTACGACAGTGCTCAAGGGTTAGCGTTCGTGTGAGGGCAAGGGTTAGTGTTAGTGTCCTGGTTAAGATTAGGGCACGGGTGAGGTTAAGGCTTCAGGTGAGGGTCAGGGTTAGGATTCGGGTTAGGGTTAGGGTTAGGGAATGGGGAGGGATTAGGGTACAGCTTAGGGTACGAAAACGATTAAGGGTTAGCGTACGTGTGAGGGCACAAGTTAGTGTTGGTGTCCTGGTTAAGATTAGGGCAAGGGTGAGGGTAAGGTTTCGGGTGAGGGTCAGGGATAGAATTCGGGTTAGGGTTAGGGTTAGGGAATGGGGACATATTAGGGCACAGTTTAGGGTACCACAACGCTTAAGGTTTAGCGTACGTGTGAGGTCACTAGTTAGTGTTAGTCTACTGCTTACGATTAGGGCACGGGTGAGGGTAAGGCATCGGAAGAGGGTCACGTTAAGGGTTAGGGTTAGGGTTAGGGTTAGGGAATGGGGATTGATTAGGGTACAGGTTAGGCTACGGCAATGGCTTAGGGTTGGCGCACGTTAGAGGGCATGGGTTAGTGTTGATGTACTGGTTAAAATTAGGACACGGGTGAGGGTAAAGTTTCGGGTGAGTGTCATGGTTAGGTTTCAGGTTAGGGTTAGGGTTAGCGAATGGAGAGGGATTAGGGTACATGTTAGGGTACCGCTGCGGTTTAGTGTTAGCGTACGTGTGAGGGCACGAGTTAGTCTTGGTGTCCTGGTTAAGATTAGGGCACGGGTGAGGGTAAGGCTTCGGGTGAGGGTCAGGGTTAGGATTCGGGTTAGGGTTAGGGTTAGGGAGTGGAGAGGGATTAGGGTACAGGTTAGGGTACGACAATGCTTAAGGGTTAGCGTAAGTGTGAGGGCATGAGTTAGTGTTGGTGTACTGGTTAAGACAAGGGCACCGATGAGGGTAAGGCCTCGGAAAACGGTCACGTTCAGGGTTTCGCTTAGGGTTAGGGTTAGGGAATGGGGAGGGATTAGGGTACAGGATAGGGTACGACAATGCTTAAGGGTTAGCGTACGTTTGAGGGCATGAGTTAGTGTTTGTGTACTGGTTAAGATTAGTGCATTGGTTAGGGTAGGGCATCGGAAGTGGGTCAGGTTTAGGGATGGGGTTAGGGTTAGGGTTAAGGAATGGGGAGGGATTAGGGTACAATTTAGGGTACGGCAACGCTTAAGGTTTAGCGTACGTGTGAGGGCACGAGTTAGTGTTGGTGTCCTGGTTAAGATTAGGGCACGGGTGAGAGTAAGACTTCGGGTGAGGGTCAGGGTTAGGATTCGGGTTAGGGTTAGGGTTAAGGAATGCAGAGGGATTAGGGTACAGCTTAGGGTACGACAGTGCTTAAGGGTTAGCGTTCGTGTGAGGGCAAGGGTTAGTGTTAGTGTCCTGGTTAAGATTAGGGCACGGGTGAGGGCAAGGCTTCAGGTGAGGGTCAGGGTTAGGATTCGGGTTAGGGTTAGGGTTAGGGAATGGGGAGGGATTAGGGTACAGTTTAGGGTACGACAACGATTAAGGGTTAGCGTACGTGTGAGGGCAGAAGTTAGTGTTGGTGTCCTGGTTAAGATTAGGGCACGGGTGAGGGTAAGGTTTCGGGTGAGGTTCAGGGATAGAATTCGGGTTAGGGTTAGGGTTAGGGAATGGGGAGATATTAGGGCACAGTTGAGGGTACCACAACGCTTAAGGTTTAGCGTACGTGTGAGGTCACTAGTTAGTGTTAGTGTACTGCGTACGATTAGGGCACGGGTGAGGGTAAGGCCTCGGAAGAGGGTCACGTTAAGGGTTAGGGTTAGGGTTAGGGTTAGGGAATGGGGATTGATTAGGGTCCAGGTTAGGGTACGGCAATGGCTTAGGGTTGGCGTACGTTAGAGGGCATGGGTTAGTGTTGATGTACTGGTTAAAATTAGGACACGGGTGAGGGTAAAGTTTCGGGTGAGTGTCATTGTTAGGTTTCAGGTTAGGGTTAGGGTTAGGGAATGGAGAGGGATTAGGGTACAGGTTAGGGTACCGCTGCGGTTCAGTGTTAGCGTACGTTTGAGGGCACGAGTTAGTCTTGGTGTACTGGTTAAGATTAGGGCACGGGTGAGGGTAAGGCTTCGGGTGAGGGTCAGGGTTAGGATTCGGGTTAGGGGTAGGGTTAGGGAATGGAGAGGGATTAGGGTACAGGTTAGGGTACGACAATGCTTAAGGGTTAGCGTAAGTGTGAGGGCACGAGTTAGTGTTGGTGTACTGGTTAAGACAACGGCACCGATGAGGGTAAGGCCTCGGAAAAGGGTCACGTTCAGGGTTTCGCTTAGGGTTAGGGTTAGGGAATGGGGAGGGATTAGGGTACAGGATAGGGTACGACAATGCTTAAGGGTTAGCGTACGTTTGAGGGCATGAGTTAGTGTTTGTGTCCTGGTTAAGATTAGGACATTGGTTAGGGTAGGGCATCGGAAGTGGGTCAGGTTTAGGGATGGGGTTAGGGTTAGGGTTAAGGAATGGGGAGGGATTAGGGTACAATTTAGGGTACGACAACGCTTAAGGTTTAGCGTACGTGTGAGGGCACGAGTTAGTGTTGGTGTCCTGGTTAAGATTAGGGCACGGGTGAGGGTAAGGCTTCGGGTGAGGGTCAGGGTTAGGATTCGGGTTAGGGTTAGGGTTAAGGAATGCAGAGGGATTAGGGTACAGCTTAGGGTACGACAGTGCTTAAGGGTTAGCGTTCGTGTGAGGGCAAGGGTTAGTGTTAGTGTACTGGTTAAGATTAGGGCACGGGTGAGGGTAAGGTTTCGGGTGAGGGTCAGTGATAGAATTCGGGTTAGGGTTAGGGTTAGGGAATGGGGAGATATTAGGGCACAGTTTAGGGTACCACACGCTTAAGGTTTAGCGTACGTGTGAGGTCACAAGTTAGTGTTAGTGTACTGCTTACGATTAGGGCACGGGTGACGGTAAGCCCTCGGAACAGGGTCACGTTAAGGGTTAGGGTTAGGGTTAGGGCTAGGGAATGGGGATTGATTAGGGTACAGGTTAGGGTACGGCAATGGCTTAGGGTTGGCGTACGTTAGAGGGCATGGGTTAGTGTTGATATACAGGTTAAAATTAGGACACGGGTGAGGGTAAAGTTTCGGGTGAGTGTCATGGTTAGGTTTCAGGTTAGGGTTAGGGTTAGGGAATGGTGAGGGATTAGGGTACAGGTTAGGGTACCTCTGCGGTTTAGTGTTAGTGTACGTTTGAGGGCACGAGTTAGTCTTGGTGTCCTGGTTAAGATTAGGGCACGGGTGAGGGTAAGGCTTCGAGTGAGGGTCAGGGTTAGGATTCGGGTTAGGGTTAGGGTTAGGGAATGGAGAGGGATTAGGGTACAGGTTAGGGTACGACAATGCTTAAGGGTTAGCGTAAGTGTGAGGGCACGAGTTAGTTTTGGTGTACTGGTTAAGACAACGGCACCGATGAGGGTAAGGCCTCGGAAAAGGGTCACGTTCAGGGTTTCGCTTAGGGTTAGGGTTAGAAAATGGGGAGGGATTAGGGTACAGGATAGGGTACGACAATGCTTAAGGGTTAGCGTACGTTTGAGGGCATGAGTTAGTGTTTGTGTCCTGGTTAAGATTAGGGCATTGGTTAGGGTAGGGCATCGGAAGTGGGTCAGGTTTAGGGATGGGGTTAGGGTTAGGGTTAAGGAATGGGGAGGGATTAGGGTACAATTTAGGGTACGACAACGCTTAAGGGTTACCGTACGTGTGAGGGCACGAGTTAGTGTTGGTGTCCTGGTTAAGATTAGGGCACGGGTGAGAGTAAGGCTTCGGGTGAGGGTCAGGGTTAGGATTCAGGTTAGGGTTAGGGTTAAGGAATGCAGAGGGATTAGGGTACAGCTTAGGGTACGACAGTGCTCAAGGGTTAGCGTTCGTGTGAGGGCAAGGGTTAGTGTTAGTGTCCTGGTTAAGATTAGGGCACGGGTGAGGGTAAGGCTTCAGGTGAGTGTCAGGGTTAGGATTCGGGTTAGGGTTAGGGTTAGGGAAAGGGGAGGGATTAGGGTACAGTTTAGGGTACGAAAACGATTAAGGGTTAGCGTACGTGTGAGGGCACAAGTTAGAGTTGGTGTCCTGGTTAAGATTAGGGCACGGGTGAGGGTAAGGTTTCGGGTGAGGGTCAGGGATAGAATTCGGGTTAGGGTTAGGGTTAGGGAATGGGGAGATATTAGGGCACAGTTTAGGGTACCACAACGCTTAAGGTTTAGCGTACGTGTGAGGTCACTAGTTAGTGTTAGTCTACTGCTTACGATTAGGGCACGGGTGAGGGTAAGGCCTCGGAAGAGGGTCACGTTAAGGGTTAGGGTTAGGGTTAGGGTTAGGGAATGGGGATTGATTAGGGTACAGGTTAGGCTACGGCAATGGCTTAGGGTTGGCGTACGTTAGAGGGCATGGGTTAGTGTTGATGTACTGGTTAAAATTAGGACACGGGTGAGGGTAAAGTTTCGGGTGAGTGTCATGGTTAGGTTTCAGGTTAGGGTTAGGGTTAGCGAATGGAGAGGGATTAGGGTACAGGTTAGGGTACCGCTGCGGTTTAGTGTTAGCGTACGTGTGAGGGCACGAGTTAGTCTTGGTGTCCTGGTTAAGATTAGGGCACGGGTGAGGGTAAGGCTTCGGGTGAGGGTCAGGGTTAGGATTCGGGTTAGGGTTAGGGTTAGGGAATGGAGAGGGATTAGGGTACAGGTTAGGGTACGACAATGCTTAAGGGTTAGCGTAAGTGTGAGGGCACGAGTTAGTGTTGGTGTACTGGTTAAGACAAGGGCACCGATGAGGGTAAGGCCTCGGAAAAGGGTCACGTTCAGGGTTTCGCTTAGGGTTAGGGTTAGGGAATGGGGAGGGATTAGGGTACAGGATAGGGTACGACAATGCTTAAGAGTTAGCGTACGTTTGAGGGCATGAGTTAGTGTTTGTGTACTGGTTAAGATTAGGGCATTGGTTAGGGTAGGGCATCGGAAGTGGGTCAGGTTTAGGGATGGGGTTAGGGTTAGGGTTAAGGAATGGGGAGGGATTAGGGTACAATTTAGGGTACGGCAACGCTTAAGGTTTAGCGTACGTGTGAGGGCACGAGTTAGTGTTGGTGTCCTGGTTTAGATTAGGGCACGGGTGAGAGTAAGACTTCGGGTGAGGGTCAGGGTTAGGATTCGGGTTAGGGTTAGGGTTAAGGAATGCAGAGGGATTAGGGTACAGCTTAAGGTACGACAGTGCTTAAGGGTTAGCGTTCGTGTGAGGGCAAGGGTTAGTGTTAGTGTCCTGGTTAAGATTAGGGCACGGGTGAGGGTAAGGCTTCAGGTGAGGGTCAGGGTTAGGATTCGGGTTAGGGTTAGGGTTAGGGAATGGGGAGGGATTAGGGTACAGTTTAGGGTACGACAACGATTAAGGGTTAGCGTACGTGTGAGGGCACAAGTTAGTGTTGGTGTCCTGGTTAAGATTAGGGCACGGGTGAGGGTAAGGTTTCGGGTGAGGGTCAGGGATAGAATTCGGGTTAGGGTTAGGGTTAGGGAATGGGGAGATATTAGGGCACAGTTTAGGGTACCACAACGCTTAAGGTTTAGCGTACGTGTGAGGTCACTAGTTAGTGTTAGTCTACTGCTTACGATTAGGGCATGGGTGAGGGTAAGGCCTCGGAAGAGGGTCAGGTTAAGGGTTAGGGTTAGGGTTAGGGTTAGGGAATGGGGATTGATTAGGGTACAGGTTAGGGTACGGCAATGGCTTAGGGTTGGCGTACGTTAGAGGGCATGGGTTAGTGTTGATATACAGGTTAAAATTAGGACACGGGTGAGGGTAAAGTTTCGGGTGAGTGTCATGGTTAGGTTTCAGGTTAGGGTTAGGGTTAGGGAATGGTGAGGGATTAGGGTACAGGTTAGGGTACCTCTGCGGTTTAGTGTTAGTGTACGTTTGAGGGCACGAGTTAGTCTTGGTGTCCTGGTTAAGATTAGGGCACGGGTGAGGGTAAGGCTTCGAGTGAGGGTCAGGGTTAGGATTCGGGTTAGGGTTAGGGTTAGGGAATGGAGAGGGATTAGGGTACAGGTTAGGGTACGACAATGCTTAAGGGTTAGCGTAAGTGTGAGGGCACGAGTTAGTGTTGGTGTACTGGTTAAGACAACGGCACCGATGAGGGTAAGGCCTCGGAAAAGGGTCACGTTCAGGGTTTCGCTTAGGGTTAGGGTTAGGGAATGGGGAGGGATTAGGGTACAGGATAGGGTACGACAATGCTTAAGGGTTAGCGTACGTTTGAGGGCATGAGTTAGTGTTTGTGTCCTGGTTAAGATTAGGGCATTGGTTAGGGTAGGGCATCGGAAGTGGGTCAGGTTTAGGGATGGGGTTAGGGTTAGGGTTAAGGAATGGGGAGGGATTAGGGTACAATTTAGGGTACGACAACGCTTAAGGGTTACCGTACGTGTGAGGGCACGAGTTAGTGTTGGTGTCCTGGTTAAGATTAGGGCACGGGTGAGAGTAAGGCTTCGGGTGAGGGTCAGGGTTAGGATTCAGGTTAGGGTTAGGGTTAAGGAATGCAGAGGGATTAGGGTACAGCTTAGGGTACGACAGTGCTCAAGGGTTAGCGTTCGTGTGAGGGCAAGGGTTAGTGTTAGTGTCCTGGTTAAGATTAGGGCACGGGTGAGGGTAAGGCTTCAGGTGAGTGTCAGGGTTAGGATTCGGGTTAGGGTTAGGGTTAGGGAATGGGGAGGGATTAGGGTACAGTTTAGGGTACGAAAACGATTAAGGGTTAGCGTACGTGTGAGGGCACAAGTTAGAGTTGGTGTCCTGGTTAAGATTAGGGCACGGGTGAGGGTAAGGTTTCGGGTGAGGGTCAGGGATAGAATTCGGGTTAGGGTTAGGGTTAGGGAATGGGGAGATATTAGGGCACAGTTTAGGGTACCACAACGCTTAAGGTTTAGCGTACGTGTGAGGTCACTAGTTAGTGTTAGTCTACTGCTTACGATTAGGGCACGGGTGAGGGTAAGGCCTCGGAAGAGGGTCACGTTAAGGGTTAGGGTTAGGGTTAGGGTTAGGGAATGGGGATTGATTAGGGTACAGGTTAGGCTACGGCAATGGCTTAGGGTTGGCGTACGTTAGAGGGCATGGGTTAGTGTTGATGTACTGGTTAAAATTAGGACACGGGTGAGGGTAAAGTTTCGGGTGAGTGTCATGGTTAGGTTTCAGGTTAGGGTTAGGGTTAGCGAATGGAGAGGGATTAGGGTACAGGTTAGGGTACCGCTGCGGTTTAGTGTTAGCGTACGTGTGAGGGCACGAGTTAGTCTTGGTGTCCTGGTTAAGATTAGGGCACGGGTGAGGGTAAGGCTTCGGGTGAGGGTCAGGGTTAGGATTCGGGTTAGGGTTAGGGTTAGGGAATGGAGAGGGATTAGGGTACAGGTTAGGGTACGACAATGCTTAAGGGTTAGCGTAAGTGTGAGGGCACGAGTTAGTGTTGGTGTACTGGTTAAGACAAGGGCACCGATGAGGGTAAGGCCTCGGAAAAGGGTCACGTTCAGGGTTTCGCTTAGGGTTAGGGTTAGGGAATGGGGAGGGATTAGGGTACAGGATAGGGTACGACAATGCTTAAGAGTTAGCGTACGTTTGAGGGCATGAGTTAGTGTTTGTGTACTGGTTAAGATTAGGGCATTGGTTAGGGTAGGGCATCGGAAGTGGGTCAGGTTTAGGGATGGGGTTAGGGTTAGGGTTAAGGAATGGGGAGGGATTAGGGTACAATTTAGGGTACGGCAACGCTTAAGGTTTAGCGTACGTGTGAGGGCACGAGTTAGTGTTGGTGTCCTGGTTTAGATTAGGGCACGGGTGAGAGTAAGACTTCGGGTGAGGGTCAGGGTTAGGATTCGGGTTAGGGTTAGGGTTAAGGAATGCAGAGGGATTAGGGTACAGCTTAAGGTACGACAGTGCTTAAGGGTTAGCGTTCGTGTGAGGGCAAGGGTTAGTGTTAGTGTCCTGGTTAAGATTAGGGCACGGGTGAGGGTAAGGCTTCAGGTGAGGGTCAGGGTTAGGATTCGGGTTAGGGTTAGGGTTAGGGAATGGGGAGGGATTAGGGTACAGTTTAGGGTACGACAACGATTAAGGGTTAGCGTACGTGTGAGGGCACAAGTTAGTGTTGGTGTCCTGGTTAAGATTAGGGCACGGGTGAGGGTAAGGTTTCGGGTGAGGGTCAGGGATAGAATTCGGGTTAGGGTTAGGGTTAGGGAATGGGGAGATATTAGGGCACAGTTTAGGGTACCACAACGCTTAAGGTTTAGCGTACGTGTGAGGTCACTAGTTAGTGTTAGTCTACTGCTTACGATTAGGGCATGGGTGAGGGTAAGGCCTCGGAAGAGGGTCAGGTTAAGGGTTAGGGTTAGGGTTAGGGTTAGGGAATGGGGATTGATTAGGGTACAGGTTAGGGTACGGCAATGGCTTAGGGTTGGCGTACGTTAGAGGGCATGGGTTAGTGTTGATGTACTGGTTAAAATTAGGACACGGGTGAGGGTAAAGTTTCGGGTGAGTGTCATGGTTAGGTTTCAGGTTAGGGTTAGGGTTAGGGAATGGAGAGGGATTCGGGTACAGGTTAGGGTACCGCTGCGGTTTAGTGTTAGCGTACGTGTGAGGGCACGAGTTAGTCTTGGTGTCCTGGTTAAGATTAGGGCACGGGTGAGGGTAAGGCTTCGGGTGAGGGTCAGGGTTAGGATTCGGGTTAGGGTTAGGGTTAGGGAATGGAGAGGGATTAGGGTACAGGTTAGGGTACGACAATGCTTAAGGGTTAGCGAAAGTGTGAGGGCACGAGTTAGTGTTGGTGTACTGGTTAAGACAAGGGCACCGATGAGGGTAAGGCCTCGGAAAAGGGTCACGTTCAGGGTTTCGCTTAGGGTTACGGTTAGGGAATGGGGTGGGATTAGGGTACAGGATAGGGTACGACAATGCTTAAGGGTTAGCCTACGTTTGAGGGCATGAGTTAGTGTTTGTGTACTGGTTAAGATTAGGGCATTGGTTAGGGTAGGGCATCGGAAGTGGTTCAGGTTTAGGGATGGTGTTAGGGTTAAAGTTAAGGAATGGGGAGGGATTAGGGTACAATTTAGGGTACGGCAACTCTTAAGGTTTAGCGTACGTGTGAGGGCACGAGTTAGTGTTGGTGTCCTGGTTAAGATTAGGACACGGGTGAGGGTAAGGCTTCAGGTGAGGGTCAGGGTTAGGATTCGGGTTAGGGTTAGGGTTAGGGAATGGGGAGGGATTAGGGTACAGTTTAGGGTACGACAACGATTAAGGGTTAGCGTACGTGTGAGGGCACAAGTTAGTGTTGGTGTCCTGGTTAAGATTAGGGCACGGGTGAGGGTAGGGTTTCGGGTGAGGTTCAGGGATAGAATTCGGGTTAGGGTTAGGGTTAGGGAATGGGGAGATATTAGGGCACAGTTTAGGGTACCACAACGCTTAAGGTTTAGCGTACGTGTGAGGTCACTAGTTAGTGTTAGTCTACTGCTTACGATTAGGGCACGGGTGAGGGTAAGGCCTCGGAAGAGGGTCACGTTAAGGGTTAGGGTTAGGGTTAGGGTTAGGGAATGGGGATTGATTAGGGTACAGTTTAGGCTACGGCAATGGCTTAGGGTTGGCGTACGTTAGAGGGCATGGGTTAGTGTTGATGTACTGGTTAAAATTAGGACACGGGTGAGAGTAAAGTTTCGGGTGAGTGTCATGGTTAGGTTTCAGGTTAGGGTTAGGGTTAGCGAATGGAGAGGGATTAGGGTACAGGTTAGGGTACCGCTGCGGTTTAGTGTTAGCGTACGTGTGAGGGCACGAGTTAGTGTTGGTGTCCTGGTTAAGATTAGGGCACGGGTGAGGGTAAGGCTTCGGGTGAGGGTCAGGGTTAGGATTCGGGTTAGGGTTAGGGTTAGGGAATGGAGAGGGATTAGGGTACAGGTTAGGGTACGACAATGCTTAAGGGTTAGCGTAAGTGTGAGGGCACGAGTTAGTGTTGGTGTACTGGTTAAGACAAGGGCACCGATGAGGGTAAGGCCTCGGAAAAGGGTCACGTTCAGGGTTTCGCTTAGGGTTAGGGTTAGGGAATGGGGAGGGATTAGGGTACAGGATAGGGTACGACAATGCTTAAGGGTTAGCGTACGTTTGAGGGCATGAGTTAGTGTTTGGTTACTGGTTAAGTTTAGGGCATTGGTTAGGGTAGGGCATCGGAAGTGGGTCAGGTTTAGGGATGGGGTTAGGGTTAGGGTTAAGGAATGGGGGGGGATTAGGGTACAATTTAGGGTACGGCAACGCATAAGGTTTAGCGTACGTGTGAGGGCACGAGTTAGTGTTGGTGTCCTGGTTAAGATTAGGGCACGGGTGAGAGTAAGACTTCGGGTGAGGGTCAGGGTTAGGATTCGGGTTAGGGTTAGGGTTAAGGAATGCAGAGGGATTAGGGTACAGCTTAAGGTACGACAGTGCTTAAGGGTTAGCGTTCGTGTGAGGGCAAGGGTTAGTGTTAGTGTCCTGGTTAAGATTAGGGCACGGGTGAGGGTAAGGCTTCAGGTGAGGGTCAGGGTTAGGATTCGGGTTAGGGTTAGGGTTAAGGAATGCAGAGGGATTAGGGTACAGCTTAGGGTACGACAGTGATTAAGGGTTAGCGTTCGTGTGAGGCCAAGGGTTAGTGTTAGTGTCCTGGTTAAGATTAGGGCACGGGTGAGGGTAAGGCTTCAGGTGAGAGTCAGGGTTAGGATTCGGTTTAGGGTTAGGGTTAGGGAATGGGGAGGGATTAGGGTACAGTTTAGGGTACGACAACATTTAAGGGTTAGCGTACGTGTGAGGGCACAAGTTAATGTTGGTGTCCTGGTTAAGATTAGGGCACGGGTGAGGGTAAGGTTTCGGGTGAGGGTCAGGGATAGAATTCGGGTTAGAGTTAGGGTTAGGGAATGGGAAGATATTAGGGCACAGTTTAGGGTACCACAACGCTTAAGGTTTAGCGTACGTGTGAGGTCACTAGTTAGTGTTAGTCTACTGCTTACGATTAGGGCACGGGTGAGGGTAAGGCCTCGGAAGAGGGTCACGTTAAGGGTTAGGGTTAGGGTTAGGGTTAGGGAATGGGGATTGATTAGGGTACAGGTTAGGGTACGGCAATGGCTTAGGGTTGGCGTACGTTAGAGGGCATGGGTTAGTGTTGATGTACTGGTTAAAATTAGGACACGGGTGAGGGTAAAGTTTCGGGTGAGTGTCATGGTTAGGTTTCAGGTTAGGGTTAGAGTTAGGGAATGGAGAGGGATTAGGGTACAGGTTAGGGTACCGCTGCGGTTTAGTGTTAGCGTACGTTTGATGGCACGAGTTAGTCTTGGTGTCCTGGTTAAGATTAGGGCACGGGTGAGGGTAAGGCTTCGGGTGAGGGTCAGGGTTAGGATTCGGGTTAGGGTTAGGGTTAGGGAATGGACAGGGATTAGGGTACAGGTTAGGGTACGACAATGCTTAAGGGTTAGCGTAAGTGTGAGGGCACGAGTTAGTGTTGGTGTACTGGTTAAGACAACGGCACCGATGAGGGTAAGGCCTCGGAAAAGGGTCACGTTCAGGGTTTCGCTTAGGGTTAGGGTTAGGGAATGGGGAGGGATTAGGGTACAGGATAGGGTACGACAATGCTTAAGGGTTAGCGTACGTTTGAGGGCATGAGTTAGTGTTTGTGTACTGGTTAAGATTAGGGCATTGGTTAGGGTAGGGCATCGGAAGTGGGTCAGGTTTAGGGATGGGGTTAGGGTTAGGGTTAAGGAATGGGGAGGGATTAGGGTACAGCTTAGGGTACGACAACGCTTAAGGTTTAGCGTACGTGTGAGGGCACGAGTTAGTGTTGGTGTCCTGGTTAAGATTAGGGCACGGGTGAGGGTAAGGCTTCAGGTGAGGGTCAGGGTTAGGATTCGGGTTAGGGTTAGGGTTAAGGAATGGGGAGGAATTAGGGTACAATTTAGGGTACGAAAACGCTTAAGGTTTAGCGTACGTGTGAGGGCACGAGTTAGTGTTGGTGTCCTGGTTAAGATTAGGGCACGGGTGAGGGTAAGGCTTCGGGTGAGGGTCAGGGTTAGGATTCGGGTTAGGGTTAGGTTTAAGGAATAAAGAGGGATTAGGGTACAGCTTAAGGTACGACAACGATTAAGGGTTAGCGTACGTGTGAGGGCACAAGTTAGTGTTGGTGTCTTGGTTAAGATTAGGGCACGGGTGAGGGTAAGGTTTCGGATGAGGGTCAGGGTTAGGGAATGGGGAGATATTAGGGCACAGTTTAGGGTACCACAACGCTTAAGGTTTAGCGTACGTGTGAGGTCACTAGTTAGTGTTAGTGTACTGCTTACGATTAGGGCACGGGTGAGGGTAAGGCCTCGGAAGAGGGTCACGTTAAGGGTTAGGGTTAGGGTTAGGGTTAGGGAATGGGGATTTATTAGGGTACAGGTTAGGGTACGGCAATGGCTTAGGGTTGTCGTACGTTAGAGGGCATGGGTTAGTGTTGATGTACTGGTTAAAATTAGGACACGGGTGAGGGTAAAGTTTCGGGTGAGTGTCATGGTTAGGTTTCAGGTTAGGGTTAGGGTTAGGGAATGGAGAGGGATTAGGGTACAGGTTAGGGTACCGCTGCGGTTTAGTGTTAGCGTACGTTTGAGGGCACGAGTTAGTCTTGGTGTCCTGGTTAAGATTAGGGCACGGGTGAGAGTAAGGCTTCGGGTGAGGGTCAGGGTTAGGATTCAGGTTAGGGTTAGGGTTAAGGAATGCAGAGGGATTAGGGTACAGCTTAGGGTACGACAGTGCTCAAGGGTTAGCGTTCGTGTGAGGGCAAGGGTTAGTGTTAGTGTCCTGGTTAAGATTAGGGCACGGGTGAGGGTAAGGCTTCAGGTGAGTGTCAGGGTTAGGATTCGGGTTAGGGTTAGGGTTAGGGAATGGGGAGGGATTAGGGTACAGTTTAGGGTACGAAAACGATTAAGGGTTAGCGTACGTGTGAGGGCACAAGTTAGAGTTGGTGTCCTGGTTAAGATTAGGGCACGGGTGAGGGTAAGGTTTCGGGTGAGGGTCAGGGATAGAATTCGGGTTAGGGTTAGGGTTAGGGAATGGGGAGATATTAGGGCACAGTTTAGGGTACCACAACGCTTAAGGTTTAGCGTACGTGTGAGGTCACTAGTTAGTGTTAGTCTACTGCTTACGATTAGGGCACGGGTGAGGGTAAGGCCTCGGAAGAGGGTCACGTTAAGGGTTAGGGTTAGGGTTAGGGTTAGGGAATGGGGATTGATTAGGGTACAGGTTAGGCTACGGCAATGGCTTAGGGTTGGCGTACGTTAGAGGGCATGGGTTAGTGTTGATGTACTGGTTAAAATTAGGACACGGGTGAGGGTAAAGTTTCGGGTGAGTGTCATGGTTAGGTTTCAGGTTAGGGTTAGGGTTAGCGAATGGAGAGGGATTAGGGTACAGGTTAGGGTACCGCTGCGGTTTAGTGTTAGCGTACGTGTGAGGGCACGAGTTAGTCTTGGTGTCCTGGTTAAGATTAGGGCACGGGTGAGGGTAAGGCTTCGGGTGAGGGTCAGGGTTAGGATTCGGGTTAGGGTTAGGGTTAGGGAATGGAGAGGGATTAGGGTACAGGTTAGGGTACGACAATGCTTAAGGGTTAGCGTAAGTGTGAGGGCACGAGTTAGTGTTGGTGTACTGGTTAAGACAAGGGCACCGATGAGGGTAAGGCCTCGGAAAAGGGTCACGTTCAGGGTTTCGCTTAGGGTTAGGGTTAGGGAATGGGGAGGGATTAGGGTACAGGATAGGGTACGACAATGCTTAAGAGTTAGCGTACGTTTGAGGGCATGAGTTAGTGTTTGTGTACTGGTTAAGATTAGGGCATTGGTTAGGGTAGGGCATCGGAAGTGGGTCAGGTTTAGGGATGGGGTTAGGGTTAGGGTTAAGGAATGGGGAGGGATTAGGGTACAATTTAGGGTACGGCAACGCTTAAGGTTTAGCGTACGTGTGAGGGCACGAGTTAGTGTTGGTGTCCTGGTTTAGATTAGGGCACGGGTGAGAGTAAGACTTCGGGTGAGGGTCAGGGTTAGGATTCGGGTTAGGGTTAGGGTTAAGGAATGCAGAGGGATTAGGGTACAGCTTAAGGTACGACAGTGCTTAAGGGTTAGCGTTCGTGTGAGGGCAAGGGTTAGTGTTAGTGTCCTGGTTAAGATTAGGGCACGGGTGAGGGTAAGGCTTCAGGTGAGGGTCAGGGTTAGGATTCGGGTTAGGGTTAGGGTTAGGGAATGGGGAGGGATTAGGGTACAGTTTAGGGTACGACAACGATTAAGGGTTAGCGTACGTGTGAGGGCACAAGTTAGTGTTGGTGTCCTGGTTAAGATTAGGGCACGGGTGAGGGTAAGGTTTCGGGTGAGGGTCAGGGATAGAATTCGGGTTAGGGTTAGGGTTAGGGAATGGGGAGATATTAGGGCACAGTTTAGGGTACCACAACGCTTAAGGTTTAGCGTACGTGTGAGGTCACTAGTTAGTGTTAGTCTACTGCTTACGATTAGGGCATGGGTGAGGGTAAGGCCTCGGAAGAGGGTCAGGTTAAGGGTTAGGGTTAGGGTTAGGGTTAGGGAATGGGGATTGATTAGGGTACAGGTTAGGGTACGGCAATGGCTTAGGGTTGGCGTACGTTAGAGGGCATGGGTTAGTGTTGATGTACTGGTTAAAATTAGGACACGGGTGAGGGTAAAGTTTCGGGTGAGTGTCATGGTTAGGTTTCAGGTTAGGGTTAGGGTTAGGGAATGGAGAGGGATTCGGGTACAGGTTAGGGTACCGCTGCGGTTTAGTGTTAGTGTACGTGTGAGGGCACGAGTTAGTCTTGGTGTCCTTGTTAAGATTAGGGCACGGGTGAGGGTAAGGCTTCGTGTGAGGGTCAGGGTTAGGATTCGTGTTAGGGTTAGGGTTAGGGAATGGAGAGGGATTAGGGTACAGGTTAGGGTACGACAATGCTTAAGGGTTAGCGAAAGTGTGAGGGCACGAGTTAGTGTTGGTGTACTGGTTAAGACAAGGGCACCGATGAGGGTAAGGCCTCGGAAAAGGGTCACGTTCAGGGTTTCGCTTAGGGTTACGGTTAGGGAATGGGGTGGGATTAGGGTACAGGATAGGGTACGACCATGCTTAAGGGTTAGCCTACGTTTGAGGGCATGAGTTAGTGTTTGTGTACTGGTTAAGATTAGGGCATTGGTTAGGGTAGGGCATCGGAAGTGGTTCAGGTTTAGGGATGGTGTTAGGGTTAAAGTTAAGGAATGGGGAGGGATTAGGGTACAATTTAGGGTACGGCAACTCTTAAGGTTTAGCGTACGTGTGAGGACACGAGTTAGTGTTGGTGTCCTGGTTAAGATTAGGACACGGGTGAGGGTAAGGCTTCAGGTGAGGGTCAGGGTTAGGATTCGGGTTAGGGTTAGGGTTAGGGAATGGGGAGGGATTAGGGTACAGTTTAGGGTACGACAACGATTAAGGGTTAGCGTACGTGTGAGGGCACAAGTTAGTGTTGGTGTCCTGTTTAAGATTAGGGCACGGGTGAGGGTAGGGTTTCGGGTGAGGTTCAGGGATAGAATTCGGGTTAGGGTTAGGGTTAGGGAATGGGGAGATATTAGGGCACAGTTTAGGGTACCACAACGCTTAAGGTTTAGCGTACGTGTGAGGTCACTAGTTAGTGTTAGTCTACTGCTTACGATTAGGGCACGGGTGAGGGTAAGGCCTCGGAAGAGGGTCACGTTAAGGGTTAGGGTTAGGGTTAGGGTTAGGGAATGGGGATTGATTAGGGTACAGGTTAGGCTACGGCAATGGCTTAGGGTTGGCGTACGTTAGAGGGCATGGGTTAGTGTTTGGTTACTGGTTAAGTTTAGGGCATTGGTTAGGGTAGGGCATCGGAAGTGGGTCAGGTTTAGGGATGGGGTTAGGGTTAGGGTTAAGGAATGGGGGGGGATTAGGGTACAATTTAGGGTACGGCAACGCATAAGGTTTAGCGTACGTGTGAGGGCACGAGTTAGTGTTGGTGTCCTGGTTAAGATTAGGGCACGGGTGAGAGTAAGACTTCGGGTGAGGGTCAGGGTTAGGATTCGGGTTAGGGTTAGGGTTAAGGAATGCAGAGGGATTAGGGTACAGCTTAAGGTACGACAGTGCTTAAGGGTTAGCGTTCGTGTGAGGGCAAGGGTTAGTGTTAGTGTCCTGGTTAAGATTAGGGCACGGGTGAGGGTAAGGCTTCAGGTGAGGGTCAGGGTTAGGATTCGGGTTAGGGTTAGGGTTAAGGAATGCAGAGGGATTAGGGTACAGCTTAGGGTACGACAGTGATTAAGGGTTAGCGTTCGTGTGAGGCCAAGGGTTAGTGTTAGTGTCCTGGTTAAGATTAGGGCACGGGTGAGGGTAAGGCTTCAGGTGAGAGTCAGGGTTAGGATTCGGTTTAGGGTTAGGGTTAGGGAATGGGGAGGGATTAGGGTACAGTTTAGGGTACGACAACGTTTAAGGGTTAGCGTACGTGTGAGGGCACAAGTTAATGTTGGTGTCCTGGTTAAGATTAGGGCACGGGTGAGGGTAAGGTTTCGGGTGAGGGTCAGGGATAGAATTCGGGTTAGAGTTAGGGTTAGGGAATGGGAAGATATTAGGGCACAGTTTAGGGTACCACAACGCTTAAGGTTTAGCGTACGTGTGAGGTCACTAGTTAGTGTTAGTCTACTGCTTACGATTAGGGCACGGGTGAGGGTAAGGCCTCGGAAGAGGGTCACGTTAAGGGTTAGGGTTAGGGTTAGGGTTAGGGAATGGGGATTGATTAGGGTACAGGTTAGGGTACGGCAATGGCTTAGGGTTGGCGTACGTTAGAGGGCATGGGTTAGTGTTGATGTACTGGTTAAAATTAGGACACGGGTGAGGGTAAAGTTTCGGGTGAGTGTCATGGTTAGGTTTCAGGTTAGGGTTAGAGTTAGGGAATGGAGAGGGATTAGGGTACAGGTTAGGGTACCGCTGCGGTTTAGTGTTAGCGTACGTTTGATGGCACGAGTTAGTCTTGGTGTCCTGGTTAAGATTAGGGCACGGGTGAGGGTAAGGCTTCGGGTGAGGGTCAGGGTTAGGATTCGGGTTAGGGTTAGGGTTAGGGAATGGACAGGGATTAGGGTACAGGTTAGGGTACGACAATGCTTAAGGGTTAGCGTAAGTGTGAGGGCACGAGTTAGTGTTGGTGTACTGGTTAAGACAACGGCACCGATGAGGGTAAGGCCTCGGAAAAGGGTCACGTTCAGGGTTTCGCTTAGGGTTAGGGTTAGGGAATGGGGAGGGATTAGGGTACAGGATAGGGTACGACAATGCTTAAGGGTTAGCGTACGTTTGAGGGCATGAGTTAGTGTTTGTGTACTGGTTAAGATTAGGGCATTGGTTAGGGTAGGGCATCGGAAGTGGGTCAGGTTTAGGGATGGGGTTAGGGTTAGGGTTAAGGAATGGGGAGGGATTAGGGTACAGCTTAGGGTACGACAACGCTTAAGGTTTAGCGTACGTGTGAGGGCACGAGTTAGTGTTGGTGTCCTGGTTAAGATTAGGGCACGGGTGAGGGTAAGGCTTCAGGTGAGGGTCAGGGTTAGGATTCGGGTTAAGGTTAGGGTTAAGGAATGGGGAGGAATTAGGGTACAATTTAGGGTACGAAAACGCTTAAGGTTTAGCGTACGTGTGAGGGCACGAGTTAGTGTTGGTGTCCTGGTTAAGATTAGGGCACGGGTGAGGGTAAGGCTTCGGGTGAGGGTCAGGGTTAGGATTCGGGTTAGGGTTAGGGTTAAGGAATAAAGAGGGATTAGGGTACAGCTTAAGGTACGACAACGATTAAGGGTTAGCGTACGTGTGAGGGCACAAGTTAGTGTTGGTGTCTTGGTTAAGATTAGGGCACGGGTGAGGGTAAGGTTTCGGATGAGGGTCAGGGTTAGGGAATGGGGAGATATTAGGGCACAGTTTAGGGTACCACAACGCTTAAGGTTTAGCGTACGTGTGAGGTCACTAGTTAGTGTTAGTGTACTGCTTACGATTAGGGCACGGGTGAGGGTAAGGCCTCGGAAGAGGGTCACGTTAAGGGTTAGGGTTAGGGTTAGGGTTAGGGAATGGGGATTTATTAGGGTACAGGTTAGGGTACGGCAATGGCTTAGGGTTGTCGTACGTTAGAGGGCATGGGTTAGTGTTGATGTACTGGTTAAAATTAGGACACGGGTGAGGGTAAAGTTTCGGGTGAGTGTCATGGTTAGGTTTCAGGTTAGGGTTAGGGTTAGGGAATGGAGAGGGATTAGGGTACAGGTTAGGGTACCGCTGCGGTTTAGTGTTAGCGTACGTTTGAGGGCACGAGTTAGTCTTGGTGTCCTGGTTAAGATTACGGCACGGGTTAGGGTAAGGCTTCGGGTGAGGGTCAGGGTTACGATTAGTGTTAGGGTTAGGGTTAAGGAATGCAGAGGGATTAGGGTACAGCTTAGGGTACGACAGTGCTTAAGGGTTAGCGTTCGTGTGAGGGCAAGGGTTAGTGTTAGTGTCCTGGTTAAGATTAGGGCACAGGTGAGGGTTAGGCTCCAGGTGAGGGTCAGGGTTAGGATTCGGGTTAGGGTTAGGGTTAGGGAATGGGGAGGGATTAGGGTACAGTTTAGGGTACGACAACGATTAAGGGTTAGCGTACGTGTGAGGGCACAAGTTAGTGTTGGTGTCCTGGTTAAGATTAGGGCACGGGTGAGGGTAAGGTTTCGGGTGAGGGTCAGGGATAGAATTCGGGTAAGGGTTAGGGTTAGGGAATGGGGAGATATTAGGGCACAGTTTAGGGTACCACAACGCTTAAGGTTTAGCGTACGTGTGAGGTCACTAGTTAGTGTTAGTCTACTGCTTACGATTAGGGCACGGGTGAGGGTAAGGCCTCGGAAGAGGGTCACGTTAAGGGTTAGGGTTAGGGTTAGGGTTAGGGAATGGGGATTGATTAGGGTACAGGTTAGGGTACGGCAATGGCTTATGGTTGGCGTACGTTAGAGGGCACGGGTTAGTGTTGATGTACTGGTTAAAATTAGGACACGGGTGAGGGTAAAGTTTCGGGTGAGTGTCATGGTTAGGTTTCAGGTTAGGGTTAGAGTTAGGGAATGGAGAGGGATTAGGGTACAGGTTAGTGTACCGCTGCGGTTTAGTGTTAGCGTACGTTTGATGGCACGAGTTAGACTTGGTGTCCTGGTTAAGATTAGGGCACGGGTGAGGGTAAGGCTTCGGGTGAGGGTCAGGGTTAGGATTCGGGTTAGGGTTAGGGTTAGGGAATGGACAGGGTTTAGGGTACAGGTTAGGGTACGACAATGCTTAAGGGTTAGCGTAAGTGTGAGGGCACGAGTTAGTGTTGGTGTACTGGTTAAGACAACGGCACCGATGAGGGTAAGGCCTCGGAAAAGGGTCACGTTCAGGGTTTCGCTTAGGGTTAGGGTTAGGGAATGGGGAGGGATTAGGGTACAGGATAGGTTACGACAATGCTTAAGGGTTAGCGTACGTTTGAGGGCATGAGTTAGTGTTTGTGTCCTGGTTAAGATTAGGACATTGGTTAGGGTAGGGCATCGTAAGTGGGTCAGGTTTAGGGATGGGGTTAGGGTTAGGGTTAGGGAATGGGGAGATATTAGGGCACAGTTTAGGGTACCACAACGCTTAAGGTTTAGCGTACGTGTGAGGTCACTAGTTAGTGTTAATGTACTGCTTACGATTAGGGCACGGGTGAGGGTAAGGCCTCGGAAGAGGGTCACGTTAAGGGTTAGGGTTAGGGTTAGGGTTAGGGAATGGGGATTGATTAGGGTACAGGTTAGGGTACGGCAATGGCTTAGGGTTGGCGTACGTTAGAGGGCATGGGTTAGTGTTGATGTACTGGTTAAAATTAGGACACGGGTGAGGGTAAAGTTTCGGGTGAGTGTCATGGTTAGGTTTCAGGTTAGGGTTAGGGTTAGGGAATGGAGAGGGATTAGGGTACAGGTTAGGGTACCGCTGCGGTTTAGTTTTAGCGTACGTTTGAGGGCACGAGTTAGTCTTGGTGTCCTGGTTAAGATTAGGGCACGGGTGAGGGTAAGGCTTCAGGTGAGGGTCATGGTTAGGATTCGGGTTAGGGTTAGGGTTAGGGAATGGACAGGGATTAGGGTACAGGTTAGGGTACGACAATGCTTAAGGGTTAGCGTAAGTGTGAGGGCACGAGTTAGTGTTGGTGTACTGGTTAAGACAACGGCACCGATGAGGGTAAGGCCTCGGAAAAGGGTCACGTTCAGGGTTTCGCTTAGGGTTAGGGTTAGGGAATGGGGAGGGATTAGGGTACAGGATAGGTTACGACAATGCTTAAGGGTTAGCGTACGTTTGAGGGCATGAGTTAGTGTTTGTGTCCTGGTTAAGATTAGGACATTGGTTAGGGTAGGGCATCGTAAGTGGGTCAGGTTTAGGGATGGGGTTAGGGTTAGGGTTAGGGAATGGGGAGATATTAGGGCACAGTTTAGGGTACCACAACGCTTAAGGTTTAGCGTACGTGTGAGGTCACTAATTAGTGTTAATGTACTGCTTACGATTAGGGCACGGGTGAGGGTAAGGCCTCGGAAGAGGGTCACGTTAAGGGTTAGGGTTAGGGTTAGGGTTAGGGAATGGGGATTGATTAGGGTACAGGTTAGGGTACGGCAATGGCTTAGGGTTGGCGTACGTTAGAGGGCATGGGTTAGTGTTGATGTACTGGTTAAAATTAGGACACGGGTGAGGGTAAAGTTTCGGGTGAGTGTCATGGTTAGGTTTCAGGTTAGGGTTAGGGTTAGGGAATGGAGAGGGATTAGGGTACAGGTTAGGGTACCGCTGCGGTTTAGTTTTAGCGTACGTTTGAGGGCACGAGTGAGTCTTGGTGTCCTGGTTAAGATTAGGGCACGGGTGAGGGTAAGGCTTCAGATGAGGGTCATGGTTAGGATTCGGGTTAGGGTTAGGGTTAGGGAATGGGGAGGGATTAGGGTACAGTTTAGGGTACGACAATGATTAAGGGTTAGCGTACGTGTGAGGGCACAAGTTAGTGTTGGTGTCCTGGTTAAGATTAGGGCACGGGTGAGGGTAATGTTTCGGGTGAGGGTCAGGGATAGAATTCGGGTTAGGGTTAGGGTTAGGGAATGGGGAGATATTAGGGCACAGTTTAGGGTACCACAACGCTTAAGGTTTAGCGTACTTGTGAGGTCACTAGTTAGTGTTAGTCTACTGCTTACGATTAGGGCACGGGTGAGGGTAAGGCCTCGGAAGAGGGTCACGTTAAGGGTTAGGGTTAGGGTTAGGGTTAGGGAATGGGGATTGATTAGGGTACAGGTTAGGGTACGGCAATGGCTTAGGGTTGGCATACGTTAGAGGGCATGGGTTAGTGTTGATGTACTGGTTAAAATTAGGACACGGGTGAGGGTAAAGTTTCGGGTGAGTGTCATGGTTAGGTTTCAGGTTAGGGTTAGAGTTAGGGAATGGAGAGGGATTAGGGTACAGTTTAGGGAACCGCTGCGGTTTAGTGTTAGCGTACGTTTGAGGGCACGAGTTAGTCTTAGTGTCCTGGTTAAGATTAGGGCACGGGTGAGGGTAAGGCTTCGTGTGAGGGTCAGGGTTAGGATTCGGGTTAGGGTTAGGGTTAGGGAATGGACAGGGTTTAGGGTACAGGTTAGGGTACGACAATGCTTAAGGGTTAGCGTAACTGTGAGGGCATGAGTTAGTGTTGGTGTACTGGTTAAGACAACGGCACCGATGAGGGTAAGGCCTCGGAAAAGGGTCACGTTCAGGGTTTCGCTTAGGGTTAGGGTTAGGGAATGGGGAGGGATTAGGGTACAGGATAGGGTACAACAATGCTTAAGGGTTAGCGTACGTTTGAGGGCATGAGTTAGTGTTTGTGTACTGGTTAAGATTAGGGCATTGGTTAGGGTAGGGCATAGGAAGTGGGTCAGGTTTAGGGATGGGTTTAGGGTTAGGGTTAAGGAATGGGGAGGGATTAGGGTACAACTTAGGGTACGAAAACGCTTAAGGTTTAGCGTACATGTGAGGGCACGAGTTAGTGTTGGTTTCCTGGTTAAGATTAGGGAACGGGTGAGGGTAAGGCTTCGGGTGAGGGTCAGGGTTAGGATTCGGGTTAGGGTTAGGGTTAAGGAATGTAGAGGGATTAGGGTACAGGTTAGGGTACGACAACGATTAAGGGTTAGCATACGTGTGAGGGCACAAGTTAGTGTTGGTGTCCTGGTTAAGATTAGGGCACGGGTGAGGGTAAGTTTTCGGGTGAGGGTCAGGGATAGAATTCGGGTTAAGGTTAGGGTTAGGGAATGCGGAGATATTAGGGCACAGTTTAGGTTACCACAACGCTTAAAGTTTAGCGTACGTGTGAGGTCACTAGTTAGTGTTAGTGTACTGCTTACGATTAGGGCACGGGTGAGGGTAAGGCCTCGGAAGAGGGTCACGTTAAGGGTTAGGGTTAGGGTTAGGGTTAGGGAATGGGGATTGATTAGGGTACAGGTTAGGGTACGGCAATGGCTTAGGGTTGGCATACGTTAGAGGGCATGGGTTAGTGTTGATGTACTGGTTAAAATTAGGACACGGGTGAGGGTAAAGTTTCGGGTGAGTGTCATGGTTAGGTTTCAGGTTAGGGTTAGAGTTAGGGAATGGAGAGGGATTAGGGTACAGTTTAGGGAACCGCTGCGGTTTAGTGTTAGCGTACGTTTGAGGGCACGAGTTAGTCTTAGTGTCCTGGTTAAGATTAGGGCACGGGTGAGGGTAAGGCTTCGTGTGAGGGTCAGGGTTAGGATTCGGGTTAGGGTTAGGGTTAGGGAATGGACAGGGTTTAGGGTACAGGTTAGGGTACGACAATGCTTAAGGGTTAGCGTAACTGTGAGGGCATGAGTTAGTGTTGGTGTACTGGTTAAGACAACGGCACCGATGAGGGTAAGGCCTCGGAAAAGGGTCACGTTCAGGGTTTCGCTTAGGGTTAGGGTTAGGGAATGGGGAGGGATTAGGGTACAGGATAGGGTACAACAATGCTTAAGGGTTAGCGTACGTTTGAGGGCATGAGTTAGTGTTTGTGTACTGGTTAAGATTAGGGCATTGGTTAGGGTAGGGCATAGGAAGTGGGTCAGGTTTAGGGATGGGTTTAGGGTTAGGGTTAAGGAATGGGGAGGGATTAGGGTACAACTTAGGGTACGAAAACGCTTAAGGTTTAGCGTACATGTGAGGGCACGAGTTAGTGTTGGTTTCCTGGTTAAGATTAGGGAACGGGTGAGGGTAAGGCTTCGGGTGAGGGTCAGGGTTAGGATTCGGGTTAGGGTTAGGGTTAAGGAATGTAGAGGGATTAGGGTACAGGTTAGGGTACGACAACGATTAAGGGTTAGCATACGTGTGAGGGCACAAGTTAGTGTTGGTGTCCTGGTTAAGATTAGGGCACGGGTGAGGGTAAGTTTTCGGGTGAGGGTCAGGGATAGAATTCGGGTTAAGGTTAGGGTTAGGGAATGCGGAGATATTAGGGCACAGTTTAGGTTACCACAACGCTTAAAGTTTAGCGTACGTGTGAGGTCACTAGTTAGTGTTAGTGTACTGCTTACGATTAGGGCACGGGTGAGGGTAAGGCCTCGGAAGAGGGTCACGTTAAGGGTTAGGGTTAGGGTTAGGGTTAGGGAATGGGGATTGATTAGGGTACAGGTTAGGGTACGGCAATGGCTTAGGGTTGGCGTACGTTAGAGGGCATGGGTTAGTGTTGATGTACTGGTTAAAATTAGGACACGGGTGAGGGTAAAGTTTCAGGTGAGTGTCATGGTTAGGTTTCAGGTTAGGGTTAGGGTTAGGGAATGGAGAGGGATTAGGGTACAGGTTAGGGTACCGCTGCGGTTTAGTGTTAGCGTACGTTTGAGGGCACGAGTTAGTCTTGGTGTCCTGGTTAAGATTAGGGCACGGGTGAAGGTAAGGCTTCGGGTGAGGGTCAGGGTTAGGATTCGGGTTAGGGTTAGGGTTAGGGAATGGAGAGGGATTAGGGTGCAGGTTAGGGTACAACAATGCTTAAGTGTTAGCATAAGTGTGAGGCCACGAGTTAGTGTTGGTGTACTGGTTAAGACAACGGCACCGATGAGGGTAAGGCCTCGGAAAAGGGTCACGTTCAGGGTTTCGCTTAGGGTTAGGGTTAGGGAATGGGGAGGGTTTAGGGTACAGGATAGGGTACGACAATGCTTAAGGGTTAGTGTACGTTTGAGGCCATGAGTTAGTGTTTGTGTACTGGTTAAGATTAGGGCATTGGTTAGGGTAGGGCATCGGAAGTGGGTCAGGTTTAGGGATGGGGTTAGGGTTAGGGTTAAGGAATGGGGAGGGTTTAGGGTACAATTTAGGGTACGACAACGCTTAAGGTTTAGCGTACGTGTGAGGGCACGAGTTAGTGTTGGTGTCCTGGTTAAGATTAGGGCACGGGTGAGGGTAAGGCTTCGGGTGAGGGTCAGAGTTAGGATTCGGGTTAGGGTTAGGGTTAAGGAATGCAGAGGGATTAGGGTACAGCTTAGGGTACGACAACGATTAAGGGTTAGCGTACGTGTGAGGGCACAAGTTAGTGTTGGTGTCCTGGTTAAGATTAGGGCACGGGTGAGGGTAAGGTTTCGGGTGAGGGTCAGGGTTAGGGAATGGGGAGATATTAGGGCACAGTTTAGGGTACCACAACGCTTAAGGTTTAGCGTACGTGTGAGGTCACTAGTTAGTGTTAGTGTACTGCTTACGATTAGGGCACGGGTGAGGGTAAGGCCTCGGAAGAGGGTCACGTTAAGGGTTAGGGTTAGGGTTAGGGTTAGGGAATGGGGATTGATTAGGGTACAGGTTAGGGTACGGCAATGGCTTAGGGTTGGCGTACGTTAGAGGGCATGGGTTAGTGTTGATGTACTGGTTAAAATTAAGACACGGGTGAGGGTAAAGTTTCGGGTGAGTGTCATGCTTAGGTTTCAGGTTAGGGTTAGGGTTAGGGAATGGAGAGGGATTAGGGTACAGGTTAGGGTACCGCTGCGGTTTAGTGTTAGCGTACGTTTGAGGGCACGAGTTAGTCTTGGTGTCCTGGTTAAGATTACGGCACGGGTTAGGGTAAGGCTTCGGGTGAGGGTCAGGGTTACGATTAGTGTTAGGGTTAGGGTTAAGGAATGCAGAGGGATTAGGGTACAGCTTAGGGTACGACAGTGCTTAAGGGTTAGCGTTCGTGTGAGGGCAAGGGTTAGTGTTAGTGTCCTGGTTAAGATTAGGGCACGGGTGAGGGTAAGGCTCCAGGTGAGGGTCAGGGTTAGGATTCGGGTTAGGGTTAGGGTTAGGGAATGGGGAGGGATTAGGGTACAGTTTAGGGTACGACAATGCTTAAGGGTTAGCGTAAGTGTGAGGGCACGAGTTAGTGTTGGTGTACTGGTTAAGACATCGGCAGCGATGAGGGTAAGGCCTCGGAAAAGGGTCACGTTCAGGGTTTCACTTAGGGTTAGGGTTAGGGAATGGGGAGGGATTAGGGTACAGGATAGGGTACGACAATGCTTAAGGGTTAGCGTACGTTTGAGGGCATGAGTTAGTGTTTGTGTACTGGTTAAGATTAGGGCATTGGTTAGGGTAGGACATCGGAAGTGGGTCAGGTTTAGGGATGGGGTTAGGGTTAGGGTTAAGGAATGGGGAGGGATTAGGGTACAATTTAGGGTACGAAAACGCTTAAGGTTTAGCGTACATGTGAGGGCACGAGTTAGTGTTGGTTTCCTGGTTAAGATTAGGGAACGGGTGAGGGTAAGGCTTCGGGTGAGGGTCAGGGTTAGGATTCGGGTTAGGGTTAGGGTTAAGGAATGTAGAGGGATTAGGGTACAGGTTAGGGTACGACAACGATTAAGGGTTAGCATACGTGTGAGGGCACAAGTTAGTGTTGGTGTCCTGGTTAAGATTAGGGCACGGGTGAGGGTAAGTTTTCGGGTGAGGGTCAGGGATAGAATTCGGGTTAAGGTTAGGGTTAGGGAATGCGGAGATATTAGGGCACAGTTTAGGTTACCACAACGCTTAAAGTTTAGCGTACGTGTGAGGTCACTAGTTAGTGTTAGTGTACTGCTTACGATTAGGGCACGGGTGAGGGTAAGGCCTCGGAAGAGGGTCACGTTAAGGGTTAGGGTTAGGGTTAGGGTTAGGGAATGGGGATTGATTAGGGTACAGGTTAGGGTACGGCAATGGCTTAGGGTTGGCATACGTTAGAGGGCATGGGTTAGTGTTGATGTACTGGTTAAAATTAGGACACGGGTGAGGGTAAAGTTTCGGGTGAGTGTCATGGTTAGGTTTCAGGTTAGGGTTAGAGTTAGGGAATGGAGAGGGATTAGGGTACAGTTTAGGGAACCGCTGCGGTTTAGTGTTAGCGTACGTTTGAGGGCACGAGTTAGTCTTAGTGTCCTGGTTAAGATTAGGGCACGGGTGAGGGTAAGGCTTCGTGTGAGGGTCAGGGTTAGGATTCGGGTTAGGGTTAGGGTTAGGGAATGGACAGGGTTTAGGGTACAGGTTAGGGTACGACAATGCTTAAGGGTTAGCGTAACTGTGAGGGCATGAGTTAGTGTTGGTGTACTGGTTAAGACAACGGCACCGATGAGGGTAAGGCCTCGGAAAAGGGTCACGTTCAGGGTTTCGCTTAGGGTTAGGGTTAGGGAATGGGGAGGGATTAGGGTACAGGATAGGGTACAACAATGCTTAAGGGTTAGCGTACGTTTGAGGGCATGAGTTAGTGTTTGTGTACTGGTTAAGATTAGGGCATTGGTTAGGGTAGGGCATAGGAAGTGGGTCAGGTTTAGGGATGGGTTTAGGGTTAGGGTTAAGGAATGGGGAGGGATTAGGGTACAACTTAGGGTACGAAAACGCTTAAGGTTTAGCGTACATGTGAGGGCACGAGTTAGTGTTGGTTTCCTGGTTAAGATTAGGGAACGGGTGAGGGTAAGGCTTCGGGTGAGGGTCAGGGTTAGGATTCGGGTTAGGGTTAGGGTTAAGGAATGTAGAGGGATTAGGGTACAGGTTAGGGTACGACAACGATTAAGGGTTAGCATACGTGTGAGGGCACAAGTTAGTGTTGGTGTCCTGGTTAAGATTAGGGCACGGGTGAGGGTAAGTTTTCGGGTGAGGGTCAGGGATAGAATTCGGGTTAAGGTTAGGGTTAGGGAATGCGGAGATATTAGGGCACAGTTTAGGTTACCACAACGCTTAAAGTTTAGCGTACGTGTGAGGTCACTAGTTAGTGTTAGTGTACTGCTTACGATTAGGGCACGGGTGAGGGTAAGGCCTCGGAAGAGGGTCACGTTAAGGGTTAGGGTTAGGGTTAGGGTTAGGGAATGGGGATTGATTAGGGTACAGGTTAGGGTACGGCAATGGCTTAGGGTTGGCGTACGTTAGAGGGCATGGGTTAGTGTTGATGTACTGGTTAAAATTAGGACACGGGTGAGGGTAAAGTTTCAGGTGAGTGTCATGGTTAGGTTTCAGGTTAGGGTTAGGGTTAGGGAATGGAGAGGGATTAGGGTACAGGTTAGGGTACCGCTGCGGTTTAGTGTTAGCGTACGTTTGAGGGCACGAGTTAGTCTTGGTGTCCTGGTTAAGATTAGGGCACGGGTGAAGGTAAGGCTTCGGGTGAGGGTCAGGGTTAGGATTCGGGTTAGGGTTAGGGTTAGGGAATGGAGAGGGATTAGGGTGCAGGTTAGGGTACAACAATGCTTAAGTGTTAGCATAAGTGTGAGGCCACGAGTTAGTGTTGGTGTACTGGTTAAGACAACGGCACCGATGAGGGTAAGGCCTCGGAAAAGGGTCACGTTCAGGGTTTCGCTTAGGGTTAGGGTTAGGGAATGGGGAGGGTTTAGGGTACAGGATAGGGTACGACAATGCTTAAGGGTTAGTGTACGTTTGAGGCCATGAGTTAGTGTTTGTGTACTGGTTAAGATTAGGGCATTGGTTAGGGTAGGGCATCGGAAGTGGGTCAGGTTTAGGGATGGGGTTAGGGTTAGGGTTAAGGAATGGGGAGGGTTTAGGGTACAATTTAGGGTACGACAACGCTTAAGGTTTAGCGTACGTGTGAGGGCACGAGTTAGTGTTGGTGTCCTGGTTAAGATTAGGGCACGGGTGAGGGTAAGGCTTCGGGTGAGGGTCAGAGTTAGGATTCGGGTTAGGGTTAGGGTTAAGGAATGCAGAGGGATTAGGGTACAGCTTAGGGTACGACAACGATTAAGGGTTAGCGTACGTGTGAGGGCACAAGTTAGTGTTGGTGTCCTGGTTAAGATTAGGGCACGGGTGAGGGTAAGGTTTCGGGTGAGGGTCAGGGTTAGGGAATGGGGAGATATTAGGGCACAGTTTAGGGTACCACAACGCTTAAGGTTTAGCGTACGTGTGAGGTCACTAGTTAGTGTTAGTGTACTGCTTACGATTAGGGCACGGGTGAGGGTAAGGCCTCGGAAGAGGGTCACGTTAAGGGTTAGGGTTAGGGTTAGGGTTAGGGAATGGGGATTGATTAGGGTACAGGTTAGGGTACGGCAATGGCTTAGGGTTGGCGTACGTTAGAGGGCATGGGTTAGTGTTGATGTACTGGTTAAAATTAAGACACGGGTGAGGGTAAAGTTTCGGGTGAGTGTCATGCTTAGGTTTCAGGTTAGGGTTAGGGTTAGGGAATGGAGAGGGATTAGGGTACAGGTTAGGGTACCGCTGCGGTTTAGTGTTAGCGTACGTTTGAGGGCACGAGTTAGTCTTGGTGTCCTGGTTAAGATTACGGCACGGGTTAGGGTAAGGCTTCGGGTGAGGGTCAGGGTTACGATTAGTGTTAGGGTTAGGGTTAAGGAATGCAGAGGGATTAGGGTACAGCTTAGGGTACGACAGTGCTTAAGGGTTAGCGTTCGTGTGAGGGCAAGGGTTAGTGTTAGTGTCCTGGTTAAGATTAGGGCACGGGTGAGGGTAAGGCTCCAGGTGAGGGTCAGGGTTAGGATTCGGGTTAGGGTTAGGGTTAGGGAATGGGGAGGGATTAGGGTACAGTTTAGGGTACGACAATGCTTAAGGGTTAGCGTAAGTGTGAGGGCACGAGTTAGTGTTGGTGTACTGGTTAAGACATCGGCAGCGATGAGGGTAAGGCCTCGGAAAAGGGTCACGTTCAGGGTTTCACTTAGGGTTAGGGTTAGGGAATGGGGAGGGATTAGGGTACAGGATAGGGTACGACAATGCTTAAGGGTTAGCGTACGTTTGAGGGCATGAGTTAGTGTTTGTGTACTGGTTAAGATTAGGGCATTGGTTAGGGTAGGACATCGGAAGTGGGTCAGGTTTAGGGATGGGGTTAGGGTTAGGGTTAAGGAATGGGGAGGGATTAGGGTACAATTTAGGGTACGAAAACGCTTAAAGTTTAGCGTACGTGTGAGGGCACGAGTTAGTGTTGGTGTCCTGGTTAAGATTAGGGCACGGGTGAGGGTAAGGCTTCGGGTGAGGGTCAGGGTTAGGATTCGGGTTAGGGTTAGGGATAAGGAATGCAGAGGGATTAGGGTACAGGTTAGGGTACGACAACGATTAAGGGTTAGCGTACGTGTGAGGGCACAAGTTAGTTTTGGTGTCCTGCTTAAGATTAGGGCACGGGTGAGGGTAAGGTTTCGGGTGAGGGTCAGGGATAGAATTCGGTTTAGGGTTAGGGTTAGGGAATGGGGAGATATTAGGGCACAGTTTAGGGTACCACAACGCTTAAGGTTTAGCGTACGTGTGAGGTCACTACTTAGTGTTAGTGTACTGCTTACGATTAGGGCACGGGTGAGGGTAAGGCCTCGGAAGAGGGTCACGTTAAGGGTTAGGGTTAGGGTTAGGGTTAAGGAATGGGGAGGGATTAGGGTACAATTTAGGGTACGAATACGCTTAAGGTTTAGCGTACGTGTGAGGGCACGAGTTAGTGTTTGTGTCCTGGTTAAGATTAGGGCACGGGTGAGGGTAAGGCTTCGGGTGAGGGTCAGGGTTAGGATTCGGGTTAGGGTTAGGGTTAAGGAATGCAGAGGGATTAGGGTACAGCTTAGGGTACGACAGTGCTTAAGGGTTAGCGTTCGTGTGAGGGCAAGGGTTAGTGTTAGTGTCCTGGTTAAGATTAGGGCACGGGTGAGGGTAAGGCTTCAGGTGAGGGTCAGTGTTAGGATTCGGGTTAGGGTTAGGGTTAGGGAATGGGGAGGGATTAGGGTACAGTTTAGGGTACGACAATGCTTAAGGGTTAGCGTACGTTTGAGGGCATGAGTTAGTGTTTGTGTACTGGTTAAGATTAGGGCATTGGTTAGGGTAGGGCATCGGAAGTGGGTCAGGTTTAGGGATGGGGTTAGGGTTAGGGTTAAGGAATGGGGAGGGTTTAGGGTACAATTTAGGGTACGACAACGCTTAAGGTTTAGCGTACGTGTGAGGGCACGAGTTAGTGTTGGTGTCCTGGTTAAGATTAGGGCACGGGTGAGGGTAAGGCTTCGGGTGAGGGTCAGAGTTAGGATTCGGGTTAGGGTTAGGGTTAAGGAATGCAGAGGGATTAGGGTACAGCTTAGGGTACGACAACGATTAAGGGTTAGCGTACGTGTGAGGGCACAAGTTAGTGTTGGTGTCCTGGTTAAGATTAGGGCACGGGTGAGGGTAAGGTTTCGGGTGAGGGTCAGGGTTAGGGAATGGGGAGATATTAGGGCACAGTTTAGGGTACCACAACGCTTAAGGTTTAGCGTACGTGTGAGGTCACTAGTTAGTGTTAGTGTACTGCTTACGATTAGGGCACGGGTGAGGGTAAGGCCTCGGAAGAGGGTCACGTTAAGGGTTAGGGTTAGGGTTAGGGTTAGGGAATGGGGATTGATTAGGGTACAGGTTAGGGTACGGCAATGGCTTAGGGTTGGCGTACGTTAGAGGGCATGGGTTAGTGTTGATGTACTGGTTAAAATTAAGACACGGGTGAGGGTAAAGTTTCGGGTGAGTGTCATGCTTAGGTTTCAGGTTAGGGTTAGGGTTAGGGAATGGAGAGGGATTAGGGTACAGGTTAGGGTACCGCTGCGGTTTAGTGTTAGCGTACGTTTGAGGGCACGAGTTAGTCTTGGTGCCCTGGTTAAGATTACGGCACGGGTTAGGGTAAGGCTTCGGGTGAGGGTCAGGGTTACGATTAGTGTTAGGGTTAGGGTTAAGGAATGCAGAGGGATTAGGGTACAGCTTAGGGTACGACAGTGCTTAAGGGTTAGCGTTCGTGTGAGGGCAAGGGTTAGTGTTAGTGTCCTGGTTAAGATTAGGGCACGGGTGAGGGTAAGGCTCCAGGTGAGGGTCAGGGTTAGGATTCGGGTTAGGGTTAGGGTTAGGGAATGGGGAGGGATTAGGGTACAGTTTAGGGTACGACAATGCTTAAGGGTTAGCGTAAGTGTGAGGGCACGAGTTAGTGTTGGTGTACTGGTTAAGACATCGGCAGCGATGAGGGTAAGGCCTCGGAAAAGGGTCACGTTCAGGGTTTCACTTAGGGTTAGGGTTAGGGAATGGGGAGGGATTAGGGTACAGGATAGGGTACGACAATGCTTAAGGGTTAGCGTACGTTTGAGGGCATGAGTTAGTGTTTGTGTACTGGTTAAGATTAGGGCATTGGTTAGGGTAGGGCATCGGAAGTGGGTCAGGTTTAGGGATGGGGTTAGGGTTAGGGTTAAGGAATGGGGAGGGATTAGGGTACAATTTAGGGTACTAAAACGCTTAAGGTTTAGCGTACGTGTGAGGGCACGAGTTAGTGTTGGTGTCCTGGTTAAGATTAGGGCACGGGTGAGGGTAAGGCTTCGGGTGAGGGTCAGGGTTAGGATTCGGGTTAGGGTTAGGGATAAGGAATGCAGAGGGATTAGGGTACAGTTTAGGGTACGACAACGATTAAGGGTTAGCGTACGTGTGAGGGCACAAGTTAGTTTTGGTGTCCTGCTTAAGATTAGGGCACGGGTGAGGGTAAGGTTTCGGGTGAGGGTCAGGGATAGAATTCGGTTTAGGGTTAGGGTTAGGGAATGGGGAGATATTAGGGCACAGTTTAGGGTACCACAACGCTTAAGGTTTAGCGTACGTGTGAGGTCACTACTTAGTGTTAGTGTACTGCTTACGATTAGGGCACGGGTGAGGGTAAGGCCTCGGAAGAGGGTCACGTTAAGGGTTAGGGTTAGGGTTAGGGTTAAGGAATGGGGAGGGATTAGGGTACAATTTAGGGTACGAATACGCTTAAGGTTTAGCGTACGTGTGAGGGCACGCGTTAGTGTTTGTGTCCTGGTTAAGATTAGGGCACGGGTGAGGGTAAGGCTTCGGGTGAGGGTCAGGGTTAGGATTCGGGTTAGGGTTAGGGTTAAGGAATGCAGAGGGATTAGGGTACAGCTTAGGGTACGACAGTGCTTAAGGGTTAGCGTTCGTGTGAGGGCAAGGGTTAGTGTTAGTGTCCTGGTTAAGATTAGGGCACGGGTGAGGGTAAGGCTTCAGGTGAGGGTCAGTGTTAGGATTCGGGTTAGGGTTAGGGTTAGGGAATGGGGAGGGATTAGGGTACAGTTTAGGGTACGACAATGCTTAAGGGTTAGCGTACGTTTGAGGGCATGAGTTAGTGTTTGTGTACTGGTTAAGATTAGGGCATTGGTTAGGGTAGGGCATCGGAAGTGGGTCAGGTTTAGGGATGGGGTTAGGGTTAGGGTTAAGGAATGGGGAGGGATTAGGGTACAGCTTAGGGTACGACATCGATTAAGGGTTAGCGTACGTGTGAGGGCACAAGTTAGTGTTGGTGTCCTGCTTAAGATTAGGGCACGGGTGAGGGTAAGGTTTCGGGTGAGGGTCAGGGATAGAATTCGGGTTAGGGTTAGGTTTAGGGAATGGGGAGATATTAGGGCACAGTTTAGGGTACCACAACGCTTAATGTTTAGCGTACGTGTGAGGTCACTAGTTAGTGTTAGTCTACTGCTTACGATTAGGGCACGGGTGAGGGTAAGGCCTCGGAAGAGGGTCACGTTAAGGGTTAGGGTTAGGGTTAGGGTTAGGGAATGGGGATTGATTAGGGTACAGGTTAGGGTACGGCAATGGCTTAGGGTTGGCGTACGTTAGAGGGCATGGGTTAGTGTTGATGTACTGGTTAAAATTAGGACACGGGTGAGGGTAAAGTTTCGGGTGAGTGTCATGGTTAGGTTTCAGGTTAGGGTTAGAGTTAGGGAATGGAGAGGGATTAGGGTACAGGTTAGGGTACCGCTGCGGTTTAGTGTTAGCGTACGTTTGAGGGCACGAGTTAGTCTTGGTGTCCTAGTTAATATTAGGGAACGGGTGAGGGTAAGGCTTCAGGTGAGGGTCAGGGTTAGGATTCGGGTTAGGGTTAGGGTTAGGGAATGGAGAGGGATTAGGGTACAGGTTAGGGTACGACAATGCTTAAGGGTTAGCGTAAGTGTGAGGGCACGAGTTAGTGTTGGTGTACTGGTTAAGACAACGGCACCGATGAGGGTAAGGCCTCGGAAAAGGGTCACGTTCAGGGTTTCGCTTAGGGTTAGGGTTAGGGAATGGGGAGGGATTAGGGTACAGGATAGGGTACGACAATGCTTAAGGGTTAGCGTACGTTTGAGGGCATGAGTTACTGTTTGTGCACTGGTTAAGATTAGGGCATTGGTTATGGTAGGGCATCGGAAGTGGGTCAGGTTTAGGGATGGGGTTAGGGTTAGGGTTAAGGAATGGGGAGGGATTAGGGTACAATTTAGGGTACGAAAACGCTTAAGGTTTAGCGTACGTGTGAGGGCACGTGTTAGTGTTGGTGTCCTGGTTAAGATTAGGGCACGGGTGAGGGTAAGGCTTCGGGTGAGGGTCAGGGTTAGGATTCGGGTTAGGGTTAGGGATAAGGAATGCAGAGGGATTAGGGTACAGGTTAGGGTACGACAACGATTAAGGGTTAGTGTACGTGTGAGGGCACAAGTTAGTTTTGGTGTCCTGCTTAAGATTAGGGCACGGGTGAGGGTAAGGTTTCGGGTGAGGGTCAGGGATAGAATTCGGTTTAGGGTTAGGGTTAGGGAATGGGGAGATATTAGGGCACAGTTTAGGGTACCACAACGCTTAAGGTTTAGCGTACGTGTGAGGTCACTACTTAGTGTTAGTGTACTGCTTACGATTAGGGCACGGGTGAGGGTAAGGCCTCGGAAGAGGGTCACGTTAAGGGTTAGGGTTAGGGTTAGGGTTAAGGAATGGGGAGGGATTAGGGTACAATTTAGGGTACGAATACGCTTAAGGTTTAGCGTACGTGTGAGGGCACGAGTTAGTGTTTGTGTCCTGGTTAAGATTAGGGCACGGGTGAGGGTAAGGCTTCGGGTGAGGGTCAGGGTTAGGATTCGGGTTAGGGTTAGGGTTAAGGAATGCAGAGGGATTAGGGTACAGCTTAGGGTACGACAGTGCTTAAGGGTTAGCGTTCGTGTGAGGGCAAGGGTTAGTGTTAGTGTCCTGGTTAAGATTAGGGCACGGGTGTGGGTAAGGCTTCAGGTGAGGGTCAGTGTTAGGATTCGGGTTAGGGTTAGGGTTAGGGAATGGGGAGGGATTAGGGTACAGTTTAGGGTACGACAATGCTTAAGGGTTAGCGTACGTTTGAGGGCATGAGTTAGTGTTTGTGTACTGGTTCAGATTAGGGCATTGGTTAGGGTAGGGCATCGGAAGTGGGTCAGGTTTAGGGATGGGGTTAGGGTTAGGGTTAAGGAATGGGGAGGGATTAGGGTACAGCTTAGGGTACGACATCGATTAAGGGTTAGCGTACGTGTGAGGGCACAAGTTAGTGTTGGTGTCCTGCTTAAGATTAGGGCACGGGTGAGGGTAAGGTTTCGGGTGAGGGTCAGGGATAGAATTCGGGTTAGGGTTAGGGTTAGGGAATGGGGAGATATTAGGGCACAGTTTAGGGTACCACAACGCTTAATGTTTAGCGTACGTGTGAGGTCACTAGTTAGTGTTAGTCTACTGCTTACGATTAGGGCACGGGTGAGGGTAAGGCCTCGGAAGAGGGTCACGTTAAGGGTTAGGGTTAGGGTTAGGGTTAGGGAATGGGGATTGATTAGGGTACAGGTTAGGGTACGGCAATGGCTTAGGGTTGGCGTACGTTAGAGGGCATGGGTTAGTGTTGATGTACTGGTTAAAATTAGGACACGGGTGAGGGTAAAGTTTCGGGTGAGTGTCATGGTTAGGTTTCAGGTTAGGGTTAGAGTTAGGGAATGGAGAGGGATTAGGGTACAGGTTAGGGTACCGCTGCGGTTTAGTGTTAGCGTACGTTTGAGGGCACAAGTTAGTCTTGGTGTCCTAGTTAATATTAGGGAACGGGTGAGGGTAAGGCTTCAGGTGAGGGTCAGGGTTAGGATTCGGGTTAGGGTTAGGGTTAGGGAATGGAGAGGGATTAGGGTACAGGTTAGGGTACGACAATGCTTAAGGGTTAGCGTAAGTGTGAGGGCACGAGTTAGTGTTGGTGTACTGGTTAAGACAACGGCACCGATGAGGGTAAGGCCTCGGAAAAGGGTCACGTTCAGGGTTTCGCTTAGGGTTAGGGTTAGGGAATGGGGAGGGATTAGGGTACAGGATAGGGTACGACAATGCTTAAGGGTTAGCGTACGTTTGAGGGCATGAGTTACTGTTTGTGCACTGGTTAAGATTAGGGCATTGGTTAGGGTAGGGCATCGGAAGTGGGTCAGGTTTAGGGATGGGGTTAGGGTTAGGGTTAAGGAATGGGGAGGAATTAGGGTACAATTTAGGGTACGAAAACGCTTAAGGTTTAGCGTACGTGTGAGGGCACGAGTTAGTGTTGGTGTCCTGGTTAAGATTAGGGCACGGGTGAGGGTAAGGCTTCGGGTGAGGGTCAGGGTTAGGATTCGGGTTAGGGTTAGGGTTAAGGAATAAAGAGGGATTAGGGTACAGCTTAGGGTACGACAACGATTAAGGGTTAGCGTACGTGTGAGGGCACAAGTTTGTGTTGGTGTCTTGGTTAAGATTAGGGCACGGGTGAGGGTGAGGTTTCGGATGAGGGTCAGGGTTAGGGAATGGGGAGATATTAGGGCACAGTTTAGGGTACCACAACGCTTAAGGTTTAGCGTACGTGTGAGGTCACTAGTTAGTGTTAGTCTACTGCTTACGATTAGGGCACGGGTGAGGGTAAGGCCTCGGAAGAGGGTCACGTTAAGGGTTAGGGTTAGGGTTAGGGTTAGGGAATGGGGATTTATTAGGGTACAGGTTAGGGTACGGCAATGGCTTAGGGTTGTCGTACGTTAGAGGGTATGGGTTAGTGTTGATGTACTGGTTAAAATTAGGACACGGGTGAGGGTAAAGTTTCGGGTGAGTGTCATGGTTAGGTTTCAGGTTAGGGTTAGGGTTAGGGAATGGAGAGGGATTAGGGTACAGGTTAGGGTACCGCTGCGGTTTAGTGTTAGCGTACGTTTGAGGGCACGAGTTAGTCTTGGTGTCCTGGTTAAGATTACGGCACGGGTAAGGGTAAGGCTTCGGGTGAGGGTCAGGGTTAGGATTCGGGTTAGGGTTAGGGTTAAGGAATGCAGAGGGATTAGGGTACAGCTTAGGGTACGACAGTGCTTAAGGGTTAGCGTTCCTGTGAGGGCAAGGGTTAGTGTTAGTGTCCTGGTTAAGATTAGGGCACGGGTGAGGGTAAGGTTTCGGGTGAGGGTCAGTGATAGAATTCGGGTTAGGGTTAGGGTTAGGGAATGGGGAGATATTAGGGCACAGTTTAGGGTACCACAACGCTTAAGGTTTAGCGTACGTGTGAGGTCACAAGTTAGTGTTAGTGTACTGCTTACGATTAGGGCACGGGTGAGGGTAAGCCCTCGGAAGAGGGTCACGTTAAGGGTTAGGGTTAGGGTTAGGGTTAGGGAATGGGGATTGATTAGGGTACAGGTTAGGCTACGGCAATGGCTTAGGGTTGGCGCACGTTAGAGGGCATGGGTTAGTGTTGATGTACTGGTTAAAATTAGGACACGGTTGAAGGTAAAGGTTCGGGTGAGTGTCATGGTTAGGTTTCAGGTTAGGGTTAGGGTTAGCGAATGGAGAGGGATTAGGGTACATGTTAGGGTACCGCTGCGGTTTAGTGTTAGCGTACGTGTGAGGGCACGAGTTAGTCTTGGTGTCCTGGTTAAGATTAGGGCACGGGTGAGGTTAAGGCTTCGGGTGAGGGTCAGGGTTAGGATTCGGGTTAGGGTTAGGGTTAGGGAATGGAGAGGGATTAGGGTACAGGTTAGGGTACGACAATGCTTAAGGGTTAGCGTAAGTGTGAGGGCACGAGTTAGTGTTGGTGTACTGGTTAAGACAACGGCACCGATGAGGGTAAGGCCTCGGAAAAGGGTCACGTTCAGGGTTTCGCTTAGGGTTAGGGTTAGGGAATGGGGAGGGATTAGGGTACAGGATAGGTTACGACAATGCTTAAGGGTTAGCGTACGTTTGAGGGCATGAGTTAGTGTTTGTGTCCTGGTTAAGATTAGGGCATTGGTTAGGGTAGGGCATCGGAAGTGGGTCAGGTTTAGGGATGGGGTTAGGGTTAGGGTTAAGGAATGGGGAGGGATTAGGGTACAATTTAGGGTACGACAACGCTTAAGGGTTACCGTACGTGTGAGGGCACGAGTTAGTGTTGGTGTCCTGGTTAAGATTAGGGCACGGGTGAGAGTAAGGCTTCGGGTGAGGGTCAGGGTTAGGATTCAGGTTAGGGTTAGGGTTAAGTAATGCAGAGGGATTAGGGTACAGCTTAGGGTACGACAGTGCTCAAGGGTTAGCGTTCGTGTGAGGGCAAGGGTTAGTGTTAGTGTCCTGGTTAAGATTAGGGCACGGGTGAGGGTAAGGCTTCAGGTGAGGGTCAGGGTTGGGATTCGGGTTAGGGTTAGGGTTAGGGAAAGGGGAGGGATTAGGGTACAGTTTAGGGTACGAAAACGATTAAGGGTTAGCGTACGTGTGAGGGCACAAGTTAGAGTTGGTGTCCTGGTTAAGATTAGGGCACGGGTGAGGGTAAGGTTTCGGGTGAGGGTCAGGGATAGAATTCGGGTTAGGGTTAGGGTTAGGGAATGGGGAGATATTAGGGCCAGTTTAGGGTACCACAACGCTTAAGGTTTAGCGTACGTGTGAGGTCACTAGTTAGTGTTAGTCTACTGCTTACGATTAGGGCACGGGTGAGGGTAAGGCCTCGGAAGAGGGTCACGTTAAGGGTTAGGGTTAGGGTTAGGGTTAGGGAATGGGGATTGATTAGGGTACAGGTTAGGCTACGGCAATGGCTTAGGGTTGGCGTACGTTAGAGGGCATGGGTTAGTGTTGATGTACTGGTTAAAATTAGGACACGGGTGAGGGTAAAGTTTCGGGTGAGTGTCATGGTTAGGTTTCAGGTTAGGGTTAGGGTTAGCGAATGGAGAGGGATTAGGGTACAGGTTAGGGTACCGCTGCGGTTTAGTGTTAGCGTACGTGTGAGGGCACGAGTTAGTCTTGGTGTCCTGGTTAAGATTAGGGCACGGGTGAGGGTAAGGCTTCGGGTGAGGGTCAGGGTTAGGATTCGGGTTAGGGTTAGGGTTAGGGAATGGAGAGGGATTAGGGTACAGGTTAGGGTACGACAATGCTTAAGGGTTAGCGTAAGTGTGAGGGCACGAGTTAGTGTTGGTGTACTGGTTAAGACAAGGGCACCGATGAGGGTAAGGCCTCGGAAAAGGGTCACGTTCAGGGTTTCGCTTAGGGTTAGGGTTAGGGAATGGGGAGGGATTAGGGTACAGGATAGGGTACGACAATGCTTAAGGGTTAGCGTACGTTTGAGGGCATGAGTTAGTGTTTGTGTACTGGTTAAGATTAGGGCATTGGTTAGGGTAGGGCATCGGAAGTGGGTCAGGTTTAGGGATGGGGTTAGGGTTAGGGTTAAGGAATGGGGAGGGATTAGGGTACAGCTTAGGGTACGACAACGATTAAGGGTTAGCGTACGTGTGAGGGCACAAGTTAGTGTTGGTGTCCTGCTTAAGATTAGGGCACGGGTGAGGGTAAGGCTTCAGGTGAGGGTCAGGGTTAGGATTCGGGTTAGGGTTAGGGTTAAGGAATGGGGAGGAATTAGGGTACAATTTAGGGTACGAAAACGCTTAAGGTTGAGCGTACGTGTGAGGGCACGAGTTAGTGTTGGTGTCCTGGTTAAGATTAGGGCACGGGTGAGGGTAAGGCTTCGGGTGAGGGTCAGGGTTAGGATTCGGGTTACGGTTAGGGTTACGGAATAAAGAGGGATTAGGGTACAGCTTAAGGTACGACAACGATTAAGGGTTAGCGTACGTGTGAGGGCAGAAGTTAGTGTTGGTGTCTTGGTTAAGATTAGGGCACGGGTGAGGGTAAGGTTTCGGATGAGGGTCAGGGTTAGGGAATGGGGAGATATTAGGGCACAGTTTAGGGTACCACAACGCTTAAGGTTTAGCGTACGTGTGAGGTCACTAGTTAGTGTTAGTGTACTGCTTACGATTAGGGCACGGGTGAGGGTAAGGCCTCGGAAGAGGGTCACGTTAAGGGTTAGGGTTAGGGTTAGGGTTAGGGAATGGGGATTTATTAGGGTACAGGTTAGGGTACGGCAATGGCTTAGGGTTGTCGTACGTTAGAGGGCATGGGTTAGTATTGATGTACTGGTTAAAATTAGGACACGGGTAAGGGTAAAGTTTCGGGTGAGTGTCATGGTTAGGTTTCAGGTTAGGGTTAGGGTTAGGGAATGGAGAGGGATTAGGGTACAGGTTAGGGTACCGCTGCAGTTTAGTGTTAGCGTACGTTTGAGGGCACGAGTTAGTCTTGGTGTCCTGGTTAAGATTACGGCACGGGTTAGGGTAAGGCTTCGGGTGAGGGTCAGGGTTACGATTAGTGTTAGGGTTAGGGTTAAGGAATGCAGAGGGATTAGGGTACAGCTTAGGGTACGACAGTGCTTAAGGGTTAGCGTTCGTGTGAGGGCAAGGGTTCGTGTTAGTGTCCTGGTTAAGATTAGGGCACAGGTGAGGGTTAGGCTCCAGGTGAGGGTCAGGGTTAGGATTCGGGTTAGGGTTAGGGTTAGGGAATGGGGAGGGATTAGGGTACAGTTTAGGGTACGACAACGATTAAGGGTTAGCGTACGTGTGAGGGCACAAGTTAGTGTTGGTGTCCTGGTTAAGATTAGGGCACGGGTGAGGGTAAGGTTTCGGGTGAGGGTCAGGGATAGAATTCGGGTAAGGGTTAGGGTTAGGGAATGGGGAGATATTAGGGCACAGTTTAGGGTACCACAACGCTTAAGGTTTAGCGTACGTGTGAGGTCACTAGTTAGTGTTAGTCTACTGCTTACGATTAGGGCACGGGTGAGGGTAAGGCCTCGGAAGAGGGTCACCTTAAGGGTTAGGGTTAGGGTTAGGGTTAGGGAATGGGATTGATTAGGGTACAGGTTAGGGTACGGCAATGGCTTAGGGTTGGCGTACGTTAGAGGGCACGGGTTAGTGTTGATGTACTGGTTAAAATTAGGACACGGGTGAGGGTAAAGTTTCGGGTGAGTGTCATGGTTAGGTTTCAGGTTAGGGTTAGAGTTAGGGAATGGAGAGGGATTAGGGTACAGGTTAGGGTACCGCTGCGGTTTAGTGTTAGCGTACGTTTGATGGCACGAGTTAGTCTTGGTGTCCTGGTTAAGATTAGGGCACGGGTGAGGGTAAGGCTTCGGGTGAGGGTCAGGGTTAGGATTCGGGTTAGGTTTAGGGTTAGGGAATGGACAGGGATTAGGGTACAGGTTAGGGTACGACAATGCTTAAGGGTTAGCGTAAGTGTGAGGGCACGAGTTAGTGTTGGTGTACTGGTTAAGACAACGGCACCGATGAGGGTAAGGCCTCGGAAAAGGGTCACGTTCAGGGTTTCGCTTAGGGTTAGGGTTAGGGAATCGGGAGGGATTAGGGTACAGGATAGGGTACGACAATGCTTAAGGGTTAGCGTCCGTTTGAGGGCATGAGTTAGTGTTTGTGTACTGGTTAAGATTAGGGCATTGGTTAGGGTAGGGCATCGGAAGTGGGTCAGGTTTAGGGATGGGGTTAGGGTTAGGGTTGAGGAATGGGGAGGGATTAGGGTACAGCTTAGGGTACGACAACGATTAAGTGTTAGCGTACGTGTGAGGGCACAAGTTAGTGTTGGTGTCCTGCTTAAGATTAGGGCACGGGTGAGGGTAAGGTTTCGGGTGAGGGTCAGGGATAGAATTCGGGTTAGGGTTAGGGTTAGGGAATCGGGAGATATTAGGGCACAGTTTAGGGTACCACAACGCTTAAGGTTTAGCGTACGTGTGAGGTCACTAGTTAGTGTTAGTGTACTGCTTACGATTAGGGCACGGGTGAGGGTAAGGCCTCGGAAGAGGGTCACGTTAAGGGTTAGGGTTAGGGTTAGGGTTAGGGAATGGGGAGGGATTAGGGTACAGGATAGGTTACGACAATGCTTAAGGGTTAGCGTACGTTTGAGGGCATGAGTTAGTGTTTGTGTCCTGGTTAAGATTAGGACATTGGTTAGGGTAGGGCATCGTAAGTGGGTCAGGTTTAGGGATGGGGTTAGGGTTAGGGTTAAGGAATGGGGAGTGATTAGGGTTCAATTTAGGGTACGACAATGCTTAAGGTTTAGCGTACGTGTGAAGGCACGTGTTAGTGTTGGTGTCCTGGTTAAGATTAGGGCACGGGTGAGGGTAAGGCTTCGGGTGAGGGTCAGGGTTAGGATTCGGGTTAGGGTTAGGGTTAAGGAATGCAGAGGGATTAGGGTACAGCTTAGGGTACGACAGTGCTTAAGGGTTAGCGTTCCTGTGAGGGCAAGGGTTAGTGTTAGTGTCCTGGTTAAGATTAGGGCACGGGTGAGGGTAAGGTTTCGGGTGAGGATCAGTGATAGAATTCGGGTTAGGGTTAGGGTTAGGGAATGGGGAGATATTAGGGCACAGTTTAGGGTACCACAACGCTTAAGGTTTAGCGTACGTGTGAGGTCACAAGTTAGTGTTAGTGTACTGCTTACGATTAGGGCACGGGTGAGGGTAAGCCCTCGGAAGAGGGTCACGTTAAGGGTTAGGGTTAGGGTTAGGGCTAGGGAATGGGGATTGATTAGGGTACAGGTTAGGGTACGGCAATGGCTTAGGGTTGGCGTACGTTAGAGGGCACGGGTTAGTGTTGATGTACTGGTTAAAATTAGGACACGGGTGAGGGTAAAGTTTCGGGTGAGTGTCATGGTTAGGTTTCAGGTTAGGGTTAGAGTTAGGGAATGGAGAGGGATTAGGGTACAGGTTAGGGTACCGCTGCGGTTTAGTGTTAGCGTACGTTTGATGGCACGAGTTAGTCTTGGTGTCCTGGTTAAGATTAGGGCACGGGTGAGGGTAAGGCTTCGGGTGAGGGTCAGGGTTAGGATTCGGGTTAGGTTTAGGGTTAGGGAATGGACAGGGATTAGGGTACAGGTTAGGGTACGACAATGCTTAAGGGTTAGCGTAAGTGTGAGGGCACGAGTTAGTGTTGGTGTACTGGTTAAGACAACGGCACCGATGAGGGTAAGGCCTCGGAAAAGGGTCACGTTCAGGGTTTCGCTTAGGGTTAGGGTTAGGGAATCGGGAGGGATTAGGGTACAGGATAGGGTACGACAATGCTTAAGGGTTAGCGTCCGTTTGAGGGCATGAGTTAGTGTTTGTGTACTGGTTAAGATTAGGGCATTGGTTAGGGTAGGGCATCGGAAGTGGGTCAGGTTTAGGGATGGGTTTAGGGTTAGGGTTGAGGAATGGGGAGGGATTAGGGTACAGCTTAGGGTACGACAACGATTAAGTGTTAGCGTACGTGTGAGGGCACAAGTTAGTGTTGGTGTCCTGCTTAAGATTAGGGCACGGGTGAGGGTAAGGTTTCGGGTGAGGGTCAGGGATAGAATTCGGGTTAGGGTTAGGGTTAGGGAATCGGGAGATATTAGGGCACAGTTTAGGGTACCACAACGCTTAAGGTTTAGCGTACGTGTGAGGTCACTAGTTAGTGTTAGTGTACTGCTTACGATTAGGGCACGGGTGAGGGTAAGGCCTCGGAAGAGGGTCACGTTAAGGGTTAGGGTTAGGGTTAGGGTTAGGGAATGGGGAGGGATTAGGGTACAGGATAGGTTACGACAATGCTTAAGGGTTAGCGTACGTTTGAGGGCATGAGTTAGTGTTTGTGTCCTGGTTAAGATTAGGACATTGGTTAAGGTAGGGCATCGTAAGTGGGTCAGGTTTAGGGATGGGGTTAGGGTTAGGGTTAAGGAATGGGGAGTGATTAGGGTTCAATTTAGGGTACGACAATGCTTAAGGTTTAGCGTACGTGTGAAGGCACGTGTTAGTGTTGGTGTCCTGGTTAAGATTAGGGCACGGGTGAGGGTAAGGCTTCGGGTGAGGGTCAGGGTTAGGATTCGGGTTAGGGTTAGGGTTAAGGAATGCAGAGGGATTAGGGTACAGCTTAGGGTACGACAGTGCTTAAGGGTTAGCGTTCCTGTGAGGGCAAGGGTTAGTGTTAGTGTCCTGGTTAAGATTAGGGCACGGGTGAGGGTAAGGTTTCGGGTGAGGGTCAGTGATAGAATTCGGGTTAGGGTTAGGGTTAGGGAATGGGGAGATATTAGGGCACAGTTTAGGGTACCACAACGCTTAAGGTTTAGCGTACGTGTGAGGTCACAAGTTAGTGTTAGTGTACTGCTTACGATTAGGGCACGGGTGAGGGTAAGCCCTCGGAAGAGGGTCACGTTAAGGGTTAGGGTTAGGGTTAGGGCTAGGGAATGGGGATTGATTAGGGTACAGGTTAGGGTACGGCAATGGCTTAGGGTTGGCGTACGTTAGAGGGCATGGGTTAGTATTGATGTACTGGTTAAAATTAGGACACGGGTGAGGGTAAAGTTTCGGGTGAGTGTCATGGTTAGGTTTCAGGTTAGGGTTAGGGTTAGGGAATGGAGAGGGATTAGGGTACAGGTTAGGGTACCGCTGCGGTTTAGTGTTAGCGTACGTTTGAGGGCTCGAGTTAGTCTTGGTGTCCTGGTTAAGATTACGGCACGGGTTAGGGTAAGGCTTCGGGTGAGGGTCAGGGTTACGATTAGTGTTAGGGTTAGGGTTAAGGAATGCAGAGGGATTAGGGTACAGCTTAGGGTACGACAGTGCTTAAGGGTTAGCGTTCGTGTGAGGGCAAGGGTTCGTGTTAGTGTCCTGGTTAAGATTAGGGCACAGGTGAGGGTTAGGCTCCAGGTGAGGGTCAGGGTTAGGATTCGGGTTAGGGTTAGGGTTAGGGAATGGGGAGGGATTAGGGTACAGTTTAGGGTACGACAATGATTAAGGGTTAGCGTACGTGTGAAGGCACAAGTTAGTGTTGGTGTCCTGGTTAAGATTAGGGCACGGGTGAGGGTAAGGTTTCGGGTGAGGGTCAGGGATAGAATTCGGGTAAGGGTTAGGGTTAGGGAATGGGGAGATATTAGGGCACAGTTTAGGGTACCACAACGCTTAAGGTTTAGCGTACGTGTGAGGTCACTAGTTACTGTTAGTCTACTGCTTACGATTAGGGCACGGGTGAGGGTAAGGCCTCGGAAGAGGGTCACCTTAAGGGTTAGGGTTAGGGTTAGGGTTAGGGAATGGGATTGATTAGGGTACAGGTTAGGGTACGGCAATGGCTTAGGGTTGGCGTACGTTAGAGGGCACGGGTTAGTGTTGATGTACTGGTTAAAATTAGGACACGGGTGAGGGTAAAGTTTCGGGTGAGTGTCATGGTTAGGTTTCAGGTTAGGGTTAGAGTTAGGGAATGGAGAGGGATTAGGGTACAGGTTAGGGTACCGCTGCGGTTTAGTGTTAGCGTACGTTTGATGGCACGAGTTAGTCTTGGTGTCCTGGTTAAGATTAGGGCACGGGTGAGGGTAAGGCTTCGGGTGAGGGTCAGGGTTAGGATTCGGGTTAGGTTTAGGGTTAGGGAATGGACAGGGATTAGGGTACAGGTTAGGGTACGACAATGCTTAAGGGTTAGCGTAAGTGTGAGGGCACGAGTTAGTGTTGGTGTACTGGTTAAGACAACGGCACCGATGAGGGTAAGGCCTCGGAAAAGGGTCACGTTCAGGGTTTCGCTTAGGGTTAGGGTTAGGGAATCGGGAGGGATTAGGGTACAGGATAGGGTACGACAATGCTTAAGGGTTAGCGTCCGTTTGAGGGCATGAGTTAGTGTTTGTGTACTGGTTAAGATTAGGGCATTGGTTAGGGTAGGGCATCGGAAGTGGGTCAGGTTTAGGGATGGGGTTAGGGTTAGGGTTGAGGAATGGGGAGGGATTAGGGTACAGCTTAGGGTACGACAACGATTAAGTGTTAGCGTACGTGTGAGGGCACAAGTTAGTGTTGGTGTCCTGCTTACGATTAGGGCACGGGTGAGGGTAAGGTTTCGGGTGAGGGTCAGGGATAGAATTCGGGTTAGGGTTAGGGTTAGGGAATCGGGAGATATTAGGGCACAGTTTAGGGTACCACAACGCTTAAGGTTTAGCGTACGTGTGAGGTCACTAGTTAGTGTTAGTGTACTGCTTACGATTAGGGCACGGGTGAGGGTAAGGCCTCGGAAGAGGGTCACGTTAAGGGTTAGGGTTAGGGTTAGGGTTAGGGAATGGGGAGGGATTAGGGTACAGGATAGGTTACGACAATGCTTAAGGGTTAGCGTACGTTTGAGGGCATGAGTTAGTGTTTGTGTCCTGGTTAAGATTAGGACATTGGTTAGGGTAGGGCATCGTAAGTGGGTCAGGTTTAGGGATGGGGTTAGGGTTAGGGTTAAGGAATGGGGAGTGATTAGGGTTCAATTTAGGGTACGACAATGCTTAAGGTTTAGCGTACGTGTGAAGGCACGTGTTAGTGTTGGTGTCCTGGTTAAGATTAGGGCACGGGTGAGGGTAAGGCTTCGGGTGAGGGTCAGGGTTAGGATTCGGGTTAGGGTTAGGGTTAAGGAATGCAGAGGGATTAGGGTACAGCTTAGGGTACGACAGTGCTTAAGGGTTAGCGTTCCTGTGAGGGCAAGGGTTAGTGTTAGTGTCCTGGTTAAGATTAGGGCACGGGTGAGGGTAAGGTTTCGGGTGAGGGTCAGTGATAGAATTCGGGTTAGGGTTAGGGTTAGGGAATGGGGAGATATTAGGGCACAGTTTAGGGTACCACAACGCTTAAGGTTTAGCGTACGTGTGAGGTCACAAGTTAGTGTTAGTGTACTGCTTACGATTAGGGCACGGGTGAGGGTAAGCCCTCGGAAGAGGGTCACGTTAAGGGTTAGGGTTAGGGTTAGGGCTAGGGAATGGGGATTGATTAGGGTACAGGTTAGGGTACGGCAATGGCTTAGGGTTGGCGTACGTTAGAGGGCACGGGTTAGTGTTGATGTACTGGTTAAAATTAGGACACGGGTGAGGGTAAAGTTTCGGGTGAGTGTCATGGTTAGGTTTCAGGTTAGGGTTAGAGTTAGGGAATGGAGAGGGATTAGGGTACAGGTTAGGGTACCACTGCGGTTTAGTGTTAGCGTACGTTTGATGGCACGAGTTAGTCTTGGTGTCCTGGTTAAGATTAGGGCACGGGTGAGGGTAAGGCTTCGGGTGAGGGTCAGGGTTAGGATTCGGGTTAGGTTTAGGGTTAGGGAATGGACAGGGATTAGGGTACAGGTTAGGGTACGACAATGCTTAAGGGTTAGCGTAAGTGTGAGGGCACGAGTTAGTGTTGGTGTACTGGTTAAGACAACGGCACCGATGAGGGTAAGGCCTCGGAAAAGGGTCACGTTCAGGGTTTCGCTTAGGGTTAGGGTTAGGGAATCGGGAGGGATTAGGGTACAGGATAGGGTACGACAATGCTTAAGGGTTAGCGTCCGTTTGAGGGCATGAGTTAGTGTTTGTGTACTGGTTAAGATTAGGGCATTGGTTAGGGTAGGGCATCGGAAGTGGGTCAGGTTTAGGGATGGGGTTAGGGTTAGGGTTGAGGAATGGGGAGGGATTAGGGTACAGCTTAGGGTACGACAACGATTAAGTGTTAGCGTACGTGTGAGGGCACAAGTTAGTGTTGGTGTCCTGCTTACGATTAGGGCACGGGTGAGGGTAAGGTTTCGGGTGAGGGTCAGGGATAGAATTCGGGTTAGGGTTAGGGTTAGGGAATCGGGAGATATTAGGGCACAGTTTAGGGTACCACAACGCTTAAGGTTTAGCGTACGTGTGAGGTCACTAGTTAGTGTTAGTGTACTGCTTACGATTAGGGCACGGGTGAGGGTAAGGCCTCGGAAGAGGGTCACGTTAAGGGTTAGGGTTAGGGTTAGGGTTAGGGAATGGGGAGGGATTAGGGTACAGGATAGGTTACGACAATGCTTAAGGGTTAGCGTACGTTTGAGGGCATGAGTTAGTGTTTGTGTCCTGGTTAAGATTAGGACATTGGTTAGGGTAGGGCATCGTAAGTGGGTCAGGTTTAGGGATGGGGTTAGGGTTAGGGTTAAGGAATGGGGAGTGATTAGGGTTCAATTTAGGGTACGACAATGCTTAAGGTTTAGCGTACGTGTGAAGGCACGTGTTAGTGTTGGTGTCCTGGTTAAGATTAGGGCACGGGTGAGGGTAAGGCTTCGGGTGAGGGTCAGGGTTAGGATTCGGGTTAGGGTTAGGGTTAAGGAATGCAGAGGGATTAGGGTACAGCTTAGGGTACGACAGTGCTTAAGGGTTAGCGTTCCTGTGAGGGCAAGGGTTAGTGTTAGTGTCCTGGTTAAGATTAGGGCACGGGTGAGGGTAAGGTTTCGGGTGAGGGTCAGTGATAGAATTCGGGTTAGGGTTAGGGTTAGGGAATGGGGAGATATTAGGGCACAGTTTAGGGTACCACAACGCTTAAGGTTTAGCGTACGTGTGAGGTCACAAGTTAGTGTTAGTGTACTGCTTACGATTAGGGCACGGGTGAGGGTAAGCCCTCGGAAGAGGGTCACGTTAAGGGTTAGGGTTAGGGTTAGGGCTAGGGAATGGGGATTGATTAGGGTACAGGTTAGGGTACGGCAATGGCTTAGGGTTGGCGTACGTTAGAGGGCATGGGTTAGTGTTGATTTACAGGTTAAAATTAGGACACGGGTGAGGGTAAAGTTTCGGGTGAGTGTCATGGTTAGGTTTCAGGTTAGGGTTAGGGTTAGGGAATGGAGAGGGATTAGGGTACAGGTTAGGGTACCGCTGCGGTTTAGTGTTAGCGTACGTTTGAGGGCACAAGTTAGTCTTGGTGTCCTGGTTAAGATTAGGGCATGGGTGAGGGTAAGGCTTCGAGTGAGGGTCAGGGTTAGGATTCGGGTTAGGGTTAGGGTTAGGGAATAGAGAGGGATTAGGGCACAGGTTAGGGTACGACAATGCTTAAGGGTTAGCGTAAGTGTGAGGGCACGAGTTAGTGTTGGTGTACTGGTTAAGACAACGGCACCGATGAGGGTAAGGCCTCGGAAAAGGGTCACGTTCAGGGTTTCGCTTAGGGTTAGGGTTAGGGAATGGGGAGGGATTAGGGTACAGGACAGGGTATGACAATGCTTAAGGGTTAGCGTACGTTTGAGGGCATGAGTTAGTGTTTGTGTACTGGTTAAGATTAAGGCATTGGTTAGGGTAGGGCATCGGAAGTGGGTCAGGTTTAGGGATGTGGGTAGGGTTAGGGTTAAGGAATGGGGAGGGATTAGGGTCCAATTTAGGGTACAACAACGCTTAAGGTTTACGGTACGTGTGAGGGCACGAGTTAGTGTTGGTGTCCTGGTTAAGATTAGGGCACGGGTGAGAGTAAGGCTTCGGGTGAGGGTCAGGGTTAGGATTCGGGTTAGGGTTAGGGTTAAGGAATGCAGAGGGATTAGGGTACAGCTTAGGGTACGACAGTGCTCAAGGGTTAGCGTTCGTGTGAGGGCAAGGGTTAGTGTTAGTGTCCTGGTTAAGATTAGGGCACGGGTGAGGGTAAGGCTTCAGGTGAGGGTCAGGGTTAGGATTCGGGTTAGGGTTAGGGTTAGGGAATGGGGAGGGATTAGGGTACAGTTTAGGGTACGACAACGATTAAGGGTTAGCGTACGTGTGAGGGCACAAGTTAGTGTTGGTGTCCTGGTTAAGATTAGGGCACGGGTGAGGGTAAGGTTTCGGGTGAGGGTCAGGGATAGAATTCGGGTTAGGGTTAGGGTTAGGGAATGGGGAGATATTAGGGCACAGTTTAGGGTACCACAACGCTTAAGGTTTAGCGTACGTGTGAGGTCACTAGTTAGTGTTAGTCTACTGCTTACGATTAGGGCACGGGTGAGGGTAAGGCCTCGGAAGAGGGTCACGTTAAGGGTTAGGGTTAGGGTTAGTGTTAGGGAATGGGGATTGATTAGGGTACAGGTTAGGGTACGGCAATGGCTTAGGGTTGGCGTACGTTAGAGGGCATGGGTTAGTGTTGATGTACTGGTTAAAATTAGGACACGGGTGAGGGTAAAGTTTCGGGTGAGTGTCATGGTTAGGTTTCAGGTTAGGGTTAGAGTTAGGGAATGGAGAGGGATTAGGGTACAGGTTAGGGTACCGCTGCCGTTTAGTGTTAGCGTACGTTTGAGGGCACGAGTTAGTCTTGGTGTCCTGGTTAAGATTAGGGCACGGGTGAGGGTAAGGCTTCGGGTGAGGGTTAGGGTTAGGATTCGGGTTAGGGTTAGGGTTAGGGAATGGAGAGGGATTAGGGTACAGGTTAGGGTACGACAATGCTTAAGGGTTAGTGTAAGTGTGAGGGCACGAGTTAGTGTTGGTGTACTGGTTAAGACAACGGCACCGATGAGGGTAAGGCCTCGGAAAAGGGTCACGTTCAGGGTTTCGCTTAGGGTTAGGGTTAGGGAATGGGGAGGGATTAGGGTACAGGATAGGGTACGACAATGATTAAGGGTTAGCGTACGTTTGAGGGCATGAGTTAGTGTTTGTGTACTGGTTAATATTAGGGCATTGGTTAGGGTAGGGCATCGGAAGTGGGTCAGGCTTAGGGATGGGGTTAGGGTTAGGGTTAAGGAATGGGGAGGGATTAGGGTACAATTTAGGGTACGGCAACGCTTAAGGTTTAGCGTACGTGTGAGGGCACGAGTTAGTGTTGGTGTCCTGGTTAAGATTAGGGCACGGGTGAGGGTAAGGCTTCGGGTGAGGGTCAGGGTTACGATTCGGGTTAGGGTTAGGGTTAAGGAATGCAGAGGGATTAGGCTACAGCTTAGGGTACGACAGTGCTTAAGGGTTAGCGTTCGTGTGAGGGCAAGGGTTAGTGTTAGTGTCCTGGTTAAGATTAGGGCACGGGTGAGGGTAAGGCTTCAGGTGAGGGTCAGGGTTAGGATTCGGGTTAGGGTTAGGGTTAGGGAATGGGGAGGGATTAGGGTACAGTTTAGGGTACGACAACGATTAAGGGTTAGCGTACGTGTGAGGGCACAAGTTAGTGTTGGTGTCCTGGTTAAGATTAGGGCACGGGTGAGGGTAAGATTTCGGGTGAGGGTCAGGGATAGAATTCGGGTTAGGGTTAGGGTTAGGGAATGGGGAGATATTAGGGCACAGTTCAGGGTACCACAACGCTTAAGGTTTAGCGTACGTGTGAGGTCACTAGTTAGTGTTAGTGTACTGCTTACGATTAGGGCACGGGTGAGGGTAAGGCCTCGGAAGAGGGTCACGTTAAGGGTTAGGGTTAGGGTTAGGGTTAGGGAATGGGGATTGATTAGGGTACAGGTTAGGGTACGGCAATGGCTTAGGGTTGGCATACGTTAGAGGGCATGGGTTAGTGTTGATGTACTGGTTAAAATTAGGACACGGGTGAGGGTAAAGTTTCGGGTGAGTGTCATGGTTAGGTTTCAGGTTAGGGTTAGGGTTAGGGAATGGAGAGGGAATCGGGTACAGGTTAGGGTACCGCTGCGGTTTAGTGTTAGCGTACGTGTGAGGGCACGAGTTAGTCTTGGTGTCCTGGTTAAGATTAGGGCACGGGTGAGGGTAAGGCTTCGGGTGAGGGTCAGGTTTAGGATTCGGGTTAGGGTTAGGGTTAGGGAATGGAGAGGGATTAGGGTACAGGTTAGGGTACGACAATGCTTAAGGGTTAGCGAAAGTGTGAGGGCACGAGTTAGTGTTGGTGTACTGGTTAAGACAAGGGCACCGATGAGGGTAAGGCCTCGGAAAAGGGTCACGTTCAGGGTTTCGCTTAGGGTTAGGGTTAGGGAATGGGGAAGGATTAGGGTACAGGATAGGGTACGACAATGCTTAAGGGTTAGCCTACGTTTGAGGACATGAGTTAGTGTTTGTGTACTGGTTAAGATTAGGGCATTGGTTAGGGTAGGGCATCGGAAGTGGGTCAGGTTTAGGGATGGGGTTAGGGTTAGTGTTAAGGAATGGGGAGGGATTAGGGTACAATTTAGGGTACGGCAACGCATAAGGTTTAGCGTACGTGTGAGGGCACGAGTTAGTGTTGGTGTCCTGGTTAAGATTAGGGCACGGGAGAGAGTAAGACTTCGGGTGAGGGTCAGGGTTAGGATTCGGGTTAGGGTTAGGGTTAAGGAATGCAGAGGGATTAGGGTACAGCTTAAGGTACGACAGTGCTTAAGGGTTAGCGTTCGTGTGATGGCAAGGGTTAGTGTTAGTGTCCTGGTTAAGATTAGGGCACGGGTGAGGGTAAGGCTTCAGGTGAGGGTCAGGGTTAGGATTCGGGTTAGGGTTAGGGTTAAGGAATGCAGAGGGATTAGGGTACAGCTTAGGGTACGACAGTGATTAAGGGTTAGCGTTCGTGTGAGGCCAAGGGTTAGTGTTAGTGTCCTGGTTAAGATTAGGGCACGGGTGAGGGTAAGGCTTCAGGTGAGGGTCAGGGTTAGGATTCGGGTTAGGGTTAGGGTTAGGGAATGGGGAGGGATTAGGGTACAGTTTAGGGTACGACAACGATTAAGGGTTAGCGTACGTGTGAGGGCACAAGTTAGTGTTGGTGTCCTGGTTAAGATTAGGGCACGGGTGCGGGTAAGGTTTCGGGTGAGGGTCAGGGATAGAATTTGGGTTAGGGTTAGGGTTAGGGAATGGGGAGATATTAGAGCACAGTTTAGGGTACCACAACGCTTAAGGTTTAGTGTACGTGTGAGGTCACTAGTTAGTGTTAGTGTACTGCTTACGATTAGGGCACGGGTGAGGGTAAGGCCTCGGAAGAGGGTCACGTTAAGGGTTAGGTTTAGGGTTAGGGTTATGGAATGGGGATTGATTAGGGTGCAGGTTAGGGTACGGCAATGGCTTAGGGTTGGCGTACGTTAGAGGGCATGGGTTAGTGTTGATGTACTGGTTAAAATTAGGAGACGGGTGAGGGTAAAGTTTCGGGTGAGTGTCATGGTTAGATTTCAGGTTAGGGTTAGGGTTAGGGAATGGAGAGGGATTAGGGTACAGATTAGGGTATCGCTGCGGTTTAGTGTTAGCGTACGTTTGAGGGCACGAGTTAGTCTTGGTGTCCTGGTTAAGATTAGCGCACGGGTGAGGGTAAGGCTTCGGGTGAGGGTCAGGGTTAGGATTCGGGTTAGGTTTAGGGTTAGGGAATGGAGAGTGATTAGGGTACAGGTTAGGGTACGACAATGCTTAAGGGTTAGCGTAAGTGTGAGAGCACGAGTTAGTGTTGGTGTACTGGTTAAGACAACGGCACCGATGAGGGTAAGGCCTCGGAAAAGGGTCACGTTCAGGGTTTCGCTTAGGGTTAGGGTTAGGGAATGGGGAGGGATTAGGGTACAGGATAGGGTACGACAATGCTTAAGGGTTAGCGTACGTTTGTGGGCATGAGTTAGTGTTTGTGTCCTGGTTAAGATTAGGGCATTGGTTAGGGTAGGGCATCGGAAGTGGGTCAGGTTTAGGGATGGGGTTAGGGTTAGGGTTAAGGAATGGGGAGGGATTAGGGTACAATTTAGGGTACGACAATGCTTAAGGTTTAGCGTACGTGTGGGGGCACGAGTTAGTGTTGGTGTCCTGGTTAAGATTAGGGCACGGGTGAGGGTAAGGCTTCGGGTGAGAGTCAGGGTTAGGATTCGGGTTAGGGTTAGGGTTAAGGAATGCAGAGGGCTTAGGGTACAGCTTAGGATACGACAGTGCTTAAGGGTTAGCGTTCGTGTGAGGACAAGGGTTAGTGTTAGTGTCCTGTTTAAGATTAGGGCACGGGTGAGGGTAAGGCTTCAGGTGAGGGTCAGGGTTAGGATTCGGGTTAGGGTTAGGGTTAGGGAATGGGGAAGGATTAGGGTACAGTTTAGGGTACGACAACGATTAAGGGTTAGAGTACGTGTGAGGGCACAAGTTAGTGTTGGTGTCCTGGTTAAGATTAGGGCACGGGAGAGGGTAAGGTTTCGGGTGAGGGTCAGGGATAGAATTCGGGTTAGGGTTAGGGTTAGGGAATGGGGAGATATTAGGGCACAGTTTAGGGTACCACAACGCTTAAGGTTTAGCGTACGTGTGAGGTCACTAGTTAGTGTTAGTGTACTGCTTACGATTAGGGCACGGGTGAGGGTAAGGTCTCGGAAGAGGGTCACGTTAAGGGTTAGGGTTAGGGTTAGGGTTAGGGAATGGGGATTGATTAGGGTACAGGTTAGGGAACGGCAATGGCGTAGGGTTGGCGTACGTTAGAGGGCATGGGTTAGTGTTGATGTACTGGTTAAAATTAGGACACGGGTGAGGGTAAAGTTTCGGGTGAGTGTCATGGTTAGGTTTCAGGTTAGGGTTAGGGTTAGGGAATGGAGAGGGATTAGGGTACAGGTTAGGGTACCGCTGCAGTTTAGTGTTAGCGTACGTTTGATAGCACGAGTTAGTCTTGGTGTCCTGGTTAAGATTAGGGCACGGGTGAGGGTAAGGCTTCGGGTGAGGGTCAGGGTTAGGATTCGGGTTACGGTTAGGGTTAGGGAATGGAGAGGGATTAGGGTACAGGTTAGGGTACGACAATGCTTAAGGGTTAGCGTAAGTGTGAGGGCACGAGTTAGTGTTGGTGTACTGTTTAAGACAACGGCACCGATGAGGGTAAGGCCTCGGAAAAGGGTCACGTTCAGGGTTTCGCTTAGGGTTAGGGTTAGGGAATGGGGAGGGATTAGGGTACAGGTTAGGGTACGACAATGCTTAAGGGTTAGCGTACGTTTGAGGGAATGAGTTAGTGTTTGTGTCCTGGTTAAGATTAGGGCATTGGTTAGGGTAGGGCATCGGAAGTAGGTCAGGTTTAGGGATGGGGTTAGGGTTAGGGTTAAGGAATGGGGAGGGATTAGGGTACAATTTAGGGTACGACAACGCTTAAGGTTTAGCGTACGTTTGAGGGCACGAGTTAGTGTTGGTGTCCTGGTTAAGATTAGGGCACGGGTGAGGGTAAGGCTTCGGGTGAGGGTCAGGGTTAGGATTCGGGTTAGGGTTAGGGTTAAGGAATGCAGAGGGATTAGGGTACAGCTTAGGGTACGACAGTGCTTAAGGGTTAGCGTTCGTGTGAGGGCAAGGGTTAGTGTTAGTGTCCTGGTTAAGATTAGGGCACGGGTGAGGGTAAGGCTTCAGGTGAGGGTCAGGGTTAGGATTCGGGTTAGGGTTAGGGTTAGGGAATGGGGAGGGATTAGGGTACAGTTTAGGGTACGACAACGATTAAGGGTTAGCGTACGTGTGAGGGTACAAGTTAGTGTTGGTGTCCTGGTTAAGATTAGGGCACGGGTGAGGGTAAGGTTTCGGGTGAGGTTCAGGGATAGAATTCGGGTTAGGGTTAGGGTTAGGGAATGGGGAGATATTAGGGCACAGTTTAGGGTACCACAACGCTTAAGGTTTAGCGTACGTGTGAGGTCACTAGTTAGTGTTAGTGTACTGCTTACGATTAGGGCACGGGTGAGGGTAAGGCCTCGGAAGAGGGTCACGTTAAGGGTTAGGGTTAGGGTTAGGGTTAGGGAATGGGGATTGATTAGGGTACAGGTTAGGGTACGGCAATGGCTTAGGGTTGGCGTACGTTAGAGGGCATGGGTTAGTGTTGATGTACTGGTTAAAATTAGGACACGGGTGAGGGTAAAGTTTCGGGTGAGTGTCATGGTTAGGTTTCAGTTTAGGGTTAGGGTTAGGGAATGGAGAGGGATTAGGGTACAGGTTAGGGTACGACAATGCTTAAGGTTTAGCGTAAGTGTGAGGGCACGAGTTAGTGTTGGTGTACTGTTTAAGACAACGGCACCGATGAGGGTAAGGCCTCGGAAAAGGGTCACGTTCAGGGTTTCGCTTAGGGTTAGGGTTAGGGAATGGGGAGGGATTAGGGTACAGGTTAGGGTACGACAATGCTTAAGGGTTAGCGTACGTTTGAGGGAATGAGTTAGTGTTAGTGTCCTGGTTAAGATTAGGGCACGGGTGAGGGTAAGGCTTCAGGTGAGGGTCAGGTTTAGGATTCGGGTTAGGGTTAGGGTTAGGGAATGGGGAGGGATTAGGGTACAGTTTAGGGTACGACAACGATTAAGGGTTAGCGTACGTGTGAGGGCACAAGTTAGTGTTGGTGTCCTGGTTAAGATTAGGGCACGGGTGAGGGTAAGGTTTCGGGTGAGGTTCAGGGATAGAATTCGGGTTAGGGTTAGGGTTAGGGAATGGGGAGATATTAGGGCACAGTTTAGGGTACCACAACGCTTAAGGTTTAGCGTACGAGTGAGGTCACAAGTTAGTTTTAGTGTACTGCTTACGATTAGGGCACGGGTGAGGGTAAGCCCTCGGAAGAGGGTCACGTTAAGGGTTAGGGTTAGGGTTACGGCTAGGGAATGGGGATTGATTAGGGTACAGGTTAGGGTACGGCAATGGCTTAGGGTTGGCGTACGTTAGAGGGCATGGGTTAGTGTTGATATACAGGTTAAAATTAGGACACAGGTGAGGGTAAAGTTTCGGGTGAGTGTCATGGTTAGGTTTCAGGTTAGGGTTAGGGTTAGGGAATGGAGAGGGATTAGGGTACAGGTTAGGGTACCTCTGCGGTTCAGTGTTAGCGTACGTTTGAGGGCACGAGTTAGTCTTGGTGTCCTGGTTAAGATTAGGGCACGGGTGAGGGTAAGGCTTCGAGTGAGGGTCAGGGTTAGGATTCGGGTTAGGGTTAGTGTTAGGGAATGGAGAGGGATTAGGGTACAGGTTAGGGTACGACAATGCTTAAGGGTTAGCGTAAGTGTGAGGGCACGAGTTAGTGTTGGTGTACTGGTTAAGACAACGGCACCGATGAGGGTAAGGCCTCGGAAAAGGGTCACGTTCAGGGTTTCGCTTAGGGTTAGGGTTAGGGAATGGGGAGGGATTAGGGTACAGGATAGGGTACGACAATGCTTAAGGGTTAGCGTACGTTTGAGGGCATGAGTTAGTGTTTGTGTCCTGGTTAAAATTAGGGCATTGGTTAGGGTAGGGCATCGGAAGTGGGTCAGGTTTAGGGATGGGGTTAGGGTTAGGGTTAAGGAATGGGGAGGGATTAGGGTACAATTTAGGGTACGACAACGCTTAAGGTTTAGCGTACGTGTGAGGGCACGAGTTAGTGTTGGTGTCCTGGTTAAGATTAGGGCACGGGTGAGGGTAAGGCTTCGGGTGAGGGTCAGGGTTAGGATTCAGGTTAGGGTTAGGGTTAAGGAATGCAGAGGGATTAGGGTACAGCTTAGGGTACGACAGTGCTTAAGGGTTAGCGTTCGTGTGAGGGCAAGGGTTAGTGTTAGTGTCCTGGTTAAGATTAGGGCACGGGTGAGGGTAAGGTTTCGGGTGAGGGTCAGGGATAGAATTCGGGTTAGGGTTAGGGTTAGGGAATGGGGAGATATTAGGGCACAGTTTAGGGTACCACAACGCTTAAGGTTTAGCGTACGTGTGAGGTCACAAGTTAGTGTTAGTGTACTGCTTACGATTAGGGCACGGGTGAGGGTAAGCCCTCGGAAGAGGGTCACGTTAAGGGTTAGGGTTAGGGTTAGGGCTAGGGAATGGGAATTGATTAGGGTACAGGTTAGTGTACGGCAATGGCTTAGGGTTGGCGTACGTTAGAGGGCATGGGTTAGTGTTGATATACAGGTTAAAATTAGGACACGGGTGAGGGTAAAGTTTCGGGTGAGTGTCATGGTTAGGTTTCAGGTTAGGGTTAGGGTTAGGGAATGGAGAGGGATTAGGGTACAGGTTAGGGTACCTCTGCGGTTTAGTGTTAGCGTACGTTTGAGGGCACGAGTTAGTCTTGGTGTCCTGGTTAAGATTAGGGCACGGGTGAGGGTAAGGCTTCGAGTGAGGGTCAGGGTTAGGATTCGGTTTAGGGTTAGGGTTAGGGAATAGAGAGGGATTAGGGCACAGGTTAGGGTACGACAATGCTTAAGGGTTAGCGTAAGTGTGAGGGCACGAGTTAGTGTTGGTGTACTGGTTAAGACAACGGCACCGATGAGGGTAAGGCGTCGGAAAAGGGTCACGTTCAGGGTTTCGCTTAGGGTTAGGGTTAGGGAATGGGGAGGGATTAGGGTACAGGATAGGGTATGACAATGCTTAAGGGTTAGCGTACGTTTGAGGGCATGAGTTAGTGTTTGTGTACTGGTTAAGATTAAGGCATTGGTTAGGGTAGGGCATCGGAAGTGGGTCAGGTTTAGGGATGGGGGTAGGGTTAGGGTTAAGGAATGGGGAGGGATTAGGGTCCAATTTAGGGTACAACAACGCTTAAGGTTTACGGTACGTGTGAGGGCACGAGTTAGTGTTGGTGTCCTGGTTAAGATTAGGGCACGGGTGAGAGTAAGGCTTCGGGTGAGGGTCAGGGTTAGGATTCGGGTTAGGGTTAGGGTTAAGGATGCAGAGGGATTAGGGTACAGCTTAGGGTACGACAGTGCTTAAGGGTTAGCGTTCGTGTGAGGGCAAGGGTTAGTGTTAGTGTCCTGGTTAAGATTAGGGCACGGGTGAGGGTAAGGCTTCAGGTGAGGGTCAGGGTTAGGATTCGGGTTAGGGTTAGGGTTAGGGAATGGGGAAGGATTAGGGTACAGTTTAGGGTACGACAACGATTAAGGGTTAGAGTACGTGTGAGGGCACAAGTTAGTGTTGGTGTCCTGGTTAAGATTAGGGCACGGGAGAGGGTAAGGTTTCGGGTGAGGGTCAGGGATAGAATTCGGGTTAGGGTTAGGGTTAGGGAATGGGGAGATATTAGGGCACAGTTTAGGGTACCACAACGCTTAAGGTTTAGCGTACGTGTGAGGTCACTAGTTAGTGTTAGTGTACTGCTTACGATTAGGGCACGGGTGAGGGTAAGGTCTCGGAAGAGGGTCACGTTAAGGGTTAGGGTTAGGGTTAGGGTTAGGGAATGGGGATTGATTAGGGTACAGGTTAGGGAACGGCAATGGCGTAGGGTTGGCGTACGTTAGAGGGCATGGGTTAGTGTTGATGTACTGGTTAAAATTAGGACACGGGTGAGGGTAAAGTTTCGGGTGAGTGTCATGGTTAGGTTTCAGGTTAGGGTTAGGGTTAGGGAATGGAGAGGGATTAGGGTACAGGTTAGGGTACCGCTGCAGTTTAGTGTTAGCGTACGTTTGATAGCACGAGTTAGTCTTGGTGTCCTGGTTAAGATTAGGGCACGGGTGAGGGTAAGGCTTCGGGTGAGGGTCAGGGTTAGGATTCGGGTTACGGTTAGGGTTAGGGAATGGAGAGGGATTAGGGTACAGGTTAGGGTACGACAATGCTTAAGGGTTAGCGTAAGTGTGAGGGCACGAGTTAGTGTTGGTGTACTGTTTAAGACAACGGCACCGATGAGGGTAAGGCCTCGGAAAAGGGTCACGTTCAGGGTTTCGCTTAGGGTTAGGGTTAGGGAATGGGGAGGGATTAGGGTACAGGTTAGGGTACGACAATGCTTAAGGGTTAGCGTACGTTTGAGGGAATGAGTTAGTGTTTGTGTCCTGGTTAAGATTAGGGCATTGGTTAGGGTAGGGCATCGGAAGTAGGTCAGGTTTAGGGATGGGGTTAGGGTTAGGGTTAAGGAATGGGGAGGGATTAGGGTACAATTTAGGGTACGACAACGCTTAAGGTTTAGCGTACGTTTGAGGGCACGAGTTAGTGTTGGTGTCCTGGTTAAGATTAGGGCACGGGTGAGGGTAAGGCTTCGGGTGAGGGTCAGGGTTAGGATTCGGGTTAGGGTTAGGGTTAAGGAATGCAGAGGGATTAGGGTACAGCTTAGGGTACGACAGTGCTTAAGGGTTAGCGTTCGTGTGAGGGCAAGGGTTAGTGTTAGTGTCCTGGTTAAGATTAGGGCACGGGTGAGGGTAAGGCTTCAGGTGAGGGTCAGGGTTAGGATTCGGGTTAGGGTTAGGGTTAGGGAATGGGGAGGGATTAGGGTACAGTTTAGGGTACGACAACGATTAAGGGTTAGCGTACGTGTGAGGGTACAATTTAGTGTTGGTGTCCTGGTTAAGATTAGGGCACGGGTGAGGGTAAGGTTTCGGGTGAGGTTCAGGGATAGAATTCGGGTTAGGGTTAGGGTTAGGGAATGGGGAGATATTAGGGCACAGTTTAGGGTACCACAACGCTTAAGGTTTAGCGTACGTGTGAGGTCACTAGTTAGTGTTAGTGTACTGCTTACGATTAGGGCACGGGTGAGGGTAAGGCCTCGGAAGAGGGTCACGTTAAGGGTTAGGGTTAGGGTTAGGGTTAGGGAATGGGGATTGATTAGGGTACAGGTTAGGGTACGGCAATGGCTTAGGGTTGGCGTACGTTAGAGGGCATGGGTTAGTGTTGATGTACTGGTTAAAATTAGGACACGGGTGAGGGTAAAGTTTCGGGTGAGTGTCATGGTTAGGTTTCAGTTTAGGGTTAGGGTTAGGGAATGGAGAGGGATTAGGGTACAGGTTAGGGTACGACAATGCTTAAGGTTTAGCGTAAGTGTGAGGGCACGAGTTAGTGTTGGTGTACTGTTTAAGACAACGGCACCGATGAGGGTAAGGCCTCGGAAAAGGGTCACGTTCAGGGTTTCGCTTAGGGTTAGGGTTAGGGAATGGGGAGGGATTAGGGTACAGGTTAGGGTACGACAATGCTTAAGGGTTAGCGTACGTTTGAGGGAATGAGTTAGTGTTAGTGTCCTGGTTAAGATTAGGGCACGGGTGAGGGTAAGGCTTCAGGTGAGGGTCAGGTTTAGGATTCGGGTTAGGGTTAGGGTTAGGGAATGGGGAGGGATTAGGGTACAGTTTAGGGTACGACAACGATTAAGGGTTAGCGTACGTGTGAGGGCACAAGTTAGTGTTGGTGTCCTGGTTAAGATTAGGGCACGGGTGAGGGTAAGGTTTCGGGTGAGGTTCAGGGATAGAATTCGGGTTAGGGTTAGGGTTAGGGAATGGGGAGATATTAGGGCACAGTTTAGGGTACCACAACGCTTAAGGTTTAGCGTACGAGTGAGGTCACAAGTTAGTTTTAGTGTACTGCTTACGATTAGGGCACGGGTGAGGGTAAGCCCTCGGAAGAGGGTCACGTTAAGGGTTAGGGTTAGGGTTACGGCTAGGGAATGGGGATTGATTAGGGTACAGGTTAGGGTACGGCAATGGCTTAGGGTTGGCGTACGTTAGAGGGCATGGGTTAGTGTTGATATACAGGTTAAAATTAGGACACAGGTGAGGGTAAAGTTTCGGGTGAGTGTCATGGTTAGGTTTCAGGTTAGGGTTAGGGTTAGGGAATGGAGAGGGATTAGGGTACAGGTTAGGGTACCTCTGCGGTTCAGTGTTAGCGTACGTTTGAGGGCACGAGTTAGTCTTGGTGTCCTGGTTAAGATTAGGGCACGGGTGAGGGTAAGGCTTCGAGTGAGGGTCAGGGTTAGGATTCGGGTTAGGGTTAGTGTTAGGGAATGGAGAGGGATTAGGGTACAGGTTAGGGTACGACAATGCTTAAGGGTTAGCGTAAGTGTGAGGGCACGAGTTAGTGTTGGTGTACTGGTTAAGACAACGGCACCGATGAGGGTAAGGCCTCGGAAAAGGGTCACGTTCAGGGTTTCGCTTAGGGTTAGGGTTAGGGAATGGGGAGGGATTAGGGTACAGGATAGGGTACGACAATGCTTAAGGGTTAGCGTACGTTTGAGGGCATGAGTTAGTGTTTGTGTCCTGGTTAAAATTAGGGCATTGGTTAGGGTAGGGCATCGGAAGTGGGTCAGGTTTAGGGATGGGGTTAGGGTTAGGGTTAAGGAATGGGGAGGGATTAGGGTACAATTTAGGGTACGACAACGCTTAAGGTTTAGCGTACGTGTGAGGGCACGAGTTAGTGTTGGTGTCCTGGTTAAGATTAGGGCACGGGTGAGGGTAAGGCTTCGGGTGAGGGTCAGGGTTAGGATTCAGGTTAGGGTTAGGGTTAAGGAATGCAGAGGGATTAGGGTACAGCTTAGGGTACGACAGTGCTTAAGGGTTAGCGTTCGTGTGAGGGCAAGGGTTAGTGTTAGTGTCCTGGTTAAGATTAGGGCACGGGTGAGGGTAAGGTTTCGGGTGAGGGTCAGGGATAGAATTCGGGTTAGGGTTAGGGTTAGGGAATGGGGAGATATTAGGGCACAGTTTAGGGTACCACAACGCTTAAGGTTTAGCGTACGTGTGAGGTCACAAGTTAGTGTTAGTGTACTGCTTACGATTAGGGCACGGGTGAGGGTAAGCCCTCGGAAGAGGGTCACGTTAAGGGTTAGGGTTAGGGTTAGGGCTAGGGAATGGGAATTGATTAGGGTACAGGTTAGTGTACGGCAATGGCTTAGGGTTGGCGTACGTTAGAGGGCATGGGTTAGTGTTGATATACAGGTTAAAATTAGGACACGGGTGAGGGTAAAGTTTCGGGTGAGTGTCATGGTTAGGTTTCAGGTTAGGGTTAGGGTTAGGGAATGGAGAGGGATTAGGGTACAGGTTAGGGTACCTCTGCGGTTTAGTGTTAGCGTACGTTTGAGGGCACGAGTTAGTCTTGGTGTCCTGGTTAAGATTAGGGCACGGGTGAGGGTAAGGCTTCGAGTGAGGGTCAGGGTTAGGATTCGGTTTAGGGTTAGGGTTAGGGAATAGAGAGGGATTAGGGCACAGGTTAGGGTACGACAATGCTTAAGGGTTAGCGTAAGTGTGAGGGCACGAGTTAGTGTTGGTGTACTGGTTAAGACAACGGCACCGATGAGGGTAAGGCCTCGGAAAAGGGTCACGTTCAGGGTTTCGCTTAGGGTTAGGGTTAGGGAATGGGGAGGGATTAGGGTACAGGATAGGGTATGACAATGCTTAAGGGTTAGCGTACGTTTGAGGGCATGAGTTAGTGTTTGTGTACTGGTTAAGATTAAGGCATTGGTTAGGGTAGGGCATCGGAAGTGGGTCAGGTTTAGGGATGGGGGTAGGGTTAGGGTTAAGGAATGGGGAGGGATTAGGGTCCAATTTAGGGTACAACAACGCTTAAGGTTTACGGTACGTGTGAGGGCACGAGTTAGTGTTGGTGTCCTGGTTAAGATTAGGGCACGGGTGAGAGTAAGGCTTCGGGTGAGGGTCAGGGTTAGGATTCGGGTTAGGGTTAGGGTTAAGGATGCAGAGGGATTAGGGTACAGCTTAGGGTACGACAGTGCTTAAGGGTTAGCGTTCGTGTGAGGGCAAGGGTTAGTGTTAGTGTCCTGGTTAAGATTAGGGCACGGGTGAGGGTAAGGCTTCAGGTGAGGGTCAGGGTTAGGATTCGGGTTAGGGTTAGGGTTAGGGAATGGGGAGGGATTAGGGTACAGTTTAGGGTACGACAACGATTAAGGGTTAGCGTACGTGTGAGGGCACAAGTTAGTGTTGGTGTCCTGGTTAAGATTAGGGCACGGGTGAGGGTAAGATTTCGGGTGAGGGTCAGCTATAGAATTCGGGTTAGGGTTAGGGTTAGGGAATGGGGAGATATTAGGGCACAGTTCAGGGTACCACAACGCTTAAGGTTTAGCGTACGTGTGAGGTCACTAGTTAGTGTTAGTCTACTGCTTACGATTAGGGCACGGGTGAGGGTAAGGCCTCGGAAGAGGGTCACGTTAAGGGTTAGGGTTAGGGTTAGGGTTAGGGAATGGGGATTGATTAGGGTACAGGTTAGGGTACGGCAATGGCTTAGGGTTGGCGTACGTTAGAGGGCATGGGTTAGTGTTGATGTACTGGTTAAAATTAGGACACGGGTGAGGGTAAAGTTTCGGGTGAGTGTCATGGTTAGGTTTCAGGTTAGGGTTAGGGTTAGGGAATGGAGAGGGATTCGGGTACAGGTTAGGGTACCGCTGCGGTTTAGTGTTAGCGTACGTGCGAGGGCACGAGTTAGTCTTGGTGTCCTGGTTAAGATTAGGGCACGGGTGAGGGTAAGGCTTCGGGTGAGGGTCAGGGTTAGGATTCGGGTTAGGGTTAGGGTTAGGGAATGGAGAGGGATTAGGGTACAGGTTAGGGTACGACAATGCTTAAGGGTTAGCGAAAGTGTGAGGGCACGAGTTAGTGTTGGTGTACTGGTTAAGACAAGGGCACCGATGAGGGTAAGGCCTCGGAAAAGGGTCACGTTCAGGGTTTCGCTTAGGGTTAGGGTTAGGGAATGGGGAAGGATTAGGGTACAGGATAGGGTACGACAATGCTTAAGGGTTAGCCTACGTTTGAGGGCATGAGTTAGTGTTTGTGTACTGGTTAAGATTAGGGCATTGGTTAGGGTAGGGCATCGGAAGTGGGTCAGGTTTAGGGATGGGGTTAGGGTTAGGGTTAAGGAATGGGGAGGGATTAGGGTACAATTTAGGGTACGGCACCGCATAAGGTTTAGCGTACGTGTGAGGGCACGAGTTAGTGTTGGTGTCCTGGTTAAGATTAGGGCACGGGTGAGAGTAAGACTTCGGGTGAGGGTCAGGTTTAGGATTCGGGTTAGGGTTAGGGTTAAGGGATGCAGAGGGATTAGGGTACAGCTTCAGGTACGACAGTGCTTAAGGGTTAGTGTTCGTGTGATGGCAAGGGTTAGTGTTAGTGTCCTGGTTAAGATTAGGGCACGGGTGAGGGTAAGGCTTCAGGTGAGGGTCAGGGTTAGGATTCGGGTTAGGGTTAGGGTTAAGGAATGCAGAGGGATTAGGGTACAGCTTAGGGTACGACAGTGATTAAGGGTTAGCGTTCGTGTGAGGCCAAGGGTTAGTGTTAGTGTCCTGGTTAAGATTAGGGCACGGGTGAGGGTAAGGCTTCAGGTGAGGGTCAGGGTTAGGATTCGGGTTAGGGTTAGGGTTAGGGAACGGGGAGGGATTAGGGTACAGTTTAGGGTACGACAACGATTAAGGGTTAGCGTACGTGTGAGGGCACAAGTTAGTGTTGGTGTCCTGGTTAAGATTAGGGCACGGGTGCGGGTAAGGTTTCGGGTGAGGGTCAGGGATAGAATTTGGGTTAGGGTTAGGGTTAGGGAATGGGGAGATATTAGAGCACAGTTTAGGGTACCACAACGCTTAAGGTTTAGTGTACGTGTGAGGTCACTAGTTAGTGTTAGTGTACTGCTTACGATTAGGGCACGGGTGAGGGTAAGGCCTCGGAAGAGGGTCACGTTAAGGGTTAGGTTTAGGGTTAGGGTTATGGAATGGGGATTGATTAGGGTGCAGGTTAGGGTACGGCAATGGCTTAGGGTTGGCGTACGTTAGAGGGCATGAGTTAGTGTTGATGTACTGGTTAAAATTAGGAGACGGGTGAGGGTAAAATTTCGGGTGAGTGTCATGGTTAGGTTTCAGGTTAGGGTTAGGGTTAGGGAATGGAGAGGGATTAGGGTACAGATTAGGGTATCGCTGCGGTTTAGTGTTAGCGTACGTTTGAGGGCACGAGTTAGTCTTGGTGTCCTGGTTAAGATTAGGGCACGGGTGAGGGTAAGGCTTCGGGTGAGGGTCAGGGTTAGGATTCGGGTTAGGGTTAGGGTTAGGGAATGGAGAGTGATTAGGGTACAGGTTAGGGTACGACAATGCTTAAGGGTTAGCGTAAGTGTGAGGGCACGAGTTAGTGTTGGGGTACTGGTTAAGACAACGGCACCGATGAGGGTAAGGCCTCGGAAAAGGGTCACGTTCAGGGTTTCGCTTAGGGTTAGGGTTAGGGAATGGGGAGGGATTAGGGTACAGGATAGGGTACGACAACGCTTAAGGGTTAGCGTACGTTTGTGGGCATGAGTTAGTGTTTGTGTCCTGGTTAAGATTAGGGCATTGGTTAGGGTAGGGCATCGGAAGTGGGTCAGGTTTAGGGATGGGGTTAGGGTTAGGGTTAAGGAATGGGGAGGGATTAGGGTACAATTTAGGGTACGACAATGCTTAAGGTTTAGCGTACATGTGAGGGCACGAGTTAGTGTTGGTGTCCTGGTTAAGATTAGGGCACGGGTGAGGGTAAGGCTTCGGGTGAGGGTCAGGGTTAGGATTCGGGTTAGGGTTAGGGTTAAGGAATGCAGAGGGATTAGGGTACAGCTTAGGATACGACAGTGCTTAAGGGTTAGCGTTCGTGTGAGGTCAAGGGTTAGTGTTAGTGTCCTGGTTAAGATTAGGGCACGGGTGAGGGTAAGGCTTCAGGTGAGGGTCAGGGTTAGGATTCGGGTTAGGGTTAGGGTTAGGGAATGGGGAAGGATTAGGGTACAGTTTAGGGTACGACAACGATTAAGGGTTAGCGTACGTGTGAGGGCACAAGTTAGTGTTGGTGTCCTGGTTAAGATTAGGGCACGGGAGAGGGTAAGGTTTCGGGTGAGGGTCAGGGATAGAATTCGGGTTAGGGTTAGGGTTAGGGAATGGAGAGATATTAGGGCACAGTTTAGGGTACCACAACGCTTAAGGCTTAGCGTACGTGTGAGGTCACTAGTTAGTGTTAGTGTACTGCTTACGATTAGGGCACGGGTGAGGGTAAGGCCTCGGAAGAGGGTCACGTTAAGGGTTAGGGTTAGGGTTAGGGTTAGGGAATGGGGATTGATTAGGGTACAGGTTAGGGTACGGCAATGGCTTAGGGTTGGCGTACGTTAGAGGGCATGGGTTAGTGTTGATGTACTGGTTAAAATTAGGACACGGGTGAGGGTAAAGTTTCGGGTGAGTGTCATGGTTAGGTTTCAGGTTAGGGTTAGGGTTAGGGAATGGAGAGGGATTCGGGTACAGGTTAGGGTACCGCTGCGGTTTAGTGTTAGCGTACGTGTGAGGGCACGAGTTAGTCTTGGTGTCCTGGTTAAGATTAGGGCACGGGTGAGGGTAAGGCTTCGGGTGAGGGTCAGGGTTAGGATTCGGGTTAGGGTTAGGGTTAGGGAATGGAGAGGGATTAGGGTACAGGTTAGGGTACGACAATGCTTAAGGGTTAGCGAAAGTGTGAGGGCACGAGTTAGTGTTGGTGTACTGGTTAAGACAAGGGCACCGATGAGGGTAAGGCCTCGGAAAAGGGTCACGTTCAGGGTTTCGCTTAGGGTTAGGGTTAGGGAATGGGGAAGGATTAGGGTACAGGATAGGGTACGACAATGCTTAAGGGTTAGCCTACGTTTGAGGGCATGAGTTAGTGTTTGTGTACTGGTTAAGATTAGGGCATTGGTTAGGGTAGGGCATCGGAAGTGGGTCAGGTTTAGGGATGGGGTTAGGGTTAGGGTTAAGGAATGGGGAGGGATTAGGGTACAATTTAGGGTACGGCACCGCATAAGGTTTAGCGTACGTGTGAGGGCACGAGTTAGTGTTGGTGTCCTGGTTAAGATTAGGGCACGGGTGAGAGTAAGACTTCGGGTGAGGGTCAGGGTTAGGATTCGGGTTAGGGTTAGGGTTAAGGAATGCAGAGGGATTAGGGTACAGCTTCAGGTACGACAGTGCTTAAGGGTTAGCGTTCGTGTGATGGCAAGGGTTAGTGTTAGTGTCCTGGTTAAGATTAGGGCACGGGTGAGGGTAAGGCTTCAGGTGAGGGTCAGGGTTAGGATTCGGGTTAGGGTTAGGGTTAAGGAATGCAGAGGGATTAGGGTACAGCTTAGGGTACGACAGTGATTAAGGGTTAGCGTTCGTGTGAGGCCAAGGGTTAGTGTTAGTGTCCTGGTTAAGATTAGGGCACGGGGGAGGGTAAGGCTTCAGGTGAGGGTCAGGGTTAGGATTCGGGTTAGGGTTAGGGTTAGGGAATGGGGAGGGATTAGGGTACAGTTTAGGGTACGACAACGATTAAGGGTTAGCGTACGTGTGAGGGCACAAGTTAGTGTTGGTGTCCTGGTTAAGATTAGGGCACGGGTGCGGGTAAGGTTTCGGGTGAGGGTCAGGGATAGAATTTGGGTTAGGGTTAGGGTTAGGGAATGGGGAGATATTAGAGCACAGTTTAGGGTACCACAACGCTTAAGGTTTAGTGTACGTGTGAGGTCACTAGTTAGTGTTAGTGTACTGCTTACGATTAGGGCACGGGTGAGGTTAAGGCCTCGGAAGAGGGTCACGTTAAGGGTTAGGTTTAGGGTTAGGGTTATGGAATGGGGATTGATTAGGGTGCAGGTTAGGGTACGGCAATGGCTTAGGGTTGGCGTACGTTAGAGGGCATGGGTTAGTGTTGATGTACTGGTTAAAATTAGGAGATGGGTGAGGGTAAAGTTTCGGGTGAGTGTCATGGTTAGGTTTCAGGTTAGGGTTAGGGTTAGGGAATGGAGAGGGATTAGGGTACAGATTAGGGTATCGCTGCGGTTTAGTGTTAGCGTACGTTTGAGGGCACGAGTTAGTCTTGGTGTCCTGGTTAAGATTAGGGCACGGGTGAGGGTAAGGCTTCGGGTGAGGGTCAGGGTTAGGATTCGGGTTAGGGTTAGGGTTAGGGAATGGAGAGTGATTAGGGTACAGGTTAGGGTACGACAATGCTTAAGGGTTAGCGTAAGTGTGAGGGCACGAGTTAGTGTTGGTGTACTGGTTAAGACAACGGCACCGATGAGGGTAAGGCCTCGGAAAAGGGTCACGTTCAGGGTTTCGCTTAGGGTTAGGGTTAGGGAATGGGGAGGGATTAGGGTACAGGATAGGGTACGACAACGCTTAAGGGTTAGCGTACGTTTGTGGGCATGAGTTAGTGTTTGTGTCCTGGTTAAGATTAGGGCATTGGTTAGGGTAGGGCATCGGAAGTGGGTCAGGTTTAGGGATGGGGTTAGGGTTAGGGTTAAGGAATGGGGAGGGATTAGGGTACAATTTAGGGTACGACAATGCTTAAGGTTTAGCGTACGTGTGAGGGCACGAGTTAGTGTTGGTGTCCTGGTTAAGATTAGGGCACGGGTGAGGGTAAGGCTTCGGGTGAGGGTCAGGGTTAGGATTCGGGTTAGGGTTAGGGTTAAGGAATGCAGAGGGATTAGGGTACAGCTTAGGATACGACAGTGCTTAAGGGTTAGCGTTCGTGTGAGGTCAAGGGTTAGTGTTAGTGTCCTGGTTAAGATTAGGGCACGGGTGAGGGTAAGGCTTCAGGTGAGGGTCAGGGTTAGGATTCGGGTTAGGGTTAGGGTTAGGGAATGGGGAAGGATTAGGGTACAGTTTAGGGTACGACAACGATTAAGGGTTAGCGTACGTGTGAGGGCACAAGTTAGTGTTGGTGTCCTGGTTAAGATTAGGGCACGGGAGAGGGTAAGGTTTCGGGTGAGGGTCAGGGATAGAATTCGGGTTAGGGTTAGGGTTAGGGAATGGGGAGATATTAGGGCACAGTTTAGGGTACCACAACGCTTAAGGTTTAGCGTACGTGTGAGGTCACTAGTTAGTGTTAGTGTACTGCTTACGATTAGGGCACGGGTGAGGGTAAGGCCTCGGAAGAGGGTCACGTTAAGGGTTAGGGTTAGGGTTAGGGTTAGGGAATGGGGATTGATTAGGGTACAGGTTAGGGTACGGCAATGGCTTAGGGTTGGCGTACGTTAGAGGGCATGGGTTAGTGTTGATGTACTGGTTAAAATTAGGACACGGGTGAGGGTAAAGTTTCGGGTGAGTGTCATGGTTAGGTTTCAGGTTAGGGTTAGGGTTAGGGAAGGGAGAGGGATTAGGGTACAGGTTAGGGTACCGCTGCGGTTTAGTGTTAGCGTACGTTTGATGGCACGAGTTAGTCTTGGTGTCCTGGTTAAGATTAGGGCACGGGTGAGGGTAAGGCTTCGGGTGAGGGTCAGGGTTAGGATTCGGGTTAGGGTTAGGGTTAGGGAATGGAGAGGGATTAGGGTACAGGTTAGGGTACGACAATGCTTAAGGGTTAGCGAAAGTGTGAGGGCACGAGTTAGTGTTGGTGTACTGGTTAAGACAAGGGCACCGATGAGGGTAAGGCCTCGGAAAAGGGTCACGTTCAGGGTTTCGCTTAGGGTTAGGGTTAGGGAATGGGGAAGGATTAGGGTACAGGATAGGGTACGACAATGCTTAAGGGTTAGCCTACGTTTGAGGGCATGAGTTAGTGTTTGTGTACTGGTTAAGATTAGGGCATTGGTTAGGGTAGGGCATCGGAAGTGGGTCAGGTTTAGGGATGGGGTTAGGGTTAGGGTTAAGGAATGGGGAGGGATTAGGGTACAATTTAGGGTACGGCACCGCATAAGGTTTAGCGTACGTGTGAGGGCACGAGTTAGTGTTGGTGTCCTGGTTAAGATTAGGGCACGGGTGAGGGTAAGGCTTCGGGTGAGGGTCAGGGTTAGAATTCGGGTTAGGGTTAGGGTTAAGGAATGCAGAGGGATTAGGCTACAGCTTAGGGTACGACAGTGCTTAAGGGTTAGCGTTCGTGTGAGGGCAAGGGTTAGTGTTAGTGTCCTGGTTAAGATTAGGGCACGGGTGAGGGTAAGGCTTCAGGTGAGGGTCAGGGTTAGGATTCGGGTTAGGGTTAGGGTTAGGGAATGGGGAGGGATTAGGGTACAGTTTAGGGTACGACAACGATTAAGGGTTAGCGTACGTGTGAGGGCACAAGTTAGTGTTGGTGTCCTGGTTAAGATTAGGGCACGGGTGAGGGTAAGGATTCGGCTGAGGCTCAGGGATAGAATTCGGGTTAGGGTTAGGGTTAGGGAATGGGGAGATATTAGGGTACAGTTTAGGGTACCACAACGCTTAAGGTTTAGCGTACGTGTGAGGTCACTAGTTAGTGTTAGTGTACTGCTTACGATTAGGGCACAGGTGAGGGTAAGGCCTCGGAAGAGGGTCACGTTAAGGGTTAGGGTTAGGGTTAGGGTTAGGGAATGGGGATTGATTAGGGTACAGGTTAGGGTACGGCAATGGCTTAGGGTTGGCATACGTTAGAGGGCATGGGTTAGTGTTGATGTACTGGTTAAACTTAGGACACGGGTGAGGGTAAAGTTTCGGGTGAGTGTCATGGTTAGGTTTCAGGTTAGGGTTAGAGTTAGGGAATGGAGAGGGATTAGGGTACAGGTTAGGGTACCGCTGCGGTTTAGTGTTAGCGTACGTTTGAGGGCACGAGTTAGTCTTGGTGTCCTGGTTAAGATTAGGGCACGGGTGAGGGTAAGGCTTCGGGTGAGGGTCAAGGTTAGGATTCGGGTTAGGGTTAGGGTTAGGGAATGGAGAGGGATTAGGGTACAGGTTAGGGTACGACAATGCTTAAGGGTTAGCGTAAGTGTGAGGGCACGAGTTAGTGTTGGTGTACTGTTTAAGACAAGGGCACCGATGAGGGTAAGGCCTCGGAAAAGGGTCACGTTCAGGGTTTCGCTTAGGGTTAGGGTTAGGGAATGGGGAGGGATTAGGGTACAGGATAGGGTACGACAATGCTTAAGGGTTAGCGTACGTTTGAGGGCATGAGTTAGTGTTTGTGTACTGGTTAAGATTAGGGCATTGGTTAGGGTAGGGCATCGGAAGTGGGTAAGGTTTAGGGATGGGGTTAGGGTTAGGGTTAAGGAATGGGGAGGGTTTAGGGTACAATTTAGGGTACGGCAACGCTTAAGGTTTAGCGTACGTGTGAGGGCACGAGTTAGTGTTGGTGTCCTGGTTAAGATTAGGGCACGCGTGAGGGTAAGGCTTCGGGTGAGGGTCAGGGTTAGGATTCGGGTTAGGGTTAGGGTTAAGGAATGCAGAGGGATTAGGCTACAGCTTAGGGTACGACAGTGCTTAAGGGTTAGCGTTCGTGTGAGGGCAAGGGTTAGTGTTAGTGTCCTGGTTAAGATTAGGGCACGGGTGAGGGTAAGGCTTCAGGTGAGGGTCAGGGTTAGGATTCGGGTTAGGGTTAGGGTTAGGGAATGGGGAGGGATTAGGGTACAGTTTAGTGTAAGACAACGATTAAGGGTTAGCGTACGTGTGAGGGCACAAATTAGTGTTGGTGTCCTGGTTAAGATTAGGGCACTGGTGAGTGTAAGGTTTCGGGTGAGGGTCAGGGATAGAATTCGGGTTAGGGTTAGGGTTAGGGAATGGGGAGATATTAGGGCACAGTTTAGGGTACCACAACGCTTAAGATTTAGCGTACGTGTGAGGTCACTAGTTAGTGTTAGTGTACTGCTTACGATTAGGGCACGGGTGAGGGTAAGGCCTCGGAAGAGGGTCACGTTAAGGGTTAGGGTTAGGGTTAGGGTTAGGGAATGGGGATTGATTAGGGTACAGGTTAGGGTACGGCAATGGCTTAGGGTTGGCGTACGTTAGAGGGCATGGGTTAGTGTTGATGTACTGGTTAAAATTAGGAAACGGTTGAGGGTAAAGTTTCGGGTGAGTGTCATGGTTAGGTTTCAGGTTAGGGTTAGGGTTAGGGAATGGATAGTGATTAGGGTACAGGTTAGGGTACCGCTGCGGTTTAGTGTTAGCGTACGTTTGAGGGCACGAGTTAGTCTTGGTGTCCTGGTTAAGATTAGGGCACGGGTGAGGGTAAGGCTTCGGTTGAGGGTCAGGGTTAGGATTCGGGTTAGGGTTAGGGTTAGGGAATGGAGAGCGATTAGGGTACAGGTTAGGGTACGACAATGCTTAAGGGTTAGCGTAAGTGTGAGGGCACGAGTTAGTGTTGGTGTACTGGTTAAGACAACGGCACCGATGAGGGTAAGGCCTCGGAAATGGGTCACGTTCAGGGTTTCGCTTAGGGTTAGGGTTAGTGAATGGGGAGGGATTAGGGTACAGGATAGGGTACGACAATGCTTAAGGGTTAGCGTACGTTTGAGGGCATGAGTTAGTGTTTGTGTACTGGTTAAGATTAGGGCATTGGTTAGGGTAGGGCATCGGAAGTGGGTCAGGTTTAGGGATGGGGTTAGGGTTAGGGGTAAGGAATGGGGAGGGATTAGTGTACAATTTAGGGTACGAAAACGCTTAAGGTTTAGCGTACGTGTGAGGGCACGAGTTAGTGTTGGTGTCCTGGTTAAGATTAGGGCACGGGTTAGGGTAAGGCTTCGGGTGAGGGTCAGGGTTAGGATTCGGGTTAGGGCTAGGGTTAAGGAATGCAGAGGGATTAGGGTAAAGCTTAGGGTACGACAACGATTAAGGGTTAGCGTACGTGTGAGGGCACAAGTTAGTGTTGGTGTCCTGGTTAAGATTAGGGCACGGGTGAGGGTAAGGTTTCGGGTGAGGGTCAGGGATAGAATTCGGGTTAGGGTTAGGGTTAGGGAATGGGGAGATATTAGGGCACAGTTTAGGGTACCACAACGCTTAAAGTTTAGCGTACGTGTGAGGTCACTAGTTAGTGTTAGTGTAGTGCTTACTATTAGGGCACGGGTGAGGGTAAGGCCTCGGAATAGGGTCACGTTAAGGGTTAGGGTTAGGGTTAGGGTTAGGGAATGGGGATTGATTAGGGTACAGGTTAGGGTACGGCAATGGCTTAGGGTTGGCGTACGTTAGAGGGCATGGGTTAGTGTTGATGTACTGATTAAAATTAGGACATGGGTGAGGGTAAAGTTTCGGGTGAGTGTCATGGTTAGGTTTCAGGTTAGGGTTAGGGTTAGGGAACGGAGAGGGATTAGGGTACAGGTTAGGGTACAGCTGCGGTTTAGTGTTAGCGTACGTTTGAGGGCACGAGTTAGTCTTGGTGTCCTGGTTAAGATTAGGGCACGGGTGAGCGTAAGGCTTCGGGTGAGGGTCAGGTTTAGGATTCGGGTTAGGGTTAGGGTTAGGGAATGGACAGGGATTAGGGTACAGGGTAGGGTACGACAATGCTTAAGGGTTAGCGTAAGTGTGAGGGCACGAGTTAGTGTTGGTGTACTGGTTAAGACAACGGCACCGATGAGGGTAAGGCCTCGGAAAAGGGTCACGTTCAGGGTTTCGCTTAGGGTTAGGTTTAGGGAATGGGGAGGGATTAGGGTACAGGATAGGGTAGGACAATGCTTAAGGGTTAGCGTACGTTTGAGGGCATGAGTTAGTGTTTGTGTACTGGTTAAGATTAGGGCATTGGTTAGGGTAGGGCATCGGAAGTGGGTCAGGTTTAGGGATGGGGTTAGGGTTAGGGTTAAGGAATGGGGAGGGATTAGGGTACAATTTAGGGTACGACAACGCTTAAGGTTTAGCGTACGTGTGAGGGCACGAGTTAGTGTTGGTGTCCTGGTTAAGATTAGGGCACGGGTGAGGGTAAGGCTTCGGGTGAGGGTCAGGTTTAGGATTCGGGTTAGGGTTAGGGTTAAGGAATGCAGAGGGATTAGGGTACAGCTTAGGGTACGACAACGATTAAGGGTTAGTGTACGTGTGAGTGCACAAGTTAGTGTTGGTGTCCTGGTTAAGATAAGGGCACGGGTGAGGGTAAGGTTTCGGGTGAGGGTCAGGGATAGAATTCGGGTTAGGGTTAGGGTTAGGGAATGGGGAGATATTAGGGCACAGTTGAGGGTACCACAACGCTTAAGGTTTAGCATACATGTGAGGTCACTAGTTAGTGTTTGTGTACTGCTTACGATTAGGGCACGGGTGAGGGTAAGGCCTCGGAAGAGGGTCACGTTAAGGGTTAGGGTTAGGGTTAGGGTTAGGGAATGGGAATTGATTAGGGTACAGGTTAGGGTACGGCAATGGCTTAGGGTTGGCGTACGTTAGAGGGCATGGGTTAGTGTTGATTTACTGGTTAAAATTAGGACACGGTTGAGGGTAAAGTTTCGGGTGAGTGTCATGGTTAGGTTTCAGGTTAGGGGTAGGGTTAGGGAATGGAGAGGGATTAGGGTACAGGTTAGGGTACCGTTGCGGTTTAGTGTTAGCGTACGTTTGAGGGCACGAGTTAGTCTTGGTGTCCTGGTTAAGATTAGGGCACGGGTGAGGGTAAGGCTTCAGGTGAGGGTCAGGGTTAGGATTCGGGTTAGGGTTAGGGTTAGGGCATGGAGAGGGATTAGGGTACAGGTTAGGGTACGACAATGCTTAAGGGTTAGCATAAGTGTGAGGGCACGAGTTAGTGTTGGTGTACTGGTTAAGACAACGGCACCGATGAGGGTAAGGCCTCGGAAAAGGATCCTGTTCAGGGTTTCGCTTAGTGTTAGGGTTAGGGAATGGGGAGGGATTAGGGTACAGGATAGGGTACGACAATGCTTAAGGGTTAGCGTACGTTTGAGGGCATGAGTTAGTGTTTGTGTACTGGTTAAGATTAGGGCATTGGTTAGGATAGGGCATCGGAAGTGGGTCAGGTTTAGGGATGGGGTTAGGGTTAGGGTTAAGGAATGGGGAGGGATTAGGGTACAATTTAGGGTACGAAAACGCTTAAGGTTTAGCGTATGTGTGAGGGCACGAGTTAGTGTTGGTGTCCTGGTTAAGATTAGGGCACGGGTGAGGGTAAGGCTTCGGGTGAGGGTCAGGGTTAGGATTCGGGTTAGGGTTAGGTTTAAGGAATGCAGAGGGATTAGGGTACAGCTTAGGGTACGACAACGATTAAGGGTTAGCGTACTTGTGAGGGCACAAGTTAGTGTTGGTGTCCTGGTTAAGATTAGGGCACGGGTGAGGGTAAGGTTTCGGGTGAGGGTCAGGGATAGAATTCGGGTTAGGGTTAGGGTTAGGGAATGGGGAGATATTAGGGCACAGTTTAGGGTACCACAACGCTTAAAGATTAGCGTACGTGTGAGGTCACTAGTTAGTGTTAGTGTACTGCTTACGATTAGGGCACGGGTGAGGGTAAGGCCTCGGAAGAGGGTCACGTTAAGGGTTAGGGTTAGGGTTAGGGTTAGGGAATGGGGATTGATTAGGGTACAGGTTAGGGTACGGCAATGGCTTAGGGTTGGCGTACGTTAGAGGGCATGGGTTAGTGTTGATGTACTGGTTAAAATTAGGACACGGGTGAGGGTAAAGTTTCGGGTGAGTGTCATGGTTAGGTTTCAGGTTAGGGTTAGGGTTAGGGAATGGAGAGGGATTAGGGTACAGGTTAGGGTACCGCTGCGGTTTAGTTTTAGCGTACGTTTGACATCACGAGTTAGTCTTGGTGTCCTGGTTATGATTAGGGCACGGGTGAGGGTAAGGCTTCAGGTGAGGGTCATGGTTAGGATTCGGGTTAGGGTTAGGGTTAGGGAATGGGGAGGGATTAGGGTACAGTTTAGGGTACGACAACGATTAAGGGTTAGCGTACGTGTGAGGGCACAAGTTAGTGTTGGTGTCCTGGTTAAGATTAGGGCACGGGTGAGGGTAATGTTTCGGGTGAGGGTCAGGGATAGAATTCGGGTTAGGGTTAGGGTTAGGGAATGGGGAGATATTAGGGCACAGTTTAGGGTACCACAACGCTTAAGGTTTAGCGTACGTGTGAGGTCACTAGTTAGTGTTAGTCTACTGCTTACGATTAGGGCACGGGTGAGGGTAAGGCCTCGGAAGAGGGTCACGTTAAGGGTTAGGGTTAGGGTTAGGGTTAGGGAATGGGGATTGATTAGGGTACAGGTTAGGGTACGGCAATGGCTTAGGGTTGGCGTACGTTAGAGGGCATGGGTTAGTGTTGATGTACTGGTTAAAATTAGGACACGGGTGAGGGTAAAGTTTCGGGTGAGTGTCATGGTTAGGTTTCAGGTTAGGGTTAGAGTTAGGGAATGGAGAGGGATTAGGGTACAGTTTAGGGTACCGCTGCGGTTTAGTGTTAGCGTACGTTTGAGGGCACGAGTTAGTCTTAGTGTCCTGGTTAAGATTAGGGCACGGGTGAGGGTAAGGCTTCGGGTGAGGGTCAGGGTTAGGATTCGGGTTAGGGTTAGGGTTAGGGAATGGACAGGGATTAGGGTACAGGTTAGGGTACGACAATGCTTAAGGGTTAGCGTAAGTGTGAGGGCATGAGTTAGTGTTGGTGTACTGGTTAAGACAACGGCACCGATGAGGGTAAGGCCTCGGAAAAGGGTCACGTTCAGGGTTTCGCTTAGGGTTAGGGTTAGGGAATGGGGAGGGATTAGGGTACAGGATAGGGTACAACAATGCTTAAGGGTTAGCGTACGTTTGAGGGCATGAGTTAGTGTTTGTGTACTGGTTAAGTTTAGGGCATTGGTTAGGGTAGGGCATAGGAAGTGGGTCAGGTTTAGGGATGGGGTTAGGGTTAGGGTTAAGGAATGGGGAGGGATTAGGGTACCACTTAGGGTACGAAAACGCTTAAGGTTAGGGTTAGGGTTAGGGTTAGGGTTAGGGTTAGGGTTAGGGAATGGGGAGGGTTTAGGGTACAATTTAGGGTACGACAACGCTTAAGGTTTAGCGTACGTGTGAGGGCACGAGTTAGTGTTGGTGTCCTGGTTAAGATTAGGGCACGGGTGAGGGTAAGGCTTCGGGTGAGGGTCAGGGTTAGGATTCGGGTTAGGGTTAGGGTTAAGGAATGCAGAGGGATTAGGGTACAGCTTAGGGTACGACAACGATTAAGGGTTAGCGTACGTGTGAGGGCACAAGTTAGTGTTGGTGTCCTGGTTAAGATTAGGGCACGGGTGAGGGTAAGGTTTCGGGTGAGGGTCAGGGTTAGGGAATGGGGAGATATTAGGGCACAGTTTAGGGTACCACAACGCTTAAGGTTTAGCGTACGTGTGAGGTCACTAGTTAGTGTTAGTGTACTGCTTACGATTAGGGCACGGGTGAGGGTAAGGCCTCGGAAGAGGGTCACGTTAACGGTTAGGGTTAGGGTTAGGGTTAGGGAATGGGGATTGATTAGGGTACAGGTTAGGGTACGGCAATGGCTTAGGGTTGGCGTACGTTAGAGGGCATGGGTTAGTGTTGATGTACTGGTTAAAATTAAGACACGGGTGAGGGTAAAGTTTCGGGTGAGTGTCATGCTTAGGTTTCAGGTTAGGGTTAGGGTTAGGGAATGGAGAGGGATTAGGGTACAGGTTAGGGTACCGCTGCGGTTTAGTGTTAGCGTACGTTTGAGCGCACGAGTTAGTCTTGGTGTCCTGGTTAAGATTACGGCACGGGTTAGGGTAAGGCTTCGGGTGAGGGTCAGGGTTACGATTAGTGTTAGGGTTAGGGTTAAGGAATGCAGAGGGATTAGGGTACAGCTTAGGGTACGACAGTGCTTAAGGGTTAGCGTTCGTGTGAGGGCAAGGGTTAGTGTTAGTGTCCTGGTTAAGATTAGGGCACGGGTGAGGGTAAGGCTCCAGGTGAGGGTCAGGGTTAGGATTCGGGTTAGGGTTAGGGTTAGGGAATGGGGAGGGATTAGGGTACAGATTCGGGTACGACAACGATTAAGGGTTAGCGTACGTGTGAGGGCACAAGTTAGTGTTGGTGTCCTGGTTAAGATTAGGGCACGGGTGATGGTAAGGTTTCGGGTGAGGGTCAGGGATAGAATTCGGGTAAGGGTTAGGGTTAGGGAATGGGGAGATATTAGGGCACAGTTTACGGTACCACAACGCTTAAGGTTTAGCGTACGTGTGAGGTCACTAGTTAGTGTTAGTCTACTGCTTACGATTAGGGCACGGGTGAGGGTAAGGCCTCGGAAGAGGGTCACGTTAAGGGTTAGGGTTAGGGTTAGGGTTAGGGAATGGGGATTGATTAGGGTACAGGTTAGGGTACGGCAATGGCTTAGGGTTGGCGTACGTTAGAGGGCATGGGTTAGTGTTGATCTACTGGTGAAAATTAGGACTCGGGTGAGGGTAAAGTTTCGGGTGAGTGTCATGGTTAGGTTTCAGGTTAGGGTTAGAGTTAGGGAATGGAGAGGGATTAGGGTACAGGTTAGGGTACCGCTGCGGTTTAGTGTTAGCGTACGTTTGATGGCACGAGTTAGACTTGGTGTCCTGGTTAAGATTAGGGCATGGGTGAGGGTAAGGCTTCGGGTGAGGGTCAGGGTTAGGATTCGTGTTAGGGTTAGAGTTAGGGAATGGACAGGGATTAGGGTACAGTTTAGGGTACGACAATGCTTAAGGGTTAGCGTAAGTGTGAGGGCATGAGTTAGTGTTGGTGTACTGGTTAAGACAACGGCACCGATGAGGGTAAGGCCTCGGAAAAGGGTCACGTTCAGGGTTTCACTTAGGGTTAGGGTTAGGGAATGGGGAGGGATTAGGGTACAGGATAGGGTACGACAATGCTTAAGGGTTAGCGTACGTTTGAGGGCATGAGTTAGTGTTTGTGTACTGGTTAAGATTAGGGCATTGGTTAGGGTAGGGCATCGGAAGTGGGTCAGGTTTAGGGATGGGGTTAGGGTTAGGGTTAAGGAATGGGGAGGGATTAGGGTACAATTTAGGGTATGAAAACGCTTAAGGTTTAGCGTATGTGTGAGGGCACGAGTTAGTGTTGGTGTCCTGGTTAAGATTAGGGCACGGGTGAGGGTAAGGCTTCGGGTGAGGGTCAGGGTTAGGATTCGGGTTAGGGTTAGGTTTAAGGAATGCAGAGGGATTAGGGTACAGCTTAGGGTACGACAACGATTAAGGGTTAGCGTACTTGTGAGGGCACAAGTTAGTGTTGGTGTCCTGGTTAAGATTAGGGCACGGGTGAGGGTAAGGTTTCGGGTGAGGGTCAGGGATAGAATTCGGGTTAGGGTTAGGGTTAGGGAATGGGGAGATATTAGGGCACAGTTTAGGGTACCACAACGCTTAAAGATTAGCGTACGTGTGAGGTCACTAGTTAGTGTTAGTGTACTGCTTACGATTAGGGCACGGGTGAGGGTAAGGCCTCGGAAGAGGGTCACGTTAAGGGTTAGGGTTAGGGTTAGGGTTAGGGAATGGGGATTGATTAGGGTACAGGTTAGGGTACGGCAATGGCTTAGGGTTGGCGTACGTTAGAGGGCATGGGTTAGTGTTGATGTACTGGTTAAAATTAGGACACGGGTGAGGGTAAAGTTTCGGGTGAGTGTCATGGTTAGGTTTCAGGTTAGGGTTAGGGTTAGGGAATGGAGAGGGATTAGGGTACAGGTTAGGGTACCGCTGCGGTTTAGTTTTAGCGTACGTTTGACATCACGAGTTAGTCTTGGTGTCCTGGTTATGATTAGGGCACGGGTGAGGGTAAGGCTTCAGGTGAGGGTCATGGTTAGGATTCGGGTTAGGGTTAGGGTTAGGGAATGGGGAGGGATTAGGGTACAGTTTAGGGTACGACAACGATTAAGGGTTAGCGTACGTGTGAGGGCACAAGTTAGTGTTGGTGTCCTGGTTAAGATTAGGGCACGGGTGAGGGTAATGTTTCGGGTGAGGGTCAGGGATAGAATTCGGGTTAGGGTTAGGGTTAGGGAATGGGGAGATATTAGGGCACAGTTTAGGGTACCACAACGCTTAAGGTTTAGCGTACGTGTGAGGTCACTAGTTAGTGTTAGTCTACTGCTTACGATTAGGGCACGGGTGAGGGTAAGGCCTCGGAAGAGGGTCACGTTAAGGGTTAGGGTTAGGGTTAGGGTTAGGGAATGGGGATTGATTAGGGTACAGGTTAGGGTACGGCAATGGCTTAGGGTTGGCGTACGTTAGAGGGCATGGGTTAGTGTTGATGTACTGGTTAAAATTAGGACACGGGTGAGGGTAAAGTTTCGGGTGAGTGTCATGGTTAGGTTTCAGGTTAGGGTTAGAGTTAGGGAATGGAGAGGGATTAGGGTACAGTTTAGGGTACCGCTGCGGTTTAGTGTTAGCGTACGTTTGAGGGCACGAGTTAGTCTTAGTGTCCTGGTTAAGATTAGGGCACGGGTGAGGGTAAGGCTTCGGGTGAGGGTCAGGGTTAGGATTCGGGTTAGGGTTAGGGTTAGGGAATGGACAGGGATTAGGGTACAGGTTAGGGTACGACAATGCTTAAGGGTTAGCGTAAGTGTGAGGGCATGAGTTAGTGTTGGTGTACTGGTTAAGACAACGGCACCGATGAGGGTAAGGCCTCGGAAAAGGGTCACGTTCAGGGTTTCGCTTAGGGTTAGGGTTAGGGAATGGGGAGGGATTAGGGTACAGGATAGGGTACAACAATGCTTAAGGGTTAGCGTACGTTTGAGGGCATGAGTTAGTGTTTGTGTACTGGTTAAGATTAGGGCATTGGTTAGGGTAGGGCATAGGAAGTGGGTCAGGTTTAGGGATGGGGTTAGGGTTAGGGTTAAGGAATGGGGAGGGATTAGGGTACCACTTAGGGTACGAAAACGCTTAAGGTTAGGGTTAGGGTTAGGGTTAGGGTTAGGGTTAGGGTTAGGGAATGGGGAGGGTTTAGGGTACAATTTAGGGTACGACAACGCTTAAGGTTTAGCGTACGTGTGAGGGCACGAGTTAGTGTTGGTGTCCTGGTTAAGATTAGGGCACGGGTGAGGGTAAGGCTTCGGGTGAGGGTCAGGGTTAGGATTCGGGTTAGGGTTAGGGTTAAGGAATGCAGAGGGATTAGGGTACAGCTTAGGGTACGACAACGATTAAGGGTTAGCGTACGTGTGAGGGCACAAGTTAGTGTTGGTGTCCTGGTTAAGATTAGGGCACGGGTGAGGGTAAGGTTTCGGGTGAGGGTCAGGGTTAGGGAATGGGGAGATATTAGGGCACAGTTTAGGGTACCACAACGCTTAAGGTTTAGCGTACGTGTGAGGTCACTAGTTAGTGTTAGTGTACTGCTTACGATTAGGGCACGGGTGAGGGTAAGGCCTCGGAAGAGGGTCACGTTAACGGTTAGGGTTACGGTTAGGGTTAGGGAATGGGGATTGATTAGGGTACAGGTTAGGGTACGGCAATGGCTTAGGGTTGGCGTACGTTAGAGGGCATGGGTTAGTGTTGATGTACTGGTTAAAATTAAGACACGGGTGAGGGTAAAGTTTCGGGTGAGTGTCATGCTTAGGTTTCAGGTTAGGGTTAGGGTTAGGGAATGGAGAGGGATTAGGGTACAGGTTAGGGTACCGCTGCGGTTTAGTGTTAGCGTACGTTTGAGCGCACGAGTTAGTCTTGGTGTCCTGGTTAAGATTACGGCACGGGTTAGGGTAAGGCTTCGGGTGAGGGTCAGGGTTACGATTAGTGTTAGGGTTAGGGTTAAGGAATGCAGAGGGATTAGGGTACAGCTTAGGGTACGACAGTGCTTAAGGGTTAGCGTTCGTGTGAGGGCAAGGGTTAGTGTTAGTGTCCTGGTTAAGATTAGGGCACGGGTGAGGGTAAGGCTCCAGGTGAGGGTCAGGGTTAGGATTCGGGTTAGGGTTAGGGTTAGGGAATGGGGAGGGATTAGGGTACAGATTCGGGTACGACAACGATTAAGGGTTAGCGTACGTGTGAGGGCACAAGTTAGTGTTGGTGTCCTGGTTAAGATTAGGGCACGGGTGATGGTAAGGTTTCGGGTGAGGGTCAGGGATAGAATTCGGGTAAGGGTTAGGGTTAGGGAATGGGGAGATATTAGGGCACAGTTTAGGGTACCACAACGCTTAAGGTTTAGCGTACGTGTGAGGTCACTAGTTAGTGTTAGTCTACTGCTTACGATTAGGGCACGGGTGAGGGTAAGGCCTCGGAAGAGGGTCACGTTAAGGGTTAGGGTTAGGGTTAGGGTTAGGGAATGGGGATTGATTAGGGTACAGGTTAGGGTACGGCAATGGCTTAGGGTTGGCGTACGTTAGAGGGCATGGGTTAGTGTTGATCTACTGGTGAAAATTAGGACTCGGGTGAGGGTAAAGTTTCGGGTGAGTGTCATGGTTAGGTTTCAGGTTAGGGTTAGAGTTAGGGAATGGAGAGGGATTAGGGTACAGGTTAGGGTACCGCTGCGGTTTAGTGTTAGCGTACGTTTGATGGCACGAGTTAGACTTGGTGTCCTGGTTAAGATTAGGGCATGGGTGAGGGTAAGGCTTCGGGTGAGGGTCAGGGTTAGGATTCGTGTTAGGGTTAGAGTTAGGGAATGGACAGGGATTAGGGTACAGTTTAGGGTACGACAATGCTTAAGGGTTAGCGTAAGTGTGAGGGCATGAGTTAGTGTTGGTGTACTGGTTAAGACAACGGCACCGATGAGGGTAAGGCCTCGGAAAAGGGTCACGTTCAGGGTTTCACTTAGGGTTAGGGTTAGGGAATGGGGAGGGATTAGGGTACAGGATAGGGTACGACAATGCTTAAGGGTTAGCGTACGTTTGAGGGCATGAGTTAGTGTTTGTGTACTGGTTAAGATTAGGGCATTGGTTAGGGTAGGGCATCGGAAGTGGGTCAGGTTTAGGGATGGGGTTAGGGTTAGGGTTAAGGAATGGGGAGGGATTAGGGTACAATTTAGGGTATGAAAACGCTTAAGGTTTAGCGTACGTGTGAGGGCACGAGTTAGTGTTGGTGTCCTGGTTAAGATTAGGGCACGGGTGCGGGTAAGGTTTCGGGTGAGGGTCAGGGATAGAATTCGGGTTAGGGTTAGGGTTAGGGAATGGGGAGATATTAGGGCACAGTTTAGGGTACCACAACGCGTAAGGTTTAGCGTACGTGTGAGGTCACTAGTTAGTGTTAGTGTACTGCTTACGATTAGGGCACGGGTGAGGGTAAGGCCTCGGAAGAGGGTCACGTTAAGGGTTAGGGTTAGGGTTAGGGTTAGGGAATGGGGATTGATTAGGGTACAGGTTAGGGTACGGCAATGGCTTAGGGTTGGCGTACGTTAGAGGGCATGGGTTAGTGTTGATGTACTGGTTAAAATTAGGACACGGGTGAGGGTAAAGTTTCGGGTGAGTGTCATGGTTAGGTTTCAGGTTAGGGTTAGGGTTAGGGAATGGAGAGGGATTAGGGTACAGGTTAGGGTACCGCTGCGGTTTAGTTTTAGCGTACGTTTGACATCACGAGTTAGTCTTGGTGTCCTGGTTATGATTAGGGCACGGGTGAGGGTAAGGCTTCAGGTGAGGGTCATGGTTAGGATTCGGGTTAGGGTTAGGGTTAGGGAATGGGGAGGGATTAGGGTACAGTTTAGGGTACGACAACGATTAAGGGTTAGCGTACGTGTGAGGGCACAAGTTAGTGTTGGTGTCCTGGTTAAGATTAGGGCACGGGTGAGGGTAATGTTTCGGGTGAGGGTCAGGGATAGAATTCGGGTTAGGGTTAGGGTTAGGGAATGGGGAGATATTAGGGCACAGTTTAGGGTACCACAACGCTTAAGGTTTAGCGTACGTGTGAGGTCACTAGTTAGTGTTAGTCTACTGCTTACGATTAGGGCACGGGTGAGGGTAAGGCCTCGGAAGAGGGTCACGTTAAGGGTTAGGGTTAGGGTTAGGGTTAGGGAATGGGGATTGATTAGGGTACAGGTTAGGGTACGGCAATGGCTTAGGGTTGGAGTACGTTAGAGGGCATGGGTTAGTGTTGATGTACTGGTTAAAATTAGGACACGGGTGAGGGTAAAGTTTCGGGTGAGTGTCATGGTTAGGTTTCAGGTTAGGGTTAGAGTTAGGGAATGGAGAGGGATTAGGGTACAGTTTAGGGTACCGCTGCGGTTTAGTGTTAGCGTACGTTTGAGGGCACGAGTTAGTCTTAGTGTCCTGGTTAAGATTAGGGCACGGGTGAGGGTAAGGCTTCGGGTGAGGGTCAGGGTTAGGATTCGGGTTAGGGTTAGGGTTAGGGAATGGACAGGGATTAGGGTACAGGTTAGGGTACGACAATGCTTAAGGGTTAGCGTAAGTGTGAGGGCATGAGTTAGTGTTGGTGTACTGGTTAAGACAACGGCACCGATGAGGGTAAGGCCTCGGAAAAGGGTCACGTTCAGGGTTTCGCTTAGGGTTAGGGTTAGGGAATGGGGAGGGATTAGGGTACAGGATAGGGTACAACAATGCTTAAGGGTTAGCGTACGTTTGAGGGCATGAGTTAGTGTTTGTGTACTGGTTAAGATTAGGGCATTGGTTAGGGTAGGGCATAGGAAGTGGGTCAGGTTTAGGGATGGGGTTAGGGTTAGGGTTAAGGAATGGGGAGGGATTAGGGTACCACTTAGGGTACGAAAACGCTTAAGGTTAGGGTTAGGGTTAGGGTTAGGGTTAGGGTTAGGGTTAGGGAATGGGGAGGGTTTAGGGTACAATTTAGGGTACGACAACGCTTAAGGTTTAGCGTACGTGTGAGGGCACGAGTTAGTGTTGGTGTCCTGGTTAAGATTAGGGCACGGGTGAGGGTAAGGCTTCGGGTGAGGGTCAGGGTTAGGATTCGGGTTAGGGTTAGGGTTAAGGAATGCAGAGGGATTAGGGTACAGCTTAGGGTACGACAACGATTAAGGGTTAGCGTACGTGTGAGGGCACAAGTTAGTGTTGGTGTCCTGGTTAAGATTAGGGCACGGGTGAGGGTAAGGTTTCGGGTGAGGGTCAGGGTTAGGGAATGGGGAGATATTGGGCACAGTTTAGGGTACCAGAACGCTTAAGGTTTAGCGTACGTGTGAGGTCACTAGTTAGTGTTAGTGTACTGCTTACGATTAGGGCACGGGTGAGGGTAAGGCCTCGGAAGAGGGTCACGTTAACGGTTAGGGTTAGGGTTAGGGTTAGGGAATGGGGATTGATTAGGGTACAGGTTAGGGTACGGCAATGGCTTAGGGTTGGCGTACGTTAGAGGGCATGGGTTAGTGTTGATGTACTGGTTAAAATTAAGACACGGGTGAGGGTAAAGTTTCGGGTGAGTGTCATGCTTAGGTTTCAGGTTAGGGTTAGGGTTAGGGAATGGAGAGGGATTAGGGTACAGGTTAGGGTACCGCTGCGGTTTAGTGTTAGCGTACGTTTGAGCGCACGAGTTAGTCTTGGTGTCCTGGTTAAGATTACGGCACGGGTTAGGGTAAGGCTTCGGGTGAGGGTCAGGGTTACGATTAGTGTTAGGGTTAGGGTTAAGGAATGCAGAGGGATTAGGGTACAGCTTAGGGTACGACAGTGCTTAAGGGTTAGCGTTCGTGTGAGGGCAAGGGTTAGTGTTAGTGTCCTGGTTAAGATTAGGGCACGGGTGAGGGTAAGGCTCCAGGTGAGGGTCAGGGTTAGGATTCGGGTTAGGGTTAGGGTTAGGGAATGGGGAGGGATTAGGGTACAGATTCGGGTGCGACAACGATTAAGGGTTAGCGTACGTGTGAGGGCACAAGTTAGTGTTGGTGTCCTGGTTAAGATTAGGGCACGGGTGATGGTAAGGTTTCGGGTGAGGGTCAGGGATAGAATTCGGGTAAGGGTTAGGGTTAGGGAATGGGGAGATATTAGGGCACAGTTTAGGGTACCACAACGCTTAAGGTTTAGCGTACGTGTGAGGTCACTAGTTAGTGTTAGTCTACTGCTTACGATTAGGGCACGGGTGAGGGTAAGGCCTCGGAAGAGCGTCACGTTAAGGGTTAGGGTTAGGGTTAGGGTTAGGGAATGGGGATTGATTAGGGTACAGGTTAGGGTACGGCAATGGCTTAGGGTTGGCGTACGTTAGAGGGCATGGGTTAGTGTTGATCTACTGGTGAAAATTAGGACTCCGGTGAGGGTAAAGTTTCGGGTGAGTGTCATGGTTAGGTTTCAGGTTAGGGTTAGAGTTAGGGAATGGAGAGGGATTAGGGTACAGGTTAGGGTACCGCTGCGGTTTAGTGTTAGCGTACGTTTGATGGCACGAGTTAGACTTGGTGTCCTGGTTAAGATTAGGGCACGGGTGAGGGTAAGGCTTCGGGTGAGGGTCAGGGTTAGGATTCGTGTTAGGGTTAGAGTTAGGGAATGGACAGGGATTAGGGTACAGTTTAGGGTACGACAATGCTTAAGGGTTAGCGTAAGTGTGAGGGCATGAGTTAGTGTTGGTGTACTGGTTAAGACAACGGCACCGATGAGGGTAAGGCCTCGGAAAAGGGTCACGTTCAGGGTTTCACTTAGGGTTAGGGTTAGGGAATGGGGAGGGATTAGGGTACAGGATAGGGTACGACAATGCTTAAGGGTTAGCGTACGTTTGAGGGCATGAGTTAGTGTTTGTGTACTGGTTAAGATTAGGGCATTGGTTAGGGTAGGGCATCGGAAGTGGGTCAGGTTTAGGGATGGGGTTAGGGTTAGGGTTAAGGAATGGGGAGGGATTAGGGTACAATTTAGGGTATGAAAACGCTTAAGGTTTAGCGTACGTGTGAGGGCACGAGTTAGTGTTGGTGTCCTGGTTAAGATTAGGGCACGGGTGCGGGTAAGGTTTCGGGTGAGGGTCAGGGATAGAATTCGGGTTAGGGTTAGGGTTAGGGAATGGGGATATATTAGGGCACAGTTTAGGGTACCACAACGCGTAAGGTTTAGCGTACGTTTGAGGTCACTAGTTAGTGTTAGTGTACTGCTTACGATTAGGGCACGGGTGAGGGTAACACCTCGAAAGAGGGTCACGTTAAGGGTTAGGGTTAGGGTTAGGGTTAGGGAATGGGGATTGATTAGGGTACAGGTTAGGGAACGGCAATGGCTTAGGGTTGGCGTACGTTAGAGGGCATGGGTTAGTGTTGATGTACTGGTTAAAATTAGGACACGTGTGAGGGTAAAGTTTCGGGTGAGTGTCATGGTTAGGTTTCAGGTTAGGGTTAGGGTTAGGGAATGGAGAGGGATTAGGGTACAGGTTAGGGTACCGCTGCGGTTTAGTGTTAGTGTACGTTTGAGGGCACGAGTTAGTCTTGGTGTCCTGGTTAAGATTAGGGCACGGGTGAGGGTAAGGCTTCGGGTGAGGGTCAGGGTTAGGATTCGGGTTAGGGTTAGGGTTAGGGAATGGAGAGGGATTAGGGTACAGGTTAGGGTACGACAATGCTTAAGGGTTAGAGTAAGTGTGAGGGCACGAGTTAGTGTTGGTGTACTGGTTAAGACAATGGCACCGATGAGGGTAAGGCCTCGGAAAAGGGTCACGTTCAGGGTTTCGCTTAGGGTTAGGGTTAGGGAATGGGGAGGGATTAGGGTACAGGATAGGGTACGACAATGCTTAAAGGTTAGCGTACGTTTGAGGGCATGAGTTAGTGTTTGTGTACTGGTTAAGATTAGGGCATTGGTTAGGGTAGGGCATCGGAAGTGTGTCAGGTTTAGGGATGGGGTTAGGGTTAGGGTTAAGGAATGGGGAGGGATTAGGGTACAATTTTGGGTACGACAACGCTTAAGGTTTACCGTACGTGTGAGGGCACGAGTTAGTGTTGGTGTCCTGGTTAAGATTAGGGCACGGGTGAGGGTAAAGCTTCGGGTGAGGGTCAGGGTTAGGATTCGGGTTAGGGTTAGGGTTAAGGAATGCAGAGGGATTAGGGTACAGCTTAGGGTACGACAGTGCTTAAGGGTTATCGTTCGTGTGAGGGCAAGGGTTAGTGTTAGTGTCCTGGTTAAGATTAGGGCACGGGTGAGGGTAAGGCTTCAGGTGAGGGTCAGGGTTAGGATTCGGTTTAGGGTTAGGGTTAGGGAATGGGGAGGGATTAGGGTACAGTTTAGGGTACGACAACGTTTAAGGGTTAGGGTACGTGTGAGGGCACGAGTTAGTGTTGGTGCCCTGGTTAAGATTAGGACACGGGTGAGGGTAAGGTTTCGGCTGAGGGTCAGGGATAGAATTCGGGTTAGGGTTAGGGTTAGGGAATGGGGAGATATTAGGGCACAGTTTAGGGTACCACAACGCTTAAGGTTTAGCGTACGTGTGAGGTCACTAGTTAGTGTTAGTCTACTGCTTACGATTAGGGCACGGGTGAGGGTAAGGCCTCGGAAGAGGGTCACGTTAAGGGTTAGGGTTAGGGTTAGGGTTAGGGAATGGGGATTGATTAGGGTACAGGTTAGGGTACGGCAATGGCTTAGGGTTGGCGTACGTTAGAGGGCATGGGTTAGTGTTGATGTACTGGTTAAAATTAGGACACGGGTGAGGGTAAAGTTTCGGGTGAGTGTCATGGTTAGGTTTCAGGTTAGGGTTAGAGTTAGGGAATGGAGAGGGATTAGGGTACAGGTTAGTTTACCGCTGCGGTTTAGTGTTAGCGTACGTTTGATGGCACGAGTTAGTCTTGGTGTCCTGGTTAAGATTAGGGCACGGGTGAGGGTAAGGCTTCGGGTGAGGGTCAGGGTTAGGATTCGGGTTAGGGTTAGGGTTAGGGAATGGACAGGGATTAGGGTACAGGTTAGGGTACGACAATGCTTAAGGGTTAGCGTAAGTGTGAGGGCACGAGTTAGTGTTGGTGTACTGGTTAAGACAACGACACCGATGAGGGTAAGGCCTCGGAAAAGGGTCACGTTCAGGGTTTCGCTTAGGGTTAGGGTTAGGGAATGGGGAGGGATTAGGGTACAGGATAGGGTACGACAATGCTTAAGGGTTAGCGTACGTTTGAGGGCATGAGTTAGTGTTTGTGTACTGGTTAAGATTAGGGCATTGGTTAGGGTAGGGCATCGGAAGTGGGTCAGGTTTAGGGATGGGGTTAGGGTTAGGGTTAAGAAATGGGGAGGGATTAGGGTACAGCTTAGGGTACGACAACGATTAAGGGTTAGCGTACGTGTGAGGGCACAAGTTAGTGTTGGTGTCCTGCTTAAGATTAGGGCACGGGTGAGGGTAAGGTTTCGGGTGAGGGTCAGGGATAGAATTCGGGTTAGGGTTAGGGTTAGGGAATGGGGAGATATTAGGGCACAGTTTAGGGTACCACAGCGCTTAAGGTTTAGCGTACGTGTGAAGTCACTAGTTAGTGTTAGTCTACTGCTTACGATTAGGGCACGGGTGAGGGTAAGGCCTCGGAAGAGGGTCACGTTAAGGGTTAGGGTTAGGGTTTGGGTTAGGGAATGGGGATTGATTAGGGTACAGGTTAGGGTACGGCAATGGCTTAGGGTTGGCGTACGTTAGAGGGCATGGGTTAGTGTTGATGTACTGGTTAAAATTAGGACACGGGTGAGGGTAAAGTTTCGGGTGAGTGTCATGGTTAGGTTTCAGGTTAGGGTTAGAGTTAGGGAATGGAGAGGGATTAGGGTACAGGTTAGGGTACCGCTGCGGTTTAGTGTTAGCGTACGTTTGAGGGCACGAGTTAGTCTTGGTGTCCTGGTTAAGATTAGGGCACGGGTGAGGGTAAGGCTTCGGGTGAGGGTCAGGGTTAGGATTCGGGTTAGGGTTAGGGTTAGGGAATGGAGAGGGATTAGGGTACAGGTTAGGGTACGACAATGCTTAAGGGTTAGCGTAAGTGTGAGGGCACGAGTTAGTGTTGGTGTACTCGCTAAGACAATGGCACCGATGAGGGTAAGGCCTCGGAAAAGGGTCACGTTCAGGGTTTCGCTTAGGGTTAGGGTTAGGGAATGGGGAGGGATTAGGGTACAGGATAGGGTACGACAATGCTTAAGGGTTAGCGTACGTTTGAGGGCATGAGTTAGTGTTTGTGTACTGGTTAAGATTACGGCATTGGTTAGGGTAGGGCATCGGAAGTGGGTCAGGTTTACGGATGGGGTTAGGGTTAGGGTTAAGGAATGGGGAGGGATTAGGGTACAATTTAGGGTACGAAAACGCTTAAGGTTTAGCGTACGTGTGAGGGCACGAGTTAGTGTTGGTGTCCTGGTTAAGATTAGGGCACGGGTGAGGGCAAGGCTTCGGGTGAGGGTCAGGGTTAGGATTCGGGTTAGGGTTAGGGTTAAGGAATGCAGAGGGATTAGGGTACAGCTTAGGGTACGACAACGATTAAGGGTTAGCGTACGTGTGAGGGCACAAGTTAGTGTTGGTGTGTTGGTTAAGATTAGGGCACGGGTGAGGGTAAGGCTTCGGGTGAGGGTCAGGGTTAGGATTCGGGTTAGGGTTAGGGTTAAGGAATGCAGAGGGATTAGGGTACAGCTTAGGGTACGACAATGCTTAAGGGTTAGCGTTCGTGTGAGGGCAAGGGTTAGTGTTAGTGTCCTGGTTAAGATTAGGGCACGGGTGAGGGTAAGGCTTCAGGTGAGGGTCAGGGTTAGGATTCGGGTTAGGGTAAGGGTTAGGGAATGGGGAGGGATTAGGGTACAGTTTAGGGTACCACAACGCTTAAGGTTTAGCGTACGTGTGAGGTCACTAGTTAGTGTTAGTGTACTGCTTACGATTAGGGCACGGGTGAGGGTAAGGCCTCGGAAGAGGGTCACGTTAAGGGTTAGGGTTAGGGTTAGGGTTAGGGAATGGGGATTGATTAGGGTACAGGTTAGGGTACGGCAATGGCTTAGGGTTGGCGTACGTTAGAGGGCATGGATTAGTGTTGATGTACTGGTTAAAATTAGGACTCGGGTGAGGGTAAAGTTTCGGGTGAGTGTTATGGTTAGGTTTCAGGTTAGGGTTAGGGTTAGGGAATGGAGAGGGATTCGGGTACAGGTTAGGGTACCGCTGCGGTTTAGTGTTAGCGTACGTTTGAGGGCACGAGTTAGACTTGGTGTCCTGATTAAGATTAGGGCACGGGTGAGGGTAAGGCTTCGGGTGAGGGTCAGGGTTAGGATTCGGGTTAGGGTTAGGGTTAGGGAATGGAGAGGGATTAGGGTACAGGTTAGGGTACGACAATGCTTAAGGGTTAGCGTAAGTGTGAGGGCACGAGTTAGTGTTGGTGTACTGGTTAAGACAAGGGCACCGATGAGGGTAAGGCCTCGGAAAAGGGTCACGTTCAGGGTTTCGCTTAGGGTTAGGGTTAGGGAATGGGGAGGGATTAGGGTACAGAATAGGGTACGACAATGCTTAAGGGTTAGCGTACGTTTGAGGGCATGAGTTAGTGTTTGTGTACTGGTTAAGATTAGGGCATTGGTTAGGGTAGGGCATCGGAAGTGGGTCAGGTTTAGGGATGGGGTTAGGGTTAGGGTTAAGAAATGGGGAGGGATTAGGGTACAGCTTAGGGTACGACAACGATTAAGGGTTAGCGTACGTGTGAGGGCACAAGTTAGTGTTGGTGTCCTGCTTAAGATTAGGGCACGTGTGAGGGTAAGGTTTCGGGTGAGGGTCAGGGATAGAATTCGGGTTAGGGTTAGGGTTAGGGAATGGGGAGATATTAGGGCACAGTTTAGGGTACCACAGCGCTTAAGGTTTAGCGTACGTGTGAAGTCACTAGTTAGTGTTAGTCTACTGCTTACGATTAGGGCACGGGTGAGGGTAAGGCCTCGGAAGAGGGTCACGTTAAGGGTTAGGGTTAGGGTTAGGGTTAGGGAATGGGGATTGATTAGGGTACAGGTTAGGGTACGGCAATGGCTTAGGGTTGGCGTACGTTAGAGGGCATGGGTTAGTGTTGATGTACTGGTTAAAATTAGGACACGGGTGAGGGTAAAGTTTCGGGTGAGTGTCATGGTTAGGTTTCAGGTTAGGGTTAGAGTTAGGGAATGGAGAGGGATTAGGGTACAGGTTAGTTTACCGCTGCGGTTTAGTGTTAGCGTACGTTTGATGGCACGAGTTAGTCTTGGTGTCCTGGTTAAGATTAGGGCACGGGTGAGGGTAAGGCTTCGGGTGAGGGTCAGGGTTAGGATTCGGGTTAGGGTTAGGGTTAGGGAATGGACAGGGATTAGGGTACAGGTTAGGGTACGACAATGCTTAAGGGTTAGCGTAAGTGTGAGGGCACGAGTTAGTGTTGGTGTACTGGTTAAGACAACGACACCGATGAGGGTAAGGCCTCGGAAAAGGGTCACGTTCAGGGTTTCGCTTAGGGTTAGGGTTAGGGAATGGGGAGGGATTAGGGTACAGGATAGGGTACGACAATGCTTAAGGGTTAGCGTACGTTTGAGGGCATGAGTTAGTGTTTGTGTACTGGTTAAGATTAGGGCATTGGTTAGGGTAGGGCATCGGAAGTGGGTCAGGTTTAGGGATGGGGTTAGGGTTAGGGTTAAGAAATGGGGAGGGATTAGGGTACAGCTTAGGGTACGACAACGATTAAGGGTTAGCGTACGTGTGAGGGCACAAGTTAGTGTTGGTGTCCTGCTTAAGATTAGGGCACGGGTGAGGGTAAGGTTTCGGGTGAGGGTCAGGGATAGAATTCGGGTTAGGGTTAGGGTTAGGGAATGGGGAGATATTAGGGCACAGTTTAGGGTACCACAGCGCTTAAGGTTTAGCGTACGTGTGAAGTCACTAGTTAGTGTTAGTCTACTGCTTACGATTAGGGCACGGGTGAGGGTAAGGCCTCGGAAGAGGGTCACGTTAAGGGTTAGGGTTAGGGTTTGGGTTAGGGAATGGGGATTGATTAGGGTACAGGTTAGGGTACGGCAATGGCTTAGGGTTGGCGTACGTTAGAGGGCATGGGTTAGTGTTGATGTACTGGTTAAAATTAGGACACGGGTGAGGGTAAAGTTTCGGGTGAGTGTCATGGTTAGGTTTCAGGTTAGGGTTAGAGTTAGGGAATGGAGAGGGATTAGGGTACAGGTTAGGGTACCGCTGCGGTTTAGTGTTAGCGTACGTTTGAGGGCACGAGTTAGTCTTGGTGTCCTGGTTAAGATTAGGGCACGGGTGAGGGTAAGGCTTCGGGTGAGGGTCAGGGTTAGGATTCGGGTTAGGGTTAGGGTTAGGGAATGGAGAGGGATTAGGGTACAGGTTAGGGTACGACAATGCTTAAGGGTTAGCGTAAGTGTGAGGGCACGAGTTAGTGTTGGTGTACTCGCTAAGACAATGGCACCGATGAGGGTAAGGCCTCGGAAAAGGGTCACGTTCAGGGTTTCGCTTAGGGTTAGGGTTAGGGAATGGGGAGGGATTAGGGTACAGGATAGGGTACGACAATGCTTAAGGGTTAGCGTACGTTTGAGGGCATGAGTTAGTGTTTGTGTACTGGTTAAGATTACGGCATTGGTTAGGGTAGGGCATCGGAAGTGGGTCAGGTTTACGGATGGGGTTAGGGTTAGGGTTAAGGAATGGGGAGGGATTAGGGTACAATTTAGGGTACGAAAACGCTTAAGGTTTAGCGTACGTGTGAGGGCACGAGTTAGTGTTGGTGTCCTGGTTAAGATTAGGGCACGGGTGAGGGCAAGGCTTCGGGTGAGGGTCAGGGTTAGGATTCGGGTTAGGGTTAGGGTTAAGGAATGCAGAGGGATTAGGGTACAGCTTAGGGTACGACAACGATTAAGGGTTAGCGTACGTGTGAGGGCACAAGTTAGTGTTGGTGTGTTGGTTAAGATTAGGGCACGGGTGAGGGTAAGGCTTCGGGTGAGGGTCAGGGTTAGGATTCGGGTTAGGGTTAGGGTTAAGGAATGCAGAGGGATTAGGGTACAGCTTAGGGTACGACAATGCTTAAGGGTTAGCGTTCGTGTGAGGGCAAGGGTTAGTGTTAGTGTCCTGGTTAAGATTAGGGCACGGGTGAGGGTAAGGCTTCAGGTGAGGGTCAGGGTTAGGATTCGGGTTAGGGTAAGGGTTAGGGAATGGGGAGGGATTAGGGTACAGTTTAGGGTACCACAACGCTTAAGGTTTAGCGTACGTGTGAGGTCACTAGTTAGTGTTAGTGTACTGCTTACGATTAGGGCACGGGTGAGGGTAAGGCCTCGGAAGAGGGTCACGTTAAGGGTTAGGGTTAGGGTTAGGGTTAGGGAATGGGGATTGATTAGGGTACAGGTTAGGGTACGGCAATGGCTTAGGGTTGGCGTACGTTAGAGGGCATGGATTAGTGTTGATGTACTGGTTAAAATTAGGACTCGGGTGAGGGTAAAGTTTCGGGTGAGTGTTATGGTTAGGTTTCAGGTTAGGGTTAGGGTTAGGGAATGGAGAGGGATTCGGGTACAGGTTAGGGTACCGCTGCGGTTTAGTGTTAGCGTACGTTTGAGGGCACGAGTTAGACTTGGTGTCCTGATTAAGATTAGGGCACGGGTGAGGGTAAGGCTTCGGGTGAGGGTCAGGGTTAGGATTCGGGTTAGGGTTAGGGTTAGGGAATGGAGAGGGATTAGGGTACAGGTTAGGGTACGACAATGCTTAAGGGTTAGCGTAAGTGTGAGGGCACGAGTTAGTGTTGGTGTACTGGTTAAGACAAGGGCACCGATGAGGGTAAGGCCTCGGAAAAGGGTCACGTTCAGGGTTTCGCTTAGGGTTAGGGTTAGGGAATGGGGAGGGATTAGGGTACAGAATAGGGTACGACAATGCTTAAGGGTTAGCGTACGTTTGAGGGCATGAGTTAGTGTTTGTGTACTGGTTAAGATTAGGGCATTGGTTAGGGTAGGGCATCGGAAGTGGGTCAGGTTTAGGGATGGGGTTAGGGTTAGGGTTAAGAAATGGGGAGGGATTAGGGTACAGCTTAGGGTACGACAACGATTAAGGGTTAGCGTACGTGTGAGGGCACAAGTTAGTGTTGGTGTCCTGCTTAAGATTAGGGCACGTGTGAGGGTAAGGTTTCGGGTGAGGGTCAGGGATAGAATTCGGGTTAGGGTTAGGGTTAGGGAATGGGGAGATATTAGGGCACAGTTTAGGGTACCACAGCGCTTAAGGTTTAGCGTACGTGTGAAGTCACTAGTTAGTGTTAGTCTACTGCTTACGATTAGGGCACGGGTGAGGGTAAGGCCTCGGAAGAGGGTCACGTTAAGGGTTAGGGTTAGGGTTTGGGTTAGGGAATGGGGATTGATTAGGGTACAGGTTAGGGTACGGCAATGGCTTAGGGTTGGCGTACGTTAGAGGGCATGGGTTAGTGTTGATGTACTGGTTAAAATTAGGACACGGGTGAGGGTAAAGTTTCGGGTGAGTGTCATGGTTAGGTTTCAGGTTAGGGTTAGAGTTAGGGAATGGAGAGGGATTAGGGTACAGGTTAGGGTACCGCTGCGGTTTAGTGTTAGCGTACGTTTGAGGGCACGAGTTAGTCTTGGTGTCCTGGTTAAGATTAGGGCACGGGTGAGGGTAAGGCTTCGGGTGAGGGTCAGGGTTAGGATTCGGGTTAGGGTTAGGGTTAGGGAATGGAGAGGGATTAGGGTACAGGTTAGGGTACGACAATGCTTAAGGGTTAGCGTAAGTGTGAGGGCACGAGTTAGTGTTGGTGTACTCGCTAAGACAATGGAACCGATGAGGGTAAGGCCTCGGAAAAGGGTCACGTTCAGGGTTTCGCTTAGGGTTAGGGTTAGGGAATGGGGAGGGATTAGGGTACAGGATAGGGTACGACAATGCTTAAGGGTTAGCGTACGTTTGAGGGCATGAGTTAGTGTTTGTGTACTGGTTAAGATTACGGCATTGGTTAGGGTAGGGCATCGGAAGTGGGTCAGGTTTACGGATGGGGTTAGGGTTAGGGTTAAGGAATGGGGAGGGATTAGGGTACAATTTAGGGTACGAAAACGCTTAAGGTTTAGCGTACGTGTGAGGGCACGAGTTAGTGTTGGTGTCCTGGTTAAGATTAGGGCACGGGTGAGGGCAAGGCTTCGGGTGAGGGTCAGGGTTAGGATTCGGGTTAGGGTTAGGGTTAAGGAATGCAGAGGGATTAGGGTACAGCTTAGGGTACGACAACGATTAAGGGTTAGCGTACGTGTGAGGGCACAAGTTAGTGTTGGTGTGTTGGTTAAGATTAGGGCACGGGTGAGGGTAAGGCTTCGGGTGAGGGTCAGGGTTAGGATTCGGGTTAGGGTTAGGGTTAAGGAATGCAGAGGGATTAGGGTACAGCTTAGGGTACGACAATGCTTAAGGGTTAGCGTTCGTGTGAGGGCAAGGGTTAGTGTTAGTGTCCTGGTTAAGATTAGGGCACGGGTGAGGGTAAGGCTTCAGGTGAGGGTCAGGGTTAGGATTCGGGTTAGGGTAAGGGTTAGGGAATGGGGAGGGATTAGGGTACAGTTTAGGGTACCACAACGCTTAAGGTTTAGCGTACGTGTGAGGTCACTAGTTAGTGTTAGTGTACTGCTTACGATTAGGGCACGGGTGAGGGTAAGGCCTCGGAAGAGGGTCACGTTAAGGGTTAGGGTTAGGGTTAGGGTTAGGGAATGGGGATTGATTAGGGTACAGGTTAGGGTACGGCAATGGCTTAGGGTTGGCGTACGTTAGAGGGCATGGATTAGTGTTGATGTACTGGTTAAAATTAGGACTCGGGTGAGGGTAAAGTTTCGGGTGAGTGTTATGGTTAGGTTTCAGGTTAGGGTTAGGGTTAGGGAATGGAGAGGGATTCGGGTACAGGTTAGGGTACCGCTGCGGTTTAGTGTTAGCGTACGTTTGAGGGCACGAGTTAGACTTGGTGTCCTGATTAAGATTAGGGCACGGGTGAGGGTAAGGCTTCGGGTGAGGGTCAGGGTTAGGATTCGGGTTAGGGTTAGGGTTAGGGAATGGAGAGGGATTAGGGTACAGGTTAGGGTACGACAATGCTTAAGGGTTAGCGTAAGTGTGAGGGCACGAGTTAGTGTTGGTGTACTGGTTAAGACAAGGGCACCGATGAGGGTAAGGCCTCGGAAAAGGGTCACGTTCAGGGTTTCGCTTAGGGTTAGGGTTAGGGAATGGGGAGGGATTAGGGTACAGAATAGGGTACGACAATGCTTAAGGGTTAGCGTACGTTTGAGGGCATGAGTTACTGTTTGTGTCCTGGTTAAGATTAGGGCATTGGTTAGGGTAGGGCATCGGAAGTGGGTCAGGTTTAGGGATGGGGTTAGGGTTAGGGTTAAGGGATGGGGAGGGATTAGGGTACAATTTAGGGTACGACAACGCTTAAGGTTTAGCGTACGTGTGAGGGCACGAGTTAGTGTTGGTGTCCTGGTTAAGATTAGGGCACGGGTGAGGGTAAGGCTTCGGGTGAGGGTCAGGGTTAGGATTCGGGTTAGGGTTAGGGTTAAGGAATGCAGAGGGATTAGGCTACAGCTTAGGGTACGACAGTGCTTAAGGGTTAGCGTTCGTGTGAGGGCAAGTGTTAGTGTTAGTGTCCTGGTTAAGATTAGGGCACGGGTGAGGGTAAGGCTTCAGGTGAGGGTCAGGGTTAGGATTCGGGTTAGGGTTAGGGTTAGGGAATGGGGAGGGATTAGGGTACAGTTTAGGGTACGACAACGATTAAGGGTTAGCGTACGTGTGAGGGCAGAAGTTAGTGTTGGTGTCCTGGTTAAGATTAGGGCACGGGTGAGGGTAGGGTTTCGGGTGAGGTTCAGGGATAGAATTCGGGTTAGGGTTAGGGTTAGGGAATGGGGAGATATTAGGGCACAGTTTAGGGTACCACAACGCTTAAGGTTTAGCGTACGTGTGAGGTCACTAGTTAGTGTTAGTGTACTGCTTACGATTAGGGCACGGGTGAGGGTAAGGCCTCGGAAGAGGGTCACGTTAAGGGTTAGGGTTAGGGTTAGGGTTAGGGAATGGGGATTGATTAGGGTACAGGTTAGGGTACGGCAATGGCTTAGGGTTGGCGTACGTTAGAGGGCATGGGTTAGTGTTGATGTACTGGTTAAAATTAGGACTCGGGTGAGGGTAAAGTTTCGGGTGAGTGTCATGGTTAGGTTTCAGGTTAGGGTTAGGGTTAGGGAATGGAGAGGGATTCGGGTACAGGTTAGGGTACCGCTGCGGTTTAGTGTTAGCGTACGTTTGAGGGCACGAGTTAGTCTTGGTGTCCTGATTAAGATTAGGGCACGGGTGAGGGTAAGGCTTCGGGTGAGGGTCAGGGTTAGGATTCGGGTTAGGGTTAGGGTTAGGGAATGGAGAGGGATTAGGGTACAGGTTAGGGTACGACAATGCTTAAGGGTTAGCGTAAGTGTGAGGGCACGAGTTAGTGTTGGTGTACTGGTTAAGACAACGGCACCGATGAGGGTAAGGCCTAGGAAAAGGGTCACGTTCAGGGTTTCGCTTAGGGTTAGGGTTAGGGAATGGGGAGGGATTAGGGTACAGAATAGGGTACGACAATGCTTAAGGGTTAGCGTACGTTTGAGGGCATGAGTTACTGTTTGTGTCCTGGTTAAGATTAGGGCATTGGTTAGGGTAGGGCATCGGAAGTGGGTCAGGTTTAGGGATGGGGTTAGGGTTAGGGTTAAGGAATGGGGAGGGATTAGGGTACAATTTAGGGTACGACAACGCTTAAGGTTTAGCGTACGTGTGAGGGCACGAGTTAGTGTTGGTGTCCTGGTTAAGATTAGGGCACGGGTGAGGGTAAGGCTTCGGGTGAGGGTCAGGGTTAGGATTCGGGTTAGGGTTAGGGTTAAGGAATGCAGAGGGATTAGGGTACAGCTTAGGGTACGACAGTGCTTAAGGGTTAGCGTTCGTGTGAGGGCAAGGGTTAGTGTTAGTGTCCTGGTTAAGATTAGGGCACGGGTGAGGGTAAGGCTTCAGGTGAGGGTCAGGGTTAGGATTCGGGTTAGGGTTAGGGTTAGGGAATGGGGAGGGATTAGGGTACAGTTTAGGGTACGACAACGATTAAGGGTTAGCGTACGTGTGAGGGCAGAAGTTAGTGTTGGTGTCCTGGTTAAGATTAGGGCACGGGTGAGGGTAGGGTTTCGGGTAAGGTTCAGGGATAGAATTCGGGTTAGGGTTAGGGTTAGGGAATGGGGAGATATTAGGGCACAGTTTAGGGTACCACAACGCTTAAGGTTTAGCGTACGTGTGAGGTCACTAGTTAGTGTTAGTGTACTGCTTACGATTAGGGCACGGGTGAGGGTAAGGCCTCGGAAGAGGGTCACGTTAAGGGTTAGTGTTAGGGTTAGGGTTAGGGAATGGGGATTGATTAGGGTACAGGTTAGGGTACGGCAATGGCTTAGGGTTGGCGTACGTTAGAGGGCATGGGTTAGTGTTGATGTACTGGTTAAAATTAGGACACGGGTGAGGGTAAAGTTTCGGGTGAGTGTCATGGTTAGGTTTCAGGTTAGGGTTAGGGTTAGGGAATGGAGAAGGATTAGGGTACAGGTTAGGGTACCGCTGCGGTTCAGTGTTAGCGTACGTTTGAGGGCACGAGTTAGTCTTGGTGTCCTGGTTAAGATTAGGGCACGGTTGAGGGTAAGGCTTCGGGTGAGGGTCAGTGTTAGGATTCGGGTTAGGGTTAGGGTTAAGGAATGCAGAGGGATTAGGGTACAGCTTAGGGTACGACAGTGCTTAAGGGTTAGCGTTCGTGTGAGGGCAAGGGTTAGTGTTAGTGTCCTGGTTAAGATTAGGGCACGGGTGTGGGTAAGGTTTCGGGTGAGGGTCAGTGATAGAATTCGGGTTAGGGTTAGGGTTAGGGAATGGGGAGATATTAGGGCACAGTTTAGGGTACCACAACGCTTAAGGTTTAGCGTACGTGTGAGGTCACAAGTTAGTGTTAGTGTACTGCTTACGATTAGGGCACGGGTGTGGGTAAGCCCTCGGAAGAGGGTCACGTTAAGGGTTAGGGTTAGGGTTAGGGCTAGGCAATGGGGATTGATTAGGGTACAGGTTAGGGTACGGCAATGGCTTAGGGTTGGCGTACGTTAGAGGGCATGGGTTAGTGTTGATATACAGGTTAAAATTAGGACACGGGTGAGGGTAAAGTTTCGGGTGAGTGTCATGGTTAGGTTTCAGGTTAGGGTTAGGGTTAGGGAATGGAGAGGGATTAGGGTACAGGTTAGGGTACCTCTGCGGTTTAGTGTTAGTGTACGTTTGAGGGCACGAGTTAGTCTTGGTGTCCTGGTTAAGATTAGGGCACGGGTGAGTGTAAGGCTTCGAGTGAGGGTCAGGGTTAGGATTCGGGTTAGGGTTAGGGTTAGGGAATGGAGAGGGATTAGGGTACAGGTTAGGGTACGACAATGCTTAAGGGTTAGCGTAAGTGTGAGGGCACGAGTTAGTGTTGGTGTACTGGTTAAGACAACGGCACCGATGAGGGTAAGGCCTCGGAAAAGGGTCACGTTCAGGGTTTCACTTAGGGTTAGGGTTAGGGAATGGGGAGGGATTAGGGTACAGGATAGGGTACAACAATGCTTAAGGGTTAGCATACGTTTGAGGGCATGAGTTAGTGTTTGTGTACTGGCTGAGGTTAGGGCATTGGTTAGGGAAGAGCATCGGAAGTGGGTCAGGTTTAGGGATGGGGTTAGGGTTAGGGTTAAGGAATGGGGAGGGATTAGGGTACAATTTAGGGTACGACAACGCTTAAGGGTTACTGTACGTGTGAGGGCACGAGTTAGTGTTGGTGTCCTGGTTAAGATTAGGGCACGGGTGAGAGTAAGGCTTCGGGTGAGGGTCAGGGTTAGGATTCGGGTTAGGGTTAGGGTTAAGGAATGCAGAGGGATTAGGGTACAGCTTAGGGTACGGCAGTGCTCAAGGGTTAGCGTTCGTGTGAGGGCAAGGGTTAGTGTTAGTGTCCTCGTTAAGATTAGGGCACGGGTGAGGGTAAGGCTTCAGGTGAGGGTCAGGGTTAGGATTCGGGTTAGGGTTAGGGTTAGGGAATACGGAGGGATTAGGGTACAGTTTAGGGTACGAAAACGATTAAGGGTTAGCGTACGTGTGAGGGCACAAGTTAGTGTTGGTGTCCTGGTTAAGATTAGGGCACGGGTGAGGGTAAGGTTTCGGGTGAGGGTCAGGGATAGAATTCGGGTTAGGGTTAGGGTTAGGGAATGGGGAGATATTAGGGCACAGTTTAGGGTACCACAACGCTTAAGGTTTAGCGTACGTGTGAGGTCACTAGTTAGTGTTAGTCTACTGCTTACGATTAGGGCACGGGTGAGGGTAAGGCCTCGGAAAAGGGTCACGTTAAGGGTTAGGGTTAGGGTTAGGGTTAGGGAATGGGGATTGATTAGGGTACAGGTTAGGCTACGGCAATGGCTTAGGGTTGGCGTACGTTAGAGGGCATGGGTTAGTGTTGATGTACTGGTTAAAATTAGGACACGGGTGAGGGTAAAGTTTCGGGTGAGTGTCATGGTTAGGTTTCAGGTTAGGGTTAGGGTTAGCGAATGGAGAGGGATTAGGGTACAGGTTAGGGTACCGCTGCGGTTTAGTGTTAGCGTACGTGTGAGGGCACGAGTTAGTCTTGGTGTCCTGGTTAAGATTAGGGCACGGGTGAGGGTAAGGCTTCGGGTGAGGGTCAGGGTTAGGATTCGGGTTAGGGTTACGGTTAGGGAATGGAGAGGGATTAGGGTACAGGTTAGGGTACGACAATGCTTAAGGGTTAGCGTAAGTGTGAGGGCACGAGTTAGTGTTGGTGTACTGGTTAAGACAAGGGCACCGATGAGGGTAAGGCCTCGGAAAAGGGTCACGTTCAGGGTTTCGCTTAGGGTTAGGGTTAGGGAATGGGGAGGGATTAGGGTACAGGATAGGGTACGACAATGCTTAAGGGTTAGCGTACGTTTGAGGGCATGAGTTAGTGTTTGTGTACTGGTTAAGATTAGGGCATTGGTTAGGGTAGGGCATCGGAAGTGGGTCAGGTTTAGGGATGGGGTTAGGGTTAGGGTTAAGGAATGGGGAGGGATTAGGGTACAATTTAGGGTACGACAACGATTAAGGGTTAGCGTACGTTTGAGGGCACGAGTTAGTCTTGGTGTCCTGGTTAAGATTAGGGCACGGGTGAGGGTAAGGCTTCAGGTGAGGGTCAGGGTTAGGATTCGGGTTAGGGTTAGGGTTAGGGAATGGGGAGGGATTAGGGTACAGTTTAGGGTACGACAACGATTAAGGGTTAGCGTACGTGTGAGGGCACAAGTTAGTGTTGGTGTCCGGGTTAAGATTAGGGCACGGGTGAGGGTAAGGTTTCGGGTGAGGGTCAGGGATAGAATTCGGGTTAGGGTTAGGGTTAGGGAATGGGGAGATATTAGGGCACAGTTTAGGGTACCACAACGCTTAAGGTTTAGCGTACGTGTGAGGTCACTAGTTAGTGTTAGTCTACTGCTTACGATTAGGGCACGGCTGAGGGTAAGGCCTCGGAAGAGGGTCACGTTAAGGGTTAGGGTTAGGGTTAGGGTTAGGGAATGGGGATTGATTAGGGTACAGGTTAGGGTACGGCAATGGCTTAGGGTTGGCGTACGTTAGAGGGCATGGGTTAGTGTTGATGTACTGGTTAAAATTAGGACACGGTTGAGGGTAAAGTTTCGGGTGAGTGTCATGGTTAGGTTTCAGGTTAGGGTTAGGGTTAGGGAATGGAGAGGGATTCGGGTACAGGTTAGGGTACCGCTGCGGTTTAGTGTTAGCGTACGTGTGAGGGCACGAGTTAGTCTTGGTGTCCTGGTTAAGATTAGGGCACGGGTGAGGGTAAGGCTTCGGGTGAGGGTCAGGGTTAGGATTCGGGTTAGGGTTAGGGTTAAGGAATGCAGAGGGATTAGGCTACAGCTTAGGGTACGACAGTGCTTAAGGGTTAGCGTTCGTGTGAGGGCAAGGGTTAGTGTTAGTGTCCTGGTTAAGATTAGGGCACGGGTGAGGGTAAGGCTTCAGGTGAGGGTAAGGGTTAGGATTCGGGTTAGGGTTAGGGTTAGGGAATGGGGAGGGATTAGGGTACAGTTTAGGGTACGACAACGATTAAGGGTTAGCGTACATGTGAGGGCACAAGTTAGTGTTGGTGTTCTGGTTAAGATTAGGGCACGGGTGAGGGTAAGGTTTCGGGTGAGGGTCAGGGATAGAATTCGGGTTAGGGTTAGTGTTAGGGAATGGGGAGATATTAAGGCACAGTTTAGGGTACCACAACGCTTAAGGTTTAGCGTACGTGTGAGGTCACTAGTTAGTGTTAGTGTACTGCTTACGATTAGGGCACAGGTGAGGGTAAGGCCTCGGAAGAGGGTCACGTTAAGGGTTAGGGTTAGGGTTAGGTTTAGGGAATGGGGATTGATTAGGGTACAGGTTAGGGTACGGCAATGGCTTAGGTTTGGCGTACGTTAGAGGGCATGGGTTAGTGTTGATGTACTGGTTAAAATTAGGACACGGGTGAGGGTAAAGTTTCGGGTGAGTGTCATGGTTAGGTTTCAGGTTAGGGTTAGGGTTAGGGAATGGAGAGGGATTAGGGTACAGGTTAGGGCACCGCTGCAGTTTAGTGTTAGCGTACGTTTGAGGGCACGAGTTAGTCTTGGTGTCCTGGTTAAGATTAGGGCACGGGTGTGGGTAAGGCTTCGGGTGAGGGTCAGGGATAGGATTCGGGTTAGGGTTAGGGTTAGGGAATGGAGAGGGATTAGGGTACAGGTTAGGGTACGACAATGCTTAAGGGTTAGCGTAATTGTGAGGGCACGAGTTAGTGTTTGTGTACTGGTTAAGACAAGGGCACCGATGAGGGTAAGGCCTCGGAAAAGGGTCACGTTCAGGGTTTCGCTTAGTGTTAGGGTTAGGGAATGGGGAGGGATTAGGGTACAGGATAGGGTACGACAATGCTTAAGGGTTAGCGTACGTTTGAGGCCATGAGTTAGTGTTTGTGTACTGGTTAAGATTAGGGCATTGGTTAGGGTAGGGCATCGGAAGTGGGTCAGGTTTAGGGATGGGGTTAGGGTTAGGGTTAAGGAATGGGGAGGGAGTAGGGTACAATTTAGGGTACAAGAACGCTTAAGGTTTAGCGTACGTGTGAGGGCACGAGTTAGTGTTGGTGTCCTGGTTAAGATTAGGGCACGGGTGAGGGTAAGGCTTCGGGTGAGGGTCAGGGTTAGGATTCGGGTTAGGGTTAGGGTTAAGGAATGCAGAGGGATTAGGGTACAGCTTAGGGTACGACAGTGCTTAAGGGTTAGCGTTCGTGTGAGGGCAAGGGTTAGTGTTAGTGTCCTGGTTAAGATTAGGGCACGGGTGAGGGTAAGGCTTCAGGTGAGGGTCAGGGTTAGGATTCGGGTTAGGGTTAGGGTTAGGGAATGGGGAGGGATTAGGGTACAGTTTAGCGTACGACAACGATTAAGGGTTAGCGTACGTGTGAGGGCACAAGTTAGTGTTGGTGTCCTGGTTAAGATTAGGGCACGGGTGCGGGTAAGGTTTCGGGTGAGGGTCAGGGTTAGGATTCGGGTTAGGGTTAGGGTTAGGGACTGGAGAGGGATTAGGGTACAGGTTAGGGTACGACAATACTTAAGGGTTAGCGTAAGTGTGAAGGCACGAGTTAATGTTGGTGTACTGGTTAAGACAACGGCACCGATGAGGGTAAGGCCTCGGAAAAGTGTCACGTTCAGGGTTTCGCTTAGGGTTAGGGTTAGGCAATGGGGAGGGATTAGGGTACAGGATAGGGTACGACAATGCTTAAGGGTTAGCGTACGTTTGAGGCCATGAGTTAGTGTTTGTGTACTGGTTAAGATTAGGGCATTGGTTAGGGTAGGGCATCGAAAGTGGGTCAGGTTTAGGGATGGGGTTAGGGTTAGGGTTAAGGAATGGGGAGGGATTAGGGTACAGTTTAGGGTACGACAACGATTAAGGGTTAGCGTACGTGTGAGGGCACAAGTTAGTGTTGGTGTCCTGGTTAAGATTAGGGCACGGGTGAGGGTAAGGCTTCGGGTGAGGGTCAGGGTTAGGATTCGGGTTAGGGTTAGGGTTAAGGAATGCAGAGGGATTAGGGTACAGCTTAGGGTACGACAGTGCTTAAGGGTTAGCGTTCGTGTGAGGGCAAGTGTTAGTGTTAGTGTCCTGGTTAAGATTAGGGCACGGGTGAGGGTAAGGCTTCAGGTGAGGGTCAGGGTTAGGATTCGGGTTAGGGTTAGGGTTAGGGAATGGGGAGGGATTAGGGTACAGTTTAGGGTACAACAACGATTAAGGGTTAGCGTACGTGTGAGGGCAGAAGTTAGTGTTGGTGTCCTGGTTAAGATTAGGGCACGGGTGAGGGTAGGGTTTCGGGTGAGGTTCAGGGATAGAATTCGGGTTAGGGTTAGGGTTAGGGAATGGGGAGATATTAGGGCACAGTTTAGGGTACCACAACGCTTAAGGTTTAGCGTACGTGTGAGGTCACTAGTTAGTGTTAGTGTACTGCTTACGATTAGGGCACGGGTGAGGGTAAGGCCTCGGAAGAGGGTCACGTTAAGGGTTAGTGTTAGGGTTAGGGTTAGGGAATGGGGATTGATTAGGGTACAGGTTAGGGTACGGCAATGGCTTAGGGTTGGCGTACGTTAGAGGGCATGGGTTAGTGTTGATGTACTGGTTAAAATTAGGACTCGGGTGAGGGTAAAGTTTCGGGTGAGTGTCATGGTTAGGTTTCAGGTTAGGGTTAGGGTTAGGGAATGGAGAAGGATTAGGGTACAGGTTAGGGTACCGCTGCGGTTCAGTGTTAGCGTACGTTTGAGGGCACGAGTTAGTCTTGGTGTCCTGGTTAAGATTAGGGCACGGTTGAGGGTAAGGCTTCGGGTGAGGGTCAGTGTTAGGATTCGGGTTAGGGTTAGGGTTAAGGAATGCAGAGGGATTAGGGTACAGCTTAGGGTACGACAATGCTTAAGGGTTAGCGTAAGTGTGAGGGCACGAGTTAGTGTTGGTGTACTCGTTAAGACAATGGCACCGATGAGGGTAAGGCCTCGGAAAAGGGTCACGTTCAGGGTTTCGCTTAGGGTTAGGGTTAGGGAATGGGGAGGGATTAGGGTACAGGATAGGGTACGACAATGCTTAAGGGTTAGCGTACGTTTGAGGGCATGAGTTAGTGTTTGTGTACTGGTTAAGATTACGGCATTGGTTAGGGTAGGGCATCGGAAGTGGGTCAGGTTTAGGGATGGGGTTAGGGTTAGGGTTAAGGAATGGGGAGGGATTAGGGTACAATTTAGGGTACGAAAACGCTTAAGGTTTAGCGTGCGTGTGAGGGCACGAGTTAGTGTTGGTGTCCTGGTTAAGATTAGGGCACGGGTGAGGGCAAGGCTTCGGGTGAGGGTCAGGGTTAGGATTCGGGTTAGGGTTAGGGTTAAGGAATGCAGAGGGATTAGGGTACAGCTTAGGGTACGACAACGATTAAGGGTTAGCGTACGTGTGAGGGCACAAGTTAGTGTTGGTGTGTTGGTTAAGATTAGGGCACGGGTGAGGGTAAGGCTTCGGGTGAGGGTCAGGGTTAGGATTCGGGTTAGGGTTAGGGTTAAGGAATGCAGAGGGATTAGGGTACAGCTTAGGGTACGACAATGCTTAAGGGTTAGCGTTCGTGTGAGGGCAAGGGTTAGTGTTAGTGTCCTGGTTAAGATTAGGGCACGGGTGAGGGTAAGGCTTCAGGTGAGGGTCAGGGTTAGGATTCAGGTTAGGGTAAGGGTTAGGGAATGGGGAGGGATTAGGGTACAGTTTAGGGTACCACAACGCTTAAGGTTTAGCGTACGTGTGAGGTCACTAGTTAGTGTTAGTGTACTGCTTACGATTAGGGCACGGGTGAGGGTAAGGCCTCGGAAGAGGGTCACGTTAAGGGTTAGGGTTAGGGTTAGGGTTAGGGAATGGGGATTGATTAGGGTACAGGTTAGGGTACGGCAATGGCTTAGGGTTGGCGTACGTTAGAGGGCATGGGTTAGTGTTGATGTACTGGTTAAAATTAGGACTCGGGTGAGGGTAAAGTTTCGGGTGAGTGTCATGGTTAGGTTTCAGGTTAGGGTTAGGGTTAGGGAATGGAGAGGGATTCGGGTACAGGTTAGGGTACCGCTGCGGTTTAGTGTTAGCGTACGTTTGAGGGCACGAGTTAGTCTTGGTGTCCTGATTAAGATTAGGGCACGGGTGAGGGTAAGGCTTCGGGTGAGGGTCAGGGTTAGGATTCGGGTTAGGGTTAGGGTTAGGGAATGGAGAGGGATTAGGGTACAGGTTAGGGTACGACAATGCTTAAGGGTTAGCGTAAGTGTGAGGGCACGAGTTAGTGTTGGTGTACTGGTTAAGACAACGGCACCGATGAGGGTAAGGCCTAGGAAAAGGGTCACGTTCAGGGTTTCGCTTAGGGTTAGGGTTAGGGAATGGGGAGGGATTAGGGTACAGAATAGGGTACGACAATGCTTAAGGGTTAGCGTACGTTTGAGGGCATGAGTTACTGTTTGTGTCCTGGTTAAGATTAGGGCATTGGTTAGGGTAGGGCATCGGAAGTGGGTCAGGTTTAGGGATGGGGTTAGGGTTAGGGTTAAGGAATGGGGAGGGATTAGGGTACAATTTAGGGTACGACAACGCTTAAGGTTTAGCGTACGTGTGAGGGCACGAGTTAGTGTTGGTGTCCTGGTTAAGATTAGGGCACGGGTGAGGGTAAGGCTTCGGGTGAGGGTCAGGGTTAGGATTCGGGTTAGGGTTAGGGTTAAGGAATGCAGAGGGATTAGGGTACAGCTTAGGGTACGACAGTGCTTAAGGGTTAGCGTTCGTGTGAGGGCAAGGGTTAGTGTTAGTGTCCTGGTTAAGATTAGGGCACGGGTGAGGGTAAGGCTTCAGGTGAGGGTCAGGGTTAGGATTCGGGTTAGGGTTAGGGTTAGGGAATGGGGAGGGATTAGGGTACAGTTTAGGGTACGACAACGATTAAGGGTTAGCGTACGTGTGAGGGCAGAAGTTAGTGTTGGTGTCCTGGTTAAGATTAGGGCACGGGTGAGGGTAGGGTTTCGGGTGAGGTTCAGGGATAGAATTCGGGTTAGGGTTAGGGTTAGGGAATGGGGAGATATTAGGGCACAGTTTAGGGTACCACAACGCTTAAGGTTTAGCGTACGTGTGAGGTCACTAGTTAGTGTTAGTGTACTGCTTACGATTAGGGCACGGGTGAGGGTAAGGCCTCGGAAGAGGGTCACGTTAAGGGTTAGTGTTAGGGTTAGAGTTAGGGAATGGGGATTGATTAGGGTACAGGTTAGGGTACGGCAATGGCTTAGGGTTGGCGTACGTTAGAGGGCATGGGTTAGTGTTGATGTACTGGTTAAAATTAGGACACGGGTGAGGGTAAAGTTTCGGGTGAGTGTCATGGTTAGGTTTCAGGTTAGGGTTAGGGTTAGGGAATGGAGAAGGATTAGGGTACAGGTTAGGGTACCGCTGCGGTTCAGTGTTAGCGTACGTTTGAGGGCACGAGTTAGTCTTGGTGTCCTGGTTAAGATTAGGGCACGGTTGAGGGTAAGGCTTCGGGTGAGGGTCAGTGTTAGGATTCGGGTTAGGGTTAGGGTTAAGGAATGCAGAGGGATTAGGGTACAGCTTAGGGTACGACAGTGCTTAAGGGTTAGCGTTCGTGTGAGGGCAAGGGTTAGTGTTAGTGTCCTGGTTAAGATTAGGGCACGGGTGTGGGTAAGGTTTCGGGTGAGGGTCAGTGATAGAATTCGGGTTAGGGTTAGGGTTAGGGAATGGGGAGATATTAGGGCACAGTTTAGGGTACCACAACGCTTAAGGTTTAGCGTACGTGTGAGGTCACAAGTTAGTGTTAGTGTACTGCTTACGATTAGGGCACGGGTGTGGGTAAGCCCTCGGAAGAGGGTCACGTTAAGGGTTAGGGTTAGGGTTAGGGCTAGGCAATGGGGATTGATTAGGGTACAGGTTAGGGTACGGCAATGGCTTAGGGTTGGCGTACGTTAGAGGGCATGGGTTAGTGTTGATATACAGGTTAAAATTAGGACACGGGTGAGGGTAAAGTTTCGGGTGAGTGTCATGGTTAGGTTTCAGGTTAGGGTTAGGGTTAGGGAATGGAGAGGGATTAGGGTACAGGTTAGGGTACCTCTGCGGTTTAGTGTTAGTGTACGTTTGAGGGCACGAGTTAGTCTTGGTGTCCTGGTTAAGATTAGGGCACGGGTGAGTGTAAGGCTTCGAGTGAGGGTCAGGGTTAGGATTCGGGTTAGGGTTAGGGTTAGGGAATGGAGAGGGATTAGGGTACAGGTTAGGGTACGACAATGCTTAAGGGTTAGCGTAAGTGTGAGGGCACGAGTTAGTGTTGGTGTACTGGTTAAGACAACGGCACCGATGAGGGTAAGGCCTCGGAAAAGGGTCACGTTCAGGGTTTCGCTTAGGGTTAGGGTTAGGGAATGGGGAGGGATTAGGGTACAGGATAGGGTACAACAATGCTTAAGGGTTAGCATACGTTTGAGGGCATGAGTTAGTGTTTGTGTACTGGCTGAGGTTAGGGCATTGGTTAGGGTAGAGCATCGGAAGTGGGTCAGGTTTAGGGATGGGGTTAGGGTTAGGGTTAAGGAATGGGGAGGGATTAGGGTACAATTTAGGGTACGACAACGCTTAAGGGTTACTGTACGTGTGAGGGCACGAGTTAGTGTTGGTGTCCTGGTTAAGATTAGGGCACGGGTGAGAGTAAGGCTTCGGGTGAGGGTCAGGGTTAGGATTCGGGTTAGGGTTAGGGTTAAGGAATGCAGAGGGATTAGGGTACAGCTTAGGGTACGGCAGTGCTCAAGGGTTAGCGTTCGTGTGAGGGCAAGGGTGAGTGTTAGTGTCCTGGTTAAGATTAGGGCACGGGTGAGGGTAAGGCTTCAGGTGAGGGTCAGGGTTAGGATTCGGGTTAGGGTTAGGGTTAGGGAATGCGGAGGGATTAGGGTACAGTTTAGGGTACGAAAACGATTAAGGGTTAGCGTACGTGTGAGGGCACAAGTTAGTGTTGGTGTCCTGGTTAAGATTAGGGCACGGGTGAGGGTAAGGTTTCGGGTGAGGGTCAGGGATAGAATTCGGGTTAGGGTTAGGGTTAGGGAATGGGGAGATATTAGGGCACAGTTTAGGGTACCACAACGCTTAAGGTTTAGCGTACGTGTGAGGTCACTAGTTAGTGTTAGTCTACTGCTTACGATTAGGGCACGGGTGAGGGTAAGGCCTCGGAAAAGGGTCACGTTAAGGGTTAGGGTTAGGGTTAGGGTTAGGGAATGGGGATTGATTAGGGTACAGGTTAGGCTACGGCAATGGCTTAGGGTTGGCGTACGTTAGAGGGCATGGGTTAGTGTTGATGTACTGGTTAAAATTAGGACACGGGTGAGGGTAAAGTTTCGGGTGAGTGTCATGGTTAGGTTTCAGGTTAGGGTTAGGGTTAGCGAATGGAGAGGGATTAGGGTACAGGTTAGGGTACCGCTGCGGTTTAGTGTTAGCGTACGTGTGAGGGCACGAGTTAGTCTTGGTGTCCTGGTTAAGATTAGGGCACGGGTGAGGGTAAGGCTTCGGGTGAGGGTCAGGGTTAGGATTCGGGTTAGGGTTAGGGTTAGGGAATGGAGAGGGATTAGGGTACAGGTTAGGGTACGACAATGCTTAAGGGTTAGCGTAAGTGTGAGGGCACGAGTTAGTGTTGGTGTACTGGTTAAGACAAGGGCACCGATGAGGGTAAGGCCTCGGAAAAGGGTCACGTTCAGGGTTTCGCTTAGGGTTAGGGTTAGGGAATGGGGAGGGATTAGGGTACAGGATAGGGTACGACAATGCTTAAGGGTTAGCGTACGTTTGAGGGCATGAGTTAGTGTTTGTGTACTGGTTAAGATTAGGGCATTGGTTAGGGTAGGGCATCGGAAGTGGGTCAGGTTTAGGGATGGGGTTAGGGTTAGGGTTAAGGAATGGGGAGGGATTAGGGTACAATTTAGGGTACGACAACGATTAAGGGTTAGCGTACGTTTGAGGGCACGAGTTAGTCTTGGTGTCCTGGTTAAGATTAGGGCACGGGTGAGGGTAAGGCTTCAGGTGAGGGTCAGGGTTAGGATTCGGGTTAGGGTTAGGGTTAGGGAATGGGGAGGGATTAGGGTACAGTTTAGGGTACGACAACGATTAAGGGTTAGCGTACGTGTGAGGGCACAAGTTAGTGTTGGTGTCCGGGTTAAGATTAGGGCACGGGTGAGGGTAAGGTTTCGGGTGAGGGTCAGGGATAGAATTCGGGTTAGGGTTAGGGTTAGGGAATGGGGAGATATTAGGGCACAGTTTAGGGTACCACAACGCTTAAGGTTTAGCGTACGTGTGAGGTCACTAGTTAGTGTTAGTCTACTGCTTACGATTAGGGCACGGGTGAGGGTAAGGCCTCGGAAGAGGGTCACGTTAAGGGTTAGGGTTAGGGTTAGGGTTAGGGAATGGGGATTGATTAGGGTACAGGTTAGGGTACGGCAATGGCTTAGGGTTGGCGTACGTTAGAGGGCATGGGTTAGTGTTGATGTACTGGTTAAAATTAGGACACGGTTGAGGGTAAAGTTTCGGGTGAGTGTCATGGTTAGGTTTCAGGTTAGGGTTAGGGTTAGGGAATGGAGAGGGATTCGGGTACAGGTTAGGGTACCGCTGCGGTTTAGTGTTAGCGTACGTGTGAGGGCACGAGTTAGTCTTGGTGTCCTGGTTAAGATTAGGGCACGGGTGAGGGTAAGGCTTCGGGTGAGGGTCAGGGTTAGGATTCGGGTTAGGGTTAGGGTTAAGGAATGCAGAGGGATTAGGCTACAGCTTAGGGTACGACAGTGCTTAAGGGTTAGCGTTCGTGTGAGGGCAAGGGTTAGTGTTAGTGTCCTGGTTAAGATTAGGGCACGGGTGAGGGTAAGGCTTCAGGTGAGGGTAAGGGTTAGGATTCGGGTTAGGGTTAGGGTTAGGGAATGGGGAGGGATTAGGGTACAGTTTAGGGTACGACAACGATTAAGGGTTAGCGTACATGTGAGGGCACAAGTTAGTGTTGGTGTTCTGGTTAAGATTAGGGCACGGGTGAGGGTAAGGTTTCGGGTGAGGGTCAGGGATAGAATTCGGGTTAGGGTTAGTGTTAGGGAATGGGGAGATATTAAGGCACAGTTTAGGGTACCACAACGCTTAAGGTTTAGCGTACGTGTGAGGTCACTAGTTAGTGTTAGTGTACTGCTTACGATTAGGGCACAGGTGAGGGTAAGGCCTCGGAAGAGGGTCACGTTAAGGGTTAGGGTTAGGGTTAGGTTTAGGGAATGGGGATTGATTAGGGTACAGGTTAGGGTACGGCAATGGCTTAGGTTTGGCGTACGTTAGAGGGCATGGGTTAGTGTTGATGTACTGGTTAAAATTAGGACACGGGTGAGGGTAAAGTTTCGGGTGAGTGTCATGGTTAGGTTTCAGGTTAGGGTTAGGGTTAGGGAATGGAGAGGGATTAGGGTACAGGTTAGGGCACCGCTGCAGTTTAGTGTTAGCGTACGTTTGAGGGCACGAGTTAGTCTTGGTGTCCTGGTTAAGATTAGGGCACGGGTGTGGGTAAGGCTTCGGGTGAGGGTCAGGGATAGGATTCGGGTTAGGGTTAGGGTTAGGGAATGGAGAGGGATTAGGGTACAGGTTAGGGTACGACAATGCTTAAGGGTTAGCGTAATTGTGAGGGCACGAGTTAGTGTTGGTGTACTGGTTAAGACAAGGGCACCGATGAGGGTAAGGCCTCGGAAAAGGGTCACGTTCAGGGTTTCGCTTAGTGTTAGGGTTAGGGAATGGGGAGGGATTAGGGTACAGGATAGGGTACGACAATGCTTAAGGGTTAGCGTACGTTTGAGGCCATGAGTTAGTGTTTGTGTACTGGTTAAGATTAGGGCATTGGTTAGGGTAGGGCATCGGAAGTGGGTCAGGTTTAGGGATGGGGTTAGGGTTAGGGTTAAGGAATGGGGAGGGAGTAGGGTACAATTTAGGGTACAAGAACGCTTAAGGTTTAGCGTACGTGTGAGGGCACGAGTTAGTGTTGGTGTCCTGGTTAAGATTAGGGCACGGGTGAGGGTAAGGCTTCGGGTGAGGGTCAGGGTTAGGATTCGGGTTAGGGTTAGGGTTAAGGAATGCAGAGGGATTAGGGTACAGCTTAGGGTACGACAGTGCTTAAGGGTTAGCGTTCGTGTGAAGGCAAGGGTTAGTGTTAGTGTCCTGGTTAAGATTAGGGCACGGGTGAGGGTAAGGCTTCAGGTGAGGGTCAGGGTTAGGATTCGGGTTAGGGTTAGGGTTAGGGAATGGGGAGGGATTAGGGTACAGTTTAGCGTACGACAACGATTAAGGGTTAGCGTACGTGTGAGGGCACAAGTTAGTGTTGGTGTCCTGGTTAAGATTAGGGCACGGGTGCGGGTAAGGTTTCGGGTGAGGGTCAGGGTTAGGATTCGGGTTAGGGTTAGGGTTAGGGACTGGAGAGGGATTAGGGTACAGGTTAGGGTACGACAATACTTAAGGGTTAGCGTAAGTGTGAAGGCACGAGTTAATGTTGGTGTACTGGTTAAGACAACGGCACCGATGAGGGTAAGGCCTCGGAAAAGTGTCACGTTCAGGGTTTCGCTTAGGGTTAGGGTTAGGCAATGGGGAGGGATTAGGGTACAGGATAGGGTACGACAATGCTTAAGGGTTAGCGTACGTTTGAGGCCATGAGTTAGTGTTTGTGTACTGGTTAAGATTAGGGCATTGGTTAGGGTAGGGCATCGAAAGTGGGTCAGGTTTAGGGATGGGGTTAGGGTTAGGGTTAAGGAATGGGGAGGGATTAGGGTACAGTTTAGGGTACGACAACGATTAAGGGTTAGCGTACGTGTGAGGGCACAAGTTAGTGTTGGTGTCCTGGTTAAGATTAGGGCACGGGTGCGGGTAAGGTTTCGGGTGAGGGTCAGGGATAGAATTTGGGTTAGGGTTAGGGTTAGGAAATGGGGAGATATTAGAGCACAGTTTAGGGTACCACAACGCTTAAGGTTTAGTGTACGTGTGAGGTCACTAGTTAGTGTTAGTGTACTGCTTACGATTAGGGCACGGGTGAGGGTAAGGCCTCGGAAGAGGGTCACGTTAAGGGTTAGGTTTAGGGTTAGGGTTATGGAATGGGGATTGATTAGGGTGCAGGTTAGGGTACGGCAATGGCCTAGGGTTGGCGTACGTTAGAGGGCATGGGTTAGTGTTGATGTACTGGTTAAAATTAGGAGACGGGTGAGGGTAAAGTTTCGGGTGAGTGTCATGGTTAGGTTTCAGGTTAGGGTTAGGGTTAGGGAATGGAGAGGGATTAGGGTACAGGTTAGGGTATCGCTGCGGTTTAGTGTTAGCGTACGTTTGAGGGCACGAGTTAGTCTTGGTGTCCTGGTTAAGATTAGGGCACGGGTGAGGGTAAGGCTTCGGGTGAGGGTCAGGGTTAGGATTCGGGTTAGGGTTAGGGTTAGGGAATGGAGAGGGATTAGGGTACAGGTTAGGGTACGACAATGCTTAAGGGTTAGCGTAAGTGTGAGGGCACGAGTTAGTGTTGGTGTACTGGTTAAGACAACGGCACCGATGAGGGTAAGGCCTCGGAAGAGGGTCACGTTCAGGGTTTCGCTTAGGGTTAGGGTTAGGGAATGGGGAGGGATTAGGGTACAGGATAGGGTACGACAATGCTTAAGGGTTAGCGTACGTTTGAGGACATGAGTTAGTGTTTGCGTCCTGGTTAAGATTAGGGCATTGGTTCGGGTAGGGCATCGGAAGTGGGTCAGGTTTAGGGATGGGGTTAGGGTTAGGGTTAAGGAATGGGGAGGGATTAGGGTACAATTTAGGGTACGACAACGCTTAAGGTTTAGCGTACTTGTGAGGGCACGAGTTAGTGTTGTTGTCCTGGTTAAGATTAGGGCACGGGTGAGGGTAAGGCTTCGGGTGAGGGTCAGGGTTAGGATTCGGGTTAGGGTTAGGGTTAAGGAATGCAGAGGGATTAGGGTACAGCTTAGGATACGACAGTGCTTAAGGGTTAGCGTTCGTGTGAGGGCAAGGGTTAGTGTTAGTGTCCTGGTTAAGTTTAGGGCACGGGTGAGGGTAAGGCTTCAGGTGAGGGTCAGGGTTAGGATTCGGGTTAGGGTTAGGGTTAGGGAATGGGGAGGGATTAGGGTACAGTTTAGGGTACGACAACGATTAAGGGTTAGCGTACGTGTGAGGGCACAAGTTAGTGTTGGTGTCCTGTTAAGATTAGGGCACGGGTGCGGGTAAGGTTTCCGGTGAGGGTCAGGGATAGAATTCGGGTTAGAGTTAGGGTTAGGGAATGGGGAGATATTAGGGCACAGTTTAGGGTATCACAACGCTTAAGGTTTATCGTACGTGTGAGGTCACTAGTTAGTGTTAGTGTACTGCTTACGATTAGGGCACGGGTGAGGGTAAGGCCTCGGAAGAGGGTCACGTTAAGGGTTAGGGTTAGGGTTAGGGTTAGGGAATGGGGATTGATTAGGGTACAGGTTAGGGTACGGCAATGGCTTAGGGTTGGCGTACGTTAGAGGGCATGGGTTAGTGTTGATGTACTGGATAAAATTAGGACACGGGTGAGGGTAAAGTTTCGGGTGAGTGTCATGGTTAGGTTTCAGGTTAGGGTTAGGGTTAGGGAATGGAGAGGGATTAGGGTACAGGTTAGGGTACCGCTGCGGTTTAGTGTTAGTGTACGTTTGAGGGCACGAGTTAGTCTTGGTGTCCTGGTTAAGATTAGGGCACGGGTGAGGGTAAGGTTTCGGGTGAGGGTCAGGGTTAGGATTCGGGTTAGGGTTAGGGTTAGGGAATGGAGAGGGATTAGCGTACAGGTTAGGGTACGACAATACTTAAGGGTTAGCGTAAGTGTGAAGGCACGAGTTAATGTTGGTGTACTGGTTAAGACAACGGCACCGATGAGGGTAAGGCCTCGGAAAAGTGTCACGTTCAGGGTTTCGCTTAGGGTTAGGGTTAGGGAATGGGGAGGGATTAGGGTACAGGATAGGGTACGACAATGCTTAAGGGTTAGCGTACGTTTGAGGCCATGAGTTAGAGTTTGTGTACTGGTTAAGATTAGGGCATTGGTTAGGGTAGGGCATCGAAAGTGGGTCAGGTTTAGGGATGGGGTTAGGGTTAGGGTTAAGGAATGGGGAGGGATTAGGGTACAGTTTAGGGTACGACAACGATTAAGGGTTAGCGTACGTGTGAGGGCACAAGTTAGTGTTGGTGTCCTGGTTAAGATTAGGGCACGGGTGCGGGTAAGGTTTCGGGTGAGGGTCAGGGATAGAATTTGGGTTAGGGTTAGGGTTAGGAAATGGGGAGATATTAGAGCACAGTTTAGGGTACCACAACGCTTAAGGTTTAGTGTACGTGTGAGGTCACTAGTTAGTGTTAGTGTACTGCTTACGATTAGGGCACGGGTGAGGGTAAGGCCTCGGAAGAGGGTCACGTTAAGGGTTAGGTTTAGGGTTAGGGTTATGGAATGGGGATTGATTAGGGTGCAGGTTAGGGTACGGCAATGGCTTAGGGTTGGCGTACGTTAGAGGGCATGGGTTAGTGTTGATGTACTGGTTAAAATTAGGAGACGGGTGAGGGTAAAGTTTCGGGTGAGTGTCATGGTTAGGTTTCAGGTTAGGGTTAGGGTTAGGGAATGGAGAGGGATTAGGGTACAGGTTAGGGTATCGCTGCGGTTTAGTGTTAGCGTACGTTTGAGGGCACGAGTTAGTCTTGGTGTCCTGGTTAAGATTAGGGCACGGGTGAGGGTAAGGCTTCGGGTGAGTGTCAGGGTTAGGATTCGGGTTAGGGTTAGGGTTAGGGAATGGAGAGGGATTAGGGTACAGGTTAGGGTACGACAATGCTTAAGGGTTAGCGTAAGTGTGAGGGCACGAGTTAGTGTTGCTGTACTGGTTAAGACAACGGCACCGATGAGGGTAAGGCCTCGGAAGAGGGTCACGTTCAGGGTTTCGCTTAGGGTTAGGGTTAGGGAATGGGGAGGGATTAGGGTACAGGATAGGGTACGACAATGCTTAAGGGTTAGCGTACGTTTGAGGACATGAGTTAGTGTTTGTGTCCTGGTTAAGATTAGGGCATTGGTTCGGGTAGGGCATCGGAAGTGGGTCAGGTTTAGGGATGGGGTTAGGGTTAGGGTTAAGGAATGGGGAGGGATTAGGGTACAATTTAGGGTACGACAACGCTTAAGGTTTAGCGTACTTGTGAGGGCACGAGTTAGTGTTGTTGTCCTGGTTAAGATTAGGGCACGGGTGAGGGTAAGGCTTCGGGTGAGGGTCAGGGTTAGGATTCGGGTTAGGGTTAGGGTTAAGGAATGCAGAGGGATTAGGGTACAGCTTAGGATACGACAGTGCTTAAGGGTTAGCGTTCGTGTGAGGGCAAGGGTTAGTGTTAGTGTCCTGGTTAAGTTTAGGGCACGGGTGAGGGTAAGGCTTCAGGTGAGGGTCAGGGTTAGGATTCGGGTTAGGGTTAGGGTTAGGGAATGGGGAGGGATTAGGGTACAGTTTAGGGTACCACAACGATTAAGGGTTAGCGTACGTGTGAGGGCACAAGTTAGTGTTGGTGTCTTGGTTAAGATTAGGGCACGGGTGAGGGTAAGGTTTCGGGTGAGGGTCAGGGATAGAATTCGGGTTAGGGTTAGGGTTAGGGAATGGGGAGATATTAGGGCACAGTTTAGGGTACCACAACGCTTAAGGTTTAGCGTACGTGTGAGGTCACAAGTTAGTGTTAGTGTACTGCTTACGATTAGGGCACGGGTGAGGGTAAGCCCTCGGAAGAGGGTCACGTTAAGGGTTAGGGTTAGGGTTAGGGCTAGGGAATGGGGATTTATTAGGGTACAGGTTAGGGTACGGCAATGGCTTAGGGTTGGCGTACGTTAGAGGGCATGGGTTAGTGTTGATATACAGGTTAAAATTAGGACACGGGTGAGGGTAAAGTTTCGGGTGAGTGTCATGGTTAGATTTCAGGTTAGGGTTAGGGTTAGGGAATGGAGAGGGATTAGGGTACAGGTTAGGGTACCTCTGCGGTTTAGTGTTAGCGTACGTGTGAGGGCACAAGTTAGTCTTGGTGTCCTGGTTAAGATTAGGGCACGGGTGAGGGTAAGGCTTCGAGTGAGGGTCAGGGTTAGGATTCGGGTTAGGGTTAGGGTTAGGGAATGGAGAGGGATTAGGGTACAGGTTAGGGTACGACAATGCTTAAGGGTTAGCGTAAGTGTGAGGGCACGAGTTAGTGTTGGTGTACTGGTTAAGACAACGGCACCGATGAGGGTAAGGCCTCGGAAAAGGGTCACGTTCAGGGTTTCGCTTAGGGTTAGGGTTAGGGAATGGGGAGGGATTAGGGTACAGGATAGGGTACGACAATGCTTAAGGGTTAGCATACGTTTGAGGGCATGAGTTAGTGTTTGTGTACTGGTTGAGGTTAGGGCATTGGTTAGGGTAGAGCATCGGAAGTGGGTCAGGTTTAGGGATGGGGTTAGGGTTAGGGTTAAGGAATGGGGAGGGTTTAGGGTACAATTTAGGGTACGGCAACGCTTAAGGTTTAGCGTACGTGTGAGGGCACGAGTTAGTGTTGATGTCCTGGTTAAGATTAGGGCACGGGTAAGAGTAAGACTTCGGGTGAGGGTCAGGGTTAGGATTCGGGTTAGGGTTAGGGTTAAGGAATGCAGAGGGATTAGGGTACAGCTTAAGGTACGACAGTGCTTAAGGGTTAGCGTTCGTGTGAGGGCAAGGGTTAGTGTTAGTGTCCTGGTTAAGATTAGGGCACGGGTGAGGGTAAGGCTTCAGGTGAGGGTCAGGGTTAGGATTCGGGTTAGGGTTAGGGTTAGGGAATGGGTAGGGATTAGGGTACAGTTTAGGGTATGACAACGATTAAGGGTTAGCGTACGTGTGAGGGCACAAGTTAGTGTTGGTGTCCTGGTTAAGATTAGGGCACGGGTGAGGGTAAGGTTTCGGGTGAGGGTCAGGGATAGAATTCGGGTTAGGGTTAGGGTTAGGGAATGGGGAGATATTAGGGCACAGTTTAGGGTACCACAAGGCTTAAGGTTTAGCGTACGTGTGAGGTCACTAGTTAGTGTTAGTCTACTGCTTACGATTAGGGCACGGGTGAGGGTAAGGCCTCGGAAGAGGGTCACGTTAAGGGTTAGGGTTAGGGTTAGGGTTAGGGAATGGGGATTGATTAGGGTACAGGTTAGGGTACGGCAATGGCTTAGGGTTGGCGTACGTTAGAGGGCATGGGTTAGTGTTGATGTACTGGTTAAAATTAGGAGACGGGTGAGGGTAAAGTTTCGGGTGAGTGTCATGGTTAGGTTTCAGGTTAGGGTTAGGGTTAGGGAATGGAGAGGGATTAGGGTACAGGTTAGGGTACCGCTGCGGTTTAGTGTTAGCGTACGTGTGAGGGCACGAGTTAGTCTTGGTGTCCTGGTTAAGATTAGGGCACGGGTGAGGGTAAGGCTTCGGGTGAGGGTCAGGGTTAGGATTCGGGTTAGGGTTAGGGTTAGGGAATGGAGAGGGATTAGGGTACAGGTTAGGGTACGACAGTGCTTAAGGGTTAGCAAAAGTGTGAGGGCACGTGTTAGTGTTGGTGTACTGGTTAAGACAAGGGCACCGATGAGGGTAAGGCCTCGGAAAAGGGTCACGTTCAGGGTTTCGCTTAGGGTTAGGGTTAGGGAATGGGGAGGGATTAGGGTACAGGATAGGGTACGACAATGCTTAAGGGTTAGCGTACGTTTGAGGGCATGAGTTAGTGTTTGTGTACTGGTTAAGATTAAGGCATTGGTTAGGGTAGGGCATCGGAAGTGGTTCAGGTTTAGGGATGGGGTTAGGGTTAGGGTTAAGGAATGGGGAGGGATTAGGGTACAATTTAGTGTACGGCAACTCTTAAGGTTTAGCGTACGTGTGAGGGCACGAGTTAGTGTTGGTGTCCTGGTTAAGATTAGGGCACGGGTGAGGGTAAGGCTTCGGGTGAGGGTCAGGGTTAGGATTCGGGTTAGGGTTAGGGTTAAGGAATGCAGAGGGATTAGGCTACAGCTTAGGGTACGACAGTGCTTAAGGGTTAGCGTTCGTGTGAGGGCAAGGGTTAGTGTTAGTGTCCTGGTTAAGATTAGGGCACGGGTGAGGGTAATGCTTCAGGTGAGGGTCAGGGTTAGGATTCGGGTTAGGGTTAGGGTTAGGGAATGGGGAGGGATTAGGGTACAGTTTAGGGTACGACAACAATTAAGGGTTAGCGTACGTGTGAGGGCACGTTAGTGTTGGTGTCCTGGTTAAGATTAGGGCACGGGTGAGGGTAAGGTTTCGGGTGAGGGTCAGGGATAGTATTGGGGTTTGGGATAGGGTTAGGGAATGGGGAGATATTAGGGCACAGTTTAGGGTACCACAACGCTTAAGGTTTAGCGTACGTGTGAGGTCACTAGTTAGTGTTAGTGTACTGCTTACGATTAGGGCACAGGTGACGGTAAGGCCTCGGAAGAGGGTCACGTTAAGGGTTAGGGTTAGGGTTAGGGTTAGGGAATGGGGATTGATTAGGGTACAAGTTAGGGTACGGCAATGGCTTAGGGTTGGCGTACGTTAGAGGGCATGGGTTAGTGTTGATGTACTGGTTAAAATTAGGACACGGGTGAGGGTAAAGTTTCGGGTGAGTGTCATGGTTAGGTTTCAGGTTAGGGTTAGAGTTAGGGAATGGAGAGGGATTAGGGTACAGGTTAGGGTACCGCTGCAGTTTAGTGTTAGCGTACGTTTGAGGGCACGAGTTAGTCTTGGTGTCCTGGTTAAGATTAGGGCACGGGTGAGGGTAAGGCTTCGGGTGAGGGTCAGGGTTAGGATTCGGGTTAGGGTTAGGGTTAGGGAATGAAGAGGGATTAGGGTACAGGTTAGGGTACGACAATGCTTAAGGGTTAGCGTAAGTGTGAGGGCACGAGTTAGTGTTGGTGTACTGGTTAAGACAACGGCACCGATGAGGGTAAGGCCTCGGAAAAGGGTCACGTTCAGGGTTTCGCTTAGGGTTAGGGTTAGGGAATGGGGAGGGATTAGGGTACAGGATAGGGTACGACAATGCTTAAGGGTTAGCGTACGTTTGAGGGCATGAGTTAGTGTTTGTGTACTGGTTAAGATTAGGGCATTGGTTAGGGTAGGGCATCGGAATTGGGTCAGGTTTAGGGATGGGGTTAGGGTTAGGGTTAAGGAATGGGGAGGGATTAGGGTACAATTTAGGGTACGGCAACGCTTAAGGTTTAGCGTACGTATGAGGGCACGAGTTAGTGTTGGTGTCCTGGTTAAGATTAGGGCACGGGTGAGGGTAAGGCTTCGGGTGAGTGTCAGGGTTAGGATTCGGGTTAGGGTTAGGGTTAAGGAATGCAGAGGGATTAGGGTACAGCTTAGGGTACGACAGTGCTTAAGGGTTAGCGTTCGTGTGAGGGCAAGGGTTAGTGTTAGTGTCCTGGTTAAGATTAGGGCACGGGTGAGGGTAAGGCTTCAGGTGAGGGTCAGGGTTAGGATTCGGGTTAGGGTTAGGGTTAGGGAATGGGGAGGGATTAGGGCACAGTTTAGGGTACCACAACGCTTAAGGTTTAGCGTACGTGTGAGGTCACTAGTTAGTGTTAGTGTACTGCTTACGATTAGGGCACGGGTGAGGGTAAGGCCTCGGAAGAGGGTCACGTTAAGGGTTAGGGTTAGGGTTAGGGTTAGGGAATGGGGATTGATTAGGGTACAGGTTAGGGTACGGCAATGGCTTAGGGTTGGCGTACGTTAGAGGGCATGGGTTAGTGTTGATGTACTGGTTAAAATTAGGACACGGGTAAGGGTAAAGTTTCGGGTGAGTGTCATGGTTAGGTTTCAGGTTAGGGTTAGGGTTAGGGAATGGAGAGGGATTAGGGTACAGTTTAAGGTACCGCTGCGGTTTAGTGTTAGCGTACGTTTGAGGGCACGAGTTAGTCTTGGTGTCCTGGTTAAGATTAGGGCACGGGTGAGGGTAAGGCTTCGGGTGAGGGTCAGGGTTAGGATTCGGGTTAGGGTTAGGGTTAGGGAATGGAGAGGGATTAGGGTACAGGTTAGGGTACGACAATGCTTAAGGGTTAGCAAAAGTGTGAGGGCACGAGTTAGTGTTGGTGTACTGGTTAAGACAAGGGCACCGATGAGGGTAAGGCCTCGGAAAAGGGTCACGTTCAGGGTTTCGCTTAGGGTTAGGGTTAGGGAATGGGGAGGGATTAGGGTACAGGATAGGGTACGACAATGCTTAAGGGTTAGCGTACGTTTGAGGGCATGAGTTAGTGTTTGTGTACTGGTTAAGATTAGGGCATTGGTTAGGGTAGGGCATCGGAAGTGGTTCAGGTTTAGGGATGGGGTTAGGGTTAGGGTTAAGGAATGGGGAGGGATTAGGGTACAGTTTAGTGTACGGCAACTCTTAAGGTTTAGCGTACGTGTGAGGGCACGAGTTAGTGTTGGTGTCCTGGTTAAGATTAGGGCACGGGTGAGGGTAAGGCTTCGGGTGAGGGTCAGGGTTAGGATTCGGGTTAGGGTTAGGGTTAAGGAATGCAGAGGGATTAGGCTACAGCTTAGGGTACGACAGTGCTTAAGGGTTAGCGTTCGTGTGAGGGCAAGGGTTAGTGTTAGTGTCCTGGTTAAGATTACGGCACGGGTGAGGGTAAGGCTTCAGGTGAGGGTCAGGGTTAGGATTCGGGTTAGGGTTAGGGTTAGGGAATGGGGAGGGATTAGGGTACAGTTTAGGGTACGACAACGATTAAGGGTTAGCGTACGTGTGAGGGCACGTTAGTGTTGGTGTCCTGGTTAAGATTAGGGCACGGGTGAGGGTAAGGTTTCGGGTGAGGGTCAGGGATAGTATTCGGGTTAGGGATAGGGTTAGGGAATGGGGAGATATTAGGGCACAGTTTAGGGTACCACAACGCTTAAGGTTTAGCGTACGTGTGAGGTCACTAGTTAGTGTTAGTGTACTGCTTACGATTAGGGCACAGGTGACGGTAAGGCCTCGGAAGAGGGTCACGTTAAGGGTTAGGGTTAGGGTTAGGGTTAGGGAATGGGGATTGATTAGGGTACAAGTTAGGGTACGGCAATGGCTTAGGGTTGGCGTACGTTAGAGGGCATGGGTTAGTGTTGATGTACTGGTTAAAATTAGGACACGGGTGAGGGTAAAGTTTCGGGTGAGTGTCATGGTTAGGTTTCAGGTTAGGGTTAGAGTTAGGGAATGGAGAGGGATTAGGGTACAGGTTAGGGTACCGCTGCAGTTTAGTGTTAGCGTACGTTTGAGGGCACGAGTTAGTCTTGGTGTCCTGGTTAAGATTAGGGCACGGGTGAGGGTAAGGCTTCGGGTGAGGGTCAGGGTTAGGATTCGGGTTAGGGTTAGGGTTAGGGAATGAAGAGGGATTAGGGTACAGGTTAGGGTACGACAATGCTTAAGGGTTAGCGTAAGTGTGAGGGCACGAGTTAGTGTTGGTGTACTGGTTAAGACAACGGCACCGATGAGGGTAAGGCCTCGGAAAAGGGTCACGTTCAGGGTTTCGCTTAGGGTTAGGGTTAGGGAATGGGGAGGGATTAGGGTACAGGATAGGGTACGACAATGCTTAAGGGTTAGCGTACGTTTGAGGGCATGAGTTAGTGTTTGTGTACTGGTTAAGATTAGGGCATTGGTTAGGGTAGGGCATCGGAAGTGGGTCAGGTTTAGGGATGGGGTTAGGGTTAGGGTTAAGGAATGGGGAGGGATTAGGGTACAATTTAGGGTACGGCAACGCTTAAGGTTTAGCGTACGTATGAGGGCACGAGTTAGTGTTGGTGTCCTGGTTAAGATTAGGGCACGGGTGAGGGTAAGGCTTCGGGTGAGTGTCAGGGTTAGGATTCGGGTTAGGGTTAGGGTTAAGGAATGCAGAGGGATTAGGGTACAGCTTAGGGTACGACAGTGCTTAAGGGTTAGCGTTCGTGTGAGGGCAAGGGTTAGTGTTAGTGTCCTGGTTAAGATTAGGGCACGGGTGAGGGTAAGGCTTCAGGTGAGGGTCAGGGTTAGGATTCGGGTTAGGGTTAGGGTTAGGGAATGGGGAGGGATTAGGGCACAGTTTAGGGTACCACAACGCTTAAGGTTTAGCGTACGTGTGAGGTCACTAGTTAGTGTTAGTGTACTGCTTACGATTAGGGCACGGGTGAGGGTAAGGCCTCGGAAGAGGGTCACGTTAAGGGTTAGGGTTAGGGTTAGGGTTAGGGAATGGGGATTGATTAGGGTACAGGTTAGGGTACGGCAATGGCTTAGGGTTGGCGTACGTTAGAGGGCATGGGTTAGTGTTGATGTACTGGTTAAAATTAGGACACGGGTAAGGGTAAAGTTTCGGGTGAGTGTCATGGTTAGGTTTCAGGTTAGGGTTAGGGTTAGGGAATGGAGAGGGATTAGGGTACAGTTTAAGGTACCGCTGCGGTTTAGTGTTAGCGTACGTTTGAGGGCACGAGTTAGTCTTGGTGTCCTGGTTAAGATTAGGGCACGGGTGAGGGTAAGGCTTCGGGTGAGGGTCAGGGTTAGGATTCGGGTTAGGGTTAGGGTTAGGGAATGGAGAGGGATTAGGGTACAGGTTAGGGTACGACAATGCTTAAGGGTTAGTGTAAGTGTGAGGGCACGAGTTAGTGTTGGTGTACTGGTTAAGACAACGGCACCGATGAGGGTAAGGCCTCGGAAAAGGGTCACGTTCAGGGTTTCGCTTAGGGTTAGGGTTAGGGAATGGGGAGGGATTAGGGTACAGGATAGGGTACGACAATGCTTAAGGGTTAGCGTACGTTTGAGGGCATGAGTTAGTGTTTGTGTCCTGGTTAAGATTAGGGCATTGGTTAGGGTAGGGCATCGGAAGTGGGTCAGGTTTAGGGATGGGGTTAGGGTTAGGGTTAAGGAATGGGGAGGGATTAGGGTACAATTTAGGGTACGACAACGCTTAAGGTTTAGCGTACGTGTGAGGGCACGAGTTAGTGTTGGTGTCCTGGTTAAGATTAGGGCACGGGTGAGGGTCAGGTTTCGGGTGAGGTTCAGGGATAGAATTCGGGTTAGGGTTAGGGTTAGGGAATGGGGAGATATTAGGACACAGTTTAGGGTACCACAACGCTTAAGGTTTAGCGTACGTGTGAGGTCACTAGTTAGTGTTAGTGTACTGCTTACGATTAGGGCACGGGTGAGGGTAAGGCCTCGGAAGAGGGTCACGTTAAGGGTTAGGGTAAGGGTTAGTGTTAGGGAATGGGGATTGATTAGGGTACAGGTTAGGGTACGGCAATGGCTTAGGGTTGGCGTACGTTAGAGGGCATGGGTTAGTGTTGATGTACTGGTTAAAATTAGGACACGGGTGAGGGTAAAGTTTCGGGTGAGTGTCATGGTTAGGTTTCAGGTTAGGGTTAGGGTTAGGGAATGGAGAGGGATTAGGGTACAGGTTAGGGTACCGCTGCAGTTTAGTGTTAGCGTACGTTTGAGGGCACGAGTTAGTCTTGGTGTCCTGGTTAAGATTAGGGCACGGCTGAGGGTAAGGCTTCGGGTGAGGGTCAGGGTTAGGATTCGGGTTAGGGTTAGGGTTAGGGAATTGAGAGGGATTAGGGTACAGGTTAGGGTACGACAATGCTTAAGTGTTAGCGTAAGTGTGAGGGCACGAGTTAGTGTTGGTGTACTGGTTAAGACAACGGCACCGATGAGTGTAAGGCCTCGGAAAAGGGTCACGTTCAGGGTTTCGCTTAGGGTTAGGGTTAGGGAATGGGAAGGGATTAGGGTACAGGATAGGGTACGACAATGCTTAAGGGTTGGCGTAAGTTTGAGGGCATGAGTTAGTGTTTGTGTCCTGGTTAAGATTAGGGCATTGGTTAGGGTAGGGCATCGGAAGTGGGTCAGGTTTAGGGATGGGGTTAGGGTTAGGGTTAAGGAATGGGGAGGGATTAGGGTACAATTTAGGGTACGACAACGCTTAAGGTTTAGCGTACGTGTGAGGGCACGAGTTAGTGTTGGTGTCCTGGTTAAGATTAGGGCACGGGTGAGGGTAAGGCTTCGGGTGAGGGTCAGGGTTAGGATTCGGGTTAGGGTTAGGGTTAAGGAATGCAGAGGGATTAGGGTACAGCTTAGGGTACGACAGTGCTTAAGGGTTAGCGTTCGTGTGAGGGAAAGGGTTAGTGTTAGTGTCCTGGTTAAGATTAGGGCACGGGTGAGGGTAAGGTTTCGGGTGAGGGTCAGGGATAGAATTCGGGTTAGGGTTAGGGTTAGGGAATGGGGAGATATTAGGGCACAGTTTAGGGTACCACAACGCTTAAGGTTTAGCGTACGTGTGAGGTCACAAGTTAGTGTTAGTGTACTGCTTACGATTAGGGCACGGGTGAGTGTAAGCCCTCGGAAGAGGGTCACGTTAAGGGTTAGGGTTAGGGTTAGGGCTAGGGAATGGGGATTTATTAGGGTACAGGTTAGGGTACGGCAATGGCTTAGGGTTGGCGTACGTTAGAGGGCATGGGTTAGTGTTGATATACAGGTTAAAATTAGGACACGGGTGAGGGTAAAGTTTCGGGTGAGTGTCATGGTTAGATTTCAGGTTAGGGTTAGGGTTAGGGAATGGAGAGGGATTAGGGTACAGGTTAGGGTACCTCTGCGGTTTAGTGTTAGCGTACGTGTGAGGGCACAAGTTAGTCTTGGTGTCCTGGTTAAGATTAGGGCACGGGTGAGGGTAAGGCTTCGAGTGAGGGTCACGGTTAGGATTCGGGTTAGGGTTAGGGTTAGGGAATGGAGAGGGATTAGGGTACAGGTTAGGGTACGACAATGCTTAAGGGTTAGCGTAAGTGTGAGGGCACGAGTTAGTGTTGGTGTACTGGTTAAGACAACGGAACCGATGAGGGTAAGGCCTCGGAAAAGGGTCACGTTCAGGGTTTCGCTTAGGGTTAGGGTTAGGGAATGGGGAGGGATTAGGGTACAGGATAGGGTACGACAATGCTTAAGTGTTAGCATACGTTTGAGGGCATGAGTTAGTGTTTGTGTACTGGTTGAGGTTAGGGCATTGGTTAGGGTAGAGCATCGGAAGTGGGTCAGGTTTAGGGATGGGGTTAGGGTTAGGGTTAAGGAATGGGGAGGGATTAGGGTACAATTTAGGGTACGGCAACGCTTAAGGTTTAGCGTACGTGTGAGGGCACGAGTTAGTGTTGATGTCCTGGTTAAGATTAGGGCACGGGTAAGAGTAAGACTTCGGGTGAGGGTCAGGGTTAGGATTCGGGTTAGGGTTAGGGTTAAGGAATGCAGAGGGATTAGGGTACAGCTTAAGGTACGACAGTGCTTAAGGGTTAGCGTTCGTGTGAGGGCAAGGGTTAGTGTTAGTGTCCTGGTTAAGATTGGGGCACGGGTGAGGGTAAGGCTTCAGGTGAGGGTCAGGGTTAGGATTCGGGTTAGGGTTAGGGTTAGGGAATGGGGAGGGATTAGGGTACAGTTTAGGGTACGACAACGATTAAGGGTTAGCGTACGTGTGAGGGCACAAGTTAGTGTTGGTGTCCTTGTTAAGATTAGGGCACGGGTGAGGGTAAGGTTTCGGGTGAGGGTCAGGGATAGAATTCGGGTTAGGGTTAGGGTTAGGGAATGGGGAGATATTAGGACACAGTTTAGGGTACCACAACGCTTAAGGTTTAGCGTACGTGTGAGGTCACTAGTTAGTGTTAGTGTACTGCTTACGATTAGGGCACGGGTGAGGGTAAGGCCTCGGAAGAGGGTCACGTTAAGGGTTAGGGTAAGGGTTAGTGTTAGGGAATGGGGATTGATTAGGGTACAGGTTAGGGTACGGCAATGGCTTAGGGTTGGCGTACGTTAGAGGGCATGGGTTAGTGTTGATGTACTGGTTAAAATTAGGACACGGGTGAGGGTAAAGTTTCGGGTGAGTGTCATGGTTAGGTTTCAGGTTAGGGTTAGGGTTAGGGAATGGAGAGGGATTAGGGTACAGGTTAGGGTACCGCTGCAGTTTAGTGTTAGCGTACGTTTGAGGGCACGAGTTAGTCTTGGTGTCCTGGTTAAGATTAGGGCACGGGTGAGGGTAAGGCTTCGGGTGAGGGTCAGGGTTAGGATTCGGGTTAGGGTTAGGGTTAGGGAATTGAGAGGGATTAGGGTACAGGTTAGGGTACGACAATGCTTAAGGGTTAGCGTAAGTGTGAGGGCACGAGTTAGTGTTGGTGTACTGGTTAAGACAACGGCACCGATGAGTGTAAGGCCTCGGAAAAGGGTCACGTTCAGGGTTTCGCTTAGGGTTAGGGTTAGGGAATGGGAAGGGATTAGGGTACAGGATAGGGTACGACAATGCTTAAGGGTTGGCGTAAGTTTGAGGGCATGAGTTAGTGTTTGTGTCCTGGTTAAGATTAGGGCATTGGTTAGGGTAGGGCATCGGAAGTGGGTCAGGTTTAGGGATGGGGTTAGGGTTAGGGTTAAGGAATGGGGAGGGATTAGGGTACAATTTAGGGTACGACAACGCTTAAGGTTTAGCGTACGTGTGAGGGCACGAGTTAGTGTTGGTGTCCTGGTTAAGATTAGGGCACGGGTGAGGGTAAGGCTTCGGGTGAGGGTCAGGGTTAGGATTCGGGTTAGGGTTAGGGTTAAGGAATGCAGAGGGATTAGGGTACAGCTTAGGGTACGACAGTGCTTAAGGGTTAGCGTTCGTGTGAGGGAAAGGGTTAGTGTTAGTGTCCTGGTTAAGATTAGGGCACGGGTGAGGGTAAGGCTTCGGGTGAGGGTCAGGGTTAGGATTCGGGTTAGGGTTAGGGTTAGGGAATGGGGAGGGATTAGGGCACAGTTTAAGGTACCACAACGCTTAAGGTTTAGCGTACGTGTGAGGTCACTAGTTAGTGTTAGTGTACTGCTTACGATTAGGGCACGGGTGAGGGTAAGGCCTCGGAAGAGGGTCACGTTAAGGGTTAGGGTTAGGGTTAGGGTTAGGGAATGGGGATTGATTAGGGTACAGGTTAGGGTACGGCAATGGCTTAGGGTTGGCGTACGTTAGAGGGCATGGGTTAGTGTTGATGTACTGGTTAAAATTAGGACACGGGTGAGGGTAAAGTTTCGGGTGAGTGTCATGGTTAGGTTTCAGGTTAGGGTTAGGGTTAGGGAATGGAGAGGGATTAGGGTACAGTTTAAGGTACCGCTGCGGTTTAGTGTTAGCGTACGTTTGAGGGCACGAGTTAGTCTTGGTGTCCTGGTTAAGATTAGGGCACGGGTGAGGGTAAGGCTTCGGGTGAGGGTCAGGGTTAGGATTCGGGTTAGGGTTAGGGTTAGGGAATGGAGAGGGATTAGGGTACAGGTTAGGGTACGACAATGCTTAAGGGTTAGTGTAAGTGTGAGGGCACGAGTTAGTGTTGGTGTACTGGTTAAGACAACGGCACCGATGAGGGTAAGGCCTCGGAAAAGGGTCACGTTCAGGGTTTCGCTTAGGGTTAGGGTTAGGGAATGGGGAGGGATTAGGGTACAGGATAGGGTACGACAATGCTTAAGGGTTAGCGTACGTTTGAGGGCATGAGTTAGTGTTTGTGTCCTGGTTAAGATTAGGGCATTGGTTAGGGTAGGGCATCGGAAGTGGGTCAGGTTTAGGGATGGGGTTAGGGTTAGGGTTAAGGAATGGGGAGGGATTAGGGTACAATTTAGGGTACGACAACGCTTAAGGTTTAGCGTACGTGTGAGGGCACGAGTTAGTGTTGGTGTCCTGGTTAAGATTAGGGCACGGGTGAGGGTCAGGTTTCGGGTGAGGTTCAGGGATAGAATTCGGGTTAGGGTTAGGGTTAGGGAATGGGGAGATATTAGGACACAGTTTAGGGTACCACAACGCTTAAGGTTTAGCGTACGTGTGAGGTCACTAGTTAGTGTTAGTGTACTGCTTACGATTAGGGCACGGGTGAGGGTAAGGCCTCGGAAGAGGGTCACGTTAAGGGTTAGGGTAAGGGTTAGTGTTAGGGAATGGGGATTGATTAGGGTACAGGTTAGGGTACGGCAATGGCTTAGGGTTGGCGTACGTTAGAGGGCATGGGTTAGTGTTGATGTACTGGTTAAAATTAGGACACGGGTGAGGGTAAAGTTTCGGGTGAGTGTCATGGTTAGGTTTCAGGTTAGGGTTAGGGTTAGGGAATGGAGAGGGATTAGGGTACAGGTTAGGGTACCGCTGCAGTTTAGTGTTAGCGTACGTTTGAGGGCACGAGTTAGTCTTGGTGTCCTGGTTAAGATTAGGGCACGGGTGAGGGTAAGGCTTCGGGTGAGGGTCAGGGTTAGGATTCGGGTTAGGGTTAGGGTTAGGGAATTGAGAGGGATTAGGGTACAGGTTAGGGTACGACAATGCTTAAGGGTTAGCGTAAGTGTGAGGGCACGAGTTAGTGTTGGTGTACTGGTTAAGACAACGGCACCGATGAGTGTAAGGCCTCGGAAAAGGGTCACGTTCAGGGTTTCGCTTAGGGTTAGGGTTAGGGAATGGGAAGGGATTAGGGTACAGGATAGGGTACGACAATGCTTAAGGGTTGGCGTAAGTTTGAGGGCATGAGTTAGTGTTTGTGTCCTGGTTAAGATTAGGGCATTGGTTAGGGTAGGGCATCGGAAGTGGGTCAGGTTTAGGGATGGGGTTAGGGTTAGGGTTAAGGAATGGGGAGGGATTAGGGTACAATTTAGGGTACGACAACGCTTAAGGTTTAGCGTACGTGTGAGGGCACGAGTTAGTGTTGGTGTCCTGGTTAAGATTAGGGCACGGGTGAGGGTAAGGCTTCGGGTGAGGGTCAGGGTTAGGATTCGGGTTAGGGTTAGGGTTAAGGAATGCAGAGGGATTAGGGTACAGCTTAGGGTACGACAGTGCTTAAGGGTTAGCGTTCGTGTGAGGGAAAGGGTTAGTGTTAGTGTCCTGGTTAAGATTAGGGCACGGGTGAGGGTAAGGTTTCGGGTGAGGGTCAGGGATAGAATTCGGGTTAGGGTTAGGGTTAGGGAATGGGGAGATATTAGGGCACAGTTTAGGGTACCACAACGCTTAAGGTTTAGCGTACGTGTGAGGTCACAAGTTAGTGTTAGTGTACTGCTTACGATTAGGGCACGGGTGAGGGTAAGCCCTCGGAAGAGGGTCACGTTAAGGGTTAGGGTTAGGGTTAGGGCTAGGGAATGGGGATTTATTAGGGTACAGGTTAGGGTACGGCAATGGCTTAGGGTTGGCGTACGTTAGAGGGCATGGGTTACTGTTGATATACAGGTTAAAATTAGGACACGGGTGAGGGTAAAGTTTCGGGTGAGTGTCATGGTTAGATTTCAGGTTAGGGTTAGGGTTAGGGAATGGAGAGGGATTAGGGTACAGGTTAGGGTACCTCTGCGGTTTAGTGTTAGCGTACGTGTGAGGGCACAAGTTAGTCTTGGTGTCCTGGTTAAGATTAGGGCACGGGTGAGGGTAAGGCTTCGAGTGAGGGTCACGGTTAGGATTCGGGTTAGGGTTAGGGTTAGGGAATGGAGAGGGATTAGGGTACAGCTTAGGGTACGACAATGCTTAAGGGTTAGCGTAAGTGTGAGGGCACGAGTTAGTGTTGGTGTACTGGTTAAGACAACGGAACCGATGAGGGTAAGGCCTCGGAAAAGGGTCACGTTCAGGGTTTCGCTTAGGGTTAGGGTTAGGGAATGGGGAGGGATTAGGGTACAGGATAGGGTACGACAATGCTTAAGTGTTAGCATACGTTTGAGGGCATGAGTTAGTGTTTGTGTACTGGTTGAGGTTAGGGCATTGGTTAGGGTAGAGCATCGGAAGTGGGTCAGGTTTAGGGATGGGGTTAGGGTTAGGGTTAAGGAATGGGGAGGGATTAGGGTACAATTTAGGGTACGGCAACGCTTAAGGTTTAGCGTACGTGTGAGGGCACGAGTTAGTGTTGATGTCCTGGTTAAGATTAGGGCACGGGTAAGAGTAAGACTTCGGGTGAGGGTCAGGGTTAGGATTCGGGTTAGGGTTAGGGTTAAGGAATGCAGAGGGATTAGGGTACAGCTTAAGGTACGACAGTGCTTAAGGGTTAGCGTTCGTGTGAGGGCAAGGGTTAGTGTTAGTGTCCTGGTTAAGATTGGGGCACGGGTGAGGGTAAGGCTTCAGGTGAGGGTCAGGGTTAGGATTCGGGTTAGGGTTAGGGTTAGGGAATGGGGAGGGATTAGGGTACAGTTTAGGGTACGACAACGATTAAGGGTTAGCGTACGTGTGAGGGCACAAGTTAGTGTTGGTGTCCTTGTTAAGATTAGGGCACGGGTGAGGGTAAGGTTTCGGGTGAGGGTCAGGGATAGAATTCGGGTTAGGGTTAGGGTTAGGGAATGGGGAGATATTAGGACACAGTTTAGGGTACCACAACGCTTAAGGTTTAGCGTACGTGTGAGGTCACTAGTTAGTGTTAGTGTACTGCTTACGATTAGGGCACGGGTGAGGGTAAGGCCTCGGAAGAGGGTCACGTTAAGGGTTAGGGTAAGGGTTAGTGTTAGGGAATGGGGATTGATTAGGGTACAGGTTAGGGTACGGCAATGGCTTAGGGTTGGCGTACGTTAGAGGGCATGGGTTAGTGTTGATGTACTGGTTAAAATTAGGACACGGGTGAGGGTAAAGTTTCGGGTGAGTGTCATGGTTAGGTTTCAGGTTAGGGTTAGGGTTAGGGAATGGAGAGGGATTAGGGTACAGGTTAGGGTACCACTGCAGTTTAGTGTTAGCGTACGTTTGAGGGCACGAGTTAGTCTTGGTGTCCTGGTTAAGATTAGGGCACGGGTGAGGGTAAGGCTTCGGGTGAGGGTCAGGGTTAGGATTCGGGTTAGGGTTAGGGTTAGGGAATTGAGAGGGATTAGGGTACAGGTTAGGGTACGACAATGCTTAAGGGTTAGCGTAAGTGTGAGGGCACGAGTTAGTGTTGGTGTACTGGTTAAGACAACGGCACCGATGAGTGTAAGGCCTCGGAAAAGGGTCACGTTCAGGGTTTAGCTTAGGGTTAGGGTTAGGGAATGGGAAGGGATTAGGGTACAGGATAGGGTACGACAATGCTTAAGGGTTGGCGTAAGTTTGAGGGCATGAGTTAGTGTTTGTGTCCTGGTTAAGATTAGGGCATTGGTTAGGGTAGGGCATCGGAAGTGGGTCAGGTTTAGGGATGGGGTTAGGGTTAGGGTTAAGGAATGGGGAGGGATTAGGGTACAATTTAGGGTACGACAACGCTTAAGGTTTAGCGTACGTGTGAGGGCACGAGTTAGTGTTGGTGTCCTGGTTAAGATTAGGGCACGGGTGAGGGTAAGGCTTCGGGTGAGGGTCAGGGTTAGGATTCGGGTTAGGGTTAGGGTTAAGGAATGCAGAGGGATTAGGGTACAGCTTAGGGTACGACAGTGCTTAAGGGTTAGCGTTCGTGTGAGGGAAAGGGTTAGTGTTAGTGTCCTGGTTAAGATTAGGGCACGGGTGAGGGTAAGGTTTCGGGTGAGGGTCAGGGATAGAATTCGGGTTAGGGTTAGGGTTAGGGAATGGGGAGATATTAGGGCACAGTTTAGGGTACCACAACGCTTAAGGTTTAGCGTACGTGTGAGGTCACAAGTTAGTGTTAGTGTACTGCTTACGATTAGGGCACGGGTGAGGGTAAGCCCTCGGAAGAGGGTCACGTTAAGGGTTAGGGTTAGGGTTAGGGCTAGGGAATGGGGATTTATTAGGGTACAGGTTAGGGTACGGCAATGGCTTAGGGTTGGCGTACGTTAGAGGGCATGGGTTAGTGTTGATATACAGGTTAAAATTAGGACACGGGTGAGGGTAAAGTTTCGGGTGAGTGTCATGGTTAGATTTCAGGTTAGGGTTAGGGTTAGGGAATGGAGAGGGATTAGGGTACAGGTTAGGGTACCTCTGCGGGTTAGTGTTAGCGTACGTGTGAGGGCACAAGTTAGTCTTGGTGTCCTGGTTAAGATTAGGGCACGGGTGAGGGTAAGGCTTCGAGTGAGGGTCACGGTTAGGATTCGGGTTAGGGTTAGGGTTAGGGAATGGAGAGGGATTAGGGTACAGGTTAGGGTACGACAATGCTTAAGGGTTAGCGTAAGTGTGAGGGCACGAGTTAGTGTTGGTGTACTGGTTAAGACAACGGAACCGATGAGGGTAAGGCCTCGGAAAAGGGTCACGTTCAGGGTTTCGCTTAGGGTTAGGGTTAGGGAATGGGGAGGGATTAGGGTACAGGATAGGGTACGACAATGCTTAAGTGTTAGCATACGTTTGAGGGCATGAGTTAGTGTTTGTGTACTGGTTGAGATTAGGGCATTGGTTAGGGTAGAGCATCGGAAGTGGGTCAGGTTTAGGGATGGGGTTAGGGTTAGGGTTAAGGAATGGGGAGGGATTAGGGTACAATTTAGGGTACGGCAACGCTTAAGGTTTAGCGTACGTGTGAGGGCACGAGTTAGTGTTGATGTCCTGGTTAAGATTAGGGCACGGGTAAGAGTAAGACTTCGGGTGAGGGTCAGGGTTAGGATTCGGGTTAGGGTTAGGGTTAAGGAATGCAGAGGGATTAGGGTACAGCTTAAGGTACGACAGTGCTTAAGGGTTAGCGTTCGTGTGAGGGCAAGGGTTAGTGTTAGTGTCCTGGTTAAGATTGGGGCACGGGTGAGGGTAAGGCTTCAGGTGAGGGTCAGGGTTAGGATTCGGGTTAGGGTTAGGGTTAGGGAATGGGGAGGGATTAGGGTACAGTTTAGGGTACGACAACGATTAAGGGTTAGCGTACGTGTGAGGGCACAAGTTAGTGTTGGTGTCCTTGTTAAGATTAGGGCACGGGTGAGGGTAAGGTTTCGGGTGAGGGTCAGGGATAGAATTCGGGTTAGGGTTAGGGTTAGGGAATGGGGAGATATTAGGGCACAGTTTAGGGTACCACAAGGCTTAAGGTTTAGCGTACGTGTGAGGTCACTAGTTAGTGTTAGTCTACTGCTTACGATTAGGGCACGGGTGAGGGTAAGGCCTCGGAAGAGGGTCACGTTAAGGGTTAGGGTTAGGGTTAGGGTTAGGGAATGGGGATTGATTAGGGTACAGGTTAGGGTACGGCAATGGCTTAGGGTTGGCGTACGTTAGAGGGCATGGGTTAGTGTTGATGTACTGGTTAAAATTAGGACACGGGTGAGGGTAAAGTTTCGGGTGAGTGTCATGGTTAGGTTTCAGGTTAGGGTTAGGGTTAGGGAATTGAGAGGGATTAGGGTACAGGTTAGGGTACCGCTGCGGTTTAGTGTTAGCGTACGTGTGAGGGCACGAGTTAGTCTTGGTGTCCTGGTTAAGATTAGGGCACGGGTGAGGGTAAGGCTTCGGGTGAGGGTCAGGGTTAGGATTCGGGTTAGGGTTAGGGTTAGGGAATGGAGAGGGATTAGGGTACAGGTTAGGGTACGACAATGCTTAAGGGTTAGCAAAAGTGTGAGGGCACGTGTTAGTGTTGGTGTACTGGTTAAGACAAGGGCACCGATGAGGGTAAGGCCTCGGAAAAGGGTCACGTTCAGGGTTTCGCTTAGGGTTAGGGTTAGGGAATGGGGAGGGATTAGGGTACAGGATAGGGTACGACAATGCTTAAGGGTTAGCGTACGTTTGAGGGCATGAGTTAGTGTTTGTGTACTGGTTAAGATTAGGGCATTGGTTAGGGTAGGGCATCGGAAGTTGTTCAGGTTTAGGGATGGGGTTAGGGTTAGGGTTAAGGAATGGGGAGGGATTAGGGTACAATTTAGTGTACGGCAACTCTTAAGGTTTAGCGTACGTGTGAGGGCACGAGTTAGTGTTGGTGTCCTGGTTAAGATTAGGGCACGGGTGAGGGTAAGGCTTCGGGTGAGGGTCAGGGTTAGGATTCGGGTTAGGGTTAGGGTTAAGGAATGCAGAGGGATTAGGCTACAGCTTAGGGTACGACAGTGCTTAAGGGTTAGCGTTCGTGTGAGGGCAAGGGTTAGTGTTAGTGTCCTGGTTAAGATTAGGGCACGGGTGAGGGTAAGGCTTCAGGTGAGGGTCAGGGTTAGGATTCGGGTTAGGGTTAGGGTTAGGGAATGGGGAGGGATTAGGGTACAGTTTAGGGTACGACAACGATTAAGGGTTAGCGTACGTGTGAGGGCACAAGTTAGTGTTGGTGTCCTGGTTAAGATTAGGGCACGGGTGAGGGTAAGGTTTCGGGTGAGAGTCAGGGACAGAATTCGGGTTAGCGTTAGGGTTAGGGAATGGGGAGATATTAGGGCACAGTTTAGGGTACCACAACGCTTAAGGTTTAGCGTACGTGTGAGGTCACTAGTTAGTGTTAGTGTACTGCTTACGATTAGGGCACAGGTGAGGGTAAGGCCTCGGAAGAGGGTCACGTTAAGGGTTAGGGTTAAGGTTAGGGTTAGGGAATGGGGATTGATTAGGGTACAAGTTAGGGTACGGCAATGGCTTAGGGTTGGCGTACGTTAGAGGGCATGGGTTAGTGTTGATGTACTGGTTAAAATTAGGACACGGTTGAGGGTAAAGTTTCGGGTGAGTGTCATGGTTAGGTTTCAGGTTAGGGTTAGAGTTAGGGAATGGAGAGGGATTAGGGTACAGGTTAGAGTACCGCTGCAGTTTAGTGTTAGCGTACGTTTGAGGGCACGAGTTAGTCTTGGTGTCCTGGTTAAGATTAGGGCACGGGTGAGGGTAAGGCTTCGGGTGAGGGTCAGGGTTAGGATTCGGGTTAGGGAATGAAGAGGGATTAGGGTACAGGTTAGGGTACGACAATGCTTAAGGGTTAGCGTAAGTGTGAGGGCACGAGTTAGTGTTGGTGTACTGGTTAAGACAACGGCACCGATGAGGGTAAGGCCTCGGAAAAGGGTCACGTTCAGGGTTTCGCTTAGGGTTAGGGTTAGGGAATGGGGAGGGATTAGGGTACAGGATAGGGTACGACAATGCTTAAGGGTTAGCGTACGTTTGAGGGCATGAGTTAGTGTTTGTGTACTGGTTAAGATTAGGTCATTGGTTAGGGTAGGGCATCGGAAGTGGGTCAGGTTTAGGGATGGGGTTAGGGTTAGGGTTAAGGAATGGGGAGGGATTAGGGTACAATTTAGGGTACGACAACGCTTAAGGTTTAGCGTACGTGTGAGGGCACGAGTTAATGTTGGTGTCCTGGTTAAGATTAGGGCACGGGTGAGGGTAAGGCTTCGGGTGAGGGTCAGGGTTAGGATTCGGGTTAGGGTTAGGGTTAAGGAATGCAGAGGGATTAGGCTACAGCTTAGGGTACGACAGTGCTTAAGGGTTAGCGTTCGTGTGAGGGCAAGGGTTAGTGTTAGTGTCCTGGTTAAGATTAGGGCACGGGTGAGGGTAAGGCTTCAGGTGAGGGTCAGGGTTAGGATTTGGGTTAGGGTTAGGGTTAGGGAATGGGGAGGGATTAGGGTACAGTTTAGGGTAAGACAACGATTAAGGGTTAGCGTACGTGTGAGGGCACAAATTAGTGTTGGTGTCCAGGTTAAGATTAGGGCACGGGTGAGTGTAAGATTTCGGGTGAGGGTCAGGGATAGAATTCGGGTTAGGGTTAGGGTTAGGGAATGGGGAGATATTAGGGCACAGTTGAGGGTACCACAACGCTTAAGGTTTAGCGTACGTGTGAGGTCACTAGTTAGTGTTAGTGTACTGCTTACGATTAGGGCACGGGTGAGGGTAAGGCCTCGGAAGAGGGTCACGTTAAGGGTTAGGGTTAGGGTTAGGGTTAGGGAATGGGGATTGATTAGGGTACAGGTTAGGGTACGGCAATGGCTTAGGGTTGGCGTACGTTAGAGGGCATGGGTTAGTGTTGATGTACTGGTTAAAATTAGGACACGGGTGAGGGTAAAGTTTCGGGTGAGTGTCATGGTTAGGTTTCAGGTTAGGGTTAGGGTTAGGGAATGGAGAGGGATTAGGGTACAGGTTAGGGTACCGCTGCGGTTTAGTGTTAGCGTACGTTTGAGTGCACGAGTTAGTCTTGGTGTCCTGGTTAAGATTAGGGCACGGGTGAGGGTAAGGCTTCGGGTGAGGGTCAGGGTTAGGTTTCGGGTTAGGGTTAGGGTTAGGGAATGGAGAGGGATTAGGGTACAGGTTAGGGTACGACAATGCTTAAGGGTTAGCGTAAGTGTGAGGGCACGAGTTAGTGTTGGTGTACTGGTTAAGACAAGGGCACCGATGAGGGTAAGGCCTCGGAAAAGGGTCACGTTCAGGGTTTCGCTTAGGGTTAGGGTTAGGGAATGGGGAGGGATTAGGGTACAGGATAGGGTACGACAATGCTTAAGGGTTAGCGTACGTTTGAGGGCATGAGTTAGTGTTTGTGTACTGGTTAAGATTAGGGCATTGGTTAGGGTAGGGCATCGGAAGTGGGTCAGGTTTAGGGATGGGGTTAGGGTTAGGGTTAAGGAATGGGGAGGGATTAGGGTACAATTTAGGGTACGGAAACGCTTAAGGTTTAGCGTACGTGAGAGGGCACGAGTTAGTGTTGGTGTCCAGGTTAAGATTAGGGCACGGGTGAGGGTAAGGCTTCGGGTGAGGGTCAGGGTTAGGATTCGGGTTAGGGTTAGGGTTAAGGAATGCAGAGGGATTAGGCTACAGCTTAGGGTACGACAGTGCTTAAGGGTTAGCGTTCGTGTGAGGGCAAGGGTTAGTGTTAGTGTCCTGGTTAAGATTAAGGCACGGGTGAGGGTAAGGCTTCAGGTGAGGGTCAGGGTTAGGATTCGGGTTAGGGTTAGGGTTAGGGAATGGGGAGGGATTAGGGTACAGTTTAGGGTAATACAACGATTAAGGGTTAGCGTACGTGTGAGGGCACAAATTAGTGTTGGTGTCCTGGTTAAGATTAGGGCACGGGTGAGTGTAAGGTTTCGGGTGAGGGTCAGGGATAGAATTCGGGTTAGGGTTAGGGTTAGGGAATGGGGAGATATTAGGACACAGTTTAGGGTACCACAACGCTTAAGGTTTAGCGTACGTGTGAGGTCACAAGTTAGTGTTAGTGTACTGCTTACGATTAGGGCACGGGTGAGGGTAAGGCCTCGGTAGAGGGTCACGTTAAGGGTTAGGGTTAGGGTTAGGGTTAGGGAATGGGGATTGATTAGGGTACAGGTTAGGGTACGGCAATGGCTTAGAGTTGGCGTACGTTAGAGGGCATGGGTTAGTGTTGATGTACTGGTTAAAATTAGGAAACGGGTGAGGGTAAAGTTTCGGGTGAGTGTCATGGTTAGGTTTCAGGTTAGGGTTAGAGTTAGGGAATGGAGAGGGATTAGGGTACAGGTTAGGGTACCGCTGCGGTTTAGTGTTAGCGTACGTTTGAGGGCACGAGTTAGTCTTGGTGTCCTGGTTAAGATTAGGGCACGGGTGAGGGTAAGGCTTCGGGTGAGGGTCAGGGTTAGGATTCGGGTTAGGGTTAGGGTTAGGGAATGGAGAGGGATTAGGGTACAGGTTAGGGTACGACAATGCTTAAGGGTTAGCGTAAGTGTGAGGGCACGAGTTAGTGTTGGTGTACTGGTTAAGACAAGGGCACCGATGAGGGTAAGGCCTCGGAAAAGGGTCACGTTCAGGGTTTCGCTTAGAGTTAGGGTTAGGGAATGGGGAGGGATTAGGGTACAGGATAGGGTACGACAATGCTTAAGGGTTGGCGTAAGTTTGAGGGCATGAGTTAGTGTTTGTGTCCTGGTTAAGATTAGGGCATTGGTTAGGGTAGGGCATCGGAAGTGGGTCAGGTTTAGGGATGGGGTTAGGGTTAGGGTTAAGGAATGGGGAGGGATTAGGGTACAATTTAGGGTACGACAACGCTTAAGGTTTAGCGTACGTGTGAGGGCACGAGTTAGTGTTGGTGTCCTGGTTAAGATTAGGGCACGGGTGAGGGTAAGGCTTCGGGTGAGGGTCAGGGTTAGGATTCGGGTTAGGGTTAGGGTTAAGGAATGCAGAGGGATTAGGGTACAGCTTAGGGTACGACAGTGCTTAAGGGTTAGCGTTCGTGTGAGGGAAAGGGTTAGTGTTAGTGTCCTGGTTAAGATTAGGGCACGGGTGAGGGTAAGGTTTCGGGTGAGGGTCAGGGATAGAATTCGGGTTAGGGTTAGGGTTAGGGAATGGGGAGATATTAGGGCACAGTTTAGGGTACCACAACGCTTAAGGTTTAGCGTACGTGTGAGGTCACAAGTTAGTGTTAGTGTACTGCTTACGATTAGGGCACGGGTGAGGGTAAGCCCTCGGAAGAGGGTCACGTTAAGGGTTAGGGTTAGGGTTAGGGCTAGGGAATGGGGATTTATTAGGGTACAGGTTAGGGTACGGCAATGGCTTAGGGTTGGCGTACGTTAGAGGGCATGGGTTAGTGTTGATATACAGGTTAAAATTAGGACACGGGTGAGGGTAAAGTTTCGGGTGAGTGTCATGGTTAGATTTCAGGTTAGGGTTAGGGTTAGGGAATGGAGAGGGATTAGGGTACAGGTTAGGGTACCTCTGCGGTTTAGTGTTAGCGTACGTGTGAGAGCACAAGTTAGTCTTGGTGTCCTGGTTAAGATTAGGGCACGGGTGAGGGTAAGGCTTCGAGTGAGGGTCACGGTTAGGATTCGGGTTAGGGTTAGGGTTAGGGAATGGAGAGGGATTAGGGTACAGGTTAGGGTACGACAATGCTTAAGGGTTAGCGTAAGTGTGAGGGCACGAGTTAGTGTTGGTGTACTGGTTAAGACAACGGAACCGATGAGGGTAAGGCCTCGGAAAAGGGTCACGTTCAGGGTTTCGCTTAGGGTTAGGGTTAGGGAATGGGGAGGGATTAGGGTACAGGATAGGGTACGACAATGCTTAAGTGTTAGCATACGTTTGAGGGCATGAGTTAGTGTTTGTGTACTGGTTGAGGTTAGGGCATTGGTTAGGGTAGAGCATCGGAAGTGGGTCAGGTTTAGGGATGGGGTTAGGGTTAGGGTTAAGGAATGGGGAGGGATTAGGGTACAATTTAGGGTACGGCAACGCTTAAGGTTTAGCGTACGTGTGAGGGCACGAGTTAGTGTTGATGTCCTGGTTAAGATTAGGGCACGGGTAAGAGTAAGACTTCGGGTGAGGGTCAGGGTTAGGATTCGGGTTAGGGTTAGGGTTAAGGAATGCAGAGGGATTAGGGTACAGCTTAAGGTACGACAGTGCTTAAGGGTTAGCGTTCGTGTGAGGGCAAGGGTTAGTGTTAGTGTCCTGGTTAAGATTGGGGCACGGGTGAGGGTAAGGCTTCAGGTGAGGGTCAGGGTTAGGATTCGGGTTAGGGTTAGGGTTAGGGAATGGGGAGGGATTAGGGTACAGTTTAGGGTACGACAACGATTAAGGGTTAGCGTACGTGTGAGGGCACAAGTTAGTGTTGGTGTCCTGGTTAAGATTAGGGCACGGGTGAGGGTAAGGTTTCGGGTGAGGGTCAGGGATAGAATTCGGGTTAGGGTTAGGGTTAGGGAATGGGGAGATATTAGGGCACAGTTTAGGGTACCACAAGGCTTAAGGTTTAGCGTACGTGTGAGGTCACTAGTTAGTGTTAGTCTACTGCTTACGATTAGGGCACGGGTGAGGGTAAGGCCTCGGAAGAGGGTCACGTTAAGGGTTAGGGTTAGGGTTAGGGTTAGGGAATGGGGATTGATTAGGGTACAGGTTAGGGTACGGCAATGGCTTAGGGTTGGCGTACGTTAGAGGGCATGGGTTAGTGTTGATGTACTGGTTAAAATTAGGACACGGGTGAGGGTAAAGTTTCGGGTGAGTGTCATGGTTAGGTTTCAGGTTAGGGTTAGGGTTAGGGAATGGAGAGGGATTAGGGTACAGGTTAGGGTACCGCTGCGGTTTAGTGTTAGCGTACGTGTGAGGGCACGAGTTAGTCTTGGTGTCCTGGTTAAGATTAGGGCACGGGTGAGGGTAAGGCTTCGGGTGAGGGTCAGGGTTAGGATTCGGGTTAGGGTTAGGGTTAGGGAATGGAGAGGGATTAGGGTACAGGTTAGGGTACGACAATGCTTAAGGGTTAGCAAAAGTGTGAGGGCACGTGTTAGTGTTGGTGTACTGGTTAAGACAAGGGCACCGATGAGGGTAAGGCCTCGGAAAAGGGTCACGTTCAGGGTTTCGCTTAGGGTTAGGGTTAGGGAATGGGGAGGGATTAGGGTACAGGATAGGGTACGACAATGCTTAAGGGTTAGCGTACGTTTGAGGGCATGAGTTAGTGTTTGTGTACTGGTTAAGATTAGGGCATTGGTTAGGGTAGGGCATCGGAAGTGGTTCAGGTTTAGGGATGGGGTTAGGGTTAGGGTTAAGGAATGGGGAGGGATTAGGGTACAATTTAGTGTACGGCAACTCTTAAGGTTTAGCGTACGTGTGAGGGCACGAGTTAGTGTTGGTGTCCTGGTTAAGATTAGGGCACGGGTGAGGGTAAGGCTTCGGGTGAGGGTCAGGGTTAGGATTCGGGTTAGGGTTAGGGTTAAGGAATGCAGAGGGATTAGGCTACAGCTTAGGGTACGACAGTGCTTAAGGGTTAGCGTTCGTGTGAGGGCAAGGGTTAGTGTTAGTGTCCTGGTTAAGATTAGGGCACGGGTGAGGGTAAGGCTTCAGGTGAGGGTCAGGGTTAGGATTCGGGTTAGGGTTAGGGTTAGGGAATGGGGAGGGATTAGGGTACAGTTTAGGGTACGACAACGATTAAGGGTTAGCGTACGTGTGAGGGCACAAGTTAGTGTTGGTGTCCTGGTTAAGATTAGGGCACGGGTGAGGGTAAGGTTTCGGGTGAGAGTCAGGGACAGAATTCGGGTTAGCGTTAGGGTTAGGGAATGGGGAGATATTAGGGCACAGTTTAGGGTACCACAACGCTTAAGGTTTAGCGTACGTGTGAGGTCACTAGTTAGTGTTAGTGTACTGCTTACGATTAGGGCACAGGTGAGGGTAAGGCCTCGGAAGAGGGTCACGTTAAGGGTTAGGGTTAAGGTTAGGGTTAGGGAATGGGGATTGATTAGGGTACAAGTTAGGGTACGGCAATGGCTTAGGGTTGGCGTACGTTAGAGGGCATGGGTTAGTGTTGATGTACTGGTTAAAATTAGGACACGGGTGAGGGTAAAGTTTCGGGTGAGTGTCATGGTTAGGTTTCAGGTTAGGGTTAGAGTTAGGGAATGGAGAGGGATTAGGGTACAGGTTAGGGTACCGCTGCAGTTTAGTGTTAGCGTACGTTTGAGGGCACGAGTTAGTCTTGGTGTCCTGGTTAAGATTAGGGCACGGGTGAGGGTAAGGCTTCGGGTGAGGGTCAGGGTTAGGATTCGGGTTAGGGAATGAAGAGGGATTAGGGTACAGGTTAGGGTACGACAATGCTTAAGGGTTAGCGTAAGTGTGAGGGCACGAGTTAGTGTTGGTGTACTGGTTAAGACAACGGCACCGATGAGGGTAAGGCCTCGGAAAAGGGTCACGTTCAGGGTTTCGCTTAGGGTTAGGGTTAGGGAATGGGGAGGGATTAGGGTACAGGATAGGGTACGACAATGCTTAAGGGTTAGCGTACGTTTGAGGGCATGAGTTAGTGTTTGTGTACTGGTTAAGATTAGGTCATTGGTTAGGGTAGGGCATCGGAAGTGGGTCAGGTTTAGGGATGGGGTTAGGGTTAGGGTTAAGGAATGGGGAGGGATTAGGGTACAATTTAGGGTACGACAACGCTTAAGGTTTAGCGTACGTGTGAGGGCACGAGTTAATGTTGGTGTCCTGGTTAAGATTAGGGCACGGGTGAGGGTAAGGCTTCGGGTGAGGGTCAGGGTTAGGATTCGGGTTAGGGTTAGGGTTAAGGAATGCAGAGGGATTAGGCTACAGCTTAGGGTACGACAGTGCTTAAGGGTTAGCGTTCGTGTGAGGGCAAGGGTTAGTGTTAGTGTCCTGGTTAAGATTAGGGCACGGGTGAGGGTAAGGCTTCAGGTGAGGGTCAGGGTTAGGATTCGGGTTAGGGTTAGGGTTAGGGAATGGGGAGGGATTAGGGTACAGTTTAGGGTAAGACAACGATTAAGGGTTAGCGTACGTGTGAGGGCACAAATTAGTGTTGGTGTCCAGGTTAAGATTAGGGCACGGGTGAGTGTAAGATTTCGGGTGAGGGTCAGGGATAGAATTCGGGTTAGGGTTAGGGTTAGGGAATGGGGAGATATTAGGGCACAGTTGAGGGTACCACAACGCTTAAGGTTTAGCGTACGTGTGAGGTCACTTGTTAGTGTTAGTGTACTGCTTACGATTAGGGCACGGGTGAGGGTAAGGCCTCGGAAGAGGGTCACGTTAAGGGTTAGGGTTAGGGTTAGGGTTAGGGAATGGGGATTGATTAGGGTACAGGTTAGGGTACGGCAATGGCTTAGGGTTGGCGTACGTTAGAGGGCATGGGTTAGTGTTGATGTACTGGTTAAAATTAGGACACGGGTGAGGGTAAAGTTTCGGGTGAGTGTCATGGTTAGGTTTCAGGTTAGGGTTAGGGTTAGGGAATGGAGAGGGATTAGGGTACAGGTTAGGGTACCGCTGCGGTTTAGTGTTAGCGTACGTTTGAGTGCACGAGTTAGTCTTGGTGTCCTGGTTAAGATTAGGGCACGGGTGAGGGTAAGGCTTCGGGTGAGGGTCAGGGTTAGGTTTCGGGTTAGGGTTAGGGTTAGGGAATGGAGAGGGATTAGGGTACAGGTTAGGGTACGACAATGCTTAAGGGTTAGCGTAAGTGTGAGGGCACGAGTTAGTGTTGGTGTACTGGTTAAGACAAGGGCACCGATGAGGGTAAGGCCTCGGAAAAGGGTCACGTTCAGGGTTTCGCTTAGGGTTAGGGTTAGGGAATGGGGAGGGATTAGGGTACAGGATAGGGTACGACAATGCTTAAGGGTTAGCGTACGTGTGAGGGCATGAGTTAGTGTTTGTGTACTGGTTAAGATTAGGGCATTGGTTAGGGTAGGGCATCGGAAGTGGGTCAGGTTTAGGGATGGGGTTAGGGTTAGGGTTAAGGAATGGGGAGGGATTAGGGTACAATTTAGGGTACGGAAACGCTTAAGGTTTAGCGTACGTGAGAGGGCACGAGTTAGTGTTGGTGTCCAGGTTAAGATTAGGGCACGGGTGAGGGTAAGGCTTCGGGTGAGGGTCAGGGTTAGGATTCGGGTTAGGGTTAGGGTTAAGGAATGCAGAGGGATTAGGCTACAGCTTAGGGTACGACAGTGCTTAAGGGTTAGCGTTCGTGTGAGGGCAAGGGTTAGTGTTAGTGTCCTGGTTAAGATTAGGGCACGGGTGAGGGTAAGGCTTCAGGTGAGGGTCAGGGTTAGGATTCGGGTTAGGGTTAGGGTTAGGGAATGGGGAGGGATTAGGGTACAGTTTAGGGTAAGACAACGATTAAGGGTTAGCGTACGTGTGAGGGCACAAATTAGTGTTGGTGTCCTGGTTAAGATTAGGGCACGGGTGAGTGTAAGGTTTCGGGTGAGGGTCAGGGATAGAATTCGGGTTAGGGTTAGGGTTAGGGAATGGGGAGATATTAGGACACAGTTTAGGGTACCACAACGCTTAAGGTTTAGCGTACGTGTGAGGTCACAAGTTAGTGTTAGTGTACTGCTTACGATTAGGGCACGGGTGAGGGTAAGGCCTCGGTAGAGGGTCACGTTAAGGGTTAGGGTTAGGGTTAGGGTTAGGGAATGGGGATTGATTAGGGTACAGGTTAGGGTACGGCAATGGCTTAGAGTTGGCGTACGTTAGAGGGCATGGGTTAGTGTTGATGTACTGGTTAAAATTAGGAAACGGGTGAGGGTAAAGTTTCGGGTGAGTGTCATGGTTAGGTTTCAGGTTAGGGTTAGAGTTAGGGAATGGAGAGGGATTAGGGTACAGGTTAGGGTACCGCTGCGGTTTAGTGTTAGCGTACGTTTGAGGGCACGAGTTAGTCTTGGTGTCCTGGTTAAGATTAGGGCACGGGTGAGGGTAAGGCTTCGGGTGAGGGTCAGGGTTAGGATTCGGGTTAGGGTTAGGGTTAGGGAATGGAGAGGGATTAGGGTACAGGTTAGGGTACGACAATGCTTAAGGGTTAGCGTAAGTGTGAGGGCACGAGTTAGTGTTGGTGTACTGGTTAAGACAAGGGCACCGATGAGGGTAAGGCCTCGGAAAAGGGTCACGTTCAGGGTTTCGCTTAGGGTTAGGGTTAGGGAATGGGGAGGGATTAGGGTACAGGATAGGGTACGACAATGCTTAAGGGTTAGCGTACGTTTGAGGGCATGAGTTAGTGTTTGTGTACTGGTTAAGATTAGGGCATTGGTTAGGGTAGGGCATCGGAAGTGGGTCAGGTTTAGGGATGGGGTTAGGGTTAGGGTTAAGGAATGGGGAGGGATTAGGGTACAATTTAGGGTACGGCAACTCTTAAGGTTTAGCGTACGTGTGAGGGCACGAGTTAGTGTGGGTGTCCTGGTTAAGATTAGGGCACGGGTGAGGGTAAGGCTTCGGGTGAGGGTCAGGGTTAGGATTCGGGTTAGGGTTAGGGTTAAGGAATGCAGAGGGATTAGGCTACAGCTTAGGGTACGACAGTGCTTAAGGGTTAGCGTTCGTGTGAGGGCAAGGGTTAGTGTTAGTGTCCTGGTTAAGATTAGGGCACGGGTGAGGGTAAGGCTTCAGGTGAGGGTCAGGGTTAGGATTCGGGTTAGGGTTAGGGTTAGGGAATGGGGAGGGATTAGGGTACAGTTTAGGGTACGACAACGATTAAGGGTTAGCGTACGTGTGAGGGCACAAGTTAGTGTTGGTGTCCTGGTTAAGATTAGGGCACGGGTGAGGGTAAGGTTTCGGGTGAGGCTCAGGGATAGAATTCGGGTTAGGGTTAGGGTTAGGGCATGGGGAGATATTAGGGCACAGTTTAGGGTACCACAACGCTTAAGGTTTAACGTACGTGTGAGGTCACTATTTAGTGTTAGTGTACTGCTTACGATTAGGGCACAGGTGAGGGTAAGGCCTCGGAAGAGGGTCACGTTAAGGGTTAGGGTTAGGGTTAGGGTTAGGGAATGGGGATTGATTGGGGTACAGGTTAGGGTACGGCAATGGCTTAGGGTTGGCGTACGTTAGAGGGCATGGGTTAGTGTTGATGTACTGGTTAAAATTAGGACACGGGTGAGGGTAAAGTTTCGGGTGAGTGTCATGGTTAGGATTCAGGTTAGGGTTAGAGTTAGGGAATGGAGAGGGATTAGGGTACAGGTTAGGGTACCGCTGCGGTTTAGTGTTAGCGTACGTTTGAGGGCACGAGTTAGTCTTGGTGTCCTGGTTAAGATTAGGGCACGGGTGAGCGTAAGGCTTCGGGTAAGGGTCAGGGTTAGGATTCGGGTTAGGGTTAGGGTTAGGGAATGGAGAGGGATTAGGGTACAGTTTAGGGTACGACAATGCTTAAGGGTTAGCGTAAGTGTGAGGGCACGAGTTAGTGTTGGTGTACTGGTTAAGACAAGGGCACCGATGAGGGTAAGGCCTCGGAAAAGGGTCACGTTCAGGGTTTTGCTTAGGGTTAGGGTTAGGGAATGGGGAGGGATTAGGGTACAGGATAGGGTACGACAATGCTTAATGGTTAGCGTACGTTTGAGGGCATGAGTTAGTGTTTGTGTACTGGTTAAGATTAGGGCATTGGTTAGGGTAGGGCATCGGAAGTGGGTCAGGTTTAGGAATGGGGTTAGGGTTAGGGTTAAGGAATGGGGAGGGATTAGGGTACAATTTAGGGTACGGCAACGCTTAAGGTTTAGCGTACGTGTGAGGGCACGAGTTAGTGTTGGTGTCCTGGTTAAGATTAGGGCACGGGTGAGGGTAAGGCTTTGGGTGAGGGTCAGGGTTAGAATTCGGGTTAGGGTTAGGGTTAAGGAATGCAGAGGGATTAGGCTACAGCTTAGGGTACGACAGTGCTTAAGGGTTAGCGTTCGTGTGAGGGCAAGGGTTAGTGTTAGTGTCCTGGTTAAGATTAGGGCACGGGTGAGGGTAAGGCTTCAGGTGAGGGTCAGGGTTAGAATTCGGGTTAGGGTTAGGGTTAGGGAATGGGGAGGGATTAGGGTACAGTTTAGGGTACGACAACGATTAAGGGTTAGCGTACGTGTGAGGGCACAAGTTAGTGTTGGTGTCCTGGTTAAGATTAGGGCACGGGTGAGGGTAAGGTTTCGGCTGAGGCTCAGGGATAGAATTCGGGTTAGGGTTAGGGTTAGGGAATGGGGAGATATTAGGGCACAGTTTAGGGTACCACAACGCTTAAGATTTAGCGTAAGTGTGAGGTCACTAGTTAGTGTTAGTGTACTGCTGACGATTAGGGCACAGGTGAGGGTAAGGCCTCGGAAGATGGTCACGTTAAGGGTTAGGGTTAGGGTTAGGGTTAGGGAATGGGGATTGATTAGGGTACAGGTTAGGGTACGGCAATGGCTTAGGGTTGGCGTACGTTAGAGGGCATGGGTTAGTGTTGATGTACTGGTTAAAATTAGGACACGGGTGAGGGTAAAGTTTCGGGTGAGTGTCATGGTTAGGTTTCAGGTTAGGGTTAGAGTTAGGGAATGGAGAGGGATTAGGGTACAGGTTAGGGTACCGCTGCGGTTTAGTGTTAGCGTACGTTTGAGGGCACGAGTTAGTCTTGGTGTCCTGGTTAAGATTAGGGCACGGGTGAGGGTAAGGCTTCGGGTGAGGGTCAGGGTTAGGATTCGGGTTAGGGTTAGGGCTAGGGAATGGAGAGGGATTAGGGTACAGGTTAGGGTACGACAATGCTTAAGGGTTAGCGTAAGTGTGAGGGCACGAATTAGTGTTGGTGTACTGTTTAAGACAAGGGCACCGATGAGGGTAAGGCCTCGGAAAAGGGTCACGTTCAGGGTTTCGCTTAGGGTTAGGGTTAGGGAATGGGGAGGGATTAGGGTACAGGATAGGGTACGACAATGCTTAAGGGTTAGCGTACGTTTGAGGGCATGAGTTAGTGTTTGTGTACTGGTTAAGATTAGGTCATTGGTTAGGGTAGGGCATCGGAAGTGGGTCAGGTTTAGGGATGGGGTTAGGGTTAGGGTTAAGGAATGGGGAGGGATTAGGGTACAATTTAGGGTACGACAACGCTTAAGGTTTAGCGTACGTGTGAGGGCACGAGTTAATGTTGGTGTCCTGGTTAAGGTTAGGGCACGGGTGTGGGTAAGGCTTCGGGTGAGGGTCAGGGTTAGGATTCGGGTTAGGGTTAGGGTTAAGGAATGCAGAGGGATTAGGGTACAGCTTAGGGTACGACAGTGCTTAAGGGTTAGCGTTCGTGTGAGGGCAAGGGTTAGTGTTAGTGTCCTGGTTAAGATTAGGGCACGGGTGAGGGTAAGGCTTCAGGTGAGGGTCAGGGTTAGGATTCGGGTTAGGGTTAGGGTTAGGGAATGGGGAGGGATTAGGGTACAGTTTAGGGTAAGACAACGATTAAGGGTTAGCGTACGTGTGAGGGCACAAATTAGTGTTGGTGTCCTGGTTAAGATTAGGGCACGGGTGAGTGTAAGGTTTCGGGTGAGGGTCAGGGATAGAATTCGGGTTAGGGTTAGGGTTAGGGAATGGGGAGATATTAGGGCACAGTTTAGGGTACCACAACGCTTAAGGTTTAGCGTACGTGTGAGGTCACAAGTTAGTGTTAGTGTACTGCTTACGATTAGGGCACGGGTGAGGGTAAGGCCTCGGTAGAGGGTCACGTTAAGGGTTAGGGTTAGGGTTAGGGTTAGGGAATGGGGATTGATTAGGGTACAGGTTAGGGTACGGCAATGGCTTAGGGTTGGCGTACGTTAGAGGGCATGGGTTAGTGTTGATGTACTGGTTAAAATTAGGACACGGGTGAGGGTAAAGTTTCGGGTGAGTGTCATGGTTAGGTTTCAGGTTAGGGTTAGAGTTAGGGAATGGAGAGGGATTAGGGTACAGGTTAGGGTACCGCTGCGGTTTAGTGTTAGCGTACGTTTGAGGGCACGAGTTAGTCTTGGTGTCCTGGTTAAGATTAGGGCACGGGTGAGGGTAAGGCTTCGGGTGAGGGTCAGGGTTAGGATTCGGGTTAGGGTTAGGGTTAGGGAATGGAGAGGGATTAGGGTACAGGTTAGTGTACGACAATGCTTAAGGGTTAGCGTAAGTGTGAGGGCACGAGTTAGTGTTGGTGTACTGGTTAAGACAAGGGCACCGATGAGGGTAAGGCCTCGGAAAAGGGTCACGTTCAGGGTTTCGCTTAGGGTTAGGGTTAGGGAATGGGGAGGGATTAGGGTACAGGATAGGGTACGACAATGCTTAAGGGTTAGCGTACGTTTGAGGGCATGAGTTAGTGTTTGTGTACTGGTTAAGATTAGGGCATTGGTTAGGGTAGGCCATCGGAAGTGGGTCAGGTTTAGGGATGGGGTTAGGGTTAGGGTTAAGGAATGGGGAGGGATTAGGGTACAATTTAGGGTACGGCAACTCTTAAGGTTTAGCGTACGTGTGAGGGCACGAGTTAGTGTGGGTGTCCTGGTTAAGATTAGGGCACGGGTGAGGGTAAGGCTTCGGGTGAGGGTCAGGGTTAGGATTCGGGTTAGGGTTAGGGTTAAGGAATGCAGAGGGATTAGGCTACAGCTTAGGGTACGACAGTGCTTAAGGGTTAGCGTTCGTGTGAGGGCAAGGGTTAGTGTTAGTGTGCTGGTTAAGATTAGGGCACGGGTGAGGGTAAGGCTTCAGGTGAGGGTCAGGGTTAGGATTCGGGTTAGGGTTAGGGTTAGGGAATGGGGAGGGATTAGGGTACAGTTTAGGGTACGACAACGATTAAGGGTTAGCGTACGTGTGAGGGCACAAGTTAGTGTTGGTGTCCTGGTTAAGATTAGGGCACGGGTGAGGGTAAGGTTTCGGGTGAGACTCAGGGATAGAATTCGGGTTAGGGTTAGGGTTAGGGCATGGGGAGATATTAGGGCACAGTTTAGGGTACCACAACGCTTAAGGTTTAGCGTACGTGTGAGGTCACAAGTTAGTGTTAGTGTACTGCTTACGATTAGGGCACGGGTGAGGGTAAGGCCTCGGTAGAGGGTCACGTTAAGGGTTAGGGTTAGGGTTAGGGTTAGGGAATGGGGATTGATTAGGGTACAGGTTAGGGTACGGCAATGGCTTAGGGTTGGCGTACGTTAGAGGGCATGGGTTAGTGTTGATGTACTGGTTAAAATTAGGACACGGGTGAGGGTAAAGTTTCGGGTGAGTGTCATGGTTAGGTTTCAGGTTAGGGTTAGAGTTAGGGAATGGAGAGGGATTAGGGTACAGGTTAGGGTACCGCTGCGGTTTAGTGTTAGCGTACGTTTGAGGGCACGAGTTAGTCTTGGTGTCCTGGTTAAGATTAGGGCACGGGTGAGGGTAAGGCTTCGGGTGAGGGTCAGGGTTAGGATTCGGGTTAGGGTTAGGGTTAGGGAATGGAGAGGGATTAGGGTACAGGTTAGTGTACGACAATGCTTAAGGGTTAGCGTAAGTGTGAGGGCACGAGTTAGTGTTGGTGTACTGGTTAAGACAAGGGCACCGATGAGGGTAAGGCCTCGGAAAAGGGTCACGTTCAGGGTTTCGCTTAGGGTTAGGGTTAGGGAATGGGGAGGGATTAGGGTACAGGATAGGGTACGACAATGCTTAAGGGTTAGCGTACGTTTGAGGGCATGAGTTAGTGTTTGTGTACTGGTTAAGATTAGGGCATTGGTTAGGGTAGGGCATCGGAAGTGGGTCAGGTTTAGGGATGGGGTTAGGGTTAGGGTTAAGGAATGGGGAGGGATTAGGGTACAATTTAGGGTACGGCAACGCTTAAGGTTTAGCGTACGTGTGAGGGCACGAGTTAGTGTTGGTGTCCTGGTTAAGATTAGGGCACGGGTGAGGGTAAGGCTTTGGGTGAGGGTCAGGGTTAGGATTCGGGTTAGGGTTAGGGTTAAGGAATGCAGAGGGATTAGGCTACAGCTTAGGGTACGACAGTGCTTAAGGGTTAGCATTCGTGTGAGGGCAAGGGTTAGTGTTAGTGTCCTGGTTAAGATTAGGGCACGGGTGAGGGTAAGGCTTCAGGTGAGGGTCAGGGTTAGAATTCGGGTTAGGGTTAGGGTTAGGGAATGGGGAGGGATTAGGGTACAGTTTAGGGTACGACAACGATTAAGGGTTAGCGTACGTGTGAGGGCACAAGTTAGTGTTGGTGTCCCGGTTAAGATTAGGGCACGGGTGAGGGTAAGGTTTCGGCTGAGGCTCAGGGATAGAATTCGGGTTAGGGTTAGGGTTAGGGAATGGGGAGATATTAGGGCACAGTTTAGGGTATCACAACGCTTAAGGTTTAGCGTACGTGTGAGGTCACTAGTTAGTGTTAGTGTACTGCTGACGATTACGGCACAGGTGAGGGTAAGGCCTCGGAAGAGGGTTACGTTAAGGGTTAGGGTTAGGGTTAGTGTTAGGGAATGGTGATTGATTAGGGTACAGGTTAGGGTACGGCAATGGCTTAGGGTTGGCGTACGTTAGAGGGCATGGGTTAGTGTTGATGTACTGGTTAAAATTAGGACACGGGTGAGGGTAAAGTTTCGGGTGAGTGTCATGGTTAGGTTTCAGGTTAGGGTTAGAGTTAGGGAATGGAGAGGGATTAGGGTAGAGGTTAGGTCACCGCTGCGGTTTAGTGTTAGCGTACGTTTGAGGGCACGAGTTAGTCTTGGTGTCCTGGTTAAGATTAGGGCACGGGTGAGGGTAAGGCTTCGGGTGAGGGTCAGGGTTAGGATTCGGGTTAGGGTTAGGGTTAGGGAATGGGGAGATATTAGGGCACAGTTTAGGGTACCACAACGCTTAAGGTTTAGCGTACGTGTGAGGTCACTAGTTAGTGTTAGTGTACTGCTTACGATTAGGGCACAGGTGAGGGTAAGGCCTCGGAAGAGGGTCACGTTAAGGGTTAGGGTTAGGGTTAGGGAATGGGGATTGATTAGGGTACAGGTTAGGGTACGGCAATGGCTTAGGGTTGGCGTACGTTAGAGGGCATGGGTTAGTGTTGATGTACTGGTTAAAATTAGGACACGGGTGAGGGTAAAGTTTCGGGTGAGTGTCATGGTTAGGTTTCAGGTTAGGGTTAGAGTTAGGGAATGGAGAGGGATTAGGGTACAGGTTAGGGTACCGCTGCGGTTTAGTGTTAGCGTACGTTTGAGGGCACGAGTTAGTCTTGGTGTCCTGGTTAAGATTAGGGCACGGGTGACGGTAAGGCTTCGGGTGAGGGTCAGGGTTAGGATTCGGGTTAGGGTTAGGGTTAGGGAATGGAGAGGGATTAGGGTACAGGTTAGGGTACGACAATGCTTAAGGGTTAGCGTAAGTGTGAGGGCACGAGTTAGTGTTGGTGTACTGGTTAAGACAAGGGCACCGATGAGGGTAAGGCCTCGGAAAAGGGTCACGTTCAGGGTTTCGCTTAGGGTTAGGGTTAGGGAATGGGGAGGGATTAGGGTACAGGATAGGGTACGACAATGCTTAAGGGTTAGCGTACGTTTGAGGGCATGAGTTAGTGTTTGTGTACTGGTTAAGATTAGGGCATTGGTTAGGGTAGGGCATCGGAAGTGGGTCAGGTTTAGGGATGGGGTTAGGGTTAGGGTTAAGGAATGGGGAGGGATTAGGGTACAATTTAGGGTACGGCAACTCTTAAGGTTTAGCGTACGTGTGAGGGCACGAGTTAGTGTGGGTGTCCTGGTTAAGATTAGGGCACGGGTGAGGGTAAGGCTTCGGGTGAGGGTCAGGGTTAGGATTCGGGTTAGGGTTAGGGTTAAGGAATGCAGAGGGATTAGGCTACAGCTTAGGGTACGACAGTGCTTAAGGGTTAGCGTTCGTGTGAGGGCAAGGGTTAGTGTTAGTGTCCTGGTTAAGATTAGGGCACGGGTGAGGGTAAGGCTTCAGGTGAGGGTCAGGGTTAGGATTCGGGTTAGGGTTAGGGTTAGGGAATGGGGAGGGATTAGGGTACAGTTTAGGGTACGACAACGATTAAGGGTTAGCGTACGTGTGAGGGCACAAGTTAGTGTTGGTGTCCTGGTTAAGATTAGGGCACGGGTGAGGGTAAGGTTTCGGGTGAGACTCAGGGATAGAATTCGGGTTAGGGTTAGGGTTAGGGCATGGGGAGATATTAGGGCACAGTTTAGGGTACCACAACGCTTAAGGTTTAACGTACGTGTGAGGTCACTATTTAGTGTTAGTGTACTGCTTACGATTAGGGCACAGGTGAGGGTAAGGCCTCGGAAGAGGGTCACGTTAAGGGTTAGGGTTAGGGTTAGGGTTAGGGAATGGGGATTGATTAGGGTACAGGTTAGGGTACGGCAATGGCTTAGGGTTGGCGTACGTTAGAGGGCATGGGTTAGTGTTGATGTACTGGTTAAAATTAGGACACGGGTGAGGGTAAAGTTTCGGGTGAGTGTCATGGTTAGGATTCAGGTTAGGGTTAGAGTTAGGGAATGGAGAGGGATTAGGGTACAGGTTAGGGTACCGCTGCGGTTTAGTGTTAGCGTACGTTTGAGGGCACGAGTTAGTCTTGGTGTCCTGGTTAAGATTAGGGCACGGATGAGCGTAAGGCTTCGGGTAAGTGTCAGGGTTAGGATTCGGGTTAGGGTTAGGGTTAGGGAATGGAGAGGGATTAGGGTACAGGTTAGGGTACGACAATGCTTAAGGGTTAGCGTAAGTGTGAGGGCACGAGTTAGTGTTGGTGTACTGGTTAAGACAAGGGCACCGATGAGGGTAAGGCCTCGGAAAAGGGTCACGTTCAGGGTTTCGCTTAGGGTTAGGGTTAGGGAATGGGGAGGGATTAGGGTACAGGATAGGGTACGACAATGCTTAAGGGTTAGCGTACGTTTGAGGGCATGAGTTAGTGTTTGTGTACTGGTTAAGATTAGGGCATTGGTTAGGGTAGGGCATCGGAAGTGGGTCAGGTTTAGGGATGGGGTTAGGGTTAGGGTTAAGGAATGGGGAGGGATTAGGGTACAATTTAGGGTACGGCAACGCTTAAGGTTTAGCGTACGTGTGAGGGCACGAGTTAGTGTTGGTGTCCTGGTTAAGATTAGGGCACGGGTGAGGGTAAGGCTTTGGGTGAGGGTCAGGGTTAGGATTCGGGTTAGGGTTAGGGTTAAGGAATGCAGAGGGATTAGGCTACAGCTTAGGGTACGACAGTGCTTAAGGGTTAGCATTCGTGTGAGGGCAAGGGTTAGTGTTAGTGTCCTGGTTAAGATTAGGGCACGGGTGAGGGTAAGGCTTCAGGTGAGGGTCAGGGTTAGAATTCGGGTTAGGGTTAGGGTTAGGGAATGGGGAGGGATTAGGGTACAGTTTAGGGTACGACAACGATTAAGGGTTAGCGTACGTGTGAGGGCACAAGTTAGTGTTGGTGTCCCGGTTAAGATTAGGGCACGGGTGAGGGTAAGGTTTCGGCTGAGGCTCAGGGATAGAATTCGGGTTAGGGTTAGGGTTAGGGAATGGGGAGATATTAGGGCACAGTTTAGGGTATCACAACGCTTAAGGTTTAGCGTACGTGTGAGGTCACTAGTTAGTGTTAGTGTACTGCTGACGATTACGGCACAGGTGAGGGTAAGGCCTCGGAAGAGGGTTACGTTAAGGGTTAGGGTTAGGGTTAGTGTTAGGGAATGGTGATTGATTAGGGTACAGGTTAGGGTACGGCAATGGCTTAGGGTTGGCGTACGTTAGAGGGCATGGGTTAGTGTTGATGTACTGGTTAAAATTAGGACACGGGTGAGGGTAAAGTTTCGGGTGAGTGTCATGGTTAGGTTTCAGGTTAGGGTTAGAGTTAGGGAATGGAGAGGGATTAGGGTAGAGGTTAGGTCACCGCTGCGGTTTAGTGTTAGCGTACGTTTGAGGGCACGAGTTAGTCTTGGTGTCCTGGTTAAGATTAGGGCACGGGTGAGGGTAAGGCTTCGGGTGAGGGTCAGGGTTAGGATTCGGGTTAGGGTTAGGGTTAAGGAATGCAGAGGGATTAGGCTACAGCTTAGGGTACGACAGTGCTTAAGGGTTAGCGTTCGTGTGAGGGCAAGGGTTAGTGTTAGTGTCCTTGTTAAGATTAGGGCACGGGTGAGGGTAAGGCTTCAGGTGAGGGTCAGGGTTAGGATTCGGGTTAGGGTTAGGGTTAGGGAATGGGGAGGGATTAGGGTACAGTTTAGGGTACGACAATGGTTAAGGGTTAGCGTACGTGTGAGGGCACAAGTTAGTGTTGGTGTCCTGGTTAAGATTAGGGCACGGGTGAGGGTAAGGTTTCGGGTGAGGGTCAGGGATAGAATTCGGGTTAGGGTTAGGGTTAGGGAATGGGGAGATATTAGGGCACAGTTTAGGGTACCACAACGCTTAAGGTTTAGCGTACGTGTGAGGTCACTAGTTAGTGTTAGTGTACTGCTTACGATTAGGGCACAGGTGAGGGTAAGGCCTCGGAAGAGGGTCACGTTAAGGGTTAGGGTTAGGGTTAGGGAATGGGGATTGATTAGGGTACAGGTTAGGGTACGGCAATGGCTTAGGGTTGGCGTACGTTAGAGGGCATGGGTTAGTGTTGATGTACTGGTTAAAATTAGGACACGGGTGAGGGTAAAGTTTCGGGTGAGTGTCATGGTTAGGTTTCAGGTTAGGGTTAGAGTTAGGGAATGGAGAGGGATTAGGGTACAGGTTAGGGTACCGCTGCGGTTTAGTGTTAGCGTACGTTTGAGGGCACGAGTTAGTCTTGGTGTCCTGGTTAAGATTAGGGCACGGGTGAGGGTAAGGCTTCGGGTGAGGGTCAGGGTTAGGATTCGGGTTAGGGTTAGGGTTAGGGAATGGAGAGGGATTAGGGTACAGGTTAGGGTACGACAATGCTTAAGGGTTAGCGTAAGTGTGAGGGCACGAGTTAGTGTTGGTGTACTGGTTAAGACAACGGCACCGATGAGGGTAAGGCCTCGGAAAAGGGTCACGTTCAGGGTTTCGCTTAGGGTTAGGGTTAGGGAATGGGGAGGGATTAGGGTACAGGATAGGGTACGACAATGCTTAAGGGTTAGCGTACGTTTGAGGGCATGAGTTAGTGTTTGTGTACTGGTTAAGATTAGGGTATTGGTTAGGTTAGGGCATCGGAAGTGGGTCAGGTTTAGGGATGGGGTTAGGCTTAGGGTTAAGGAATGGGGACGGATTAGGGTACAATTTAGGGTATGACAACGCTTAAGGTGTAGCGTACGTGTGAGGGCACGAGTTAGTGTTGGTGTCCTGGTTAAGATTAGGGCACGGGTGAGGGTAAGGCTTCGGGTGAGGGTCAGGGTTAGGATTCGGGTTAGGGTTAGGGTTAAGGAATGCAGAGGGATTAGGGTACAGCTTAGGGTACGACAGTGCTTAAGGGTTAGCGTTCGTGTGAGGGCAAGGGTTAGTGTTAGTGTCCTGGTTAAGATTAGGGCACGGGTGAGGGTAAGGCTTCAGGTGAGGGTCAGGGTTAGGATTCGGGTTAGAGTTAGGGTTAGGGAATGGGGAGGGATTAGGGTACAGTTTAGGGTAAGACAACGATTAAGGGTTAGCGTACGTGTGAGGGCACAAATTAGTGTTGGTGTCCTGGTTAAGATTAGGGCACGGGTGAGTGTAAGGTTTCGGGTGAGGGTCAGGGATAGAATTCGGGTTAGGGTTAGGGTTAGGGAATGGGGAGATATTAGGGCACAGTTTAAGGTACCACAACGCTTAAGATTTAGCGTACGTGTGAGGTCACAAGTTAGTGTTAGTGTACTGCTTACGATTAGGGCACGGGTGAGGGTAAGGCCTCGGAAGAGGGTCACGTTAAGGGTTAGGGTTAGGGTTATGGTTAGGGAATGGGGATTGATTAGGGTACAGGTTAGGGTACGGCAATGGCTTAGGGTTGGCGTACGTTAGAGGGCATGGGTTAGTGTTGATGTACTGGTTAAAATTAGGACACGGGTGAGGGTAAAATTTCGGGTGAGTGTCATGGTTAGGTTTCAGGTTAGGGTTAGAGTTAGGGAATGGAGAGGGATTAGGGTACAGGTTAGGGTACCGCTGCGGTTTAGTGTTAGCATACGTTTGAGGGCACGAGTTAGTCTTGGTGTCCTGGTTAAGATTAGGGCACGGGTGAGGGTAAGGCTTCGGGTGAGGGTCAGGGTTAGGATTCGGGTTAGGGTTAGGGTTAGGGAATGGAGAGGGATTAGGGTACAGGTTAGGGTACGACAATGCTTAAGGGTTAGCGTAAGTGTGAGGGCACGAGTTAGTGTTGGTGTACTGGTTAAGACAAGGGCACCGATGAGGGTAAGGCCTCGGAAAAGGGTCACGTTCAGGGTTTCGCTTAGGGTTAGGGTTAGGGAATGGGGAGGGATTAGGGTACAGGATAGGGTACGACAATGCTTAAGGGTTAGCGTACGTTTGAGGGCATGAGTTAGTGTTTGTGTACTGGTTAAGATTAGGGCATTGGTTAGGGTAGGGCATCGGAAGTGGGTCAGGTTTAGGGATGGGGTTAGGGTTAGGGTTAAGGAATGGGGAGGGATTAGGGTACAATTTAGGGTACGGCAACTCTTAAGGTTTAGCGTACGTGTGAGGGCACGAGTTAGTGTGGGTGTCCTGGTTAAGATTAGGGCACGGGTGAGGGTAAGGCTTCGGGTGAGGGTCAGGGTTAGGATTCGGGTTAGGGTTAGGGTTAAGGAATGCAGAGGGATTAGGCTACAGCTTAGGGTACGATAGTGCTTAAGGGTTAGCGTTCGTGTGAGGGCAAGGGTTAGTGTTAGTGTCCTGGTTAAGATTAGGGCACGGGTGAGGGTAAGGCTTCAGGTGAGGGTCAGGGTTAGGATTCGGGTTAGGGTTAGGGTTAGGGAATGGGGAGGGATTAGGGTACAGTTTAGGGTACGACAACGATTAAGGGTTAGCGTACGTGTGAGGGCACAAGTTAGTGTTGGTGTCCTGGTTAAGATTAGGGCACGGGTGAGTGTAAGGTTTCGGGTGAGGGTCAGGGATAGAATTCGGGTTAGGGTTAGGGTTAGGGAATGGGGAGATATTAGGGCACAGTTTAGGGTACCACAACGCTTAAGGTTTAGCGTACGTGTGAGGTCACTAGTTAGTGTTAGTGTACTGCATACGATTAGGGCACAGGTGAGGGTAAGGCCTCGGAAGAGGGTCACGTTAAGGGTTAGGGTTAGGGTTAGGGTTAGGGAATGGGGATTGATTGGGGTACAGGTTAGGGTACGGCAATGGCTTAGGGTTGGCGTACGTTAGAGGGCATGGGTTAGTGTTGATGTACTGGTTAAAATTAGGACACGGGTGAGGGTAAAGTTTCGGGTGAGTGTCATGGTTAGGTTTCAGGTTAGGGTTAGAGTTAGGGAATGGAGAGGGATTAGGGTACAGGTTAGGGTACCGCTGCGGTTTAGTGTTAGCGTACGTTTGAGGGCACGAGTTAGTCTTGGTGTCCTGGTTAAGATTAGGGCACGGGTGAGGGTAAGGCTTTGGGTGAGGGTCAGGGTTAGGATTCGGGTTAGGGTTAGGGTTAAGGAATGCAGAGGGATTAGGCTACAGCTTAGGGTACGACAGTGCTTAAGGGTTAGCATTCGTGTGAGGGCAAGGGTTAGTGTTAGTGTCCTGGTTAAGATTAGGGCACGGGTGAGGGTAAGGCTTCAGGTGAGGGTCAGGGTTAGAATTCGGGTTAGGGTTAGGGTTAGGGAATGGGGAGGGATTAGGGTACAGTTTAGGGTACGACAACGATTAAGGGTTAGCGTACGTGTGAGGGCACAAGTTAGTGTTGGTGTCCCGGTTAAGATTAGGGCACGGGTGAGGGTAAGGTTTCGGCTGAGGCTCAGGGATAGAATTCGGGTTAGGGTTAGGGTTAGGGAATGGGGAGATATTAGGGCACAGTTTAGGGTATCACAACGCTTAAGGTTTAGCGTACGTGTGAGGTCACTAGTTAGTGTTAGTGTACTGCTGACGATTACGGCACAGGTGAGGGTAAGGCCTCGGAAGAGGGTTACGTTAAGGGTTAGGGTTAGGGTTAGTGTTAGGGAATGGTGATTGATTAGGGTACAGGTTAGGGTACGGCAATGGCTTAGGGTTGGCGTACGTTAGAGGGCATGGGTTAGTGTTGATGTACTGGTTAAAATTAGGACACGGGTGAGGGTAAAGTTTCGGGTGAGTGTCATGGTTAGGTTTCAGGTTAGGGTTAGAGTTAGGGAATGGAGAGGGATTAGGGTAGAGGTTAGGTCACCGCTGCGGTTTAGTGTTAGCGTACGTTTGAGGGCACGAGTTAGTCTTGGTGTCCTGGTTAAGATTAGGGCACGGGTGAGGGTAAGGCTTCGGGTGAGGGTCAGGGTTAGGATTCGGGTTAGGGTTAGGGTTAGGGAATGGGGAGATATTAGGGCACAGTTTAGGGTACCACAACGCTTAAGGTTTAGCGTACGTGTGAGGTCACTAGTTAGTGTTAGTGTACTGCTTACGATTAGGGCACAGGTGAGGGTAAGGCCTCGGAAGAGGGTCACGTTAAGGGTTAGGGTTAGGGTTAGGGAATGGGGATTGATTAGGGTACAGGTTAGGGTACGGCAATGGCTTAGGGTTGGCGTACGTTAGAGGGCATGGGTTAGTGTTGATGTACTGGTTAAAATTAGGACACGGGTGAGGGTAAAGTTTCGGGTGAGTGTCATGGTTAGGTTTCAGGTTAGGGTTAGAGTTAGGGAATGGAGAGGGATTAGGGTACAGGTTAGGGTACCGCTGCGGTTTAGTGTTAGCGTACGTTTGAGGGCACGAGTTAGTCTTGGTGTCCTGGTTAAGATTAGGGCACGGGTGACGGTAAGGCTTCGGGTGAGGGTCAGGGTTAGGATTCGGGTTAGGGTTAGGGTTAGGGAATGGAGAGGGATTAGGGTACAGGTTAGGGTACGACAATGCTTAAGGGTTAGCGTAAGTGTGAGGGCACGAGTTAGTGTTGGTGTACTGGTTAAGACAAGGGCACCGATGAGGGTAAGGCCTCGGAAAAGGGTCACGTTCAGGGTTTCGCTTAGGGTTAGGGTTAGGGAATGGGGAGGGATTAGGGTACAGGATAGGGTACGACAATGCTTAAGGGTTAGCGTACGTTTGAGGGCATGAGTTAGTGTTTGTGTACTGGTTAAGATTAGGGCATTGGTTAGGGTAGGGCATCGGAAGTGGGTCAGGTTTAGGGATGGGGTTAGGGTTAGGGTTAAGGAATGGGGAGGGATTAGGGTACAATTTAGGGTACGGCAACTCTTAAGGTTTAGCGTACGTGTGAGGGCACGAGTTAGTGTGGGTGTCCTGGTTAAGATTAGGGCACGGGTGAGGGTAAGGCTTCGGGTGAGGGTCAGGGTTAGGATTCGGGTTAGGGTTAGGGTTAAGGAATGCAGAGGGATTAGGCTACAGCTTAGGGTACGACAGTGCTTAAGGGTTAGCGTTCGTGTGAGGGCAAGGGTTAGTGTTAGTGTCCTGGTTAAGATTAGGGCACGGGTGAGGGTAAGGCTTCAGGTGAGGGTCAGGGTTAGGATTCGGGTTAGGGTTAGGGTTAGGGAATGGGGAGGGATTAGGGTACAGTTTAGGGTACGACAACGATTAAGGGTTAGCGTACGTGTGAGGGCACAAGTTAGTGTTGGTGTCCTGGTTAAGATTAGGGCACGGGTGAGGGTAAGGTTTCGGGTGAGACTCAGGGATAGAATTCGGGTTAGGGTTAGGGTTAGGGCATGGGGAGATATTAGGGCACAGTTTAGGGTACCACAACGCTTAAGGTTTAACGTACGTGTGAGGTCACTATTTAGTGTTAGTGTACTGCTTACGATTAGGGCACAGGTGAGGGTAAGGCCTCGGAAGAGGGTCACGTTAAGGGTTAGGGTTAGGGTTAGGGTTAGGGAATGGGGATTGATTAGGGTACAGGTTAGGGTACGGCAATGGCTTAGGGTTGGCGTACGTTAGAGGGCATGGGTTAGTGTTGATGTACTGGTTAAAATTAGGACACGGGTGAGGGTAAAGTTTCGGGTGAGTGTCATGGTTAGGATTCAGGTTAGGGTTAGAGTTAGGGAATGGAGAGGGATTAGGGTACAGTTTAGGGTACCGCTGCGGTTTAGTGTTAGCGTACGTTTGAGGGCACGAGTTAGTCTTGGTGTCCTGGTTAAGATTAGGGCACGGATGAGCGTAAGGCTTCGGGTAAGTGTCAGGGTTAGGATTCGGGTTAGGGTTAGGGTTAGGGAATGGAGAGGGATTAGGGTACAGGTTAGGGTACGACAATGCTTAAGGGTTAGCGTAAGTGTGAGGGCACGAGTTAGTGTTGGTGTACTGGTTAAGACAAGGGCACCGATGAGGGTAAGGCCTCGGAAAAGGGTCACGTTCAGGGTTTCGCTTAGGGTTAGGGTTAGGGAATGGGGAGGGATTAGGGTACAGGATAGGGTACGACAATGCTTAAGGGTTAGCGTACGTTTGAGGGCATGAGTTAGTGTTTGTGTACTGGTTAAGATTAGGGCATTGGTTAGGGTAGGGCATCGGAAGTGGGTCAGGTTTAGGGATGGGGTTAGGGTTAGGGTTAAGGAATGGGGAGGGATTAGGGTACAATTTAGGGTACGGCAACGCTTAAGGTTTAGCGTACGTGTGAGGGCACGAGTTAGTGTTGGTGTCCTGGTTAAGATTAGGGCACGGGTGAGGGTAAGGCTTTGGGTGAGGGTCAGGGTTAGGATTCGGGTTAGGGTTAGGGTTAAGGAATGCAGAGGGATTAGGCTACAGCTTAGGGTACGACAGTGCTTAAGGGTTAGCATTCGTGTGAGGGCAAGGGTTAGTGTTAGTGTCCTGGTTAAGATTAGGGCACGGGTGAGGGTAAGGCTTCAGGTGAGGGTCAGGGTTAGAATTCGGGTTAGGGTTAGGGTTAGGGAATGGGGAGGGATTAGGGTACAGTTTAGGGTACGACAACGATTAAGGGTTAGCGTACGTGTGAGGGCACAAGTTAGTGTTGGTGTCCCGGTTAAGATTAGGGCACGGGTGAGGGTAAGGTTTCGGCTGAGGCTCAGGGATAGAATTCGGATTAGGGTTAGGGTTAGGGAATGGGGAGATATTAGCGCACAGTTTAGGGTATCACAACGCTTAAGGTTTAGCGTACGTGTGAGGTCACTAGTTAGTGTTAGTGTACTGCTGACGATTACGGCACAGGTGAGGGTAAGGCCTCGGAAGAGGGTTACGTTAAGGGTTAGGGTTAGGGTTAGTGTTAGGGAATGGTGATTGATTAGGGTACAGGTTAGGGTACGGCAATGGCTTAGGGTTGGCGTACGTTAGAGGGCATGGGTTAGTGTTGATGTACTGGTTAAAATTAGGACACGGGTGAGGGTAAAGTTTCGGGTGAGTGTCATGGTTAGGTTTCAGGTTAGGGTTAGAGTTAGGGAATGGAGAGGGATTAGGGTAGAGGTTAGGTCACCGCTGCGGTTTAGTGTTAGCGTACGTTTGAGGGCACGAGTTAGTCTTGGTGTCCTGGTTAAGATTAGGGCACGGGTGAGGGTAAGGCTTCGGGTGAGGGTCAGGGTTAGGATTCGGGTTAGGGTTAGGGTTAGGGAATGGAGAGGGATTAGGGTACAGGTTAGGGTACGACAATGCTTAAGGGTTAGCGTAAGTGTGAGGGCACGAGTTAGTGTTGGTGTACTGTTTAAGACAAGGGCACCGATGAGGGTAAGGCCTCGGAAAAGGGTCACGTTCAGGGTTTCGCTTAGGGTTAGGGTTAGGGAATGGGGAGGGATTAGGGTACAGGATAGGGTACGATAATGCTTAAGGGTTAGCGTACGTTTGAGGGCATGAGTTAGTGTTTGTGTACTGGTTAAGATTAGGGCATTGGTTAGGGTAGGGCATCGGAAGTGGGTCAGGTTTAGGGATGGGGTTAGGGTTAGGGTTAAGGAATGGGGAGGGTTTAGGGTACAATTTAGGGTACGGCAACGCTTAAGGTTTAGCGTACGTGTGAGGGCACGAGTTAGTGTTGGTGTCCTGGTTAAGATTAGGGCACGGGTGAGGGTAAGGCTTCGGGTGAGGGTCAGGGTTAGGATTCGGGTTAGGGTTAGGGTTAAGGAATGCAGAGGGATTAGGCTACAGCTTAGGGTACGACAGTGCTTAAGGGTTAGCGTTCGTGTGAGGGCAAGGGTTAGTGTTAGTGTCCTTGTTAAGATTAGGGCACGGGTGAGGGTAAGGCTTCAGGTGAGGGTCAGGGTTAGGATTCGGGTTAGGGTTAGGGTTAGGGAATGGGGAGGGATTAGGGTACAGTTTAGGGTACGACAATGGTTAAGGGTTAGCGTACGTGTGAGGGCACAAGTTAGTGTTGGTGTCCTGGTTAAGATTAGGGCACGGGTGAGGGTAAGGTTTCGGGTGAGGGTCAGGGATAGAATTCGGGTTAGGGTTAGGGTTAGGGAATGGGGAGATATTAGGGCACAGTTTAGGGTACCACAACGCTTAAGGTTTAGCGTACGTGTGAGGTCACTAGTTAGTGTTAGTGTACTGCTTACGATTAGGGCACAGGTGAGGGTAAGGCCTCGGAAGAGGGTCACGTTAAGGGTTAGGGTTAGGGTTAGGGAATGGGGATTGATTAGGGTACAGGTTAGGGTACGGCAATGGCTTAGGGTTGGCGTACGTTAGAGGGCATGGGTTAGTGTTGATGTACTGGTTAAAATTAGGACACGGGTGAGGGTAAAGTTTCGGGTGAGTGTCATGGTTAGGTTTCAGGTTAGGGTTAGAGTTAGGGAATGGAGAGGGATTAGGGTACAGGTTAGGGTACCGCTGCGGTTTAGTGTTAGCGTACGTTTGAGGGCACGAGTTAGTCTTGGTGTCCTGGTTAAGATTAGGGCACGGGTGAGGGTAAGGCTTCGGGTGAGGGTCAGGGTTAGGATTCGGGTTAGGGTTAGGGTTAGGGAATGGAGAGGGATTAGGGTACAGGTTAGGGTACGACAATGCTTAAGGGTTAGCGTAAGTGTGAGGGCACGAGTTAGTGTTGGTGTACTGGTTAAGACAACGGCACCGATGAGGGTAAGGCCTCGGAAAAGGGTCACGTTCAGGGTTTCGCTTAGGGTTAGGGTTAGGGAATGGGGAGGGATTAGGGAACAGGATAGGGTACGACAATGCTTAAGGGTTAGCGTACGTTTGAGGGCATGAGTTAGTGTTTGTGTACTGGTTAAGATTAGGGTATTGGTTAGGTTAGGGCATCGGAAGTGGGTCAGGTTTAGGGATGGGGTTAGGCTTAGGGTTAAGGAATGGGGACGGATTAGGGTACAATTTAGGGTATGACAACGCTTAAGGTGTAGCGTACGTGTGAGGGCACGAGTTAGTGTTGGTGTCCTGGTTAAGATTAGGGCACGGGTGAGGGTAAGGCTTCGGGTGAGGGTCAGGGTTAGGATTCGGGTTAGGGTTAGGGTTAAGGAATGCAGAGGGATTAGGGTACAGCTTAGGGTACGACAGTGCTTAAGGGTTAGCGTTCGTGTGAGGGCAAGGGTTAGTGTTAGTGTCCTGGTTAAGATTAGGGCACGGGTGAGGGTAAGGCTTCAGGTGAGGGTCAGGGTTAGGATTCGGGTTAGAGTTAGGGTTAGGGAATGGGGAGGGATTAGGGTACAGTTTAGGGTAAGACAACGATTAAGGGTTAGCGTACGTGTGAGGGCACAAATTAGTGTTGGTGTCCTGGTTAAGATTAGGGCACGGGTGAGTGTAAGGTTTCGGGTGAGGGTCAGGGATAGAATTCGGGTTAGGGTTAGGGTTAGGGAATGGGGAGATATTAGGGCACAGTTTAAGGTACCACAACGCTTAAGATTTAGCGTACGTGTGAGGTCACAAGTTAGTGTTAGTGTACTGCTTACGATTAGGGCACGGGTGAGGGTAAGGCCTCGGAAGAGGGTCACGTTAAGGGTTAGGGTTAGGGTTATGGTTAGGGAATGGGGATTGATTAGGGTACAGGTTAGGGTACGGCAATGGCTTAGGGTTGGCGTACGTTAGAGGGCATGGGTTAGTGTTGATGTACTGGTTAAAATTAGGACACGGGTGAGGGTAAAATTTCGGGTGAGTGTCATGGTTAGGTTTCAGGTTAGGGTTAGAGTTAGGGAATGGAGAGGGATTAGGGTACAGGTTAGGGTACCGCTGCGGTTTAGTGTTAGCATACGTTTGAGGGCACGAGTTAGTCTTGGTGTCCTGGTTAAGATTAGGGCACGGGTGAGGGTAAGGCTTCGGGTGAGGGTCAGGGTTAGGATTCGGGTTAGGGTTAGGGTTAGGGAATGGAGAGGGATTAGGGTACAGGTTAGGGTACGACAATGCTTAAGGGTTAGCGTAAGTGTGAGGGCACGAGTTAGTGTTGGTGTACTGGTTAAGACAAGGGCACCGATGAGGGTAAGGCCTCGGAAAAGGGTCACGTTCAGGGTTTCGCTTAGGGTTAGGGTTAGGGAATGGGGAGGGATTAGGGTACAGGATAGGGTACGACAATGCTTAAGGGTTAGCGTACGTTTGAGGGCATGAGTTAGTGTTTGTGTACTGGTTAAGATTAGGGCATTGGTTAGGGTAGGGCATCGGAAGTGGGTCAGGTTTAGGGATGGGGTTAGGGTTAGGGTTAAGGAATGGGGAGGGATTAGGGTACAATTTAGGGTACGGCAACTCTTAAGGTTTAGCGTACGTGTGAGGGCACGAGTTAGTGTGGGTGTCCTGGTTAAGATTAGGGCACGGGTGAGGGTAAGGCTTCGGGTGAGGGTCAGGGTTAGGATTCGGGTTAGGGTTAGGGTTAAGGAATGCAGAGGGATTAGGCTACAGCTTAGGGTACGATAGTGCTTAAGGGTTAGCGTTCGTGTGAGGGCAAGGGTTAGTGTTAGTGTCCTGGTTAAGATTAGGGCACGGGTGAGGGTAAGGCTTCAGGTGAGGGTCAGGGTTAGGATTCGGGTTAGGGTTAGGGTTAGGGAATGGGGAGGGATTAGGGTACAGTTTAGGGTACGACAACGATTAAGGGTTAGCGTACGTGTGAGGGCACAAGTTAGTGTTGGTGTCCTGGTTAAGATTAGGGCACGGGTGAGTGTAAGGTTTCGGGTGAGGGTCAGGGATAGAATTCGGGTTAGGGTTAGGGTTAGGGAATGGGGAGATATTAGGGCACAGTTTAGGGTACCACAACGCTTAAGGTTTAGCGTACGTGTGAGGTCACTAGTTAGTGTTAGTGTACTGCATACGATTAGGGCACAGGTGAGGGTAAGGCCTCGGAAGAGGGTCACGTTAAGGGTTAGGGTTAGGGTTAGGGTTAGGGAATGGGGATTGATTGGGGTACAGGTTAGGGTACGGCAATGGCTTAGTGTTGGCGTACGTTAGAGGGCATGGGTTAGTGTTGATGTACTGGTTAAAATTAGGACACGGGTGAGGGTAAAGTTTCGGGTGAGTGTCATGGTTAGGTTTCAGGTTAGGGTTAGAGTTAGGGAATGGAGAGGGATTAGGGTACAGGTTAGGGTACCGCTGCGGTTTAGTGTTAGCGTACGTTTGAGGGCACGAGTTAATCTTGGTGTCCTGGTTAAGATTAGGGCACGGGTGAGGGTAAGGCTTCGGGTGAGGGTAAGGGTTAGGATTCGGGTTAGGGTTAGGGTTAGGGAATGGAGAGGGATTAGGGTACAGGTTAGGGTACGACAATGCTTAAGGGTTAGCGTAAGTGTGAGGGCACGAGTTAGTGTTGGGGTACTGGTTAAGACAACGGCACCGATGAGGGTAAGGCCTCGGAAAAGGGTCACGTTCAGGGTTTCGCTTAGGGTTAGGGTTAGGGAATGGAGAGGGATTAGGGTACAGGATAGGGTACGACAATGCTTAAGGGTTAGCGTACGTTTGAGGGCATGAGTTAGTGTTTGTGTACTGGTTAAGATTAGGGCATTGGTTAGGGTAGGGCATCGGAAGTGGGTCAGGTTTAGGGATGGGGTTAGGGTTAGGGTTAAGGAATGGGGAGGGATTAGGGTACAATTTAGGGTACGGCAACGCTTAAGGTTTAGCGTACGTGTGAGGGCACGAGTTAGTGTTGGTGTCCTGGTTAAGATTAGGGCACGGGTGAGGGTAAGGCTTCGGGTGAGGGTCAGGGTTAGGATTCGGGTTAGGGTTAGGGTTAAGGAATGCAGAGGGATTAGGCTACAGCTTAGGGTACGACAGTGCTTAAGGGTTAGCGTTCGTGTGAGGGCAAGGGTTAGTGTTAGTGTCCTGGTTAAGATTAGGGCACGGGTGAGGGTAAGGCTTCAGGTGAGGGTCAGGGTTAGGATTCGGGTTAGGGTTAGGGTTAGGGAATGGGGAGGGATTAGGGTACAGTTTAGGGTACGACAACGATTAAGGGTTAGCGTATGTGTGAGGGCACAATTTAGTGTTGGTGTCCTGGTTAAGATTAGGGCACGGGTGTGGGTAAGGTTTCGGGTGAGGGTCAGGGATAGAATTCGGGTTAGGGTTAGGGTTAGGGAATGGGGAGATATTAGGGCACAGTTTAGGGTACCACAACGCTTAAGGTTTAGCGTACGTGTGAGGTCACTAGTTAGTGTTAGTGTACTGCTTACGATTAGGGCACAGGTGAGGGTAAAGCCTCGGAAGAGGGTCACGTTAAGGGTTAGGGTTAGTGTTAGGGTTAGGGAATGGGGATTGATTAGGGCACAGGTTAGGGTACGGCAATGGCTTAGGGTTGGCGTACGTTAGAGGGCATGGTTTAGTGTTTATGTACTGGTTAAAATTAGGACACGGGTGAGGGTAAAGTTTCGGGCGAGTGTCATGGTTAGGTTTCAGTTTAGGGTTAGAGTTAGGGAATGGAGAGGGATTAGGGTACAGGTTAGGGTACCGCTGCGGTTTAGTGTTAGCGTACGTTTGAGGGCACGAGTTAGTCTTGGTGTCCTGGTTAAGATTAGGGCACGGGTGAGGGTAAAGCTTCGGGTGAGGGTCAGGGTTAGGATTCGGGTTAGGGTTAGGGTTAGGGAATGGAGAGGGATTAGGGTACAGGTTAGGGTACGACAATGCTTAAGGGTTAGCGTAAGTGTGAGGGCACGAGTTAGTGTTGGTGTACTGGTTAAGACAAGGGCACCGATGAGGGTAAGACCTCGGAAAAGGGTCACGTTCAGGGTTTCGCTTAGGGTTAGGGTTAGGGAATGGGGAGGGATTAGGGTACAGGATAGGGTACGACAATGCTTAAGGGTTATCGTACGTTTGAGGGCATGAGTTAGTGTTTGTGTACTGGCTAAGATTAGGGCATTGGTTAGGGTAGGGCATCGGAAGTGTGTCAGGTTTAGGGATGGGGTTAGGGTTAGGGTTAAGGAATGGGGAGGGATTAGGGTACAATTTAGGGTACGGCAACGCTTAAGGTTTAGCGTACGTGTGAGGGCACGAGTTAGTGTTGGTGTCCTGGTTAAGATTAGGGCACGGGTGAGGGTAAGGCTTCGGGTGAGGGTCAGGGTTAGGATTCGGGTTAGGGTTAGGGTTAAGGAATGCAGAGGGATTAGGCTACAGCTTAGGGTACGACAGTGCTTAAGGGTTAGCGTTCGTGTGAGGGCAAGGGTTAGTGTTAGTGTCCTGGTTAAGATTAGGGCACGGGTCAGGGTAAGGCTTCAGGTGAGGGTCAGGGTTAGGATTCGGGTTAGGGTTAGGGTTAGGGAATGGGGAGGGATTAGGGTACAGTTTAGGGTACGACAACAATTAAGGGTTAGCGTACGTGTGAGGGCACAAGTTAGTGTTGGTGTCCTGGTTAAGATTAGGGCACGGGTGAGGGTAAGGTTTCGGGTGAGGGTCAGGGATAGAATTCGGGTTAGGGTTAGGGTTAGGGAATGGGGAGATATTAGGGCACAGTTTAGGGTACCACAACGCTTAAAGTTTAGCGTACGTGTGAGGTCACTAGTTAGTGTTAGTGTACTGCTTACGATTAGGGCACAGGTGAGGGTAAGGCCTCGGAAGAGGGTCACGTAAAGGGTTAGGGTTAGGGTTAGGGTTAGGGAATGGGGATTGATTAGGGTACAGGTTAGGGTACGGCAATGGCTTAGGGTTGGCGTACGTTAGAGGGCATGGGTTAGTGTTGATGTACTGGTTAAAATTAGGACACGGGTGAGGGTAAAGTTTCGGGTGAGTGTCATGGTTAGGTTTCAGGTTAGGGTTAGAGTTAGGGAATGGAGAGGGATTAGGGTAGAGGTTAGGGTACCGCTGCGGTTTACTGTTAGCGTACGTTTGAGGGCACGAGTTAGTCTTGGTGTCCTGGTTAAGATTAGGGCACGGGTGAGGGTAAGGCTTCGGGTGAGGGTCAGGGTTAGGATTCGGGTTAGGGTTAGGGTTAGGGAATGGAGAGGGATTAGGGTACAGGTTAGGGTACGACAATGCTTAAGGGTTAGCGTAAGTGTGAGGGCACGAGTTAGTGTTGGTGTACTGTTTAAGACAAGGGCACCGATGAGGGTAAGGCCTCGGAAAAGGGTCACGTTCAGGGTTTCGCTTAGGGTTAGGGTTAGGGAATGGGGAGGGATTAGGGTACAGGATAGGGTACGACAATGCTTAAGGGTTAGCGTACGTTTGAGGGCATGAGTTAGTGTTTGTGTACTGGTTAAGATTAGGGCATTGGTTAGGGTAGGGCATCGGAAGTGGGTCAGGTTTAGGGATGGGGTTAGGGTTAGGCTTAAGGAATGGGGAGGGATTAGGGTACAATTTAGTGTACGACAACGCTTAAGGTTTAGCGTACGTGTGAGGGCACGAGTTAGTGTTGGTGTCCTGGTTAAGATTAGGGCATGGGTGAGGGTAAGGCTTCGGGTGAGGGTCAGGGTTAGGATTCGGGTTAGGGTTAGGGTTAAGGAATGGGGAGATATTAGGGCACAGTTTAGGGTACCACAACGCTTAAGGTTTAGCGTACGTGTGAGGTCACTAGTTGGTGTTAGTGTACTGCTTACGATTAGGGCACGGGTGAGGGTAAGGCCTCGGAAGAGGGTCACGTTAAGGGTTAGGGTTAGGGTTAGGGTTAGGGAATGGCGATTGATTAGGGTACAGGTTAGGGTACGGCAATGGCTTAGGGTTGGCGTACGTTAGAGGGCATGGGTTAGTGTAGATGTACTTGTTAAAATTAGGACACGGGTGAGGGTAAAGTTTCGGGTGAGTGTCATGGTTAGGTTTCAGGTTAGGGTTAGGGTTAGGGAATGGAGAGGGATTAGGGTACAGATTAGGGTACTGCTGCGGTTTAGTGTTAGCGTACGTTTGAGGGCTCGAGTTAGTCTTGGTGTCCTGGTTAAGATTAGGGCACGGGTGAGGGTAAGTCTTCGGGTGAGAGTCAGATTTAGGATTCGGGTTAAGGTTATGGTTAGGGAATGGAGAGGGATTAGGGTACAGGTTAGGGTACGACAATGCTTAAGGGTTAGCGTAAGTGTGAGGGCACGAGTTAGTGTTGGTGTACTGGTTAAGACAACGGCACCGATGAGGGTAAAGCCTCGGAAAAGGGTCACGTTCAGGGTTTCGCTTAGGGTTAGGGTTAGGGAATGGGGAGGGATTAGGGTACAGGATAGCGTACAACAATGCTTAAGGGTTAGCGTACGTTTGAGGGCATGAGTTAGTGTTTGTGTACTGGTTAAGATTAGGGCATTGGTTAGGGTAGGGCATCGGAAGTGGGTCAGGTTTAGGGATGGGGTTAGGGTTAGGGTTAAGGAATTTGGAGGGATTAGGGTACAATTTAGGGTACGACAACGCTTAAGGTTTAGCGTACGTGTGAGGGCACGAGTTAGTGTTGGTGTCCTGGTTAAGATTAGGGCACGGGTGAGGGTAAGGCTTCGGGTGAGTGTCAGGGTTAGGATTCGGGTTAGGGTTAGGGTTAAGGAATGCAGAAGGATCAGGGTACAGCTTAGGGTACGACAGTGCTTTAGGGTTAGCGTTCGTGTGAGGGCAAGGGTTAGTGTTAGTGTCCTGGTTAAGATTAGGGCACGGGTGAGGGTAAGGCTTCAGGTGAGGGTCAGGGTTAGGATTCGGGTTAGGGTTAGGGTTAGGGAATGGGGAGGGATTAGGGTACAGTTTAGGGTACGACAACGATTACGGTTAGCGTACGTGTGAGGTCACTAGTTAGTGTTAGTGTACTGCTTACGATTAGGGCACGGGTGAGGGTAAGGCCTCGGAAGAGGGTCACGTTAAGGGTTAGGGTTAGGGTTAGGGTTAGGGAATGGGGATTGATTAGGGTACAGGTTAGGGTACGGCAATGGCTTAGGGTTGGCGTACGTTAGAGGGCATGAGTTAGTGTTGATGTACTGGTTAAAATTAGGACACGGGTGAGGGTAAAGTTTCGGGTGAGTGTCATGGTTAGGTTTCAGGTTAGGTTTAGGGTTAGGGAATGGAGAGAGAGTAGGGTACAGGTTAGGGAACCACTCCGGTTTAGTGTTAGCGTACGTTTGAGGGCACGAGTTAGTCTTGGTGTCCTGGTTAAGATTAGGGCACGGGTGAGGGAAAGGCTTCGGGTGAGGGTCAGGGTTAGGATTCGGGTTAGGGTTAGGGTTAGGGAATGGAGAGGGATTAGGGTACAGGTTAGGGTACGACAATGCTTAAGGGTTAGCGTAAGTGTGAGGGCACGAGTTAGTGTTGGTGTACTGGTTAAGACAAGGGCACCGATGAGGGTAAGGGCTAGGAAAAGGGTCATGTTCAGGGTTTCGCTTAGGGTTAGGGTTAGGGAATGGGGAGGGATTAGGGTACAGGATAGGGTACGACAATGCTTAAGGGTTAGCGTACGTTTGAGGGCATGAGTTAGTGTTTGTGTACTGGTTAAGATTAGGGCATTGGTTAGGGTAGGGTATCGGAAGTGGGTCAGGTTTAGGGATGGGGTTAGGTTTAGGGTTAAGGAATGGGGAGGGATTAGGGTACAATTTAGGGTACAACAACGCTTAAGGTTTAGCGTACGTGTGAGGGCACGAGTTAGTGTTGGTGTCCTGGTTAAGATTAGGGCACGGGTGAGGGTAAGGCTTCGGGTGAGGGTCAGGGTTAGGATTCGGGTTAGGGTTAGGGTTAAGGAATGCAGAGGGATTAGGGTACAGCTTAGGGTATGACAGTGCTTAAGGGTTAGCGTTCGTGTGAGGGCAAGGGTTAGTGTTAGTGTCCTGGTTAAGATTAGGGCACGGGTGAGGGTAAGGCTTCGGGTGAGGGTCAGGGTTAGGATTCAGGTTAGGGTTAGGGTTCGGGAATGGAGAGGGATTAGGGTACAGGTTAGGGTACGACAATGCTTAAGGGTTAGCGTAAGTGTGAGGGAACGAGTTAGTGTTGGTGTACTGGTTAAGACAACGGAACCGATGAGGGTAAGGCCTCGGAAAAGGGTCACGTTCAGGGTTTCGCTTAATGTTAGGGTTAGGGAATGGGGAGGGATTAGGGTACAGGATAGGGTACGACAATGCTTAAGGGTTAGCGTACGTTTGAGGGCATGAGTTAGTGTTTGTGTACTGGTTAAGATTAGGGCATTGATTAGGGTAGGGCATCGGAAGTGGGTCAGGTTTAGGGATGGGGTTAGGGTTAGGGTTAAGGAATGGGGAGGGATTAGGGGACAATTTAGGGTACGACAACGCTTAAGGTTTAGCGTACGTGTGAGGGCACGAGTTAGTGTTGGTGTCCTGGTTAAGATTAGGGCACGGGTGAGGGTAAGGCTTCGGGTGAGGGTCAGGGTTAGGATTCGGGTTAGGGTTAGGGTTAAGGAATGGGGAGATATTAGGGCACAGTTTAGGGTACCACAACGCTTAAGGTTTAGCGTACGTGTGAGGTCACTAGTTAGTGTTAGTGTACTGCTTACGATTAGGGCACGGGTGAGGGTAAGGCCTCGGAAGAGGGTCACGTTAAGGGTTAGGGTTAGGGTTAGGGTTAGGGAATGGCGATTGATTAGGGTACAGGTTAGGGTACGGCAATGGCTTAGGGTTGGCGTACGTTAGAGGGCATGGGTTAGTGTAGATGTACTGGTTAAAATTAGGACACGGGTGAGGGTAAAGTTTCGGGTGAGTGTCATGGTTAGGTTTCAGGTTAGGGTTAGGGTTAGGGAATGGAGAGGGGTTAGGGTACAGGTTAGGGTACCGCTGCGGTTTAGTGTTAGCGTACGTTTGAGGGCACGAGTTAGTCTTGGTGTCCTGGTTAAGATTAGGGCACGGGTGAGGGTAAGTCTTCGGGTGAGGGTCAGAGTTAGGATTCGGGTTAAGGTTATGGTTAGGGAATGGAGAGGGATTAGGGTACAGGTTAGGGTACGACAATGCTTAAGGGTTAGCGTAAGTGTGAGGGCACGAGTTAGTGTTGGTGTACTGGTTAAGACAATGGCACCGATGAGGGTAAGGCCTCGGAAAAGGGTCACGTTCAGGGTTTCGTTTAGGGTTAGGGTTAGGGAATGGGGAGGGATTAGGGTACAGGATAGGGTACGACAATGCTTAAGGGTTAGCGTACGTTTGAGGGCATGAGTTAGTGTTTGTGTACTGGTTAAGATTAGGGCATTGGTTAGGGTAGGGCATCGGAATGGGTCAGGTTTAGGGATGGGGTTAGGGTTAGGGTTAAGGAATGGGGAGGGATTAGGGTACAATTTAGGGTACGACAACGCTTAAGGTTTAGCGTACGTGTGAGGGCATGAGTTAGTGTTGGTGTCCTGGTTAAGATGAGGGCACGGGTGAGGGTAAGGCTTCGGGTGAGTGTCAGGGTTAGGATTCGGGTTAGGGTTAGGGTTAAGGAATGCAGAGGGATTAGGGTACAGCTTAGGGTACGACAGTGCTTAAGGGTTAGCGTTCGTGTGAGGGCAAGGGTTAGTGTTAGTGTCCTGGTTAAGATTAGGGCACGGGTGAGGGTAAGGCTTCAGGTGAGGGTCAGGGTTAGGATTCGGGTTAGGGTTAGGGTTAGGGAATGGGGAGGGATTAGGGTAGAGTTTAGAGTACGACAACGATTAAGGGTTAGCGTACGTGTGAGGGCACAAGTTAGTGTTGGTGTCCTGGTTAAGATTAGGGCACGGGTGAGGGTAAGGTTTCGGGTGAGGGTCAGGGATAGAATTCGGGTTAGGGTTAGGGTTAGGGAATGGGGAGATATTAGGGCACAGTTTAGAGTACCACAACGCTTAAGGTTTAGCGTACGTGTGAGGTCACTAGTTAGTGTTAGTCTACTGCTTACGATTAGGGCACGGGTGAGGGTAAGACCTCTGAAGAGGGTCACGTTAAGGGTTAGGGTTAGGGTTAGGGTTAGAGAATGGGGACTGATTAGGGTACAGGTTAGGGTACGGCAATGGCTTAGGGTTGGCGTACGTTAGAGGGTATGGGTTAGTGTTGATGTATTGGTTAAAATTAGGACACGGGTGAGGGTAAAGTTTCGGATGAGTGTCATGGTTAGGTTTCAGTTTAGGGTTAGGGGTAGGGAATTGAGAGGGATTAGGGTACAGGTTAGGGTACCGCTGCGGTTTAGTGTTAGCATACGTTTGAGGGCACGAGTTAGTGTTGGTGTCCTGGTTAAGATTAGGGCACGGGTGAGGGTAAGGCTTCAGGTGAGGGTCAGGGTTAGGATTCGGGTTAGGGTTAGGGTTAGGGAATGGGGAGGGATTAGGGTACAGTTTAGGGTACGAAAACGATTAAGGGTTAGCGTACGTGTGAGGCACAAGTTAGTGTTGGTGTCCTGGTTAAGATTAGGGCACGGGTGAGGGTAAGGTTTCGGGTGAGGATCAGGGATAGAATTCGGGTTAGGGTTAGTGTTAGGGAATGGGGAGATATTAGGGCACAGTTTAGAGTACCACAACGCTTAAGGTTTAGCGTACGTGTGAGGTCACTAGTTAGTGTTAGTCTACTGCTTACGATTAGGGCACGGGTGAGGGTAAGGCCTCTGAAGAGGGTCACGTTAAGGGTTAAGGTTAGGGTTAGGGAATGGGGATTGATTAGGGTACAGGTTAGGGTACGGCAATGGCTTAGGGTTGGCGTACGTTAGAGGGCATGGGTTAGTGTTGATGTATTGGTTAAAATTAGGACACGGGTGAGGGTAAAGTTTCGGGTGAGTGTCATGGTTAGGTTTCAGGTTAGGGTTAGGGTTAGGGAATGGAGAGGGATTAGGGTACAGGTTAGGGTACCGCTGCGGTTTAGTGTTAGCATACGTTTGAGGGCACGGGTTAGTGTTGGTGTCCTGGTTAAGATTAGGGCACGGGTGAGGGTAAGGCTTCGGGTGAGGGTCAGGGTTAGGATTCGGGTTAGGGTTAGGGTTAGGGAATGGAGAGGGATTAGGGTTCAGGTTAGGGTACGACAATGCTTAAGGGTTAGCGTAAGTGTGAGGGCACGAGTTAGTGTTGGTGTACTGGTTAAGACAAGGGCACCGATGAGGGTAAGGCCTCGGAAAAGGGTCAAGTTCAGGGTTTCGCTTAGGGTTAGGGTTAGGGAATGGGGAGGGATTAGGGTACAGGATAGGGTACGACAATGCTTAAGGGTTAGCGTACGTTTGAGGGCATGAGTTTGTGTTTGTGTACTGGTTAAGATTAGGGCATTGGTTAGGGTAGGGCATCGGAAGTGGGTCAGGTTTAGGGATGGGGTTAGGGTTAGGGTTAAGAAATGGGGAGGGATTAGGGTACAATTTAGGGTACGACAACGCTTAAGGTTTAGCGTACGTGTGAGGGCACGAGTTAGTGTTGGTGTCCTGGTTAAGATTAGGGCACGGGTGAGGGTAAGGCTTCGGGTGAGGGTCAGGGTTAGGATTCGGGTTAGGGTTAGGGTTAAGGAATGGGGAGATATAAGGGCACAGTTTAGGGTACCACAACGCTTAAGGTTTAGCGTACGTGTGAGGTCACTAGTTAATGTTAGTGTACTGCTTATGATTAGGGCACGGGTGAAGGTAAGGCCTCGGAAGAGGGTCACGTTAAGGGTTAGGGTTAGGGTTAGGGTTAGGGAATGGCGATTGATTAGGGTACAGTTTAGGGTACGGCAATGGCTTAGGGTTGGCGTACGTTAGAGGGCATGGGTTAGTGTTGATGTACTGGTTAAAATTAGGACACGGGTGAGGGTAAAGTTTCAGGTGAGTGTCATGGTTAGGTTTCAGGTTAGGGTTAGGGTTAGGGAATGGAGAGGGATTAGGGTACAGGTTAGGGTACCGCTGTGGTTTAGTGTTAGCGTACGTTTGAGGGCACGAGTTAGTCTTGGTGTCCTGGTTAAGATTAGGGCACGGGTGAGGGTAAGTCTTCGGGTGAGGGTCAGAGTTAGGATTCGGGTTAGGGTTAGGGTTAGGGAATGGAGAGGGATTAGGGTACAGGTTAGGGTACGACAATGCTTAAGGGTTAGCGTCAGTGTGAGGGCACGAGTTAGTGTTGGTGTACTGGTTAAGACAACGGCACCGATGAGGGTAAAGCCTCGGAAAAGGGTCACGTTCAGGGTTTCGCTTAGGGTTAGGGTTAGGGAATGGGGAGGGATTAGGGTACAGGATAGGGTCCAACAATGCTTAAGGGTTAGCGTACGTTTGAGGGCATGAGTTAGTGTTTGTGTACTGGTTAAGATTAGGGCATTGGTTAGGGTAGGGCATCGGAAGTGGGTCAGGTTTAGGGATGGGGTTAGGGTTAGGGTTAAGGAATGGGGAGGGATTAGGGTACAATTTAGGGTACGACAACGCTTAAGGTTTAGCGTACGTGTGAGGGCACGATTTAGTGTTGGTGTCCTGGTTAAGATTAGGGCACAGGTGAGGGTAAGGCTTCGGGTGAGGGTCAGGGTTAGGATTCGGGTTAGGGTTAGGATTAAGGAATGAAGAGGGATTAGGGTACAGCTTAGGGTACGACAGTGCATAAGGGTTAGCGTTCGTGTGAGGGCAAGGGTTAGTGTTAGTGTCCTTGTTAAGATTAGGGCACGGGTGAGGGTAAGGCTTCAGGTGAGGGTCAGGGTTAGGATTCGCGTTAGGGTTAGGGTTAGGGAATGGGGAGGGATTAGGGTACAGTGTAGGGTACGACAACGATTAAGGGTTAGCATACGTGTGAGGGCACAAGTTAGTGTTGGTGTCCTGGTTAAGATTAGGGCACGGGTGAGGGTAAGGTTTCGGGTGAGGGTCAGGGATAGAATTCGGGTTAGGGTTAGGGTTAGGGAATGGGGAGATATTAGGGCACAGTTTAGAGTACCACAACGCTTAAGGTTTAGCGTGCATGTGAGGTCACTAGTTAGTGTTAGTGTACTGCTTACGATTAGGGCACGGGTGAGGGTAAGGCCTCGGAAGAGGGTCACGTTAAGGGTTAGGGTTAGGGTTAGGGAATGGGCATTGATTAGGGTACAGGTTAGGGTACGGCAATGGCTTAGGGTTGGCGTACGTTAGAGGGCATGGGTTAGTGTTGATGTACTGGTTAAAATTAGGACACGGGTGAGGGTAAAGCTTCGGGTGAGTGTCATGGTTAGGTTTCAGGTTAGGGTTAGAGTTAGGGAATGGAGAGGGATTAGGGTAGAGGTTAGGGTACCGCTGCGGTTTACTGTTAGCGTACGTTTGAGGGCACGAGTTAGTCTTGGTGTCCTGGTTAAGATTAGGGCACGGGTGAGGGTAAGGCTTCGGGTGAGGGTCAGGGTTAGGATTCGGGTTAGGGTTAGGGTTAGGGAATGGAGAGGGATTAGGGTACAGGTTAGGGTACGACAATGCTTAAGGGTTAGCGTAAGTGTGAGGGCACGAGTTAGTGTTGGTGTACTGTTTAAGACAAGGGCACCGATGAGGGTAAGGCCTCGGAAAAGGGTCACGTTCAGGGTTTCGCTTAGGGTTAGGGTTAGGGAATGGGGAGGGATTAGGGTACAGGATAGGGTACGACAATGCTTAAGGGTTAGCGTACGTTTGAGGGCATGAGTTAGTGTTTGTGGACTGGTTAAGATTAGGGCATTGGTTAGGGTAGGGCATCGGAAGTGGGTCAGGTTTAGGGATGGGGTTAGGGTTAGGCTTAAGGAATGGGGAGGGATTAGGGTACAATTTAGGGTACGACAACGCTTAAGGTTTAGCGTACGTGTGAGGGCACGAGTTAGTGTTGGTGTCCTGGTTAAGATTAGGGCATGGGTGAGGGTAAGGCTTCGGGTGAGGGTCAGGGTTAGGATTCGGGTTAGGGTTAGGGTTAGGGAATGGAGAGGGATTAGGGTACAGGTTAGGGTACGACAATGCTTAAGGGTTAGCGTAAGTGTGAGGGCACGTGGTAGTGTTGGTGTACTGGTTAAGACAACGGCACCGATGAGGGTAAGGCCTCGGAAAAGGGTCACGTTCAGGGTTTCGCTTAGGGTTAGGGTTAGGGAATGGGGAGGGATTAGGGTACAGGATAGGGTACGACAATGCTTAAGGGTTAGCGTACGTTTGAGGGCATGATTTAGTGTTTGTGTACTGGTTAAGATTAGGGCATTGGTTAGGGTAGGGCATCGGAAGTGGGTCAGGTTTAGGGATGGGGTTAGGGTTAGGGTTAAGGAATGGGGAGGGATTAGGGTACAATTTAGGGTACGACAACGCTTAAGGTTTAGCGTACGTGTGAGGGCACGAGTTAGTGTTGGTGTCCTGGTTAAGATTAGGGCACGGGTGAGGGTAAGGCTTCGGGTGAGGGTCAGGGTTAGGATTCGGGTTAGGGTTAGGGTTAAGGAATGGGGAGATATTAGGGCACAGTTTAGGGTACCACAACGCTTAAGGTTTAGCGTACGTGTGAGGTCACTAGTTAGTGTTAGTGTACTGCTTACGATTAGGGCACGGGGGAGGGTAAGGCCTCGGAAGAGGGTCACGTTAAGGGTTAGGGTTAGGGTTAGGGTTAGGGAATGGCGATTGATTAGGGTACAGGTTAGGGTACGGCAATGGCTTAGGGTTGGCGTACGTTAGAGGGCATGGGTTAGTGTAGATGTACTGGTTAAAATTAGGACACGGGTGAGGGTAAAGTTTCGGGTGAGTGTCATGGTTAGGTTTCAGGTTAGGGTTAGGGTTAGGGAATGGAGAGGGATTAGGGTACAGGTTAGGGTACCGCTGCGGTTTAGTGTTAGCGTACGTTTGAGGGCACGAGTTAGTCTTGGTGTCCTGGTTAAGATTAGGGCACGGGTGAGGGTAAGTCTTCGGGTGAGGGTCAGAGTTAGGATTCGGGTTAAGGTTATGGTTAGGGAATGGAGAGGGATTAGGGTACAGGTTAGGGTACGACAATGCTTAAGGGTTAGCGTAAGTGTGAGGGCACGAGTTAGTGTTGGTGTACTGGTTAAGACAACGGCACCGATGAGGGTAAAGCCTCGGAAAAGGGTCACGTTCAGGGTTTCGCTTAGGGTTAGGGTTAGGGAATGGGGAGGGATTAGGGTACAGGATAGGGTCCAACAATGCTTAAGGGTTAGCGTACGTTTGAGGGCATGAGTTAGTGTTTGTGTACTGGTTAAGATTAGGGCATTGGTTAGGGTAGGGCATCGGAAGTGGGTCAGGTTTAGGGATGGGGTTAGGGTTAGGGTTAAGGAATGGGGAGGGATTAGGGTACAATTTAGGGTACGACAACGCTTAAGGTTTAGCGTACGTGTGAGGGCACGATTTAGTGTTGGTGTCCTGGTTAAGATTAGGGCACAGGTGAGGGTAAGGCTTCGGGTGAGGGTCAGGGTTAGGATTCGGGTTAGGGTTAGGATTAAGGAATGAAGAGGGATTAGGGTACAGCTTAGGGTACGACAGTGCATAAGGGTTAGCGTTCGTGTGAGGGCAAGGGTTAGTGTTAGTGTCCTTGTTAAGATTAGGGCACGGGTGAGGGTAAGGCTTCAGGTGAGGGTCAGGGTTAGGATTCGCGTTAGGGTTAGGGTTAGGGAATGGGGAGGGATTAGGGTACAGTGTAGGGTACGACAACGATTAAGGGTTAGCATACGTGTGAGGGCACAAGTTAGTGTTGGTGTCCTGGTTAAGATTAGGGCACGGGTGAGGGTAAGGTTTCGGGTGAGGGTCAGGGATAGAATTCGGGTTAGGGTTAGGGTTAGGGAATGGGGAGATATTAGGGCACAGTTTAGAGTACCACAACGCTTAAGGTTTAGCGTGCATGTGAGGTCACTAGTTAGTGTTAGTGTACTGCTTACGATTAGGGCACGGGTGAGGGTAAGGCCTCGGAAGAGGGTCACGTTAAGGGTTAGGGTTAGGGTTAGGGAATGGGCATTGATTAGGGTACAGGTTAGGGTACGGCAATGGCTTAGGGTTGGCGTACGTTAGAGGGCATGGGTTAGTGTTGATGTACTGGTTAAAATTAGGACACGGGTGAGGGTAAAGCTTCGGGTGAGTGTCATGGTTAGGTTTCAGGTTAGGGTTAGAGTTAGGGAATGGAGAGGGATTAGGGTAGAGGTTAGGGTACCGCTGCGGTTTACTGTTAGCGTACGTTTGAGGGCACGAGTTAGTCTTGGTGTCCTGGTTAAGATTAGGGCACGGGTGAGGGTAAGGCTTCGGGTGAGGGTCAGGGTTAGGATTCGGGTTAGGGTTAGGGTTAGGGAATGGAGAGGGATTAGGGTACAGGTTAGGGTACGACAATGCTTAAGGGTTAGCGTAAGTGTGAGGGCACGAGTTAGTGTTGGTGTACTGTTTAAGACAAGGGCACCGATGAGGGTAAGGCCTCGGAAAAGGGTCACGTTCAGGGTTTCGCTTAGGGTTAGGGTTAGGGAATGGGGAGGGATTAGGGTACAGGATAGGGTACGACAATGCTTAAGGGTTAGCGTACGTTTGAGGGCATGAGTTAGTGTTTGTGGACTGGTTAAGATTAGGGCATTGGTTAGGGTAGGGCATCGGAAGTGGGTCAGGTTTAGGGATGGGGTTAGGGTTAGGCTTAAGGAATGGGGAGGGATTAGGGTACAATTTAGGGTACGACAACGCTTAAGGTTTAGCGTACGTGTGAGGGCACGAGTTAGTGTTGGTGTCCTGGTTAAGATTAGGGCATGGGTGAGGGTAAGGCTTCGGGTGAGGGTCAGGGTTAGGATTCGGGTTAGGGTTAGGGTTAGGGAATGGAGAGGGATTAGGGTACAGGTTAGGGTACGACAATGCTTAAGGGTTAGCGTAAGTGTGAGGGCACGTGGTAGTGTTGGTGTACTGGTTAAGACAACGGCACCGATGAGGGTAAGGCCTCGGAAAAGGGTCACGTTCAGGGTTTCGCTTAGGGTTAGGGTTAGGGAATGGGGAGGGATTAGGGTACAGGATAGGGTACGACAATGCTTAAGGGTTAGCGTACGTTTGAGGGCATGATTTAGTGTTTGTGTACTGGTTAAGATTAGGGCATTGGTTAGGGTAGGGCATCGGAAGTGGGTCAGGTTTAGGGATGGGGTTAGGGTTAGGGTTAAGGAATGGGGAGGGATTAGGGTACAATTTAGGGTACGACAACGCTTAAGGTTTAGCGTACGTGTGAGGGCACGAGTTAGTGTTGGTGTCCTGGTTAAGATTAGGGCACGGGTGAGGGTAAGGCTTCGGGTGAGGGTCAGGGTTAGGATTCGGGTTAGGGTTAGGGTTAAGGAATGGGGAGATATTAGGGCACAGTTTAGGGTACCACAACGCTTAAGGTTTAGCGTACGTGTGAGGTCACTAGTTAGTGTTAGTGTACTGCTTACGATTAGGGCACGGGGGAGGGTAAGGCCTCGGAAGAGGGTCACGTTAAGGGTTAGGGTTAGGGTTAGGGTTAGGGAATGGCGATTGATTAGGGTACAGGTTAGGGTACGGCAATGGCTTAGGGTTGGCGTACGTTAGAGGGCATGGGTTAGTGTAGATGTACTGGTTAAAATTAGGACACGGGTGAGGGTAAAGTTTCGGGTGAGTGTCATGGTTAGGTTTCAGGTTAGGGTTAGGGTTAGGGAATGGAGAGGGATTAGGGTACAGGTTAGGGTACCGCTGCGGTTTAGTGTTAGCGTACGTTTGAGGGCACGAGTTAGTCTTGGTGTCCTGGTTAAGATTAGGGCACGGGTGAGGGTAAGTCTTCGGGTGAGGGTCAGAGTTAGGATTCGGGTTAAGGTTATGGTTAGGGAATGGAGAGGGATTAGGGTACAGGTTAGGGTACGACAATGCTTAAGGGTTAGCGTAAGTGTGAGGGCACGAGTTAGTGTTGGTGTACTGGTTAAGACAACGGCACCGATGAGGGTAAAGCCTCGGAAAAGGGTCACGTTCAGGGTTTCGCTTAGGGTTAGGGTTAGGGAATGGGGAGGGATTAGGGTACAGGATAGCGTACAACAATGCTTAAGGATTAGCGTACGTTTGAGGGCATGAGTTAGTGTTTGTGTACTGGTTAAGATTAGGGCATTGGTTAGGGTAGGGCATCGGAAGTGGGTCAGGTTTAGGGATGGGGTTAGGGTTAGGGTTAAGGAATGGGGAGGGATTAGGGTACAATTTAGGGTACGACAATGCTTAAGGTTTAGCGTACGTGTGAGGGCACGAGTTAGTGTTGGTGTCCTGGTTAAGATTAGGGCACGGGTGAGGGTAAGGCTTCGGGTGAGTGTCAGGGTTAGGATTCGGGTTAGGGTTAGGGTTAAGGAATGCAGAAGGATTAGGGTACAGCTTAGGGTACGACAGTGCTTTAGGGTTAGCGTTCGTGTGAGGGCAAGGGTTAGTGTTAGTGTCCTGGTTAAGATTAGGGCATGGGTGAGGGTAAGGCTTCAGGTGAGGGTCAGGGTTAGGATTCGGGTTAGGGTTAGGGTTAGGGAATGGGGAGGGATTAGGGTACAGTTTAGGGTACGACAACGATTACGGTTAGCGTACGTGTGAGGTCACTAGTTAGTGTTAGTGTACTGCTTACGATTAGGGCACGGGTGAGGGTAAGGCTTCGGAAGAGGGTCACGTTAAGGGTTAGGGTTAGGGTTAGGGTTAGGGAATGGGGATTGATTAGGGTACAGGTTAGGGTACGGCAATGGCTTAGGGTTGGCGTACGTTAGAGGGCATGAGTTAGTGTTGATGTACTGGTTAAAATTAGGACACGGGTGAGGGTAAAGTTTCGGGTGAGTGTCATGGTTAGGTTTCAGGGTAGGTTTAGGGTTAGGGAATGGAGAGAGAGTAGGGTACAGGTTAGGGAACCACTCCGGTTTAGTGTTAGCGTACATTTGAGGGCCCGAGTTAGTCTTGGTGTCCTGGTTAAGATTAGGGCACGGGTGAGGGAAAGGCTTCGGGTGAGGGTCAGGGTTAGGATTCGGGTTAGGGTTAGGGTTAGGGAATGGAGAGGGATTAGGGTACAGGTTAGGGTACGACAATGCTTAAGGGTTAGCGTAAGTGTGAGGGCACGAGTTAGTGTTGGTGTACTGGTTAAGACAAGGGCACCGATGAGGGTAAGGGCTCGGAAAAGGGTCATGTTCAGGGTTTCGCTTAGGGTTAGGGTTAGGGAATGGGGAGGGATTAGGGTACAGGATAGGGTACGACAATGCTTAAGGGTTAGCGTACGTTTGAGGGGATGAGTTAGTGTTTGTGTACTGGTTAAGATTAGGGCATTGGTTAGGGTAGGGTATCGGAAGTGGGTCAGGTTTAGGGATGGGGTTAGGGTTAGGGTTAAGGAATGGGGAGGGATTAGGGTACAATTTAGGGTACAACAACGCTTAAGGTTTAGCGTACGTGTGAGGGCACGAGTTAGTGTTGGTGTCCTGGTTAAGATTAGGGCACGGGTGAGGGTAAGGCTTCGGGTGAGGGTCAGGTTTAGGATTCGGGTTAGGGTTAGGGTTAAGGAATGCAGAGGGATTAGGGTACAGCTTAGGGTATGACAGTGCTTAAGGGTTAGCGTTCGTGTGAGGGCAAGGGTTAGTGTTAGTGTCCTGGTTAAGATTAGGGCACGGGTGAGGGTAAGGCTTCGGGTGAGGGTCAGGGTTAGGATTCAGGTTAGGGTTAGGGTTCGGGAATAGAGAGGGATTAGGGTACAGGTTAGGGTACCGCTGCTGTTTAGTGTTAGCGTACGTTTGAGGGCACGAGTTAGTCTTGGTGTCCTGGTTAAGATTAGGGCACGGGTGAGGGTAAGGCTTCAGGTGAGGGTCAGGGTTAGGATTCGGGTTAGGGTTAGGGTTAGGGAATGGGGAGGGATTAGGGTAGAGTTTAGGGTACGACAACGATTAAGGGTTAGCGTACGTGTGAGGGCACAAGTTAGTGTTGGTGTCCTGGTTAAGATTAGGGCACGGGTGAGGGTAAGGTTTCGGGTGAGGGTCAGGGATAGAATTCGGGTTAGGGTTAGGGTTAGGGAATGGGGAGATATTAGGGCACAGTTTAGAGTACCACAACGCTTAAGGTTTAGCGTACGTGTGAGGTCACTAGTTAGTGTTAGTCTACTGCTTACGATTAGGGCACGGGTGAGGGTAAGACCTCTGAAGAGGGTCACGTTAAGGGTTAGGGTTAGGGTTAGGGTTAGAGAATGGGGACTGATTAGGGTACAGGTTAGGGTACGGCAATGGCTTAGGGTTGGCGTACGTTAGAGGGTATGGGTTAGTGTTGATGTATTGGTTAAAATTAGGACACGGGTGAGGGTAAAGTTTCGGATGAGTGTCATGGTTAGGTTTCAGTTTAGGGTTAGGGGTAGGGAATTGAGAGGGATTAGGGTACAGGTTAGGGTACCGCTGCGGTTTAGTGTTAGCATACGTTTGAGGGCACGAGTTAGTGTTGGTGTCCTGGTTAAGATTAGGGCACGGGTGAGGGTAAGGCTTCAGGTGAGGGTCAGGGTTAGGATTCGGGTTAGGGTTAGGGTTAGGGAATGGGGAGGGATTAGGGTACAGTTTAGGGTACGAAAACGATTAAGGGTTAGCGTACGTGTGAGGCACAAGTTAGTGTTGGTGTCCTGGTTAAGATTAGGGCACGGGTGAGGGTAAGGTTTCGGGTGAGGATCAGGGATAGAATTCGGGTTAGGGTTAGTGTTAGGGAATGGGGAGATATTAGGGCACAGTTTAGAGTACCACAACGCTTAAGGTTTAGCGTACGTGTGAGGTCACTAGTTAGTGTTAGTCTACTGCTTACGATTAGGGCACGGCTGAGGGTAAGGCCTCTGAAGAGGGTCACGTTAAGGGTTAAGGTTAGGGTTAGGGAATGGGGATTGATTAGGGTACAGGTTAGGGTACGGCAATGGCTTAGGGTTGGCGTACGTTAGAGGGCATGGGTTAGTGTTGATGTATTGGTTAAAATTAGGACACGGGTGAGGGTAAAGTTTCGGGTGAGTGTCATGGTTAGGTTTCAGGTTAGGGTTAGGGTTAGGGAATGGAGAGGGATTAGGGTACAGGTTAGGGTACCGCTGCGGTTTAGTGTTAGCATACGTTTGAGGGCACGAGTTAGTGTTGGTGTCCTGGTTAAGATTAGGGCACGGGTGAGGGTAAGGCTTCGGGTGAGGGTCAGGGTTAGGATTCGGGTTAGGGTTAGGGTTAGGGAATGGAGAGGGATTAGGGTACAGGTTAGGGTACGACAATGCTTAAGGGTTAGCGTAAGTGTGAGGGCACGAGTTAGTGTTGGTGTACTGGTTAAGACAAGGGCACCGATGAGGGTAAGGCCTCGGAAAAGGGTCAAGTTCAGGGTTTCGCTTAGGGTTAGGGTTAGGGAATGGGGAGGGATTAGGGTACAGGATAGGGTACGACAATGCTTAAGGGTTAGCGTACGTTTGAGGGCATGAGTTTGTGTTTGTGTACTGGTTAAGATTAGGGCATTGGTTAGGGTAGGGCATCGGAAGTGGGTCAGGTTTAGGGATGGGGTTAGGGTTAGGGTTAAGAAATGGGGAGGGATTAGGGTACAATTTAGGGTACGACAACGCTTAAGGTTTAGCGTACGTGTGAGGGCACGAGTTAGTGTTGGTGTCCTGGTTAAGATTAGGGCACGGGTGAGGGTAAGGCTTCGGGTGAGGGTCAGGGTTAGGATTCGGGTTAGGGTTAGGGTTAAGGAATGGGGAGATATTAGGGCACAGTTTAGGGTACCACAACGCTTAAGGATTAGCGTACGTGTGAGGTCACTAGTTAGTGTTAGTGTACTGCTTATGATTAGGGCACGGGTGAAGGTAAGCCCTCGGAAGAGGGTCACGTTAAGGGTTAGGGTTAGGGTTAGGGTTAGGGAATGGCGATTGATTAGGGTACAGTTTAGGGTAAGGCAATGGCTTAGGGTTGGCGTACGTTAGAGGGCATGGGTTAGTGTTGATGTACTGGTTAAAATTAGGACACGGGTGAGGGTAAAGTTTCAGGTGAGTGTCATGGTTAGGTTTCAGTTTAGGGTTAGGGTTAGGGAATGGAGAGGGATTAGGGTACAGGTTAGGGTACCGCTGTGGTTTAGTGTTAGCGTACGTTTGAGGGCACGAGTTAGTCTTGGTGTCCTGGTTAAGATTAGGGCTCGGGTGAGGGTAAGTCTTCGGGTGAGGGTCAGAGTTAGGATTCGGGTTAGGGTTAGGGTTAGGGAATGGAGAGGGATTAGGGTACAGGTTAGGGTACGACAATGCTTAAGGGTTAGCGTAAGTGTGAGGGCACGAGTTAGTGTTGGTGTACTGGTTAAGACAACGGCACCGATGAGGGTAAAGCCTCGGAAAAGGGTCACGTTCAGGGTTTCGCTTAGGGTTAGGGTTAGGGAATGGGGAGGGATTAGGGTACAGGATAGTGTCCAACAATGCTTAAGGGTTAGCGTACGTATGAGGGCATGAGTTAGTGTTTGTGTACTGGTTAAGATTAGGGCATTGGTTAGGGTAGGGCATCGGAAGTGGGTCAGGTTTAGGGATGGGGTTAGGGTTAGGGTTAAGGAATGGGGAGGGATTAGGGTACAATTTAGGGTACGACAACGCATAAGGTTTAGCGTACGTGTGAGGGCACGATTTAGTGTTGGTGTCCTGGTTAAGATTAGGGCACAGGTGAGGGTAAGGCTTCGGGTGAGGGTCAGGGTTAGGATTCGGGTTAGGGTTAGGGTTAAGGAATGAAGAGGGATTAGGGTACAGCTTAGGGTACGACAGTGCTTAAGGGTTAGCGTTCGTGTGAGGGCAAGGGTTAGTGTTAGTGTCCTGGTTAAGATTAGGGCACGGGTGAGGGTAAGGCTTCAGGTGAGGGTCAGGGTTAGGATTCGCGTTAGGGTTAGGGTTAGGGAATGGGGAGGGATTAGGGTACAGTGTAGGGTACGACAACGATTAAGGGTTAGCATACGTGTGAGGGCACAAGTTAGTGTTGGTGTCCTGGTTAAGATTAGGGCACGGGTGAGGGTAAGGTTTCGGGTGAGGGTCAGGGATAGAATTCGGGTTAGGGTTAGGGTTAGGGAATGGGGAGATATTAGGGCACAGTTTAGAGTACCACAACGCTTAAGGTTTAGCGTGCATGTGAGGTCACTAGTTAGTGTTAGTGTACTGCTTACGATTAGGGCACGGGTGAGGGTAAGGCCTCGGAAGAGGGTCACGTTAAGGGTTAGGGTTAGGGTTAGGGAATGGGGATTGATTAGGGTACAGGTTAGGGTACGGCAATGGCTTAGGGTTGGCGTACGTTAGAGGGCATGGGTTAGTGTTGATGTACTGGTTAAAATTAGGACACGGGTGAGGGTAAAGTTTCGGGTGAGTGTCATGGTTAGGTTTCAGGTTAGGGTTAGGGTTAGGGAATGGAGAGGGATTAGGGTACAGGTTAGGGTACCGCTGCGGTTTATTGTTAGCGTACCTTTGAGGGCACGAGTTAGTCTTGGTGTCCTGGTTAAGATTAGGGCACGGGTGAGGGTAAGGCTTCGGGTGAGGGTCAGGGTTAGGATTCGGGTTAGGGTTAGGGTTAGGGAATGGAGAGGGATTAGGGTACAGGTTAGGGTACGACAATGCTTAAGGGTTAGCGTAAGTGTGAGGGCACGAGTTAGTGTTGGTGTACTGGTTAAGACAAGGGCACCGATGAGGGTAAGGCCTCGAAAAAGGGTCACGTTCAGGGTTTCGCTTAGGGTTAGGGTTAGGGAATGGGGAGGGATTAGGGTACAGGATAGGGTACGACAATGCTTAAGGGTTAGCGTACGTTTGAGGGCATGAGTTAGTGTTTGTGTACTGGTTAAGATTAGGGCATTGGTTAGGGTAGGGCATCGGAAGTGGGTCAGGTTTAGGGATGGGGTTAGGGTTAGGGTTAAGGAATGGGGAGGGATTAGGGTACAATTTAGGGTACGACAACGCTTAAGGTTTAGCGTACGTGTGAGGGCACGAGTTAGTGTTGGTGTCCTGGTTAAGATTAGGGCACGGGTGCGGGTAAGGCTTCGGGTGAGGGTCAGGGTTAGGATTCGGGTTAGGGTTAGGGTTAAGGAATGCAGAGGTATTAGGCTACAGCTTAGGGTACGACAGTGCTTAAGGGTTAGCGTTCGTGTGAGCGCAAGGGTTAGTGTTAGTGTCCTGGTTAAGATTAGGGCACGGGTGAGGGTAAGGCTTCAGGTGAGGGTCAGTGTTAGGATTCAGGTTAGGGTTAGGGTTAGGGAATGGGGAGGGATTAGGGTACAGTTTAGGATACGACAATGATTAAGGGTTAGCGTACGTGTGACGGCACAAGTTAGTGTTGGTGTCCTGGTTAAGATTAGGGCACGGGTGAGGGTAAGGTTTCGGGTGAGGGTCAGGGATAGAATTCGGGTTAGGGTTGGGGTTAGGGAATGGGGAGATATTAGGGCACAGTTTAGGGTACCACAACGCTTAAGGTTTAGCGTACGTGTGAGGTCACTAGTTAGTGTTAGTGTACTGCTTACGATTAGGGCACAGGTGAGGGTAAGGCCTCGGAAGAGGGTCACGTTAAGGGTTAGGGTTAGGGTTAGGGTTAGGGAATGGCGATTGATTAGGGTACAGGTTAGGGTACGGCAATTGCTTAGGGTTGGCGTACGTTAGAGGGCATGGGTTAGTGTTGATGTACTGGTTAAAATTAGGACACAGGTGAGGGTAAAGTTTCGGGTGAGTGTCATGGTTAGGTTTCAGGCTAGGGTTAGGGTTAGGGAATGGAGAGGGATTAGGGTACAGGTAAGGGTACCACTGCGGTTTAGTGTTAGCGTACGTTTGAGGGAACGAGTTAGAGTTGGTGTCCTGGTTAAGATTAGGGCACGGGTGAGGGTAAGGCTTCGGGTGAGGGTCAGGGTTAGGATTCTGGTTAGGGTTAGGGTGAGGGAATGGAGAGGGATTAGGGTACAGGTTAGGGTACGTCAATGCTTAAGGGTTAGCGTAAGTGTGAGGGCACGAGTTAGTGTTGGTGTACTGGTTAAGACAACGGCACCGATGAGGGTAAGGCTTCGGAAAAGGGTCACGTTCAGGGTTTCGCTTAGGGTTAGGGTTAGGGAATGGGGCGCGCTTAGGGTACAGGATAGGGTACGACAATGCTTAAGGGTTAGCGTACGTGTGAGGGCACGAGTTAGTGTTGGTGTCCTGGTTAAGATTAGGGCACGGGTGAGGGTAAGGCTTCGGGTGAGGGTCAGGGTTAGGATTCGGGTTAGGGTTAGGGTTAGGGAATTGGGAGGGATTAGGGTACAGTTTAGGGTACGACAACGATTAAAGGTTAGCGTACGTGTGAGGGCACAAGTTAGTGTTGGTGTCCTGGTTAAGTTTAGGGCACGGGTGAGGGTAAGGTTTCGGGTGAGGATCAGGGATAGAATTCGGGTTAGGGTTAGGGTTAGGGAATGGGTAGATATTAGTGCACAGTTTAGGGTACCACAACGCTTAAGGTTTAGCGTACGTGTGAGGTCACAAGTTAGTGTTAGTGTACTGCTTACGATTAGGGCACGGGTGAGGGTAAGGCCTCGGAAGAGGGTCACTTTAAGGGTTAGGGTTAGGGTTAGGGTTAGGGAATGGGGATTGATTAGGGTACAGGTTAGGGTACGGCAATGGCTTAGGGTTGGCGTACGTTAGAGAGCATGGGTTAGTGTTGATGTACTGGTTAAAATTAGGACACGGGTGAGGGTAAAGTTTCAGATGAGTGTCATGGTTAGGTTTCAGGTTAGGGTTAGGGTTAGGGAATGACGAGGGATTAGGGTACAGGTTAGGGTACCGCTGCGGTTTAGTGTTAGCGTACGTTTAAGGGCACGAGTTAGTCTTGGTGTCCTGGTTAAGATTAGGGCACGGGTGAGGGTAAGGTTTCGGGTGAGGGTCAGGGTTAGGATTCTGGTTAGGGTTAGGGTGAGGGAATGGAGAGGGATTAGGGTACAGGTTAGGGTACGACAATGCTTAAGGGTTAGCGTAAGTGTGAGGGCACGAGTTAGTGTTGGTGTACTGGTTAAGACAACGGCACCGATGAGGGTAAGGCCTCAGAAAAGGGTCACGTTCAGGGTTTCGCTTAGGGTTAGGGTTAGGGAATGGGGCGCGCTTAGGGTACAGGATAGGGTACGACAATTCTTAAGGGTTAGCGTACGTTTGAGGGCATGAGTTAGTGTTTGTGTACTGGTTAAGATTAGGGCATTGGTTAGGGTAGGGCATCGGAAGTGGGTCAGGTTTAGGGATGGGGTTAGGGTTAGGGTTAAGGAATGGGGAGGGATTAGGGTACAATTTAGGGTACGACTATGCTTAAGGTTTAGCATACGTGTGAGGGCACGAGTTAGTGTTGGTGTCCTGGTTAAGATTAGGGAAAGGGTGAGGGTAAGGCTTCGCGTGAGGGTCAGGGTTAGGATTCGGGTTAGGGTTACGGTTAAGGAATGCAGAGGGATTAGGGTACAGCTTAGGGTACGACAGTGCTTAAGGGTTAGCGTTCGTGTGAGGGCAAGGGTTAGTGTTAGTGTCCTGGTTAAGGTTAGGGCACGGGTGAGGGTAAGGCTTCAGGTGAGGGTCAGGGTTAGGATTCGGTTGAGGGTTAGGGTTAGGGAATGGAGAGGGATTAGGGTACAGGTTAGGGTACAACAGTGCTTAAGGGTTACCGTACGTGTGAGGGCACGAGTTAGTGTTGGTGTACTGGTTAAGACAAGGGCACCGATGAGGGTAAGGCCTCGGAAAAGGGTCACGTTCAGGGTTTCGCTTAGGGTTAGGGTTAGGGAATGGGGAGGGATTAGGGTACAGGATAGGGTACGACAATGCTTAAGGGTTAGCGTACGTTTGAGGGCATGAGTTAGTGTTTGTGTCCTGGTTAAGATTAGGGCATTGGTTAGGGTAGGGCATCGGAAGTGGGTCAGGTTTAGGGATGGGGTTAGGGTTAGGGTTAAGGAATGGGGAGGGATTAGGGTACAGTTTAGGGTACGACAACGATTAAGGGTTAGCGTACGTGTGAGGGCACAAGTTAGTGTTGGTGTCCTGGTTAAGATTAGGGCACGGGTGAGGGTAAGATTTCGGGTGAGGTTCAGGGATAGAATTCGGGTTAGGGTTAGGGTTAGGGAATGGGGAGATATTAGGGCACAGTTCAGGGTACCACAACGCTTAAGGTTTAACGTACGTGTGAGGTCACTAGTTAGTTTTAGTGTACTGCTTACGATTAGGGCACCGGTGAGGGTAAGGCCTCGGAAGAGGGTCACGTTAAGGGTTAGGGTTAGGGTTAGGGTTAGGGAATGGGGATTGATTATGGTACAGGTTAGGGTACGGCAATGGCTTAGGGTTGGCGTACGTTAGAGGGCATGGGTTAGTGTTGATGTACTGGTTAAAATTAGGACACGGGTGAGAGTAAAGTTTCGGGTGAGTGTCATGGTTTGGTTTCAGGTTAGGGTTAGGGTTAGGGAATGGAGAGGGATTAGGGTACATGTTAGGGTACCGCTGCGGTTTAGTGTTAACGTACGTTTGAGGGCACGAGTTAGTCTTGGTGTCATGGTTAAGATTAGGGCACGGGTGAGGGTAAGGCTTCGGGTGAGGGTCAGGGTCAGGATTCGGCTTAGGGTTAGGGTTAAGGAATGCAGAGGGATTAGGCTACAGCTTAGGGTACGACAGTGCTTAAGGGTTAGCGTTCGTGTGAGGGCAAGGGTTAGTGTTAGTGTCCTGGTTAAGATTAGGGCACGGGTGAGGGTAAGGCTTCAGGTGAGGGTCAGGGTTAGGATTCGGGTTAGGGTTAGGGTTAGGGAATGGGGAGGGATTAGGGTACAGTTTAGGGTACGACAACGATTAAGGGTTATCGTACGTGTGAGGGCACAAGATAGTATTGGTGTCCTGGTTAAGATTAGGGCACGGGTGAGGGTTAGGTTTCGGGTGAGGGTCAGGGATAGAATTCGGGTTAGGATTAGGGTTAGGGAATGGGGAGATATTAGGGCACAGTTTAGGGTACCACAACACTTAAGGTTTAGCGTACGTGTGAGGTCACTAGTTAGTGTTAGTGTACTGCTTACGATTAGGGCACAGGTGAGGGTAAGGCCTCGGAAGAGGGTCACGTTAAGGGTTAGGGTTAGGGTTAGGGTTTGGGAATGGGGATGGATTAGGGTACAGGTTAGGGTACGGCAATGACTTAGGGTTGGCGTACGTTAGAGGGCATGGGTTAGTGTTGATGTACTGGTTAAAATTAGGACACGGGTGAGGGTAAAGCTTCGGGTGAGTGTCATGGTTAGGTTTCAGGCTAGGGTTAGGGTTAGGGAATGGAGAGGGTTTAGGGTACAGGTAAGGGTACCGCTGCGGTTTAGTGTTAGCGTACGTTTGAGGGCACGATTAGTCTTGGTGTCCTGGTTAAGATTAGGGCACGGGTGAGGGTAAGGCTTCGGGTGATGGTCAGGGTTAGGATTCGGGTTAGGTTTAGGGTTAGGGAATGGAGAGGGATTAGGGTACAGGTTAGGGTACGACAATGCTTAAGGGTTAGCGTAAGTGTGAGGGCACGAGTTAGTGTTGGTGTACTGGTTAAGACAACGGCACCGATGAGGGTAAGGCCTCGGAAAAGGGTCACGTTCAGGGTTTCGCTTAGGGTTAGGGTTAGGGAATGGGGAGTGATTAGGGTACAGGATAGGGTACGACAATGCTTAAGGGTTAGCGTAAGTGTGAGGGCACGAGTTAGTGTTGGTGTACTGGTTAAGACAACGGCACCGATGAGGGTAAGGCCTCGGAAAAGGGTCACGTTCAGGGTTTCGCTTAGGGTTAGGGTTAGGGAATGGGGAGGGATTAGTGTACAGGATAAGGTACGACAAAGCTTAAGGGTTAGCGTACGTTTGAGGGCATGAGTTAGTGTTTGTGTCCTGGTTAAGATTAGGGCATTGGTTAGGGTAGGGCATCGGAAGTGGGTCAGGTTTAGGTTTGGGGTTAGGGTTAGTGTTAAGGAATGGGGAGGGATTAGGGTACAATTTAGGGTACGACAACGCTTAAGGTTTAGCGTACGTGTGAGGGCACGTGTTAGTGTTGGTGTCCTGGTTAAGATTAGGGCACGGGTGAGGGTAAGGCTTCTGGTGAGGGTCAGGGTTAGGATTCGGGTTAGGGTTAGGTTTAAGGAATGCAGAGGGATTAGGGTACAGCTTAGGGTACGACAGTGCTTAAGGGTTAGCGTTCGTGTGAGGGCAAGGGTTAGTGTTAGTGTCCTGGTTAAGATTAGGGCACGGGTGAGGGTAAGGCTTCAGGTGAGGGTCAGGGTTAGGATTCGGGTTAGGGTTAGGGTTAGGGAATGGGGAGGGATTAGGTTACAGTTTAGGGTACGACAACGATTAAGGGTTAGCGTATGTGTGAGGACACAAGTTAGTGTTGGTGTCCTGGTTAAGATTAGGGCACGGGTGAGGGTAAGGTTTCGGGTGAGGGTCAGGGATAGAATTCGGGTTAGGGTTAGGGTTAAGGAATGGGGAGATATTAGGGCACTGTTTAGGGTACCACAACGCTTAAGGTTTAGCGTACGTGTGAGGTCACTAGTTAGTGTTAGTGTACTGCTTACGATTAGGGCACAGGTGAGGGTAAGGCCTCGGAAGAGGGTCACGTTAAGGGTTAGGGTTAGGGTTAGGGTTAGGGAATGGGGATTGATTAGGGTACAGCTTAGGGTACGGCAATGGCTTAGGGTTGGCGTACGTTAGAGGGCATGGGTTAGTGTTGATGTACTGGTTAAAATTAGGACACGGGTGAGGGTAAAGTTTCGGGTGAGTGTCATGGTTAGGTTTCAGGTTAGGGTTAGGGTTAGGGAATGGAGAGGGATTAGGGTACAGGTTAGGGTACCGCTGCGGTTTAGTGTTAGCGTACGTTTGAGGGCACGATTTAGTCTTTGTGTCCTGGTTAAGATTAGGGCACGGGTGAGGGTAAGGCTTCGGGTGAGGGTCAGGGTTAGGATTCGGGTTAGGGTTAGGGTTAGGGAATGGAGAGGGATTAGGGTACAGGTTAGGGTACGACAATGCTTAAGGATTAGCGTAAGTGTGAGGGCACGAGTTAGTGTTGGTGTACTGGTTAAGACAAGGGCACCGATGAGGGTAAGGCCTCGGAAAAGGGTCACGTTCAGGGTTTCGCTTAGGGTTAGTGTTAGGGAATGGGGAGGGATTACGGTACAGGATAGGGTACGACAATGCTTAAGGGTTAGCGTACGTTTGAGGGCATGAGTTAGTGTTTGTGTACTGGTTAAGATTAGGGCATTGGTTAGGGTAGGGCATCGGAAGTGGGTCAGGTTTAGGGATGGGGTTAGGGTTAGGGTTAGGGAATGGGGAGGGATTAGGGTACAATTTAGGGTACGACAACGCTTAAGGTTTAGCGTACGTGTGAGGGCACGAGTTAGTGTTGGTGTCCTGGTTAAGATTAGGGCACGGGTGAGGGTAAGGCTTCGGGTGTGGGTCAGGGTTAGGATTCGGGTTAGGGTTAGGGTTAAGGAATGCAGAGGGATTAGGGTACAGCTTAGGGTATGACAGTGCTTAAGGGTTAGCGTTCGTGTGAGGGCAAGGGTTAGTGTTAGTGTCCTGGTTAAGATTAGGGCACGGGTGAGGGTAAGGCTTCGGGTGAGGGTCAGGGTTAGGATTCAGGTTAGGGTTAGGGTTCGGGAATGGAGAGGGATTAGGGTACAGGTTAGGGTACGACAATGCTTAAGGGTTAGCGTAAGTGTGAGGGAACGAATTAGTGTTGGTGTACTGGTTAAGACAACGGCACCGATGAGGGTAAGGCCTCGGAAAAGGGTCACGTTCAGGGTTTCGCTTAGTGTTAGGGTTAGGGAATGGGGAGGGATTAGGGTACAGGATAGGGTACGACAATGCTTAAGGGTTAGCGTACGTTTGAGGGCATGAGTTAGTGTTTGTGTACTGGTTAAGATTAGGGCATTGGTTAGGGTAGGGCATCGGAAGTGGGTCAGGTTTAGGGATGGGGTTAGGGTTAGGGTTAAGGAATGGGGAGGGATTAGGGTACAATTTAGGGTACGACAACGCTTAAGGTTTAGCGTACGTGTGAGGGCACGAGTTAGTGTTGGTGTCCTGGTTAAGATTAGGGCACGGGTGAGGGTAAGGCTTCAGGTGAGGGTCAGGGTTAGGATTCGGGTTAGGGTTAGGGTTAAGGAATGCAGAGGGATTAGGGTACAGCTTAGGGTACGACAGTGCTTAAGGGTTAGCGTTCGTGTGAGGGCAAGGGTTAGTGTTAGTGTCCTGGTTAAGATTAGGGCACGGGTGAGGGTAAGGCTTCAGGTGAGGGTCAGGGTTAGGATTCGGGTTAGGGTTAGGGTTAGGGAATGGGGAGGGATTAGGGTAGAGTTTAGGGTACGACAACGATTAAGGGTTAGCGTACGTGTGAGGGCACAAGTTAGTGTTGGTGTCCTGGTTAAGATTAGGGCACGGGTGAGGGTAAGGTTTCGGGTGAGGGTCAGGGATAGAATTCGGGTTAGGGTTAGGGTTAGGGAATGGGGAGATATTAGGACACAGTTTAGAGTACCACAACGCTTAAGGTTTAGCGTACGTGTGAGGTCACTAGTTAGTGTTAGTCTACTGCTTACGATTAGGGCACGGGTGAGGGTAAGACCTCTGAAGAGGGTCACGTTAAGGGTTAGGGTTAGGGTTAGGGTTAGAGAATGGGGACTGATTAGGGTACAGGTTAGGGTACGGCAATGGCTTAGGGTTGGCGTACGTTAGAGGGTATGGGTTAGTGTTGATGTATTGGTTAAAATTAGGACACGGGTGAGGGTAAAGTTTCGGATGAGTGTCATGGTTAGGTTTCAGTTTAGGGTTAGGGGTAGGGAATTGAGAGGGATTAGGGTACAGGTTAGGGTACCGCTGCGGTTTAGTGTTAGCATACGTTTGAGGGCACGAGTTAGTGTTGGTGTCCTGGTTAAGATTAGGGCACGGGTGAGGGTAAGGCTTCAGGTGAGGGTCAGGGTTAGGATTCGGGTTAGGGTTAGGGTTAGGGAATGGGGAGGGATTAGGGTACAGTTTAGGGTACGAAAACGATTAAGGGTTAGCGTACGTGTGAGGCACAAGTTAGTGTTGGTGTCCTGGTTAAGATTAGGGCACGGGTGAGGGTAAGGTTTCGGGTGAGGATCAGGGATAGAATTCGGGTTAGGGTTAGTGTTAGGGAATGGGGAGATATTAGGGCACAGTTTAGAGTACCACAACGCTTAAGGTTTAGCGTGCATGTGAGGTCACTAGTTAGTGTTAGTGTACTGCTTACGATTAGGGCACGGGTGAGGGTAAGGCCTCGGAAGAGGGTCACGTTAAGGGTTAGGGTTAGGGTTAGGGAATGGGGATTGATTAGGGTACAGGTTAGGGTACGGCAATGGCTTAGGGTTGGCGTACGTTAGAGGGCATGGGTTAGTGTTGATGTACTGGTTAAAATTAGGACACGGGTGAGGGTAAAGTTTCGGGTGAGTGTCATGGTTAGGTTTCAGGTTAGGGTTAGGGTTAGGGAATGGAGAGGGATTAGGGTACAGGTTAGGGTACCGCTGCGGTTTATTGTTAGCGTACCTTTGAGGGCACGAGTTAGTCTTGGTGTCCTGGTTAAGATTAGGGCACGGGTGAGGGTAAGGCTTCGGGTGAGGGTCAGGGTTAGGATTCGGGTTAGGGTTAGGGTTAGGGAATGGAGAGGGATTAGGGTACAGGTTAGGGTACGACAATGCTTAAGGGTTAGCGTAAGTGTGAGGGCACGAGTTAGTGTTGGTGTACTGCTTAAGACAAGGGCACCGATGAGGGTAAGGCCTCGAAAAAGGGTCACGTTCAGGGTTTCGCTTAGGGTTAGGGTTAGGGAATGGGGAGGGATTAGGGTACAGGATAGGGTACGACAATGCTTAAGGGTTAGCGTACGTTTGAGGGCATGAGTTAGTGTTTGTGTACTGGTTAAGATTAGGGCATTGGTTAGGGTAGGGCATCGGAAGTGGGTCAGGTTTAGGGATGGGGTTAGGGTTAGGGTTAAGGAATGGGGAGGGATTAGGGTACAATTTAGGGTACGACAACGCTTAAGGTTTAGCGTACGTGTGAGGGCACGAGTTAGTGTTGGTGTCCTGGTTAAGATTAGGGCACGGGTGCGGGTAAGGCTTCGGGTGAGGGTCAGGGTTAGGATTCGGGTTAGGGTTAGGGTTAAGGAATGCAGAGGTATTAGGCTACAGCTTAGGGTACGACAGTGCTTAAGGGTTAGCGTTCGTGTGAGCGCAAGGGTTAGTGTTAGTGTCCTGGTTAAGATTAGGGCACGGGTGAGGGTAAGGCTTCAGGTGAGGGTCAGTGTTAGGATTCAGGTTAGGGTTAGGGTTAGGGAATGGGGAGGGATTAGGGTACAGTTTAGGATACGACAACGATTAAGGGTTAGCGTACGTGTGAGGGCACAAGTTAGTGTTGGTGTCCTGGTTAAGATTAGGGCACGGGTGAGGGTAAGGTTTCGGGTGAGGGTCAGGGATAGAATTCGGGTTAGGGTTGGGGTTAGGGAATGGGGAGATATTAGGGCACAGTTTAGGGTACCACAACGCTTAAGGTTTAGCGTACGTGTGAGGTCACTAGTTAGTGTTAGTGTACTGCTTACGATTAGGGCACAGGTGAGGGTAAGGCCTCGGAAGAGGGTCACGTTAAGGGTTAGGGTTAGGGTTAGGGTTAGGGAATGGCGATTGATTAGGGTACAGGTTAGGGTACGGCAATTGCTTAGGGTTGGCGTACGTTAGAGGGCATGGGTTAGTGTTGATGTACTGGTTAAAATTAGGACACAGGTGAGGGTAAAGTTTCGGGTGAGTGTCATGGTTAGGTTTCAGGCTAGGGTTAGGGTTAGGGAATGGAGAGGGATTAGGGTACAGGTAAGGGTACCACTGCGGTTTAGTGTTAGCGTACGTTTGAGGGAACGAGTTAGAGTTGGTGTCCTGGTTAAGATTAGGGCACGGGTGAGGGTAAGTCTTCGGGTGAGGGTCAGGGTTAGGATTCTGGTTAGGGTTAGGGTGAGGGAATGGAGAGGGATTAGGGTACAGGTTAGGGTACGACAATGCTTAAGGGTTAGCGTAAGTGTGAGGGCACGAGTTAGTGTTGGTGTACTGGTTAAGACAACGGCACCGATGAGGGTAAGGCTTCGGAAAAGGGTCACGTTCAGGGTTTCGCTTAGGGTTAGGGTTAGGGAATGGGGCGCGCTTAGGGTACAGGATAGGGTACGACAATGCTTAAGGGTTAGCGTACGTTTGAGGGCATGAGTTAGTGTTTGTGTACTGGTTAAGATTAGGGCATTGGTTAGGGTAGGGCATCGGAAGTGGGTCAGGTTTAGGGATGGGGTTAGGGTTAGGGTTAAGGAATGGGGAGGGATTAGGGTACAATTTAGGGTACGACAACGCTTAAGGTTTAGCGTACGTGTGAGGGCACGAGTTAGTGTTGGTGTCCTGGTTAAGATTAGGGAACGGGTGGGGGTAAGGCGTCGGGTGAGGTTCAGGGTTAGGATTCAGGTTAGGGTTACGGTTAAGGAATGCAGAGGGATTAGGGTACAGCTTAGGGTACGACAGTGCTTAAGGGTTAGCGTACGTGTGAGGGCACATGTTAGTGTTGGTGTCCTGGTTAAGATTAGGGCACGGGTGAGGGTAAGGCTTCGGGTGAGGGTCAGGGTTAGGATTCGGGTTAGGGTTAGGTTTAAGGAATGCAGAGGGATTAGGGTACAGCTTAGGGTACGACACTGCTTAAGGGTTAGCGTTCGTGTGAGGGCAAGGGTTAGTGTTAGTGTCCTGGTTAAGATTAGGGCACGGGTGAGGGTAAGGCTTCAGGTGAGGGTCAGGGTTAGGATTCGGGTTAGGGTTAGGGTTAGGGAATGGGGAGGGATTAGGGTACAGTTTAGGGTACGACAACGATTAAGGGTTAGCGTACGTGTGAGGGCACAAGTTAGTGTTGGTGCCCTGGTTAAGATTAGGGCACGGGTGAGGGTAAGGTTTCGGGTGAGGGTCAGGGATAGAATTCGGGTTAGGGTTAAGGTTAGGGAATGGGGAGATATTAGGGCACTGTTTAGGGTACCACAATGCTTAAGGTTTAGCGTACGTGGGAGGTCACTAGTTAGTGTTAGTGTACTGCTTACGATTAGGGCACGGGTGAGGGTAAGGCCTCGGAAGAGGGTCACGTTAAGGGTTAGGGTTAGGGTTAGGGTTAGGGAATGGGGATTGATTAGGGTACAGGTTAGGGTACGGCAATGGCTTAGGGTTGGCGTACGTTAGAGGGCATGGGTTAGTGTTGATGTACTGGTTAAAATTAGGACACGGGTGAGGGTAAAGTTTCGGGTGAGTGTCATGGTTAGGTTTCAGGTTAGGGTTAGGGTTAGGGAATGGAGAGGGATTAGGGTACAGGTTAGGGTACCGCTGCGGTTTAGTGTTAGCGTACGTTTGAGGGCACGAGTTAGTCTTGGTGTCCTGGTTAAGATTAGGGCACGGGTGAGGGTAAGGCTTCGGGTGAGGGTCAGGGTTAGGATTCGGGTTAGGGTTAGGGTTAGGGAATGGAGAGGGATTAGGGTACAGGTTAGGGTACGACAATGCTTAAGGGTTAGCGTAAGTGTGAGGGCACGAGTTAGTGTTGGTGTACTGGTTAAGACAAGGGCACCGATGAGGGTAAGGCCTCGGAAAAGGGTCACGTTCAGGGTTTCGCTTAGGGTTAGGGTTAGGGAATGGGGAGGGATTAGGGTACAGGATAGGGTACGACAATGCTTAAGGGTTAGCGTACGTGTGAGGGCACGAGTTAGTGTTGGTGTCCTGGTTAAGATTAGGGCACGGGTGAGGGTAAGGCTTCGGGTGAGGGTCAGGGTTAGGATTCGGGTTAGGGTTAGGGTTAGGGAATTGGGAGGGATTAGGGTACAGTTTAGGGTACGACAACGATTAAAGGTTAGCGTACGTGTGAGGGCACAAGTTAGTGTTGGTGTCCTGGTTAAGTTTAGGGCACGGGTGAGGGTAAGGTTTCGGGTGAGGATCAGGGATAGAATTCGGGTTAGGGTTAGGGTTAGGGAATGGGTAGATATTAGGGCACAGTTTAGGGTACCACAACGCTTAAGGTTTAGCGTACGTGTGAGGTCACAAGTTAGTGTTAGTGTACTGCTTACGATTAGGGCACGGGTGAGGGTAAGGCCTCGGAAGAGGGTCACTTTAAGGGTTAGGGTTAGGGTTAGGGTTAGGGAATGGGGATTGATTAGGGTACAGGTTAGGGTACGGCAATGGCTTAGGGTTGGCGTACGTTAGAGAGCATGGGTTAGTGTTGATGTACTGGTTAAAATTAGGACACGGGTGAGGGTAAAGTTTCGGATGAGTGTCATGGTTAGGTTTCAGGTTAGGGTTAGGGTTAGGGAATGACGAGGGATTAGGGTACAGGTTAGGGTACCGCTGCGGTTTAGTGTTAGCGTACGTTTAAGGGCACGAGTTAGTCTTGGTGTCCTGGTTAAGATTAGGGCACGGGTGAGGGTAAGGTTTCGGGTGAGGGTCAGGGTTAGGATTCTGGTTAGGGTTAGGGTGAGGGAATGGAGAGGGATTAGGGTACAGGTTAGGGTACGACAATGCTTAAGGGTTAGCGTAAGTGTGAGGGCACGAGTTAGTGTTGGTGTACTGGTTAAGACAACGGCACCGATGAGGGTAAGGCCTCAGAAAAGGGTCACGTTCAGGGTTTCGCTTAGGGTTAGGGTTAGGGAATGGGGCGCGCTTAGGGTACAGGATAGGGTACGACAATTCTTAAGGGTTAGCGTACGTTTGAGGGCATGAGTTAGTGTTTGTGTACTGGTTAAGATTAGGGCATTGGTTAGGGTAGGGCATCGGAAGTGGGTCAGGTTTAGGGATGGGGTTAGGGTTAGGGTTAAGGAATGGGGAGGGATTAGGGTACAATTTAGGGTACGACAGTGCTTAAGGGTTAGCGTTCGTGTGAGGGCAAGGGTTAGTGTTAGTGTCCTGGTTAAGGTTAGGGCACGGGTGAGGGTAAGGCTTCAGGTGAGGGTCAGGGTTAGGATTCGGTTGAGGGTTAGGGTTAGGGAATGGAGAGGGATTAGGGTACAGGTTAGGGTACAACAGTGCTTAAGGGTTACCGTACGTGTGAGGGCACGAGTTAGTGTTGGTGTACTGGTTAAGACAAGGGCACCGATGAGGGTAAGGCCTCGGAAAAGGGTCACGTTCAGGGTTTCGCTTAGGGTTAGGGTTAGGGAATGGGGAGGGATTAGGGTACAGGATAGGGTACGACAATGCTTAAGGGTTAGCGTACGTTTGAGGGCATGAGTTAGTGTTTGTGTCCTGGTTAAGATTAGGGCATTGGTTAGGGTAGGGCATCGGAAGTGGGTCAGGTTTAGGGATGGGGTTAGGGTTAGGGTTAAGGAATGGGGAGGGATTAGGGTACAGTTTAGGGTACGACAACGATTAAGGGTTAGCGTACGTGTGAGGGCACAAGTTAGTGTTGGTGTCCTGGTTAAGATTAGGGCACGGGTGAGGGTAAGATTTCGGGTGAGGTTCAGGGATAGAATTCGGGTTAGGGTTAGGGTTAGGGAATGGGGAGATATTAGGGCACAGTTCAGGGTACCACAACGCTTAAGGTTTAACGTACGTGTGAGGTCACTAGTTAGTTTTAGTGTACTGCTTACGATTAGGGCACCGGTGAGGGTAAGGCCTCGGAAGAGGGTCACGTTAAGGGTTAGGGTTAGGGTTAGGGTTAGGGAATGGGGATTGATTATGGTACAGGTTAGGGTACGGCAATGGCTTAGGGTTGGCGTACGTTAGAGGGCATGGGTTAGTGTTGATGTACTGGTTAAAATTAGGACACGGGTGAGAGTAAAGTTTCGGGTGAGTGTCATGGTTTGGTTTCAGGTTAGGGTTAGGGTTAGGGAATGGAGAGGGATTAGGGTACATGTTAGGGTACCGCTGCGGTTTAGTGTTAACGTACGTTTGAGGGCACGAGTTAGTCTTGGTGTCATGGTTAAGATTAGGGCACGGGTGAGGGTAAGGCTTCGGTTGAGGGTCAGGGTCAGGATTCGGCTTAGGGTTAGGGTTAAGGAATGCAGAGGGATTAGGCTACAGCTTAGGGTACGACAGTGCTTAAGGGTTAGCGTTCGTGTGAGGGCAAGGGTTAGTGTTAGTGTCCTGGTTAAGATTAGGGCACGGGTGAGGGTAAGGCTTCAGGTGAGGGTCAGGGTTAGGATTCGGGTTAGGGTTAGGGTTAGGGAATGGGGAGGGATTAGGGTACAGTTTAGGGTACGACAACGATTAAGGGTTATCGTACGTGTGAGGGCACAAGATAGTATTGGTGTCCTGGTTAAGATTAGGGCACGGGTGAGGGTTAGGTTTCGGGTGAGGGTCAGGGATAGAATTCGGGTTAGGATTAGGGTTAGGGAATGGGGAGATATTAGGGCACAGTTTAGGGTACCACAACACTTAAGGTTTAGCGTACGTGTGAGGTCACTAGTTAGTGTTAGTGTACTGCTTACGATTAGGGCACAGGTGAGGGTAAGGCCTCGGAAGAGGGTCACGTTAAGGGTTAGGGTTAGGGTTAGGGTTTGGGAATGGGGATGGATTAGGGTACAGGTTAGGGTACGGCAATGACTTAGGGTTGGCGTACGTTAGAGGGCATGGGTTAGTGTTGATGTACTGGTTAAAATTAGGACACGGGTGAGGGTAAAGCTTCGGGTGAGTGTCATGGTTAGGTTTCAGGCTAGGGTTAGGGTTAGGGAATGGAGAGGGATTAGGGTACAGGTAAGGGTACCGCTGCGGTTTAGTGTTAGCGTACGTTTGAGGGCACGATTAGTCTTGGTGTCCTGGTTAAGATTAGGGCACGGGTGAGGGTAAGGCTTCGGGTGATGGTCAGGGTTAGGATTCGGGTTAGGTTTAGGGTTAGGGAATGGAGAGGGATTAGGGTACAGGTTAGGGTACGACAATGCTTAAGGGTTAGCGTAAGTGTGAGGGCACGAGTTAGTGTTGGTGTACTGGTTAAGACAACGGCACCGATGAGGGTAAGGCCTCGGAAAAGGGTCACGTTCAGGGTTTCGCTTAGGGTTAGGGTTAGGGAATGGGGAGTGATTAGGGTACAGGATAGGGTACGACAATGCTTAAGGGTTAGCGTAAGTGTGAGGGCACGAGTTAGTGTTGGTGTACTGGTTAAGAGAACGGCACCGATGAGGGTAAGGCCTCGGAAAAGGGTCACGTTCAGGGTTTCGCTTAGGGTTAGGGTTAGGGAATGGGGAGGGATTAGTGTACAGGATAAGGTACGACAAAGCTTAAGGGTTAGCGTACGTTTGAGGGCATGAGTTAGTGTTTGTGTCCTGGTTAAGATTAGGGCATTGGTTAGGGTAGGGCATCGGAAGTGGGTCAGGTTTAGGTTTGGGGTTAGGGTTAGTGTTAAGGAATGGGGAGGGATTAGGGTACAATTTAGGGTACGACAACGCTTAAGGTTTAGCGTACGTGTGAGGGCACGTGTTAGTGTTGGTGTCCTGGTTAAGATTAGGGCACGGGTGAGGGTAAGGCTTCTGGTGAGGGTCAGGGTTAGGATTCGGGTTAGGGTTAGGTTTAAGGAATGCAGAGGGATTAGGGTACAGCTTAGGGTACGACAGTGCTTAAGGGTTAGCGTTCGTGTGAGGGCAAGGGTTAGTGTTAGTGTCCTGGTTAAGATTAGGGCACGGGTGAGGGTAAGGCTTCAGGTGAGGGTCAGGGTTAGGATTCGGGTTAGGGTTAGGGTTAGGGAATGGGGAGGGATTAGGGTACAGTTTAGGGTACGACAACGATTAAGGGTTAGCGTATGTGTGAGGACACAAGTTAGTGTTGGTGTCCTGGTTAAGATTAGGGCACGGGTGAGGGTAAGGTTTCGGGTGAGGGTCAGGGATAGAATTCGGGTTAGGGTTAGGGTTAAGGAATGGGGAGATATTAGGGCACTGTTTAGGGTACCACAACGCTTAAGGTTTAGCGTACGTGTGAGGTCACTAGTTAGTGTTAGTGTACTGCTTACGATTAGGGCACAGGTGAGGGTAAGGCCTCGGAAGAGGGTCACGTTAAGGGTTAGGGTTAGGGTTAGGGTTAGGGAATGGGGATTGATTAGGGTACAGCTTAGGGTACGGCAATGGCTTAGGGTTGGCGTACGTTAGAGGGCATGGGTTAGTGTTGATGTACTGGTTAAAATTAGGACACGGGTGAGGGTAAAGTTTCGGGTGAGTGTCATGGTTAGGTTTCAGGTTAGGGTTAGGGTTAGGGAATGGAGAGGGATTAGGGTACAGGTTAGGGTACCGCTGCGGTTTAGTGTTAGCGTACGTTTGAGGGCACGATTTAGTCTTGGTGTCCTGGTTAAGATTAGGGCACGGGTGAGGGTAAGGCTTCGGGTGAGGGTCAGGGTTAGGATTCGGGTTAGGGTTAGGGTTAGGGAATGGAGAGGGATTAGGGTACAGGTTAGGGTACGACAATGCTTAAGGATTAGCGTAAGTGTGAGGGCACGAGTTAGTGTTGGTGTACTGGTTAAGACAAGGGCACCGATGAGGGTAAGGCCTCGGAAAAGGGTCACGTTCAGGGTTTCGCTTAGGGTTAGTGTTAGGGAATGGGGAGGGATTACGGTACAGGATAGGGTACGACAATGCTTAAGGGTTAGCGTACGTTTGAGGGCATGAGTTAGTGTTTGTGTACTGGTTAAGATTAGGGCATTGGTTAGGGTAGGGCATCGGAAGTGGGTCAGGTTTAGGGATGGGGTTAGGGTTAGGGTTAGGGAATGGGGAGGGATTAGGGTACAATTTAGGGTACGACAACGCTTAAGGTTTAGCGTACGTGTGAGGGCACGAGTTAGTGTTGGTGTCCTGGTTAAGATTAGGGCACGGGTGAGGGTAAGGCTTCGGGTGTGGGTCAGGGTTAGGATTCGGGTTAGGGTTAGGGTTAAGGAATGCAGAGGGATTAGGGTACAGCTTAGGGTATGACAGTGCTTAAGGGTTAGCGTTCGTGTGAGGGCAAGGGTTAGTGTTAGTGTCCTGGTTAAGATTAGGGCACGGGTGAGGGTAAGGCTTCGGGTGAGGGTCAGGGTTAGGATTCAGGTTAGGGTTAGGGTTCGGGAATGGAGAGGGATTAGGGTACAGGTTAGGGTACGACAATGCTTAAGGGTTAGCGTAAGTGTGAGGGAACGAATTAGTGTTGGTGTACTGGTTAAGACAACGGCACCGATGAGGGTAAGGCCTCGGAAAAGGGTCACGTTCAGGGTTTCGCTTAGTGTTAGGGTTAGGGAATGGGGAGGGATTAGGGTACAGGATAGGGTACGACAATGCTTAAGGGTTAGCGTACGTTTGAGGGCATGAGTTAGTGTTTGTGTACTGGTTAAGATTAGGGCATTGGTTAGGGTAGGGCATCGGAAGTGGGTCAGGTTTAGGGATGGGGTTAGGGTTAGGGTTAAGGAATGGGGAGGGATTAGGGTACAATTTAGGGTACGACAACGCTTAAGGTTTAGCGTACGTGTGAGGGCACGAGTTAGTGTTGGTGTCCTGGTTAAGATTAGGGCACGGGTGAGGGTAAGGCTTCGGGTGAGTGTCAGGGTTAGGATTCGGGTTAGGGTTAGGGTTAAGGAATGCAGAGGGATTAGGGTACAGCTTAGGGTACGACAGTGCTTAAGGGTTAGCGTTCGTGTGAGGGCAAGGGTTAGTGTTAGTGTCCTGGTTAAGATTAGGGCACGGGTGAGGGTAAGGCTTCAGGTGAGGGTCAGGGTTAGGATTCTGGTTAGGGTTAGGGTTAGGGAATGGGGAGGGATTAGGGTAGAGTTTAGGGTACGACAACGATTAAGGGTTAGCGTACGTGTGAGGGCACAAGTTAGTGTTGGTGTCCTGGTTAAGATTAGGGCACGGGTGAGGGTAAGGTTTCGGGTGAGGGTCAGGGATAGAATTCGGGTTAGGGTTAGGGTTAGGGAATGGGGAGATATTAGGGCACAGTTTAGAGTACCACAACGCTTAAGGTTTAGCGTACGTGTGAGGTCACTAGTTAGTGTTAGTCTACTGCTTACGATTAGGGCACGGGTGAGGGTAAGACCTCTGAAGAGGGTCACGTTAAGGGTTAGGGTTAGGGTTAGGGTTAGAGAATGGGGACTGATTAGGGTACAGGTTAGGGTACGGCAATGGCTTAGGGTTGGCGTACGTTAGAGGGTATGGGTTAGTGTTGATGTATTGGTTAAAATTAGGACACGGGTGAGGGTAAAGTTTCGGATGAGTGTCATGGTTAGGTTTCAGTTTAGGGTTAGGGGTAGGGAATTGAGAGGGATTAGGGTACAGGTTAGGGTACCGCTGCGGTTTAGTGTTAGCATACGTTTGAGGGCACGAGTTAGTGTTGGTGTCCTGGTTAAGATTAGGGCACGGGTGAGGGTAAGGCTTCAGGTGAGGGTCAGGGTTAGGATTCGGGTTAGGGTTAGGGTTAGGGAATGGGGAGGGATTAGGGTACAGTTTAGGGTACGAAAACGATTAAGGGTTAGCGTACGTGTGAGGCACAAGTTAGTGTTGGTGTCCTGGTTAAGATTAGGGCACGGGTGAGGGTAAGGTTTCGGGTGAGGATCAGGGATAGAATTCGGGTTAGGGTTAGTGTTAGGGAATGGGGAGATATTAGGGCACAGTTTAGAGTACCACAACGCTTAAGGTTTAGCGTACGTGTGAGGTCACTAGTTAGTGTTAGTCTACTGCTTACGATTAGGGCACGGGTGAGGGTAAGGCCTCTGAAGAGGGTCACGTTAAGGGTTAAGGTTAGGGTTAGGGAATGGGGATTGATTAGGGTACAGGTTAGGGTACGGCAATGGCTTAGGGTTGGCGTACGTTAGAGGGCATGGGTTAGTGTTGATGTATTGGTTAAAATTAGGACACGGGTGAGGGTAAAGTTTCGGATGAGTGTCATGGTTAGGTTTCAGGTTAGGGTTAGGGTTAGGGAATGGAGAGGGATTAGGGTACAGGTTAGGGTACCGCTGCGGTTTAGTGTTAGCGTACGTTTGAGGGCACGAGTTAGTCTTGGTGTCCTGGTTAAGATTAGGGCACGGGTGAGGGTAAGGCTTCGGGTGAGGGTCAGGGTTAGGATTCGGGTTAGGGTTAGGGTTAGGGAATTGAGAGGGATTAGGGTACAGGTTAGGGTACGACAATGCTTAAGGGTTAGCGTAAGTGTGAGGGCACGATTTAGTGTTGGTGTACTGGTTAAGACAATGGCACCGATGTGGGTAAGGCCTCGGAAAAGGGTCACGTTCAGGGTTTCGCTTAGGGTTAGGGTTAGGGAATGGGGAGGGATTAGGGTACAGGATAGGGTACGACAATGCTTAAGGGTTAGCGTACGTTTGAGGGCATGAGTTAGTGTTTGTGTACTGGTTAAGATTAGGGCATTGGTTAGGGTAGGGCATTGGAAGTGGGTCAGGTTTAGGGATGGGGTTAGGGTTAGGGTTAAGGAATGGGGAGGGATTAGGGTACAATTTAGGGTACGACAACGCTTAAGGTTTAGCGTACGTGTGAGGGCACGAGTTAGTGTTGGTGTCCTGGTTAAGATTAGGGCACGGGTGAGGGTAAGGCTTCGGGTGAGTGTCAGGGTTAGGATTCGGGTTAGGGTTAGGGTTAAGGAATGCAGAGGGATTAGGGTACAGCTTAGGGTACGACAGTGCTTAAGGGTTAGCGTTCGTGTGAGGGCAAGGGTTAGTGTTAGTGTCCTGGTTAAGATTAGGGCACGGGTGAGGGTAAGGCTTCAGGTGAGGGTCAGGGTTAGGATTCGGGTTAGGGTTAGGGTTAGGGAATGGGGAGGGATTAGGGTACAGTTTAGGGTACGACAACGATTAAGGGTTAGCGTACGTGTGAGGGCACAAGTTAGTGTTGGTGTCCTGGTTAAGATTAGGGCACGGGTGAGGGTAAGGTTTCGGCTGAGGGTCAGGGATAGAATTCGGGTTAGGGTTAGGGTAAGGGAATGGGAAGATATTAGGGCACAGTTTAGAGTACCACAACTTTTAAGGTTTAGCGTACGTGTGAGGTCACTAGTTAGTGTTAGTCTACTGCTTACGATTAGGGCACGGGTGAGGGTAAGGCCTCTGAAGAGGGTCACGATAAGGGTTAGGGTTAGGGTTAGGGTTAGGGAATGGGGATTGATTAGGGTACAGGTTAGGGTACGGCAATGGCTTAGGGTTGGCGTATGTTAGAGGGCATGGGTTAGTGTTGATGTATTGGTTAAAATTAGGACACGGGTGAGGGTAAAGTTTCGGGTGAGTGTCATGGTTAGGTTTCAGGTTAGGGTTAGGGTTAGGGAATGGAGAGGGATTAGGGTACAGGTTAGGGTACCGCTGCGGTTTAGTGTTAGCATACGTTTGAGGGCACGAGTTAGTGTTGGTGTCCTGGTTAAGATTAGGGCACGGGTGAGGGTAAGGCTTCGGGTGAGGGTCAGGGTTAGGATTCGGGTTAGGGTTAGGGTTAGGGAATGGAGAGGGATTAGGGTACAGGTTAGGGTACGAGAATGCTTAAGGGTTAGCGTAAGTGTGAGGGCACGAGTTAGTGTTGGTGTACTGGTTAAGACAAGGGCACCGATGAGGGTAAGGCCTCGGAAAAGGGTCAAGTTCAGGGTTTCGCTTAGGGTTAGGGTTAGGGAATGGGGAGGGATTAGGGTACAGGATAGGGTACGACAATGCTTAAGGGTTAGCGTACGTTTGAGGGCATGAGTTTGTGTTTGTGTACTGGTTAAGATTAGGGCATTGGTTAGGGTAGGGCATCGGAAGTGTGTCAGGTTTAGGGATGGGGTTAGGGTTAGGGTTAAGAAATGGGGAGGGATTAGGGTACAATTTAGGGTACGACAACGCTTAAGGTTTAGCGTACGTGTGAGGGCACGAGTTAGTGTTGGTGTCCTGGTTAAGATTAGGGCACGGGTGAGGGTAAGGCTTCGGGTGAGGGTCAGGGTTAGGATTCGGGTTAGGGTTAGGGTTAAGGAATGGGGAGATATTAGGGCACAGTTTAGGGTACCACAACGCTTAAGGTTTAGCGTACGTGTGAGGTCACTAGTTAGTGTTAGTGTACTGCTTATGATTAGGGCACGGGTGAAGGTAAGGCCTCGGAAGAGGGTCACGTTAAGGGTTAGGGTTAGGGTTAGGGTTAGGGAATGGCGATTGATTAGGGTACCGTTTAGGGTACGGCAATGGCTTAGGGTTGGCGTACGTTAGAGGGCATGGGTTAGTGTTGATGTACTGGTTAAAATTAGGACACGGGTGAGGGTAAAGTTTCAGGTGAGTGTCATGGTTAGGTTTCAGGTTAGGGTTAGGGTTAGGGAATGGAGAGGGATTAGGGTACAGGTTAGGGTACCGCTGTGGTTTAGTGTTAGCGTACGTTTGAGGGCACGAGTTAGTCTTGGTGTCCTGGTTAAGATTAGGGCACGGGTGAGGGTAAGTCTTCGGGTGAGGGTCAGAGTTAGGATTCGGGTTAGGGTTAGGGTTAGGGAATGGAGAGGGATTAGGGTACAGGTTAGGGTACGACAATGCTTAAGGGTTAGCGTAAGTGTGAGGGCACGAGTTAGTGTTGGTGTACTGGTTAAGACAACGGCACCGATGAGGGTAAAGCCTCGGAATAGGGTCACGTTCAGGGTTTCGCTTAGGGTTAGGGTTAGGGAATGGGGAGGGATTAGGGTACAGGATAGGGTCCAACAATGCTTAAGGGTTAGCGTACGTTTGAGGGCATGAGTTAGTGTTTGTGTACTGGTTAAGATTAGGGCATTGGTTAGGGTAGGGCATCGGAAGTGGGTCAGGTTTAGGGATGGGGTTAGGGTTAGGGTTAAGGAATGGGGAGGGATTAGGGTACAATTTAGGGTACGACAACGCTTAAGGTTTAGCGTACGTGTGAGGGCACGATTTAGTGTTGGTGTCCTGGTTAAGATTAGGGCACGGGTGAGGGTAAGGCTTCGGGTGAGGGTCAGGGTTAGGATTCGGGTTAGGGTTAGGGTTAAGGAATGAAGAGGGATTAGGGTACAGCTTAGGGTACGACAGTGCTTAAGGGTTAGCGTTCGTGTGAGGGCAAGGGTTAGTGTTAGTGTCCTGGTTAAGATTAGAGCACGGGTGAGGGTAAGGCTTCAGGTGAGGGTCAGGGTTAGGATTCGCGTTAGGGTTAGGGTTAGGGAATGGGGAGGGATTAGGGTACAGTGTAGGGTACGACAACGATTAAGGGTTAGCATACGTGTGAGGGCACAAGTTAGTGTTGGTGTCCTGGTTAAGATTAGGGCACGGGTGAGGGTAAGGTTTCGGGTGAGGGTCAGGGATAGAATTCGGTTTAGGGTTAGGGTTAGGGAATGGGGAGATATTAGGGCACAGTTTAGAGTACCACAACGCTTAAGGTTTAGCGTGCATGTGAGGTCACTAGTTAGTGTTAGTGTACTGCTTACGATTAGGGCACGGGTGAGGGTAAGGCCTCGGAAGAGGGTCACGTTAAGGGTTAGGGTTAGGGTTAGGGAATGGGGATTGATTAGGGTACAGGTTAGGGTACGGCAATTGCTTAGGGTTGGCGTACGTTAGAGGGCATGGGTTAGTGTTGATGTACTGGTTAAAATTAGGACACAGGTGAGGGTAAAGTTTCGGGTGAGTGTCATGGTTAGGTTTCAGGCTAGGGTTAGGGTTAGGGAATGGAGAGGGATTAGGGTACAGGTAAGGGTACCACTGCGGTTTAGTGTTAGCGTACGTTTGAGGGTACGAGTTAGAGTTGGTGTCCTGGTTAAGATTAGGGCACGGGTGAGGGTAAGGTTTCGGGTGAGGGTCAGGGTTAGGATTCTGGTTAGGGTTAGGGTGAGGGAATGGAGAGGGATTAGGGTACAGGTTAGGGTACGACAATGCTTAAGGGTTAGCGTAAGTGTGAGGGCACGAGTTAGTGTTGGTGTACTGGTTAAGACAACGGCAGCGATGAGGGTAAGGCTTCGGAAAAGGGTCACGTTCAGCGTTTCGCTTAGGGTTAGGGTTAGGGAATGGGGCGCGCTTAGGGTACAGGATAGGGTACGAAAATGCTTAAGGGTTAGCGTACGTTTGAGGGCATGAGTTAGTGTTTGTGTACTGGTTAAGATTACGGCATTGGTTAGGGTAGGGCATCGGAAGTGGGTCAGGTTTAGGGATGGGGTTAGGGTTAGGGTTAAGGAATGGGGAGGGATTAGGGTACAATTTAGGGTACGACAACGCTTAAGGTTTAGCGTACGTGTGAGGGCACGAGTTAGTGTTGGTGTCCTGGTTAAGATTAGGGAACGGGTGGGGGTAAGGCGTCGGGTGAGGGTCAGGGTTAGGATTCAGGTTAGGGTTACGGTTAAGGAATGCAGAGGGATTTGGGTACAGCTTAGGGTACGACAGTGCTTAAGGGTTAGCGTTCGTATGAGGGCAAGGGTTAGTGTTAGTGTCCTGGTTAAGATTAGGGCACGGGTGAGGGTAAGGCTTCAGGTGAGGGTCAGGGTTAGGATTCGGTTTAGGGTTAGGGTTAGGGAATGGAGAGGGATTAGGGTACAGGTTAGGGTACGACAGTGCTTAAGGGTTAGCGTACGTGTGAGGGCACATGTTAGTGTTGGTGTCCTGGTTAAGATTAGGGCACGGGTGAGGGTAAGGCTTCGGGTGAGGGTCAGGGTTAGGATTCGGGTTAGGGTTAGGTTTAAGGAATGCAGAGGGTTTAGGGTACAGCTTAGGGTACGACAATGCTTAAGGGTTAGCGTTCGTGTGAGGGCAAGGGTTAGTGTTAGTGTCCTGGTTAAGATTAGGGCACGGGTGAGGGTAAGGCTTCAGGTGAGGGTCAGGGTTAGGATTCGGGTTAGGGTTAGGGTTAGGGAATGGGGAGGGATTAGGGTACAGTTTAGGGTACGACAACGATTAAGGGTTAGCGTACGTGTGAGGGCACAAGTTAGTGTTGGTGTCCTGGTTAAGATTAGGGCACGGGTGAGGGTAAGGTTTCGGGTGAGGGTCAGGGATAGAATTCGGGTTAGGGTTAGGGTTAGGGAATGGGGAGATATTAGGGCACTGTTTAGGGTACCACAACGCTTAAGGTTTAGCGTACGTGGGAGGTCACTAGTTAGTGTTAGTGTACTGCTTACGATTAGGGCACGGGTGAGGGTAAGGCCTCGGAAGAGGGTCACGTTAAGGGTTAGGGTTAGGGTTAGGGTTAGGGAATGGGGATTGATTAGGGTACAGGTTAGGGTACGGCAATGGCTTAGGGTTGGCGTACGTTAGAGGGCATGGGTTAGTGTTGATGTACTGGTTAAAATTAGGACACGGGTGAGGGTAAAGTTTCGGGTGAGTGTCATGGTTACGTTTCAGGTTAGGGTTAGGGTTAGGGAATGGAGAGGGATTAGGGTACAGGTTAGGGTACCGCTGCGGTTTAGTGTTAGCGTACGTTTGAGGGCACGAGTTAGTCTTGTTGTCCTGGTTAAGATTAGGGCACGGGTGAGTGTAAGGCTTCGGGTGAGGGTCAGGGTTAGGATTCGGGTTAGGGTTAGGGTTAGGGAATGGAGAGGGATTAGGGTACAGGTTAGGGTACGACAATGCTTAAGGGTTAGCGTAAGTGTGAGGGCACGAGTTAGTGTTGGTGTACTGGTTAAGACAAGGGCACCGATGAGGGTAAGGCCTCGGAAAAGGGTCACGTTCAGGGTTTCGCTTAGGGTTAGGGTTAGGGAATGGGGAGGGATTAGGGTACAGGATAGGGTACGACAATGCTTAAGGGTTAGCGTACGTGTGAGGGCACGAGTTAGTGCTGGTGTCCTGGTTAAGATTAGGGCACGGGTGAGGGTAAGGCTTCGGGTGAGGGTCAGGGTTAGGATTCGGGTTAGGGTTAGGGTTAGGGAATTGGGAGGGATTAGGGTACAGTTTAGGGTACGACAACGATTAAGGGTTAGCGTACGTGTGAGGGCACAAGTTAGTGTTGGTGTCCTGGTTAAGTTTAGGGCACGGGTGAGGGTAAGGTTTCGGGTGAGGATCAGGGATAGAATTCGGGTTAGGGTTAGGGTTAGGGAATGGGTAGATATTAGGGCACAGTTTAGGGTACCACAACGCTTAAGGTTTAGCGTACGTGTGAGGTCACTAGTTAGTGTTAGTGTACTGCTTACGATTAGGGCACGGGTGAGGGTAAGGCCTCGGAAGAGGGTCACTTTAAGGGTTAGGGTTAGGGTTAGGGTTAGGGAATGGGGATTGATTAGGGTACAGGTTAGGGTACGGCAATGGCTTAGGGTTGGCATACGTTAGAGAGCATGGGTTAGTGTTGATGTACTGGTTAAAATTAGGACACGGGTGAGGGTAAAGTTTCGGGTGAGTGTCATGGTTATGTTTCAGGTTAGGGTTAGGGTTAGGGAATGGAGAGGGATTAGGGTACAGGTTAGGGTACCGCTGCGGTTTAGTGTTAGCGTACGTTTAAGGGCACGAGTTAGTCTTGGTGTCCTGGTTAAGATTAGGGCACGGGTGAGGGTAAGGCTTCGGGTGAGGGTCAGGGTTAGGATTCTGGTTAGGGTTAGGGTGAGGGAATGGAGAGGGATTAGGGTACAGGTTAGGGTACGACAATGCTTAAGGGTTAGCGTAAGTGTGAGGGCAAGAGTTAGTGTTGGTGTACTGGTTAAGACAACGGCACCGATGAGGGTAAGGCCTCAGAAAAGGGTCACGTTCAGGGTTTCGCTTAGGGTTAGGGTTAGGGAATGGGGCGCGCTTAGGGTACAGGATAGGGTACGACAATTCTTAAGGGTTAGCGTACGTTTGAGGGCATGAGTTAGTGTTTGTGTACTGGTTAAGATTAGGGCATTGGTTAGGGTAGGGCATCGGAAGTGGGTCAGGTTTAGGGATGGGGTTAGGGTTAGGGTTAAGGAATGGGGAGGGATTAGGGTACAATTTAGGGTACGACAACGCTTAAGGTTTAGCATACGTGTGAGGGCACGAGTTAGTGTTGGTGTCCTGGTTAAGATTAGGGAACGGGTGAGGGTAAGGCTTCGGGTGAGGGTCAGGGTTAGGATTCGGGTTAGGGTTACGGTTAAGGAATGCAGAGGGATTAGGGTACAGCTTAGGGTACGACAGTGCTTAAGGGTTAGCGTTCGTGTGAGGGCAAGGGTTAGTGTTAGTGTCCTGGTTAAGGTTAGGGCACGGGTGAGGGTAAGGCTTCAGGTGAGGGTCAGGGTTAGGATTCGGTTGAGGGTTAGGGTTAGGGAATGGAGAGGGATTAGGGTAGAGGTTAGGGTACAACAGTGCTTAAGGGTTACCGTACGTGTGAGGGCACGAGTTAGTGTTGGTGTACTGTTTAAGATTAGGGCACGGGTGAGGGTAAGGTTTCGGGTGAGGGTCAGGGATAGAATTCGGGTTAGGGTTAGGGTTAGGGAATGGGGAGATATTAGGGCACAGTTTAGGGTACCACAACGCTTAAGGTTTAGCGTACGTGTGAGGTCACTAGTTAGTGTTAGTGTACTGCTTACGATTAGGGCACCGGTGAGGGTAAGGCCTCGGAAGAGGGTCACGTTAAGGGTTAGGGTTAGGGTTAGGGTTAGGGAATGGGGATTGATTATGGTACAGGTTAGGGTACGGCAATGGCTTAGGGTTGGCGTACGTTAGAGGGCATGGGTTAGTGTTGATGTACTGGTTAAAATTAGGACACGGGTGAGAGTAAAGTTTCGGGTGAGTGTCATGGTTTGGTTTCAGGTTAGGGTTAGGGTTAGGGAATGGAGAGGGATTAGGGTACATGTTAGGGTACCGCTGCGGTTTAGTGTTAACATACGTTTGAGGGCACGAGTTAGTCTTGGTGTCATGGTTAAGATTAGGGCACGGGTGAGGGTAAGGCATCGGGTGAGGGTCAGGGTCAGGATTCGGCTTAGGGTTAGGGTTAAGGAATGCAGAGGGATTAGGCTACAGCTTAGGGTACGACAGTGCTTAAGGGTTAGCGTTCGTGTGAGGGCAAGGGTTAGTGTTAGTGTCCTGGTTAAGATTAGGGCACGGGTGAGGGTAAGGCTTCAGGTGAGGGTCAGGGTTAGGATTCGGGTTAGGGTTAGGGTTAGGGAATGAGGAGGGATTAGGGTACAGTTTAGGGTACGACAACGATTAAGGGTTATCGTACGTGTGAGGGCACAAGATAGTGTTGGTGTCCTGGTTAAGATTAGGGCACGGGTGAGGGTTAGGTTTCGGGTGAGGGTCAGGGATAGAATTCGGGTTAGGATTAGGGTTAGGGAATGGGGAGATATTAGGGCACAGTTTAGGGTACCACAACACTTAAGGTGTAGCGTACGTGTGAGGTCACTAGTTAGTGTTAGTGTACTGCTTACGATTAGGGCACAGGTGAGGGTAAGGCCTCGGAAGAGGGTCACGTTAAGGGTTAGGGTTAGGGTTAGGGTTAGGGAATGGGGATGGATTAGGGTACAGGTTAGGGTACGGCAATGATTTAGGGTTGGCGTACGTTAGAGGGCATGGGTTAGTGTTGATGTACTGGTTAAAATTAGGACACGGGTGAGGGTAAAGCTTCGGGTGAGTGTCATGGTTAGGTTTCAGGCTAGGGTTAGGGTTAGGGAATGGAGAGGGATTAGGGTACAGGTAAGGGTACCGCTGCGGTTTAGTGTTAGCGTACGTTTGAGGGCACGATTAGTCTTGGTGTCCTGGTTAAGATTAGGGCACGGGTGAGGGTAAGGCTTCGGGTGATGGTCAGGGTTAGGATTCGGGTTAGGGTTAGGGTTAGGGAATGGAGAGGGATTAGGGTACAGGTTACGGTACGACAATGCTTAAGGGTTAGCGTAAGTGTGAGGGCACGAGTTAGTGTTGGTGTACTGGTTAAGACAACGGCACCGATGAGGGTAAGGCCTCGGAAAAGGGTCACGTTCAGGGTTTCGCTTAGGGTTAGGGTTAGGGAATGGGGAGTGATTAGGGTACAGGATAGGGTACGACAATGCTTAAGGGTTAGCGTAAGTGTGAGGGCACGAGTTAGTGTTGGTGTACTGGTTAAGACAACGGCACCGGTGAGGGTAAGGCCTCGGAAAAGGGTCACGTTCAGGGTTTCGCTTAGGGTTAGGGTTAGGGAATGGGGAGGGATTAGGGTACAGGATAAGGTACGACAAAGCTTAAGGGTTAGCGTACGTTTGAGGGCATGAGTTAGTGTTTGTGTCCTGGTTAAGATTAGGGCATTGGTTAGGGTAGGGCATCGGAAGTGGGTCAGGTTTAGGTTTGGGGTTAGGGTTAGTGTTAAGGAATGGGGAGGGATTAGGGTACAATTTAGGGTACGACAACGCTTAAGGTTTAGCGTACGTGTGAGGGCACGTGTTAGTGTTGGTGTCCTGGTTAAGATTAGGGCACGGGTGAGGGTAAGGCTTCGGGTGAGGGTCAGGGTTAGGATTCGGGTTAGGGTTAGGTTTAAGGAATGCAGAGGGATTAGGGTACAGCTTAGGGTACGACAGTGCTTAAGGGTTAGCGTTCGTGTGAGGGCAAGGGTTAGTGTTAGTGTCCTGGTTAAGATTAGGGCACGGGTGAGGGTAAGGCTTCAGGTGAGGGTCAGGGTTAGGATTCGGGTTAGGGTTAGGGTTAGGGAATGGGGAGGGATTAGGGTACAGTTTAGGGTACGACAACGATTAAGGGTTAGCGTATGTGTGAGGACACAAGTTAGTGTTGGTGTCCTGGTTAAGATTAGGGCACGGGTGAGGGTAAGGTTTCGGGTGAGGGTCAGGGATAGAATTCGGGTTAGGGTTAGGGTTAGGGAATGGGGAGATATTAGGGCACTGTTTAGGGTACCACAACGCTTAAGGTTTAGCGTACGTGTGAGGTCACTAGTTAGTGTTAGTGTACTGCTTACGATTAGGGCACGGGTGAGGGTAAGGCCTCGGAAGAGGGTCACGTTAAGGGTTAGGGTTAGGGTTAGGGTTAGGGAATGGGGATTGATTAGGGTACAGCTTAGGGTACGGCAATGGCTTAGGGTTGGCGTACGTTAGAGGGCATGGGTTAGTGTTGATGTACTGGTTAAAATTAGGACACGGGTGAGGGTAAAGTTTCGGGTGAGTGTCATGGTTAGGTTTCAGGTTAGGGTTGGGGTTAGGGAATGGAGAGGGATTAGGGTACAGGTTAGGGTACCGCTGCGGTTTAGTGTTAGCGTACGTTTGAGGGCACGAGTTAGTCTTGGTGTCCTGGTTAAGATTAGGGCACGGGTGAGGGTAAGGCTTCGGGTGAGGGTCAGGGTTAGGATTCGGGTTAGGGTTAGGGTTAGGGAATGGAGAGGGATTAGGGTACAGGTTAGGGTACGACAATGCTTAAGGGTTAGCGTAAGTGTGAGGGCACGAGTTAGTGTTGGTGTACTGGTTAAGACAAGGGCACCGATGAGGGTAAGGCCTCGGAAAAGGGTCACGTTCAGGGTTTCGCGTAGGGTTAGGGTTAGGGAATGGGGAGGGATTAGGGTACAATTTAGGGTACGACAACGCTTAAGGTTTAGCGTACGTGTGAGGGCACGAGTTAGTGTTGGTGTCCTGTTTAAGATTAGGGCACGGGTGAGGGTAAGGCTTCGGGTGAGGGTCAGGGTTAGGATTCGGGTTAGGGTTAGGGTAAGGGAATGGGGAGGGATTAGGGTACAGTTTAGGGTACGACAACGATTAAGGGTTAGCGTACGTGTCAGGGCACAAGTTAGTGTTGGTGTCCTGGTTAAGTTTAGGGCACGGGTGAGGGTAAGGTTTCGGGTGAGGGTCAGGGATAGAATTTGGGTTAGGGTTAGGGTTAGGGAATGGGGAGATATTAGGGCACAGTTTAGGGTACCACAACGCTTAAGGTTTAGCGTACGTGTGAGGTCACTAGTTAGTGTTAGTGTACTGCTTACGATTAGGGCACGGGTGAGGGTAAGGCCTCGGAAGAGGGTCACGTAAAGGGTTAGGGTTAGGGTTAGGGTTAGGGAATGGGGATTGATTAGGGTACAGGTTAGGGTACGGCAATGGCTTAGGGTTGGCGTACGTTAGAGGGCATGGGTTACTGTTGAGTACTGGTTAAAATTAGGACACGGGTGAGGGTAAAGTTTCGGGTGAGTGTCATGGTTAGGTTTCAGGTTAGGGTTAGGGTTAGGGAATGGAGAGGGATTAGGGTACAGGTTAGGGTACCGCTGCGGTTTAGTGTTAGCGTACGTTTAAGGGCACGAGTTAGTCTTGGTGTCCTGGTTAAGATTAGGGCACGGGTGAGGGTAAGGCTTCAGGTGAGGGTCAGGGTTAGGATTCGGGTTAGGTTTAGGGTTAGGGAATGGAGAGGGATTAAGGTACAGGTTAGGGTATGACAATGCTTAAGGGTTAGCGTAAGTGTGAGGGCACGAGTTAGTGTTGGTGTACTGGTTAAGACAAGGGCACCGATGAGGGTAAGGCCTCGGAAAAGGGTCACGTTCAGGGTTTGGCTTAGGGTTAGGGTTAGGGAATGGGGAGGGATTAGGGTACAGGATAGGGTACGACAATGTTTAAGGGTTAGCGTACGTTTGAGGGCATGAGTTAGTGTTTGTGTACTGGTTAAGATTAGGGCATTGGTTAGGGTAGGGAATCGGAAGTGGGTCAGGTTTAGGGATGGGGTTAGGGTTAGGGTTAAGGAATGGGGAGGGATTAGGGTACAATTTAGGGTACGACAACGCTTAAGGTTTAGCGTACGTGTGAGGGCACGAGTTAGTGTTGGTGTCCTGGTTAAGATTAGGGCACGGGTGAGGGTAAGGCTTCGGGTGAGGGTCAGGTTTAGGATTCGGGTTAGGGTTAGGGTTAAGGAATGCAGAGGGATTAGGGTACAGCTTAGGGTACGACAACGATTAAGGGTTAGCGTACGTGTGAGGGCACAAGTTAGTGTTGGTGTCCTGGTTAAGATTAGGGCACGGGTGTGGGTAAGGTTTCGGGTGAGGGTCAGGGATAGAATTCGGGATAGGGTTAGGTTTAGGGAATGGGGAGATATTAGGGCACAGTTTAGGGTACCACAACGCTTAAGGTTTAGCGTACGTGTGAGGTCACTAGTTAGTGTTAGTGTACTGCTTACGATTAGGGCACGGGTGAGGGTAAGGCCTCGGAAGACGGTCACGTTAAGGGTTAGGGTTAGGGTTAGGGTTAGGGAATGGGGATTGATTAGGGTTAGGGTTAGGGTACGGCAATGGCTTAGGGTTGGCGTACGTTAGAGGGCATGCGTTAGTGTTGATGTACTGGTTAAAATTAGGACACGGGTGAGGGTAAAGTTTCGGGTGAGTGTCATGGTTAGGTTTCAGGTTAGGGTTAGGGTTAGGGAATGGAGAGGGATTAGGGTACAGGTTAGGGTACCGCTGCGGTTTAGTGTTAGCGTACGTTTGAGGGCACGAATTAGTCTTGGTGTCCTGGTTAAGATTAGGGCACGGGTGAGGGTAAGGCTTCGGGTGAGGGTCAGGGTTAGGATTCGGGTTAGGGTTAGGGTTAGGGAATGGAGAGGGATTAGGGTACAGGTTAGGGTATGACAATGCTTAAGGGTTAGCGTAAGTGTGAGGGCACGAGTTAGTGTTGGTGTACTGGTTAAGACAACGGCACCGATGAGGGTAAGGCCACGGAAAAGGGTAACGTTCAGGGTTTTGCTTAGGGTTAGGGTTAGGGAATGGGGAGGGATTAGGGTACAGGATAGGATACGACAAAGCTTAAGGGTTAGCGTACGTTTGAGGGCATGAGTTAGTGTTTGTGTACTGGTTAAGATTAGGGCATTGGTTAGGGTAGGGCATCGGAAGTGGGTCAGGTTTAGGGATTGGGTTAGGGTTAGGGTTAAGGAATGGGGAGGGATTAGGGTACAATTTAGGGTACGACAACGCTTAAGGTTTAGCGTACCTGTTAGGGCACGAGTTAGTGTTGGTGTCCTGGTTAAGATTAGGGCACGGGTGAGAGTAAGGCTTCGGCTGAGGGTCAGGGTTAGGATTCGGGTTAGGGTTAGGGTTAAGGAATGCAGAGGGATTAGGGTACAGCTTAGGGTACGACAGTGCTTAAGGGTTAGCGTTCGTGTGAGGGCAAAGGTTAGTGTTAGTGTCCTGGTTAAGATTAGGGCACGGGTGAGGGTAAGGCTTCAGGTGAGAGTCAGGGATAGGATTCGGGTTAGGGTTAGGGTTTGGGAATGGGGAGGGATTAGGGTACAGTTTAGGGTACGACAACGATTAAGGGTTAGCGTACGTGTGAGGGCACAAGTTAGTGTTGGTGTCCTGGTTAAGATTAGGGCACGGGTGAGGGTAAGGTTTCGGGTGAGGTTCAGGGATAGAATTCGGGTTAGGGTTAGGGTTAGGGAATGGGGAGATATTAGGGCACAGTTTAGGGTACCACAACGCTTAAGGTTTAGCGTACGTGTGAGGTCACTAGTTAGTGTTAGTGTACTGCTTACGATTAGGGCACGGGTGAGGGTAAGGCCTCGGAAGAGTGTCACGTTAACGGTTAGGGTTAGGGTTAGGGTTAAGGAATGGGGATGGATTAGGGTACAGGTTAGGGTACGGCAATGGCTTAGGGTTGGCGTACGTTAGAGGGCATGGGTTAGTGTTTGTGTACTGGTTAAGATTAGGGCATTGGTTAGGATATGGCATCGGAAGTGGGTCAGGTTTAGGGATGGGGTTAGGGTTAGGGTTAAGGAATGGGGAGGGATTAGGATACAATTTAGGGTACGACAACGCTTAAGGTTTAGCGTACGTGTGAGGGCACAAGTTAGTGTTGGTGTCCTGGTTAAGATTAGGGCACGGGTGAGGGTAAGGCTTCGGGTGAGGGTCAGGGTTAGGATTCGGCTTAGGGTTAGGGTTAAGGAATGCAGAGGGATTAGGGTACAGCTTAGGGTACGACAGTGCTTAAGGGTTAGCGTTCGTGTGAGGGCAAAGTTTAGTGTTAGTGTCCTGGTTAAGATTAGGGCACGGGTGAGGATAAGGCTTCAGGTGAGAGTCAATGATAGGATTCGGGTTAGGGTTAGGGTTAGGGAATGGGGAGGGATTAGGGTACAGTTTAGGGTACGACAACGATTAAGGGTTAGCGTACGTGTGAGGGCACAAGTTAGTGTTGGTGTCCTGGTTAAGATTAGGGCACGGGTGAGAGTAAGGTTTCGGGTGAGGTTCAGGGATAGAATTCGGGTTAGGGTTAGGGTTAGGGAATGGGGAGGTATTAGGGCACAGTTTAGGGTACCACAACGCTTAAGGTTTAGCGTACGTGTGAGGTCACTAGTTAGTGTTAGTGTACTGCTTACGATTAGGGCACGGGTGAGGGTAAGGCCTCGGAAGAGTGTCACGTTAACGGTTAGGGTTAGGGTTAGGGTTAAGGAATGGGGATGGATTAGGGTACAGGTTAGGGTACAGCAATGGCTTAGGGTTGGCGTACGTTAGAGGGCATGGGTTAGTGTTGATGTACTGGTTAAAATTAGGACACGGGTGAGGGTAAAGTTTCGGGTGAGTGTCATGGTTAGGTTTCAGGTTAGGTTTAGGGTTAGGGAATGGAGAGGGATTAGGGTACAGGTTAGGGTACCGCTGCGGTTTAGTGTTAGCGTACGTTTGAGGGCACAAGTTAGTCTTGGTGTCCTGGTTAAGATTAGGGCACGGGTGAGGGTAAGGCTTCGGGTGAGGGTCAGGGTTAGGATTCAGGATAGGGTTAGGGTTAGGGAATGGGGAGGGATTAGGGTACAGGATAGGATACGACAAAGCTTAAGGGTTAGCGTACGTTTGGGGGCATGAGTTAGTGTTTGTTTACTGGTTAAGATTAGGGCATTGGTTAGGGTAGGGCATCGGAAGTGGGTCAGGTTTAGGGATGGGGTTAGGGTTAGGGTTAAGGAATGGGGAGGGATTAGGGTACAATTTAGGGTACGACAACGCTTAAGGTTTAGCGTACGTGTGAGGGCACGAGTTAGTGTTGGTGTCCTGGTTAAGATTAGGGCACGGGTTAGGGTAAGGCTTCGGGAGAGGGTCAGGGTTAGGATTCGGGTTAGGGTTAGGGTTAAGGAATGCAGAGGGATTAGGGTACAGCTTAGGGTACGACAGTGCTTAAGGGTTAGCGTTCGTGTTAGGGCAAAGGTTAGTGTTAGTGTCCTGGTTAAGATTAGGGCACGGGTGAGGGTAAGGCTTCAGGTTAGAGTCAGGGATAGGATTCGGGTTAGGGTTAGGGTTTGGGAATGGGGAGGGATTAGGGTACAGTTTAGGGTACGACAACGATTAAGGGTTAGCGTACGTGTGAGGGCACAAGTTAGTGTTGGTGTCCTGGTTAAGATTAGGGCACGGGTGAGGGTAAGGTTTCGGGTGAGGTTCAGGGATAGAATTCGTGTTAGGGTTAGGGTTAGGGAATGGGGAGATATTAGGGCACAGTTTAGGGTACCACAACGCTTAAGGTTTAGCGTACGTGTGAGGTCACTAGTTAGTGGTAGTGTACTGCTTACGATTAGGGCACGGGTGAGGGTAAGGCCTCGGAAGAGTGTCACGTTAACGGTTAGGGTTAGGGTTAGGGTTAAGGAATGGGGATGGATTAGGGTACAGGTTAGGGTACGGCAATGGCTTAGGGTTGGCGTACGTTAGAGGGCATGGGTTAGTGTTGATGTACTGGTTAAAATTAGGACACGGGTGAGGGTAAAGTTTCGGGTGAGTGTCATGGTTAGGTTTCAGGTTAGGTTTAGGGTTAGGGAATGGAGAGGGATTAGGGTACAGGTTAGGGTACCGCTGCGGTTTAGTGTTAGCGTACGTTTGAGGGCACGAGTTAGTCTTGGTGTCCTGGTTAAGATTAGGGCACGGGTGAGGGTAAGGCTTCGGGTGAGGGTCAGGGTTAGGATTCGGGATAGGGTTAGGGTTAGGGAATGGAGAGGGATTAGGGTACAGGTTAGGGTACGACAATGCTTAAGGGTTAGCGTAAGTGTGAGGGCACGAGTTAGTGTTGGTGTACTGGTTAAGACAACGGCACCGATGAGGGTAAGGCCACGGAAATGGGTAACGTTCAGGGTTTTGCTTAGGGTTAGGGTTAGGGAATGGGGAGGGATTAGGGTACAGGATAGGATAGGACAAAGCTTAAGGGTTAGCGTACGTTTGGGGGCATGAGTTAGTGTTTGTGTACTGGTTAAGATTAGGGCATTGGTTAGGGTAGGGCATCGGAAGTGGGTCAGGTTTAGGGATGGGGTTAGGGTTAGGGTTAATGAATGGGGAGGGATTTGGGTACATTTTAGGGTACGACAACGCTTAAGGTTTAGTGTACGTGTGAGGGCACGAGTTAGTGTTGGTGTCCTGGTTAAGATTAGGGCACGGGTGAGGGTAAGGCTTCGGGAGAGGGTCAGGGTTAGGATTCGGGTTAGGGTTAGGGTTAAGGAATGCAGAGGGATTAGGGTACAGCTTAGGGTACGACAGTGCTTAAGGGTTAGCGTTCGTGTGAGGGCAAAGGTTAGTGTTAGTGTCCTGGTTAAGATTAGGGCACGGGTGAGGGTAAGGCTTCAGGTGAGAGTCAGGGATAGGATTCGGGTTAGGGTTAGGGTTTGGGAATGGGGAGGGATTAGGGTACAGTTTAGGGTACGACAACGATTAAGGGTTAGCGTACGTGTGAGGGCACAAGTTAGTGTTGGTGTCCTGGTTAAGATTAGGGCACGGGTGAGGGTAAGGTTTCGGGTGAGGTTCAGGGATAGAATTCGGGTTAGGGTTAGGGTTAGGGAATGGGGAGATATTAGGGCACAGTTTAGGGCACCACAACGCTTAAGGTTTAAGGTACGTGTGAGGTCACTAGTTAGTGGTAGTGTACTGCTTACGATTAGGGCACGGGTGAGGGTAAGGCCTCGGAAGAGTGTCACGTTAACGGTTAGGGTTAGGGTTAGGGTTAAGGAATGGGGATGGATTAGGGTACAGGTTAGGGTACGGCAATGGCTTAGGGTTGGCGTACGTTAGAGGGCATGGGTTAGTGTTGATGTACTGGTTAAAATTAGGACACGGGTGAGGGTAAAGTTTCGGGTGAGTGTCATGGTTAGGTTTCGGGTTAGGTTTAGGGTTAGGGAATGGAGAGGGATTAGGGTACAGGTTAGGGTACCGCTGCGGTTTAGTGTTAGCGTACGTTTGAGGGCACGAGTTAGTCTTGGTGTCCTGGTTAAGATTAGGGCACGGGTGAGGGTAAGGCTTCGGGTGAGGGTCAGGGTTAGGATTCGGGATAGGGTTAGGGTTAGGGAATGGAGAGGGATTAGGGTACAGGTTAGGGTACGACAATGCTTAAGGGTTAGCGTAAGTGTGAGGGCACGAGTTAGTGTTGGTGTACTGGTTAAGACAACGGCACCGATGAGGGTAAGGCCACGGAAAAGGGTAACGTTCAGGGTTTTGCTTAGGGTTAGGGTTAGGGAATGGGGAGGGATTAGGGTACAGGATAGGATAGGACAAAGCTTAAGGGTTAGCGTACGTTTGGGGGCATGAGTTAGTGTTTGTGTACTGGTTAAGATTAGGGCATTGGTTAAGGTAGGGCATCGGAAGTGGGTCAGGTTTAGGGATGGGGTTAGGGTTAGGGTTAAGGAATGGGGAGGGATTAGGGTACATTTTAGGGTACGACAACGCTTAAGGTTTAGCGTACGTGTGAGGGCACGAGTTAGTGTTGGTGTCCTGGTTAAGATTAGGGCACGGGTGAGGGTAAGGCTTCGGGTGAGGGTCAGGGTTAGGATTCGGGTTAGGGTTAGGGTTAAGGAATGCAGAGGGATTAGGGTACAGCTTAGGGTACGACAGTGCTTAAGGGTTAGCGTTCGTGTGAGGGCAAGTGTTAGTGTTAGTGTTCTGGTTAAGATTAGGGCACGGGTGAGGGTAAGGCTTCGGGTGAGAGTCAGGGATAGGATTCGGGTTAGGGTTAGGGTTAGGGAATGGGGAGGGATTAGGGTACAGTTTAGGGTACGACAACGATTAAGGATTAGCGTACGTGTGAGGGCACAAGTTAGTGTTGGTGTCCTGGTTAAGATTAGGTCACGGGTGAGTGTAAGGTTTCGGGTGAGGGTCAGGGATAGAATTCGGGTTAGGGTTAGGGTTAGGGAATGGGGAGATATTAGGGCACAGTTTAGGGTACCACAACGCTTAAGGTTTAGCGTACGTGTGAGGTCACTAGTTAGTGTTAGTGTACTGCTTACGATTAGGGCACGGGTGAGGGTAAGGCCTCAGAAGAGGGTCACGTTAAGGGTTAGGGTTAGGGTTAGGGTTAGGGAATGGGGATTGATTAGGGTACAGGTTAGGGTACGGCAATGGCTTAGGGTTGGCGTACGTTAGAGGGCATGGGTTAGTGTTGGTGTACTGGTTAAAATTAGGACACGGGTGAGGGTAAAGTTTCGGGTGAGTGTCATGGTTAGGTTTCAGGTTAGGGTTAGGGTTAGGGAATGGAGAGGGATTCGGGTACAGGTTAGGGTACCGCTGCGGTTTAGTGTTAGCGTACGTTTGAGGGCACGAGTTAGTCTTGGTGTCCTGGTTAAGATTAGGGCACGGGTGAGGGTAAGGCTTCGGGGGAAGGTCAGGGTTAGGATTCGGGTTAGGGTTAGGGTTAGGGAATTGAGAGGGATTAGGGTACAGGTTAGGGTACGACAATGCTTAAGGGTTAGCGTAAGTGTGAGGGCATGAGTTAGTGTTGGTGTACTGGTTAAGACAACGGCACCGATGAGGGTAAGGCCACGGAGAAGGGTCACGTTCAGGGTTTCGCTTAGGGTTAGGGTTAGGGAATGGGGAGGGATTAGGGTACAGGATAGGATAGGACAAAGCTTAAGGGTTAGCGTACGTTTGGGGGCATGAGTTAGTGTTTGTGTACTGGTTAAGATTAGGGCATTAGTTAGGGTAGGGCATCGGAAGTGGGTCAGGTTTAGGGATGGGGTTAGGGTTAGGGTTAAGGAATGGGGAGGGATTAGAGTACATTTTAGGGTACGACAACGCTTAAGGTTTAGCGTACGTGTGAGGGCACGAGTTAGTGTTGGTGTCCTGGTTAAGATTAGGGCACGGGTGAGGGTAAGGCTTCGGGTGAGGGTCAGGGTTAGGATTCGGGTTAGGGTTAGGGTTAAGGAATGCAGAGGGATTAGGGTACAGCTTAGGGTACGACAGTGCTTAAGGGTTAGCGTTCATGTGAGGGCAAGTGTTAGTGTTAGTGTTCTGGTTAAGATTAGGGCACGGGTGAGGGTAAGGCTTCAGGTGAGGGTCAGGGTTAGGATTCGGGTTAGGGTTAGGGTTAGGGAATGGGGAGGGATTAGGGTACAGTTTAGGGTACGACAACGATTAAGGATTAGCGTACGTGTGAGGGCACAAGTTAGTGTTGGTGTCCTGGTTAAGATTAGGGCACGGGTGAGGGTAAGGTTTCGGGTGAGGGTCAGGGATAGAATTCGGGTTAGGGTTAGGGTTAGGGAATGGGGAGATATTAGGGCACAGTTTAGGGTACCACAACGCTTAAGGTTTAGCGTACGTGTGAGGTCACTAGTTAGTGTTAGTGTACTGCTTACGATTAGGGCACGGGTGAGGGTAAGGCCTCAGAAGAGGGTCACGTTAAGGGTTAGGGTTAGGGTTAGGGTTAGGGAATGGGGATTGATTAGGGTACAGGTTAGGGTACGGCAATGGCTTAGGGTTGGCGTACGTTAGAGGGCATGGGTTAGTGTTGATGTACTGGTTAAAATTAGGACACGGGTGAGGGTAAAGTTTCGGGTGAGTGTCATGGTTAGGTTTCAGGTTAGGGTTAGGGTTAGGGAATGGAGAGGGATTCGGGTACAGGTTAGGGTACCGCTGCGGTTTAGTGTTAGCGTACGTTTGAGGGCACGAGTTAGTCTTGGTGTCCTGGTTAAGATTAGGGCACGGGTGAGGGTAAGGCTTCGGGGGAAGGTCAGGGTTAGGATTCGGGTTAGGGTTAGGGTTAGGGAATTGAGAGGGATTAGGGTACAGGTTAGGGTACGACAATGCTTAAGGGTTAGCGTAAGTGTGAGGGCATGAGTTAGTGTTGGTGTACTGGTTAAGACAACGGCACCGATGAGGGTAAGGCCACGGAGAAGGGTCACGTTCAGGGTTTCGCTTAGGGTTAGGGTTAGGGAATGGGGAGGGATTAGGGTACAGGATAGGGTACGACAATGCTTAAGGGTTAGGGTTAGGGAATGGAGAGGGATTAGGGTACAGGTTAGGGTACGACAATGCTTAAGGGTTAGCGTACGTTTGAGAGCAAGAGTTAGTGTTTGTGTACCGGTTAAGATTAGGGCATTGGTTAGGGTAGGGCATCGATAGTGAGTCAGGTTTAGGGATGGGGTTAGGGTTAGGGTTAAGGAATGGGGAGGGATTAGGGTACAATTAAGGGTACGACAGCGCTTAAGGTTTAGCGTACGTGTTAGGGCACGAGTTAGTGTTGGTGTCCTGGTTAAGATTAGGGCACAGGTGAGGGTAAGGCTTCGGGTGAGGGTCAGGGTTAGGATTCGGGTTAGGTTTAGGGTTAAGGAATGCAGAGGGATTAGGGTACAGCTTAGGGTACGACAGTGCTTAAGGGTTAGCGTTCGTGTGAGGGCAAGGGTTAGTGTTAGTGTCCTGGTTAAGATTAGGGCACGGGTGAGGGTAAGGCTTCAGGTGAGGGTCAGGGTTAGGATTCGGGTTAGGGTTAGGGTTAGGGAATGGGGAGGGATTAGGGTACAGGTTAGGGTACGACAATGCTTAAGGGTTAGCGTAAGTGTGAGGGCACGAGTTAGTGTTGGTGTACTGGTTAAGACAACGGCACCGATGAGGGTAAGACCTCGGAAAAGGGTCACGTTCAGGGTTTCGCTTAGGGTTAGGTTTAGGGAAGGGGGAGGTATTAGGGTACAGGATAGGGTACGACAATGCTTAAGGGTTAGCATACGTTTGAGGGCATGAGTTAGTGTTTGTGTCCTGGTTAAGATTAGGGCATTGGTTAGGGTAGGGCATCGGAAGTGGGTCAGGTTTAGTGACGGGGTTAGGGTTAGGGTTAAGGAATGGGGAGGGAAGAGGGTACAATTTAGGGTACGACAACGCTTAAGGTTTAGCGTACCTGTGAGGGCACGAGTTAGTGTTGGTGTCCTGGTTAAGATTAGGGAACGGGTGAGGGTAAGGCTTCGGGTGAGGGTCAGGGTTAGGATTCGGGTTAGGGTTAGGGTTAAGGAATGCAGAGGGGTTAGTGTACAGCTTAGGGTACGACAGTGCTTAAGGGTTAGCGTTCGTGTGAGGGCAAGGGTTAGTGTTAGTGTCCTGGTTAAGATTAACGCACGGGTGAGGGTAAGGCTTCAGGTGAGGGTCAGGGTTAGGATTCGGGTTACGGTTAGGGTTAGGGAATGGGGAGGGATTAGGGTACAGTTTAGGGTACGACAACGATTAACGGTTAGCGTACGTGTGAGGGCACAAGTTAGTGTTGGTGTCCTGGTTAAGATTAGGGCACGGGTGATGGTAAGGTTTCGGGTGAGGTTCAGGGATAGAAATCGGGTTAGGGTTAGGGTTAGGGAATGGGGAGATATTAGGGCACAGTTTAGGGTACCACAACGCTTAAGGTTTAGCGTACGTGTGAGGTCACTAGTTAGAGTTAGTGTACTGCTTACGATTAGGGCACGGGTGAGTGTACGGCCTTGGAAGAGGGTCACGTTAAGGGTTAGTGTTAGGGTTAGGGTTAGGGAATGGGGATTGATTAGGGTACAGGTTAGGGTACGGCAATGGCTTAGGGTTGGCGTACGTTAGAGGGCATGGGTTAGTGTTGATGTACTGGTTAAAATTAGGACACGGGTGAGGGTAAAGTTTCGGGTGAGTGTCATGGTTAGGTTTCAGGTTAGGGTTAGGGTTACGGAATGGAGAGGGATTAGGGTACAGGTTAGGGTATCGCTGCGGTTTAGTGTTAGCGTACGTTTGAGGGCACGAGTTAGTCTTGGTGTCCTGGTTAAGATTAGGGCACGGGTGAGGGTAAGGCTTCGGTTGAGTGTCAGGGTTAGGATTCGGGTTAGGGTTAGGGTTAGGGAATGGAGAGGGATTAGGGTACAGGTTAGGGTACGACAATGCTTAAGGGTTAGCGTAAGTGTGAGGGCACGAGTTAGTGTTGGTGTACTGGTTAAGACAACGGCACCGATGAGGTTAAGGCCTCGGAAAAGGGTCACGTTCAGGGTTTCGCTTAGGGTTAGGGTTAGGGAATGGGGAGGGATTAGGGTACAGGATAGGGTACGACAATGCTTAAGGGTTAGCGTACGTTGGAGGGCATGAGTTAGTGTTTGTGTACTGGTTAAGATTAGGGCATTGGTTAGGGTAGGGCATCGGAAGTGGGTCACGTTTAGGGATGGAGTTAGGGTTAGGGTTAAGGAATGGGGAGGGATTAGGGTACAATTAAGGGTACGACAACGTTTAAGGTTTACCGTACGTGTGAGGGCACGAGTTAGTGTTGGTGTCCTGGTTAAGTTTAGAGCACGGGTGAGGGTAAGGCTTCGGGTGAGGGTCAGGGTTAGGATTCGGGTTAGGGTTAGGGTTAAGGAATGCAGAGGGATTAGGGTACAGCTTAGGGTACGACAGTGCTTAAGGGTTAGCGTTCGTGTGAGGGCAAGGGTTAGTGTTAGTGTCCTGGTTAAGATTAACGCACGGGTGGGGGTAAGGCTTCAGGTGAGGGTCAGGGTTAGGATTCGGGTTAGGGTTAGGGTTAGGGAATGGGGAGGGATTAGGGTACAGTTTAGGGTACGACAACGATTAACGGTAAGCGTACGTGTGAGGGCACAAGTTAGTGTTGGTGTCCTGGTTAAGATTAGGGCACGGGTGAGGGTAAAGTTTCGGGTGAGGGTCAGGGAGAGAATTCGGGTTAGGGTTAGGGTTATGGAATGGGGAGATATTAGGGCACAGTTTAGGGTACCACAACGCTTAAGGTTTAGCGTACGTGTGAGGTCACTAGTTAGTGTTAGTGTACTGCTTACGATTAGGGCACGGGTGAGGGTAAGGCCTCGGAAGAGGGTCACGTTAAGGGTTAGGGTTAGGGTTAGGGTTAGGGAATGGGGATTGATTAGGGTACAGGTTAGGGTACGGCAATGGCTTAGGGTTGGCGTACGTTAGAGGGCATGGGTTAGTGTTGATGTACTGGTTAAAATTAGGACACGGGTGAGGGTAAAGTTTCGGGTGAGAGTCATGGTTAGGTTTCAGGTTAGGGTTAGGGTTAGGGAATGGAGAGGGATTAGGGTACAGGTTAGGGTACCGCTGCGGTTTAGTGTTAGCGTTCTTTTGAGGGCACGAGTTAGTCTTGGTGTCCTGGTTAAGATTAGGGCACGTGTGAGGGTAAGGCTTCGTGTGAGGGTCAGGATTAGGATTCGGGTTAGGGTTTGGGTTAGGGAATGGAGAGGGATTAGGGTACAGGTTAGGGTACGACAATGCTTAAGGGTTAGCGTAAGTGTGAGGGCATGAGTTAGTGTTGGTGTACTGGTTAAGACAACGGCACCGATGAGGGTAAGGCCTCGGAAAAGGGTCACGTTCAGGGTTTCGCTTAGGGTTAAGGTTAGGGAATGGGGAGGGATTAGGGTACAGGATAGGGTACGACAATGCTTAAGGGTTAGCGTACGTTTGAGGGCATGAGTTAGTGTTTGTGTCCTGGTTAAGATTAGGGCATTGGTTAGGGTAGGGCATCGGAAGTGGGTCAGGTTTAGGGATGGGGTTAGGGTTAGGGTTAAGGAATGGGGAGGGATTAGGGTACAATTTAGGGTACGACAACGCTTAAGGTTTAGCGTAACTGTGAGGGCACGAGTTAGTGTTGGTGTCCTGGTTAAGATTAGGGCACGGGTGAGGGTAAGGCTTCGGGTGAGGGTCAGGGTTAGGATTCGGGTTAGGGTTAGGGTTAAGGAATGCAGAGGGATTAGGGTACAGCTTAGGGTACGACAGTGCTTAAGGGTTAGCGTTCGTGTGAGGGCAAGGGTTAGTGTTAGTGTCCTGGTTAAGATTAGGGCACGGGTGAGGGTAAGGCTTCAGGTGAGGGTCAGGGTTAGGATTCGGGTTAGGGTTAGGGTTAGGGAATGGGGAGGGATTAGGGTACAGTTTAGGGTACGACAACGATTAAGGGTTAGCGTACGTGTGAGGGTACAAGTTAGTGTTGGTGTCCTGGTTAAGATTAGGGCATGGGTGAGGGTAAGGTTTCGGGTGAGGGTCAGGGATAGAATTCGGGTTAGGGTTAGGGTTATGGAATGGGGAGATATTAGGGCACAGTTTAGGGTACCACAACGCTTAAGGTTTAGCGTACGTGTGAGGTCACTAGTTAGTGTTAGTGTACTGCTTACGATTAGGGCACGGGTGAGGGTAAGGCCTCGGAAGAGCGTCACGTTAAGGGTTAGGGTTAGGGTTAGGGTTAGGGAATGGGGATTGATTAGGGTACAGGTTAGGGTACGGCAATGGCTTACGGTTGGCGTACCGTAGAGGGCATGGGCTAGTGTTGATGTACTGGTTAAAATTAGGACACGGGTGAGGGTAAAGTTTCGGGTGAGAGTCATGGTTAGATTTCAGGTTAGGGTTAGGGTTAGGGAATGGAGAGGGTTTAGGGTACAGGTTAGGGTACCTCTGCGGTTTAGTGTTAGCGTTCGTTTGAGGGCACGAGTTAGTCTTGGTGTCCTGGTTAATATTAGGGCACGGGTGAGGGTAAGGCTTCGGGTGAGGGTCAGGGTTAGGATTCGAGTTAGGGTTTGGGTTAAGGAATGGAGAGGGATTAGGGTACAGGTTAGGGTACGACAATGCTTAAGGGTTAGCGTAAGTGTGAGGGCATGAGTTAGTGTTGGTGTACTGGTTAAGACAACGGCACCGATGAGGGTAAGGCCTCGGAAAAGGGTCACGTTCAGGGTTTCGCTTAGGGTTAAGGTTAGGGAATGGGGAGGGATTAGGGTACAGGATAGGGTACGACAATGCTTAAGGGTTAGCGTATGTTTGAGGGCATGATTTAGTGTTTGTGTCCTGGTTAAGTTTAGGGCATTGGTTAGGGTAGGGCATCGGAAGTGGGTAAGGTTTAGGGATGGGGTTAGGGTTAGGGTTAAGGAATGGGGAGGGATTAGGGTACAATTTAGGGTACGACAACGCTTAAGGTTTAGCGTACGTGTGAGGGCACGAGTTAGTGTTGGTGTCCTGGTTAAGTTTAGAGCACGGGTGAGGGTAAGGCTTCGGGTGAGGGTCAGGGTTAGGATTCGGGTTAGGGTTAGGGTTAAGGAATGCAGAGGGATTAGGGTACAGCTTAGGGTACGACAGTGCTTAAGGGTTAGCGTTCGTGTGAGGGCAAGGGTTAGTGTTAGTGTCCTGGTTAAGATTAACGCACGGGTGGGGGTAAGGCTTCAGGTGAGGGTCAGGGTTAGGATTCGGGTTAGGGTTAGGGTTAGGGAATGGGGAGGGATTAGGGTACAGTTTAGGGTACGACAACGATTAACGGTAAGCGTACGTGTGAGGGCACAAGTTAGTGTTGGTGTCCTGGTTAAGATTAGGGCACGGGTGAGGGTAAAGTTTCGGGTGAGGGTCAGGGATAGAATTCGGGTTAGGGTTAGGGTTATGGAATGGGGAGATATTAGGGCACAGTTTAGGGTACCACAACGCTTAAGGTTTAGCGTACGTGTGAGGTCACTAGTTAGTGTTAGTGTACTGCTTACGATTAGGGCACGGGTGAGGGTAAGGCCTCGGAAGAGGGTCACGTTAAGGGTTAGGGTTAGGGTTAGGGTTAGGGAATGGGGATTGATTAGGGTACAGGTTAGGGTACGGCAATGGCTTAGGGTTGGCGTACGTTAGAGGGCATAGGTTAGTGTTGATGTACTGGTTAAAATTAGGACACGGGTGAGGGTAAAGTTTCGGGTGAGAGTCATGGTTAGGTTTCAGGTTAGGGTTAGGGATAGGGAATGGAGAGGGATTAGGGTACAGGTTAGGGTACCGCTGCGGTTTAGTGTTAGCGTTCTTTTGAGGGCACGAGTTAGTCTTGGTGTCCTGGTTAAGATTAGGGCACGGGTGAGGGTAAGGCTTCGTGTGAGGGTCAGGATTAGGATTCGGGTTAGGGTTTGGGTTAGGGAATGGAGAGGGATTAGGGTACAGGTTAGGGTACGACAATGCTTAAGGGTTAGCGTAAGTGTGAGGGCATGAGTTAGTGTTGGTGTACTGGTTAAGACAACGGCACCGATGAGGGTAAGGCCTCGGAAAAGGGTCACGTTCAGGGTTTCGCTTAGGGTTAAGGTTAGGGAATGGGGAGGGATTAGGGTACAGGATAGGGTACGACAATGCTTAAGGGTTAGCGTACGTTTGAGGGCATGAGTTAGTGTTTGTGTCCTGGTTAAGATTAGGGCATTGGTTAGGGTAGGGCATCGGAAGTGGGTCAGGTTTAGGGATGGGGTTAGGGTTAGGGTTAAGGAATGGGGAGGGATTAGGGTACAATTTAGGGTACGACAACGCTTAAGGTTTAGCGTAACTGTGAGGGCACGAGTTAGTGTTGGTGTCCTGGTTAAGATTAGGGCACGGGTGAGGGTAAGGCTTCGGGTGAGGGTCAGGGTTAGGATTCGGGTTAGGGTTAGGGTTAAGGAATGCAGAGGGATTAGGGTACAGCTTAGGGTACGACAGTGCTTAAGGGTTAGCGTTCGTGTGAGGGCAAGGGTTAGTGTTAGTGTCCTGGTTAAGATTAGGGCACGGGTGAGGGTAAGGCTTCAGGTGAGGGTCAGGGTTAGGATTCGGGTTAGGGTTAGGGTTAGGGAATGGGGAGGGATTAGGGTACAGTTTAGGGTACGACAACGATTAAGGGTTAGCGTACGTGTGAGGGTACAAGTTAGTGTTGGTGTCCTGGTTAAGATTAGGGCATGGGTGAGGGTAAGGTTTCGGGTGAGGGTCAGGGATAGAATTCGGGTTAGGGTTAGGGTTATGGAATGGGGAGATATTAGGGCACAGTTTAGGGTACCACAACGCTTAAGGTTTAGCGTACGTGTGAGGTCACTAGTTAGTGTTAGTGTACTGCTTACGATTAGGGCACGGGTGAGGGTAAGGCCTCGGAAGAGCGTCACGTTAAGGGTTAGGGTTAGGGTTAGGGTTAGGGAATGGGGATTGATTAGGGTACAGGTTAGGGTACGGCAATGGCTTACGGTTGGCGTACCGTAGAGGGCATGGGTTAGTGTTGATGTACTGGTTAAAATTAGGACACGGGTGAGGGTAAAGTTTCGGGTGAGAGTCATGGTTAGGTTTCAGGTTAGGGTTAGGGTTAGGGAATGGAGAGGGTTTAGGGTACAGGTTAGGGTACCTCTGCGGTTTAGTGTTAGCGTTCGTTTGAGGGCACGAGTTAGTCTTGGTGTCCTGGTTAAGATTAGGGCACGGGTGAGGGTAAGGCTTCGGGTGAGGGTCAGGGTTAGGATTCGAGTTAGGGTTTGGGTTAGGGAATGGAGAGGGATTAGGGTACAGGTTAGGGTACGACAATGCTTAAGGGTTAGCGTAAGTGTGAGGGCATGAGTTAGTGTTGGTGTACTGGTTAAGACAACGGCACCGATGAGGGTAAGGCCTCGGAAAAGGGTCACGTTCAGGGTTTCGCTTAGGGTTAAGGTTAGGGAATGGGGAGGGACTAGGGTACAGGATAGGGTACGACAATGCTTAAGGGTTAGCGTACGTTTGAGGGCATGATTTAGTGTTTGTGTCCTGGTTAAGTTTAGGGCATTGGTTAGGGTAGGGCATCGGAAGTGGGTAAGGTTTAGGGATGGGGTTAGGGTTAGGGTTAAGGAATGGGGAGGGATTAGGGTACAATTTAGGGTACGACAACGCTTAAGGTTTAGCGTACGTGTGAGGGCACGAGTTAGTGTTGGTGTCCTGGTTAAGTTTAGAGCACGGGTGAGGGTAAGGCTTCGGGTGAGGGTCAGGGTTAGGATTCGGGTTAGGGTTAGGGTTAAGGAATGCAGAGGGATTAGGGTACAGCTTAGGGTACGACAGTGCTTAAGGGTTAGCGTTCGTATGAGGGCAAGGGTTAGTGTTAGTGTCCTGGTTAAGATTAACGCACGGGTGGGGGTAAGGCTTCAGGTGAGGGTCAGGGTTAGGATTCGGGTTAGGGTTAGGGTTAGGGAATGGGGAGGGATTAGGGTACAGTTTAGGGTACGACAACGATTAACGGTAAGCGTACGTGTGAGGGCACAAGTTAGTGTTGGTGTCCTGGTTAAGATTAGGGCACGGGTGAGGGTAAAGTTTCGGGTGAGGGTCAGGGATAGAATTCGGGTTAGGGTTAGGGTTATGGAATGGGGAGATATTAGGGCACAGTTTAGGGTACCACAACGCTTAAGGTTTAGCGTACGTGTGAGGTCACTAGTTAGTGTTAGTGTACTGCTTACGATTAGGGCACGGGTGAGGGTAAGGCCTCGGAAGAGGGTCACGTTAAGGGTTAGGGTTAGGGTTAGGGTTAGGGAATGGGGATTGATTAGGGTACAGGTTAGGGTACGGCAATGGCTTAGGGTTGGCGTACGTTAGAGGGCATAGGTTAGTGTTGATGTACTGGTTAAAATTAGGACACGGGTGAGGGTAAAGTTTCGGGTGAGAGTCATGGTTAGGTTTCAGGTTAGGGTTAGGGTTAGGGAATGGAGAGGGATTAGGTTACAGGTTAGGGTACCGCTGCGGTTTAGTGTTAGCGTTCTTTTGAGGGCACGAGTTAGTCTTGGTGTCCTGGTTAAGATTAGGGCACGGGTGAGGGTAAGGCTTCGTGTGAGGGTCCGGATTAGGATTCGGGTTAGGGTTTGGGTTAGGGAATGGAGAGGGATTAGGGTACAGGTTAGGGTACGACAATGCTTAAGGGTTAGCGTAAGTGTGAGGGCATGAGTTAGTGTTGGTGTACTGGTTAAGACAACGGCACCGATGAGGGTAAGGCCTCGGAAAAGGGTCACGTTCAGGGTTTCGCTTAGGGTTAAGGTTAGGGAATGGGGAGGGATTAGGGTACAGGATAGGGTACGACAATGCTTAAGGGTTAGCGTACGTTTGAGGGCATGAGTTAGTGTTTGTGTCCTGGTTAAGATTAGGGCATTGGTTAGGGTAGGGCATCGGAAGTGGGTCAGGTTTAGGGATGGGGTTAGGGTTAGGGTTAAGGAATGGGGAGGGATTAGGGTACAATTTAGGGTACGACAACGCTTAAGGTTTAGCGTAACTGTGAGGGCACGAGTTAGTGTTGGTGTCCTGGTTAAGATTAGGGCACGGGTGAGGGTAAGGCTTCGGGTGAGGGTCAGGGTTAGGATTCGGGTTAGGGTTAGGGTTAAGGAATGCAGAGGGATTAGGGTACAGCTTAGGGTACGACAGTGCTTAAGGGTTAGCGTTCGTGTGAGGGCAAGGGTTAGTGTTAGTGTCCTGGTTAAGATTAGGGCACGGGTGAGGGTAAGGCTTCAGGTGAGGGTCAGGGTTAGGATTCGGGTTAGGGTTAGGGTTAGGGAATGGGGAGGGATTAGGGTACAGTTTAGGGTACGACAACGATTAAGGGTTAGCGTACGTGTGAGGGTACAAGTTAGTGTTGGTTTCCTGGTTAAGATTAGGGCATGGGTGAGGGTAAGGTTTCGGGTGAGGGTCAGGGATAGAATTCGGGTTAGGGTTAGGGTTATGGAATGGGGAGATATTAGGGCACAGTTTAGGGTACCACAACGCTTAAGGTTTAGCGTACGTGTGAGGTCACTAGTTAGTGTTAGTGTACTGCTTACGATTAGGGCACGGGTGAGGGTAAGGCCTCGGAAGAGCGTCACGTTAAGGGTTAGGGTTAGGGTTAGGGTTAGGGAATGGGGATTGATTAGGGTACAGGTTAGGGTACGGCAATGGCTTACGGTTGGCGTACCGTAGAGGGCATGGGTTAGTGTTGATGTACTGGTTAAAATTAGGACACGGGTGAGGGTAAAGTTTCGGGTGAGAGTCATGGTTAGGTTTCAGGTTAGGGTTAGGGTTAGGGAATGGAGAGGGTTTAGGGTACAGGTTAGGGTACCTCTGCGGTTTAGTGTTAGCGTTCGTTTGAGGGCACGAGTTAGTCTTGGTGTCCTGGTTAAGATTAGGGCACGGGTGAGGGTAAGGCTTCGGGTGAGGGTCAGGGTTAGGATTCGAGTTAGGGTTTGGGTTAGGGAATGGAGAGGGATTAGGGTACAGGTTAGGGTACGACAATGCTTAAGGGTTAGCGTAAGTGTGAGGGCATGAGTTAGTGTTGGTGTACTGGTTAAGACAACGGCACCGATGAGGGTAAGGCCTCGGAAAAGGGTCACGTTCAGGGTTTCGCTTAGGGTTAAGGTTAGGGAATGGGGAGGGATTAGGGTACAGGATAGGGTACGACAATGCTTAAGGGTTAGCGTACGTTTGAGGGCATGAGTTAGTGTTTGTGTCCTTGTTAAGATTAGGGCATTGGTTAGGGTAGGGCATCGGAAGTGGGTAAGGTTTAGGGATGGGGTTAGGGTTAGGGTTAAGGAATGGGGAGGGATTAGGGTACAATTTAGGGTACGACAACGCTTAAGGTTTAGCGTACGTGTGAGGGCACGAGTTAGTGTTGGTGTCCTGGTTAAGATTAGGGCACGGGTGAGGTTAAGGCTTCGGGTGAGGGTCAGGGTTAGGATTCGGGTTACGGTTAGGGTTAAGGAATGCAGAGGGATTAGGGTACAGCTTAGGGTACGACAGTGCTTAAGGGTTAGCGTTCGTGTGAGGGCAAGGGTTAGTGTTAGTGTCCTGGTTAATATTAGGGCACGGGTGAGGGTAAGGCTTCAGGTGAGGGTCAGGGTTAGGATTCGGGTTAAGGTTAGGGTTAGGGAATTGGGAGGGATTAGGGTACAGTTTAGGGTATGACAACGATTAAGGGTTAGCGTACGTGTGAGGGCACAAGTTAGTGTTGGTGTCCTGGTTAAGATTAGGGCACGGGTGAGGGTAAGGTTTTGGGTGAGGGTCAGGGATAGAATTCGGGTTAGGGTTAGGGTTAGGGAATGGGGAGATATTAGGGCACAGTTTAGGGTACCACAACGCTTAAGGTTTAGCGTACGTGTGAGGTCACTAGTTAGTGTTAGTGTACTGCTTACGATTAGGGCACGGGTGAGGGTAAGGCCTCGGAAGAGGGTCCCGTTAAGGGTTAGGGTTAGGGTTAGGGTTAGGGAATGGGGATTGATTAGGGTACAGGTTAGGGTACGGCACTGGCTTAGGGTTGGCGTACGTTAGAGGGCATGGGTTAGTTTTGATGTACTGGTTAAAATTAGGACACGGGTGAGGGTAAAGTTTCGGGTGAGTGTCATGGTTAGGTTTCAGGTTAGGGTTAGGGTTAGGGAATGGAGAGGGATTAGGGTACAGGTTAGGGTACCGCTGCGGTTTAGTGTTAGCGTACGTTTGAGGGCACGAGTTAGTCTTGGTTTCCTGGTTAAGATTAGGGCACGGGTGAGGGGAAGGCTTTGGGTGAGGGTCAGGGTTAGGATTCGGGTTAGGGTTAGGGTTAGGGAATGGAGAGGGATTAGGGTACAGGTTAGGGTACGACAATGCTTAAGGGTTAGCGTAAGTGTGAGGGCACGAGTTAGTGTTGGTGTACTGGTTAAGACAACGGCACCGATGAGGGTAAGGCCTCGGATAAGGGTCACCTTCAGGGTTTCGCTTAGGGTTAGGGTTATTGAATGGGGAGGGATTAGGGTACAGGATAGGGTAGAACAATGCTTAAGGGTTAGCGTACGTTTGAGGGCATGAGTTAGTGTTTGTGTACTGGTTAAGATTAGGGCATTGGTTAGGGTAGGGAATCGGAAGTGGGTCAGGTTTAGGGATGGGGTTAGGGTTAGGGTTAAGGAATGCGGAGGGATTAGGGTACAATTTAGGGTACGACAACGCTTAAGGTTTAGCGTACGTGTGAGGGAACGAGTTAGTGTTGGTGTCCTGGTTAAGATTAGGGCACGGGTGCGGGTAAGGCTTTGGGTGAGGGTCAGGGTTAGGATTCGGGTTAGGGTTAAGGAATGCAGAGGGATTAGGGTACAGCTTAGGGTACGACAGTGCTTAAGGGTTAGCGTTCGTGTGAGGGCAAGTGTTAGTGTTAGTGTCCTGGTTAAGATTAGGGCACGGGTGAGGGTAAGGCTTCAAGTGAGGGTTCGGGTTAGGATTCGGGTTAGGGTTAGGGTTAGGGAATGGGGAGGGATTAGGGTACAGTTTAGGGTACGACAACGATTAAGGGTTAGCGTGCGTGTGAGGGCACAAGTTAGTGTTGGTGTCCTGGTTATGGTTAGGGCACGGGTGAGGGTAAGGTTTCGGGTGAGGCTCAGGGATAGATTTCGGGTTAGGGTTAGGGTTAGGGAATGGGGAGATATTAGGGCACAGTTTAGGGTACCACAACGCTTAAGGTTTAGCGTACGTGTGAGGTCACCAGTTAGTGTTAGTGTACTGCTTACGATTAGGGCACGGGTGAGGGTAAGGCCTCGGAAGAGGGTCACGTTAAGGGTTAGGGTTAGGGTTAGGGTTAGGGAATGGGGATTGATTAGGGTACAGGTTAGGGTACGGCAATGGCTTAGGGTTGGCGTACGTTAGAGGGCATGGGTTAGTGTTGATGTACTGGTTAAAATTAGGACACGGGTGAGGGTAAAGTTTCGGGTGAGTGTCATGATTAGGTTTCAGGTTAGGGTTAGGGTTAGGGAATGGAGAGGGATTAGGGTACAGGTTAGGGTACCGCTGCAGTTTAGTGTTAGCGTACGTTTGAGGGCACGAGTTAGTCTTGGTGTCCTGGTTAAGATTAGGGCACGGGTGAGGGTAAGGCTTCGGGTGAGGGTCAGGGTTAGGATTCGGGTTAGGGTTAGGGTTAGGGAATGGAGAGGGATTAGGGTACAGGTTAGGGTACGACAATGCTTAAGGGTTAGCGTAAGTGTGAGGGCACGAGTTAGTGTTGGTGTACTGGTTAAGACAACGGCACCGATGAGGGTAAGGCCTCGGAAAAGGGTCACGTTCAGGGTTTCGCTTAGGGTTAGGGTTAGGGAATGGGGAGGGATTAGGGTACAGGATAGGGTACGACAATGCTTAAGGGTTAGCGTACGTTTGAGGGCATGAGTTAGTGTTTGTGTACTGGTTAAGATTAGGGCATTGGTTAGGGTAGGGCATCGGAAGTGGGTCAGGTTTAGGGATGCGGTTAGGGTTAGGGTTAAGGAATGGGGAGGGATTAGGGTACAATTTAGGGTACGACAACGCTTAAGGTTTAGCGTAAGTGTGAGGGCACGAGTTAGTGTTGGTGTCCTGGTTAAGATTAGGTCACGGGTGAGGGTAAGGCTTCGGGTGAGGGTCAGGGTTAGGATTCGGGTTAGTGTTAGGGTTAAGGAATGCAGAGGGATTAGGGTACAGCTTAGGGTACGACAGTGCTGAAGGGTTAGCGTACGTGTGAGGGCACGAGTTAGTGTTGGTGTCCTGGTTAAGATTAGGGCACGGGTGAGAGTAAGGATTCGGGTGAGGATCAGGGTTCGGATTCGGGTTAGGGTTAGGGTTAAGCAATGCAGAGGGATTAGGGTACAGCTTAGGGTACGACAACAATTAAGGATTAGCGTACGTGTGAGGGCACAAATTAGTGTTGGTGTCCTGGTTAAGATAGGGCACGGGTGAGGGTAAGGTTTCGGGTGAGAGTCAGGGATAGAATTCGGGTTAGCGTTAGGGTTAGGGAATGGCGAGATATTAGGGCACAGTTTAGGGTACCACAACGCTTAAGGTTTAGCGTACGTGTGAGGTCACTAGTTAGTGTTAGTGTACTGCTTACGATTAGGGCACGGGTGAGGGTAAGGCCTCGGAAGAGGGTCACGTTAAGGGTTAAGGTTAGGGTTAGGGTTAGGGAATGGGGATTGATTAGGGTACAAGTTAGGGTACGGCAATGGCTTAGGGTTGGCGTACTTTGGAGGGCATGGGTTAGTGTTGATGTACTGGTTAAAATTAGGACACGGGTGAGGGTAAAGTTTCGGGTGAGTGTCATGGTTAGGTTTCAGGTTAGGGTTAGGGTTAGGGAATGGAGAGGGATTAGGGTACAGGTTAGGGTACCGCTGCGGTTTAGTGTTAGCGTACGTTTGAGGGCACGAGTTAGTCTTGGTGTCCTGGTTAAGATTAGGGCACGGGTGAGGGTAAGGCTTCGGGTGAGGGTCAGGGTTAGGATTCGGGTTAGGGTAAGGGTTAAGGAATGCAGAGGGATTAGGGTACAGCTTAGGGTACGACAGTGTTTAAGGGTTAGCGTTCGTGTGAGGGCAAGGGTTAGTGTTAGTGTCCTGGTTAAGATTAGGGCACGGGTGAGGGTAAGGCTTCAGGTGAGGGTCAGGGTTAGGATTCGGGTTAGGGTTAGGGTTAGGGAATGGGGAGGGATTAGGGTACAGTTTAGGGTACGACAACGATTAAGGGTTAGCGTACGTGTCAGGGCACAAGTTAGTGTTGGTGTCCTGGTTAAGATTAGGGCACGGGTGAGGGTAAGGTTTCGGGTGAGGGTCAGGGATAGAATTCGGGTTAGGGTTAGGGTTAGGGAATGGGGAGATATTAGGGCACAGTTTAGGGTACCACAACGCTTAAGGTTTAGCGTAGGTGTGAGGTCACTAGTTAGTGTTAGTGTACTGCTTACGTTTAGGGCACAGGTGAGGGTAAGGCCTCGGAAGAGGGTCACGTTAAGGGTTAGTGTTAGGGTTAGGGTTAAGGAATGGGGATTGATTAGGGTACAGGTTAGGGTACGGCAATGGCTTAGGGTTGGCGTACGTTAGAGGGCATGGGTTAGTGTTGATGTACTGGTTAAAATTAGGACACGGGTGAGGGTAAAGTTTCGGGTGAGTGTCATGGTTAGGTTTCAGGTTAGGGTTAGGGTTAGGGAATGGAGAGGGATTAGGGTACAGGTTAGGGTACCGCTGCGGTTTAGTGTTAGCGTACGTTTGAGGGCACGAGTTAGTCTTGGTGTCCTGGTTAAGTTTAGGGCACGGGTGAGGGTAAGGCTTTGGGTGAGGGTCAGGGTTAGGATTCGGGTTAGGGTTAGGGTTAGGGAATGGAGAGGGATTAGGGTACAGGTTAGGGTACAACAATGCTTAAGGGTTAGCGTAAGTGTGAGGGCATGAGTTAGTGTTGGTGTACTGGTTAAGACAACGGCACCGATGAGGGTAAGGCCTCGGAAAAGGGTCACGTTCAGGGTTTCGCTTAGGGTTAGGGTTAGGGAATGGGGAGGGATTAGGGTACAGGATAGGGTACGACAATGCTTAAGGGTTAGCGTACGTTTGAGGGCATGAGTTAGTGTTTGTGTCCTGGTTAAGATTAGGGCATTGGTTAGGGTAGGGCATCGGAAGTGGGTCAGGTTTAGGGATGGGGTTAGGCTTAGGGTTAAGGAATGGGGAGGGATTAGGGTACAATTTAGGGTACGACAACGCTTAAGGTTTAGCGTACGTGTGAGGCCACGAGTTAGTGTTGGTGTCCTGGTTAAGATTAGGGCACGGGTGAGGGTAAGGCTTCAGGTGAGGGTCAGGGTTAGGATTCGGGTTAGGGTTAGGGTTAAGGAATGCAGAGGGATTAGGGTACAGCTTAGGGTACGACAGTGCTTAAGGGTTAGCGTTCGTCTGAGGGCAAGGGTTAGTGTTAGTGTCCTGGTTAAGATTAGGGCACGGGTGAGGGTAAGGCTTCAGGTGATGGTCAGGGTTAGGATTCGGGTTAGGGTTAGGGTTAGGGAATGGGGAGGGATTAGGGTACAGTTTAGGGTACGACAACGATTAAGGGTTAGCGTACGTGTGAGGGTACAAGTTAGTGTTGGTGTCCTGGTTAAGATTAGGGCACGGGTGAGGGTAAGGTTTCGGGTGAGGGTCAGGGATAGAATTCGGGTTAGGGTTAGGGTTATGGAATGGGGAGATATTAGGGCACAGTTTAGGGTACCACAACGCTTACGGTTTAGCGTACCTGTGAGGTCACTAGTTAGTGTTAGTGTACTGCTTACGATTAGGGCACGGGTGAGGGTAAGGCCTCGGAAGAGCGTCACGTTAAGGGTTAGGGTTAGGGTTAGGGTTAGGGAATGGGGATTGATTACGGTACAGGTTAGGGTACGGCAATTGCTTAGGGTTGGCGTACGTTAGAGGGCATGGGTTAGTGTTGATGTACTGGTTAAAATTAGGACACGGGTGAGGGTAAAGTTTCTGGTGAGAGTCATGGTTAGGTTTCAGGTTAGAGTTAGGGTTAGGGAATGGAGAGGGATTAGGGTACAGGTTAGGGTACGACAGTGCTTAAGGGTTAGCGTTCGTGTTAGGGCAAGGGTTAGTGTTAGTGTCCTGGTTAAGATTAACGCACGGGTGAGGGTAAGGCTTCAGGTGAGGGTCAGGGTTACGATTCGGGTTAGGGTTAGGGTTAGGGAATGGGGAGGGATTAGGGTACAGTTTAGGGTACGACAACGATTAACGGTAAGCGTACGTGTGAGGGCACAAATTAGTGTTGGTGTCCTGGTTAAGATTAGGGCACGGGTGAGGGTAAAGTTTCGGGTGAGGGTCAGGGATAGAATTCGGGTTAGGGTTAGGGTTATGGAATGGGGAGATATTAGGGCACAGTTTAGGGTACCACAACGCTTAAGGTTTAGCGTACGTGTGAGGTCACTAGTTAGTGTTAGTGTACTGCTTACGATTAGGGCACGGGTGAGGGTAAGGCCTCGGAAGAGGGTCCCGTTAAGGGTTAGGGTTAGGGTTAGGGTTAGGGAATGGGGATTGATTAGGGTACAGGTTAGGGTACGGCAATGGCTTAGGGTTGGCGTACGTTAGAGGGCATGGGTTAGTGTTGATGTACTGGTTAAAATTAGGACACGGGTGAGGGTAAAGTTTCGGGTGAGAGTCATGGTTAGGTTTCAGGTTAGGGTTAGGGTTAGGGAATGGAGAGGGATTAGGGTACAGGTTAGGGTACCGCTGCGGTCTAGTGTTAGCGTTCTTTTGAGGGCACGAGTTAGTCTTGGTGTCCTGGTTAAGATTAGGGCACGGGTGAGGGTAAGGCTTCGTGTGAGGGTCAGGATTAGGATTCGGGTTAGGGTAAGGGTTAGGGAATGGAGAGGGATTAGGGTACAGGTTAGGGTACGACAATGCTTAAGGGTTAGCGTAAGTGTGAGGGCACGAGTTAGTGTTGGTGTACTGGTTAAGACAACGGCACCGATGAGGGGAAGGCCTCGGAAAAGGGTCACGTTCAGGGTTTCGCTTAGGGTTAAGGTTAGGGAATGGGGAGGGATTAGGGTACAGGATAGGGTACGACAATGCTTAAGGGTTAGCGTACGTTTGAGGGCATGAGTTAGTGTTTGTGTCCTGGTTAAGATTAGGGCATTGGTTAGGGTAGCGCATCGGAAGTGGGTCAGGTTTAGGGATGGGGTTAGGGTTAGGGTTAAGGAATGGGGAGGGATTAGGGTACAATTTAGGGTACGACAACGCTTAAGGTTTAGCGTACCTGTGAGGGCACGAGTTAGTGTTGGTGTCCTGGTTAAGATTAGGGCACGGGTGAGGGTAAGGCTTCGGGTGAGGGTCAGGGTTAGGATTCGGGTTAGGGTTAGGGTTAAGGAATGCAGAGGGATTAGGGTACAGCTTAGGGTACGACAGTGCTTAAGGGTTAGCGTTCGTGTGAGGGCAAGGGTTAGTGTTAGTGTCCTGGTTAAGATTAGGGCACGGGTGAGGGTAAGGCTTCAGGTGAGGGTCAGGGTTAGGATTCGGGTTAGGGTTAGGGTTAGGGAATGGGGAGGGATTAGGGTACAGTTTAGGGTACGACAACGATTAAGGGTTAGCGTACGTGTGAGGGTACAAGTTAGTGTTGGTGTCCTGGTTAAGATTAGGGCACGGGTGAGGGTAAGGTTTCGGGTGAGGGTCAGGGATAGAATTCGGGTTAGGGTTAGGGTTATGGAATAGGGAGATATTAGGACACAGTTTAGGGTACCACAACGCTTAAGGTTTAGCGTACGTGTGAGGTCACTAGTTAGTGTTAGTGTACTGCTTACGATTAGGGCACGGGTGAGGGTAAGGCCTCGGAAGAGCGTCACGTTAAGGGTTAGGGTTAGGGTTAGGGTTAGGGAATGGGGATTGATTAGGGTACAGGTTAGGGTACGGCAATGGCTTAAGGTTGGCGTACGTTAGAGGGCATGGGTTAGTGTTGATGTACTGGTTAAAATTAGGACACGGGTGAGGGTAAAGTTTCGGGTGAGAGTCATGGTTAGGTTTCAGGTTAGGGTTAGGGTTAGGGAATGGAGAGGGTTTAGGGTACAGGTTAGGGTACCGCTGCGGTTTAGTGTTAGGGTTCGTTTGAGGGCACGAGTTAGTCTTGGTGTCCTGGTTAAGATTAGGGCACGGGTGAGGGTAAGGCTTCGGGTGAGGGTCAGGGTTAGGATTCGAGTTAGGGTTTGGGTTAGGGAATGGAGAGGGATTAGGGTACAGGTTAGGGTACGACAATGCTTAAGGGTTAGCGTAAGTGTGAGGGCATGAGTTAGTGTTGGTGTACTGGTTAAGACAACGGCACCGATGAGGGTAAGGCCTCGGAAAAGGGTCACGTTCAGGGTTTCGCTTAGGGTTAAGGTTAGGGAATGGGGAGGGATTAGGGTACAGGATAGGGTACGACAATGCTTAAGGGTTAGCGTACGTTTGAGGGCATGAGTTAGTGTTTGTGTCCTGGTTAAGATTAGGGCATTGGTTAGGGTAGGGCATCGGAAGTGGGTAAGGTTTAGGGATGGGGTTAGGGTTAGGGTTAAGGAATGGGGAGGGATTAGGGTACAATTTAGGGTACGACAACGCTTAAGGTTTAGCGTACGTGTGAGGGCACGAGTTAGTGTTGGTGTCCTGGTTAAGATTAGGGCACGGGTGAGGGTAAGGCTTCGGGTGAGGGTCAGGGTTAGGATTCGGGTTAGGGTAAGGGTTAAGGAATGCAGAGGGATTAGGGTACAGCTTAGGGTACGACAGTGCTTAAGGGTTAGCGTTCGTGTGAGGGCAAGGGTTAGTGTTAGTGTCCTGGTTAATATTAGGGCACGGGTGAGGGTAAGGCTTCAGGTGAGGGTCAGGGTTAGGATTCGGGTTAGGGTTAGGGTTAGGGAATGGGGAGGGATTAGGGTACAGTTTAGGGTACGACAACGATTAAGGTTTAGCGTACGTGTGAGGGCACAAGTTAGTGTTGGTGTCCTGGTTAAGATTAGGGCACGGGTGAGGGTAAGGTTTTGGGTGAGGGTCAGGGATAGAATTCGGGTTAGGGTTAGGGTTAGGGAATGGGGAGATATTAGGGCACAGTTTAGGGTACCACAACGCTTAAGGTTTAGCGTACGTGTGAGGTCACTAGTTAGTGTTAGTGTGCTGCTTACGATTAGGGCACGGGTGAGGGTAAGGCCTCGGAAGAGGGTCCCGTTAAGGGTTAGGGTTAGGGTTAGGGTTAGGGAATGGGGATTGATTAGGGTACAGGTTAGGGTACGGCAATGGCTTAGGGTTGGCGTACTTTGGAGGGCATGGGTTAGTGTTGATGTACTGGTTAAAATTAGGACACGGGTGAGGGTAAAGTTTCGGGTGAGTGTCATGGTTAGGTTTCAGGTTAGGGTTAGGGTTAGGGAATGGAGAGGGATTAGGGTACAGGTTAGGGTACCGCTGCGGTTTAGTGTTAGCGTACGTTTGAGGGCACGAGTTAGTCTTGGTGTCCTGGTTAAGATTAGGGCACGGGTGAGGGTAAGGCTTCGGGTGAGGGTCAGGGTTAGGATTCGGGTTAGGGTAAGGGTTAAGGAATGCAGAGGGATTAGGGTACAGCTTAGGGTACGACAGTGCTTAAGGGTTAGCGTTCGTGTGAGGGCAAGGGTTAGTGTTAGTGTCCTGGTTAAGATTAGGGCACGGGTGAGGGTAAGGCTTCAGGTGAGGGTCAGGGTTAGGATTCGGGTTAGGGTTAGGGTTAGGGAATTGGGAGGGATTAGGGTACAGTTTAGGGTACGACAACGATTAAGGGTTAGCGTACGTGTCAGGGCACAAGTTAGTGTTGGTGTCCTGGTTAAGATTAGGGCACGGGTGAGGGTAAGGTTTCGGGTGAGGGTCAGGGATAGAATTCGGGTTAGGGTTAGGGTTAGGGAATGGGGAGATATTAGGGCACAGTTTAGGGTACCACAACGCTTAAGGTTTAGCGTAGGTGTGAGGTCACTAGTTAGTGTTAGTGTACTGCTTACGTTTAGGGCACGGGTGAGGGTAAGGCCTCGGAATAGGGTCACGTTAAGGGTTAGGGTTAGGGTTAGGGTTAAGGAATGGGGATTGATTAGGGTACAGGTTAGGGTACGGCAATGGCTTAGGGTTGGCGTACGTTAGAGGGCATGGGTTAGTGTTGATGTACTGGTTAAAATTAGGACACGGGTGAGGGTAAAGTTTCGGGTGAGTGTCATGGTTAGGTTTCAGGTTAGGGTTAGGGTTAGGGAATGGAGAGGGATTAGGGTACAGGTTAGGGTACCGCTGCGGTTTAGTGTTAGCGTACGTTTGAGGGCACGAGTTAGTCTTGGTGTCCTGGTTAAGTTTAGGGCACGGGTGAGGGTAAGGCTTCGGTTGAGGGTCAGGGTTAGGATTCGGGTTAGGGTTAGGGTTAGGGAATGGAGAGGGATTAGGGTACAGGTTAGGGTACAACAATGCTTAAGGGTTAGCGTAAGTGTGAGGGCATGAGTTAGTGTTGGTGTACTGGTTAAGACAACGGCACCGATGAGGGTAAGGCCTCGGAAAAGGGTCACGTTCAGGGTTTCGCTTAGGGTTAGGGTTAGGGAATGGGGAGGGATTAGGGTACAGGATAGGGTACGACAATGCTTAAGGGTTAGCGTACGTTTGAGGGCATGAGTTAGTGTTTGTGTCCTGGTTAAGATTAGGGCATTGGTTAGGGTAGGGCATCGGAAGTGGGTCAGGTTTAGGGATGGGGTTAGGCTTAGGGTTAAGGAATGGGGAGGGATTAGGGTACAATTTAGGGTACGACAACGCTTAAGGTTTAGCGTACGTGTGAGGGCACGAGTTAGTGTTGGTGTCCTGGTTAAGATTAGGTCACGGGTGAGGGTAAGGCTTCAGGTGAGGGTCAGGGTTAGGATTCGGGTTAGGGTTAGGGTTAAGGAATGAAGAGGGATTAGGGTACAGCTTAGGGTACGACAGTGCTTAAGGGTTAGCGTTCGTCTGAGGGCAAGGGTTAGTGTTAGTGTCCTGGTTAAGATTAGGGCACGGGTGAGGGTAAGGCTTCAGGTGATGGTCAGGGTTAGGATTCGGGTTAGGGTTAGGGTTAGGGAATGGGGAGGGATTAGGGTACAGTTTAGGGTACGACAACGATTAAGGGTTAGCGTACGTGTGAGGGTACAAGTTAGTGTTGGTGTCCTGGTTAAGATTAGGGCACGGGTGAGGGTAAGGTTTCGGGTGAGGGTCAGGGATAGAATTCGGGTTAGGGTTAGGGTTATGGAATGGGGAGATATTAGGGCACAGTTTAGGGTACCACAACGCTTAAGGTTTAGCGTACCTGTGAGGTCACTAGTTAGTGTTAGTGTACTGCTTACGATTAGGGCACGGGTGAGGGTAAGGCCTCGGAAGAGCGTCACGTTAAGGGTTAGGGTTAGGGTTAGGGTTAGGGAATGGGGATTGATTACGGTACAGGTTAGGGTACGGCAATTGCTTAGGGTTGGCGTACGTTAGAGGGCATGGGTTAGTGTTGATGTACTGGTTAAAATTAGGACACGGGTGAGGGTAAAGTTTCTGGTGAGAGTCATGGTTAGGTTTCAGGTTAGAGTTAGGGTTAGGGAATGGAGAGGGATTAGGGTACAGGTTAGGGTACGACAGTGCTTAAGGGTTAGCGTTCGTGTTAGGGCAAGGGTTAGTGTTAGTGTCCTGGTTAAGATTAACGCACGGGTGAGGGTAAGGCTTCAGGTGAGGGTCAGGGTTACGATTCGGGTTAGGGTTAGGGTTAGGGAATGGGGAGGGATTAGGGTACAGTTTAGGGTACGACAACGATTAACGGTAAGCGTACGTGTGAGGGCACAAATTAGTGTTGGTGTCCTGGTTAAGATTAGGGCACGGGTGAGGGTAAAGTTTCGGGTGAGGGTCAGGGATAGAATTCGGCTTAGGGTTAGGGTTATGGAATGGGGAGATATTAGGGCACAGTTTAGGGTACCACAACGCTTAAGGTTTAGCGTACGTGTGAGGTCATTAGTTAGTGTTAGTGTACTGCTTACGATTAGGGCACGGGTGAGGGTAAGGCCTCGGAAGAGGGTCCCGTTAAGGGTTAGGGTTAGGGTTAGGGTTAGGGAATGGGGATTGATTAGGGTACAGGTTAGGGTACGGCAATGGCTTAGGGTTGGCGTACGTTAGAGGGCATGGGTTAGTGTTGATGTACTGGTTAAAATTAGGACACGGGTGAGGGTAAAGTTTCGGGTGAGAGTCATGGTTAGGTTTCAGGTTAGGGTTAGGGTTAGGGAATGGAGAGGGATTAGGGTACAGGTTAGGGTACCGCTGCGGTTTAGTGTTAGCGTTCTTTTGAGGGCACGAGTTAGTCTTGGTGTCCTGGTTAAGATTAGGGCACGGGTGAGGGTAAGGCTTCGTGTGAGGGTCAGGATTAGGATTCGGGTTAGGGTAAGGGTTAGGGAATGGAGAGGGATTAGGGTACAGGTTAGGGTACGACAATGCTTAAGGGTTAGCGTAAGTGTGAGGGCACGAGTTAGTGTTGGTGTACTGGTTAAGACAACGGCACCGATGAGGGTAAGGCCTCGGAAAAGGGTCACGTTCAGGGTTTCGCTTAGGGTTAAGGTTAGGGAATGGGGAGGGATTAGGGTACAGGATAGGGTACGACAATGCTTAAGGGTTAGCGTACGTTTGAGGGCATGAGTTAGTGTTTGTGTCCTGGTTAAGATTAGGGCATTGGTTAGGATAGCGCATCGGAAGTGGGTCAGGTTTAGGGATGGGGTTAGGGTTAGGGTTAAGGAATGGGGAGGGATTAGGGTACAATTTAGGGTACGACAACGCTTAAGGTTTAGCGTACCTGTGAGGGCACGAGTTAGTGTTGGTGTCCTGGTTAAGATTAGGGCACGGGTGAGGGTAAGGCTTCGGGTGAGGGTCAGGGTTAGGATTCGGGTTAGGGTTAGGGTTAAGGAATGCAGAGGGATTAGGGTACAGCTTAGGGTACGACAGTGCTTAAGGGTTAGCGTTCGTGTGAGGGCAAGGGTTAGTGTTAGTGTCCTGGTTAAGATTAGGGCACGGGTGAGGGTAAGGCTTCAGGTGAGGGTCAGGGTTAGGATTCGGGTTAGGGTTAGGGTTAGGGAATGGGGAGGGATTAGGGTACAGTTTAGGGTACGACAACGATTAAGGGTTAGCGTACGTGTGAGGGTACAAGTTAGTGTTGGTGTCCTGGTTAAGATTAGGGCACGGGTGAGGGTAAGGTTTCGGGTGAGGGTCAGGGATAGAATTCGGGTTAGGGTTAGGGTTATGGAATAGGGAGATATTAGGACACAGTTTAGGGTACCACAACGCTTAAGGTTTAGCGTACGTGTGAGGTCACTAGTTAGTGTTAGTGTACTGCTTACGATTAGGGCACGGGTGAGGGTAAGGCCTCGGAAGAGCGTCACGTTAAGGGTTAGGGTTAGGGTTAGGGTTAGGGAATGGGGATTGATTAGGGTACAGGTTATGGTACGGCAATGGCTTAAGGTTGGCGTACGTTAGAGGGCATGGGTTAGTGTTGATGTACTGGTTAAAATTAGGACACGGGTGAGGGTAAAGTTTCGGGTGAGAGTCATGGTTAGGTTTCAGGTTAGGGTTAGGGTTAGGGAATGGAGAGGGTTTAGGGTACAGGTTAGGGTACCGCTGCGGTTTAGTGTTAGGGTTCGTTTGAGGGCACGAGTTAGTCTTGGTGTCCTGGTTAAGATTAGGGCACGGGTGAGGGTAAGGCTTCGGGTGAGGGTCAGGGTTAGGATTCGAGTTAGGGTTTGGGTTAGGGAATGGAGAGGGATTAGGGTACAGGTTAGGGTACGACAATGCTTAAGGGTTAGCGTAAGTGTGAGGGCATGAGTTAGTGTTGTTGTACTGGTTAAGACAACGGCACCGATGAGGGTAAGGCCTCGGAAAAGGGTCACGTTCAGGGTTTCGCTTAGGGTTAAGGTTAGGGAATGGGGAGGGATTAGGGTACAGGATAGGGTACGACAATGCTTAAGGGTTAGCGTACGTTTGAGGGCATGAGTTAGTGTTTGTGTCCTGGTTAAGATTAGGGCATTGGTTAGGGTAGGGCATCGGAAGTGGGTAAGGTTTAGGGATGGGGTTAGGGTTAGGGTTAAGGAATGGGGAGGGATTAGGGTACAATTTAGGGTACGACAACGCTTAAGGTTTAGCGTACGTGTGAGGGCACGAGTTAGTGTTGGTGTCCTGGTTAAGATTAGGGCACGGGTGAGGGTAAGGCTTCGGGTGAGGGTCAGGGTTAGGATTCGGGTTAGGGTAAGGGTTAAGGAATGCAGAGGGATTAGGGTACAGCTTAGGGTACGACAGTGCTTAAGGGTTAGCGTTCGTGTGAGGGCAAGGGTTAGTGTTAGTGTCCTGGTTAATATTAGGGCACGGGTGAGGGTAAGGCTTCAGGTGAGGGTCAGGGTTAGGATTCGGGTTAGGGTTAGGGTTAGGGAATGGGGAGGGATTAGGGTACAGTTTAGGGTACGACAACGATTAAGGTTTAGCGTACGTGTGAGGGCACAAGTTAGTGTTGGTGTCCTGGTTAAGATTAGGGCACGGGTGAGGGTAAGGTTTTGGGTGAGGGTCAGGGATAGAATTCGGGTTAGGGTTAGGGTTAGGGAATGGGGAGATATTAGGGCACAGTTTAGGGTACCACAACGCTTAAGGTTTAGCGTACGTGTGAGGTCACTAGTTAGTGTTAGTGTACTGCTTACGATTAGGGCACGGGTGAGGGTAAGGCCTCGGAAGAGGGTCCCGTTAAGGGTTAGGGTTAGGGTTAGGGTTAGGGAATGGGGATTGATTAGGGTACAGGTTAGGGTACGGCAATGGCTTAGGGTTGGCGTACGTTAAAGGGCATGGGTTAGTGTTGATGTACTGGTTAAAATTAGGACACGGGTGAGGGTTAAGTTTCGGGTGAGTGTCATGGTTAGGTTTCAGGTTAGGGTTAGGGTTAGGGAATGGAGAGGGATTAGGGTACAGGTTAGGGTACCGCTGCGGTTTAGTGTTAGCGTACGTTTGAGGGCACGAGTTAGTCTTGGTATCCTGGTTAAGATTAGGGCACGGGTGAGGGTAAGGCTTTGGGTGAGGGTCAGGGTTAGGATTCGGGTTAGGGTTAGGGTTACGGAATGGAGAGGGATTAGGGTACAGGTTAGGGTACGACAATGCTTAAGGGTTAGCGTAAGTGTGAGGGCACGAGTTAGTGTTGGTGTACTGGTTAAGACAACGGCACCGATGAGGGTAAGGCCTCGGAAAAGGGTCACCTTCAGGGTTTCGCTTAGGGTTAGGGTTATTGAATGGGGAGGGATTAGGGTACAGGATAGGGTAGAACAATGCTTAAGGGTTAGCGTACGTTTGAGGGGATGAGTTAGTGTTTGTGTACTGGTTAAGATTAGGGCATTGGTTAGGGTAGGGAATCGGAAGTGGGTCAGGTTTAGGGATGGGGTTAGGGTTAGGGTTAAGGAATGGGGAGGGATTAGGGTACAATTTAGGGTACGACAACGCTTAAGGTTTAGCGTACGTGTGAGGGAACGAGTTAGTGTTGGTGTCCTGGTTAAGATTAGGGCACGGGCGAGGGTAAGGCTTTGGGTGAGGGTCAGGGTTAGGATTCGGGTTAGGTTTAAGGAATGCAGAGGGATTAGGGTACAGCTTAGGGTACGACAACATTTAACGATTAGCGTACGTGTGAGGGCACAAATTAGTGTTGGTGTCCTGGTTAAGATTAGGGCACGGGTGAGGGTAAGGTTTCGGGTGAGGGTCAGGGATAGAATTCGGGTTAGGGTTAGGGTTGTGGAATGGGGAGATATTAGGGCACAGTTTAGGGTACCACAACGCTTAAGGTTTAGCGTACCTGTGAGGTCACTAGTTAGTGTTAGTGTACTGCTTACGATTAGGGCACGGGTGAGGGTAAGGCCTCGGAAGAGCGTCACGTTAAGGGTTAGGGTTAGGGTTAGGGTTAGGGAATGGGGATTGATTACGGTAGAGGTTAGGGTACGGCAATGGCTTAGGGTTGGCGTACGTTAGAGGGCATGGGTTAGTGTTGATGTACTGGTTAAAATTAGGACACGGGTGAGGGTAAAGTTTCTGGTGAGAGTCATGGTTAGGTTTCAGGTTAGAGTTAGGGTTAGGGAATGGAGAGGGATTAGGGTACAGGTTAGGGTACGACAGTGCTTAAGGGTTAGCGTTCGTGTTAGGGCAAGGGTTAGTGTTAGTGTCCTGGTTAAGATTAACGCACGGGCGAGGGTAAGGCTTCAGGTGAGGGTCAGGGTTACGATTCGGGTTAGGGTTAGGGTTAGGGAATGGGGAGGGATTAGGGTACAGTTTAGGGTACGACAACGATTAACGGTAAGCGTACGTGTGAGGGCACAAATTAGTGTTGGTGTCCTGGTTAAGATTAGGGCACGGGTGAGGGTAAAGTTTCGGGTGAGGGTCAGGGATAGAATTCGGGTTAGGGTTAGGGTTATGGAATGGGGAGATATTAGGGCACAGTTTAGGGTACCACAACGCTTAAGGTTTAGCGTACGTGTGAGGTCACTAGTTAGTGTTAGTGTACTGCTTACGATTAGGGCACGGGTGAGGGTAAGGCCTCGGAAGAGGGTCCCGTTAAGGGTTAGGGTTAGGGTTAGGGTTAGGGAATGGGGATTGATTAGGGTACAGGTTAGGGTACGGCAATGGCTTAGGGTTGGCGTACGTTAGAGGGCATGGGTTAGTGTTGATGTACTGGTTAAAATTAGGACACGGGTGAGGGTAAAGTTTCGGGTGAGTGTCATGGTTAGGTTTCAGGTTAGGGTTAGGGTTAGGGAATGGAGAGGGATTAGGGTACAGGTTAGGGTACCGCTGCGGTTTAGTGTTAGCGTACGTTTGAGGGCACGAGTTAGTCTTGGTGTCCTGGTTAAGTTTAGGGCACGGGTGAGGGTAAGGCTTCGGGTGAGGGTCAGGGTTAGGATTCGGGTTAGGGTTAGGGTTAGGGAATGGAGAGGGATTAGGGTACAGGTTAGGGTACAACAATGCTTAAGGGTTAGCGTAAGTGTGAGGGCACGAGTTAGTGTTGGTGTACTGGTTAAGACAACGGCACCGATGAGGGTAAGGCCTCGGAAAAGGGTCACGTTCAGGGTTTCGCTTAGGGTTAGGGTTAGGGAATGGGGAGGGATTAGGGTACAGGATAGGGTACGACAATGCTTAAGGCTTAGCGTACGTTTGAGGGCATGAGTTAGTGTTTGTGTGCTGGTTAAGATTAGGGCATTGGTTAGGGTAGGGCATCGGAAGTGGGTCAGGTTTAGGGATGGGGTTAGGCTTAGGGTTAAGGAATGGGGAGGGATTAAGGTACAATTTAGGGTACGACAACGCTTAAGATTTAGCGTACGTGTGAGGGAACGAGTTAGTGTTGGTGTCCTGGTTAAGATTAGGGCACTGGTGAGGGTAAGGCTTTGGGTGAGGGTCAGGGTTAGGATTCGGGTTAGGGTTAAGGAATGCAGAGGGATTAGGGTACTGCTTAGGGTACGACAGTGCTTAAGGGTTAGCGTTCGTGTGAGGGCAAGGGTTAGTGTTAGTGTCCTGGTTAAGATTAGGGCACGGGTGAGGGTAAGGCTTCAGGTGAGGGTCAGGGTTAGGATTCGGGTTAGGGTTAGGGTTAGGGAATGGGGAGGGATTAGGGTACAGTTTAGGGTACGACAACGATTAAGGGTTAGCGTACGTGTGAGGGCACAAGTTAGTGTTGGTGTCCTGGTTAAGGTTAGGGCACGGGTGAGGGTAAGGTTTCGGGTGAGGCTCAGGGATAGAATTCGGGTTAGGGTTAGGGTTAGGGAATGGGAAGATATTAGGGCACAGTTTAGGGTACCACAACGCTTAAGGTTTAGCGTACGTATGAGGTCACTAGTTAGTGTTAGTGTACTGCTTACGATTAGGGCACGGGTGAGGGTAAGGCCTCGGAAGAGGGTAACGTTAAGGGTTAGGGTTAGGGTTAGGGTTAGGGAATGGGGATTGATTAGGGTACAGGTTAGGGTACGGCAATGGCTTAGGGTTGGCGTACGTTAGAGGGCATGGGTTAGTGTTGATGTACTGGTTAAAATTAGGACACGGGTGAGGGTAAAGTTTCGGGTGAGTTTCATGATTAGGTTTCAGGTTAGGGTTAGGGTTAGGGAATGGAGAGGGATTAGGGTACAGGTTAGGGTACCGCTGCGGTTTAGTGTTAGCGTACGTTTGAGGGCACGAGTTAGTCTTGGTGTCCTGGTTAAGATTAGGGCACGGGTGAGGGTAAGGCTTCGGGTGAGGGTCAGGGTTAGGATTCGGGTTAGGGTTAGGGTTAGGGAATGGAGAGGGATTAGGGTACAGGTTAGGGTACGACAATGCTTAAGGGTTAGCGTAAGTGTGAGGGCACGAGTTAGTGTTGGTGTACTGGTTAAGACAACGGCACCGATGAGGGTAAGGCCTCGGAAAAGGGTCACGTTCAGGGTTTCGCTTAGGGTTAGGGTTAGGGAATGGGGAGAGATTAGGGTACAGGATAGGGTACGACAATGCTTAAGGGTTAGCGTACGTTTGAGGGCATGAGTTAGTGTTTGTGTACTGGTTAAGATTAGGGCATTGGTTAGGGTAGGGCATCGGAAGTGGGTCAGGTTTAGGGATGGGGTTAGGGTTAGGGTTAAGGAATGGGGAGGGATTAGGGTACAATTTAGGGTACGACAACGCTTAAGGTTTAGCGTAAGTGTGAGGGCACGAGTTAGTGTTGGTGTCCTGGTTAAGATTAGGTCACGGGTGAGGGTAAGGCTTCGGGTGAGGGTCAGGGTTTGGATTCGGGTTAGGGTTAGGGTTAAGCAATGCAGAGGGATTAGGGTACAGCTTAGGGTACGACAACAATTAAGCATTAGCGTACGTGTGAGGGCACAAATTAGTGTTGGTGTCCTGGTTAAGATTAGGGCACGGGTGAGGGTAAGGTTTCGGGTGAGGGTCAGGGATAGAATTCGGGTTAGGGTTAGGGTTAGGGAATGGGGAGATATTAGGGCACAGTTTAGGGTACCACAACGCTTAAGGTTTAGCGTACGTGTGAGGTCACTAGTTAGTGTTAGTGTACTGCTTACGATTAGGGCACGGGTGAGGGTAAGGCCTCGGAAGAGGGTCACGTTAAAGGTTAGGTTTAGGGTTAGGGTTAGGGAATGGGGATTGATTAGGGTACAAGTTAGGGTACGGCAATGGCTTAGGGTTGGCGTACGTTGGAGGGTATGGGTTAGTGTTGATGTACTGGTTAAAATTAGGACACGGGTGAGGGTAAAGTTTCGGGTGAGTGTCATGGTTAGGTTTCAGGTTAGGGTTAGGGTTAGGGAATGGAGAGGGATTAGGGTACAGGTTGGGGTACCGCTGCGGTTTAGTGTTAGCGTACGTTTGAGGGCACGAGTTAGTCTTGGTGTCCTGGTTAAGATTAGGGCACGGGTGAGGGTAATGCTTCGGGTGAGGGTCAGGGTTAGGATTCGGGTTAGGGTAAGGGTTAAGGAATGCAGAGGGATTAGGGTACAGCTTAGGGTACGAGAGTGCTTAAGGGTTAGCGTTCGTGTGAGGGCAAGGGTTAGTGTTAGTGTCCTGGTTAAGATTAGGGCACGGGTGAGGGTAAGGCTTCAGGTGAGGGTCAGGGTTAGGATTCGGGTTAGGGTTAGGGTTAGGGAATGGGGAGGGATTAGGGTACAGTTTAAGGTACGACAACGATTAAGGGTTAGCGTACGTGTGAGGGCACAAGTTAGTGTTGGTGTCCTGGTTAAGATTAGGTCACGGGTGAGGGTAAGGTTTAGGGTGAGGGTCAGGGATAGAATTCGGGTTAGGGTTAGGGTTAGGGAATGGGGAGATATTAGGGCACAGTTTAGGGTACCACAACGCTTAAGGTTTAGCGTACGTGTGAGGTCACTAGTTAGTGTTAGTGTACTGCTTACGATTAGGGCACGGGTGAGGGTAAGGCCTCGGAAGAGGGTCACGTTAAGGGTTAGGGTTAGGGTTAGGGAATGGGGATTGATTAGGGTACAGGTTAGGGTACGGCAATGGCTTAGGGTTGGCGTACGTTAGAGGGCATGGGTTAGTGTTGATGTACTGGTTAAAATTAAGACACGGGTGAGGGTAAAGTTTCGGGTGAGTGTCATGGTTAGGTTTCAGGTTAGGGTTAGGGTTAGGGAATGGAGAGGGATTAGGGTACAGTTTAGGGTACCGCTGCGGTTTAGTGTTAGCGTACGTTTGAGGGCACGAATTAGTCTTTGTGTCCTGGTTAAGTTTAGGGCATGGGTGAGGGTAAGGCTTCGGGTGAGGGTCAGGGTTAGGATTCGGGTTAGGGTTAGGGTTAGGGAATGGAGAGGTATTAGGGTACAGGTTAGGGTACTTCAATGCTTAATGGTTAGCGTAAGTGTGAGGGCACGAGATAGTGTTGGTGTACTGGTTAAGACAACGGCACCGATGAGGGTAAGGCCTCGGAAAAGGGTCACGTTCAGGGTTTCGCTTAGGGTTAGGGTTAGGGAATGGGGAGGGATTAGGGTACAGGATAGGGTACGACAATGCTTAAGGGTTAGCGTACGTTTGAGGGCATGAGTTAGTGTTTGTGTACTGGTTAAGATTAGGGCATTGGTTAGGGTAGGGCATCGGAAGTGGGTCAGGTTTAGGGATGGGGTTAGGCTTAGGGTTAAGGAATGGGGAGGGATTAGGGTACAATTTAGGGTACGACAACGCTTAAGGTGTAGCGTACGTGTGAGGGCACGAGTTAGTGTTGGTGTCCTGGTTAAGATTAGGGCACGGGTGAGGGTAAGGCTTCGGGTGAGGGTCAGGGTTAGGATTCGGGTTAGGGTTAAGGTTAAGGAATGCAGAGGGATTAAGGTACAGCTTAGGGTACGACAGTGCTTAAGGGTTAGCGTTCGTGTGAGGGCAAGGGTTAGTGTTAGTGTCCTGGTTAAGATTAGGGCACGGGTGAGGGTAAGGCTTCAGGTGAGGGTCAGGGTTAGGATTCGGGTTAGGGTTAGGGTTAGGGAATGGGGAGGGATTAGGGTACAGTTTAGGGTACGACAACGATTAAGGGTTAGCGTACGTGTGAGGGCACAAGTTAGTGTTGGTGTCCTGGTTAAGGTTAGGGCACGGGTGAGGGTAAGGTTTCGGGTGAGGCTCAGGGATAGAATTCGGGTTAGGGTTAGGGTTAGGGAATGGGGAGATATTAGGGCACAGTTTAGGGTACCACAACGCTTAAGGTTTAGCGTACGTGTGAGGTCACTAGTTAGTGTTAGTGTACTGCTTACGATTAGGGCACGGGTGAGGGTAAGGCCTCGGAAGAGGGTCACGTTAAGGGTTAGGGTTAGGGTTAGGGTTAGGGAATGGGGATTGATTAGGGTACAGGTTAGCGTACGGCAATGGCTTAGGGTTGGCATACGTTAGAGGGCATGGGTTAGTGTTGAAGTACTGGTTAAAATTAGGACACGGGTGAGGGTAAAGTTTCGGGTGAGTGTCATGGTTAGGTTTCAGGTTAGGGTTAGGGTTAGGGAATGGAGAGGGATTAGGGTACAGGTTAGGGTACCGCTGCGGTTTAGTGTTAGCGTACGTTTGAGGGCACGAGTTAGTCTTGGTGTCCTGGTTAAGATTAGGGCACGGGTGAGGGTAAGGCTTCGGGTGAGGGTCAGGGTTAGGATTCGGGTTAGGGTTAGGGTTAGGGAATGGAGAGGGATTAGGGTACAGGTTAGGGTACCGCTGCGGTTTTGTGTTAGCGTACGTTTGAGGGCACGAGTTAGTCTTGGTGTCCTGGTTAAGATTAGGGCACGGGTGAGGGTAAGGCTTCGGGTGAGGGTCAGGGTTAGGATTCGGGTTAGGGTAAGGGTTAAGGAATGCAGAGGGATTAGGGTACAGCTTAGGGTACGACAGTGCTTAAGGGTTAGCGTTCGTGTGAGGGCAAGGGTTAGTGTTAGTGTCCTGGTTAAGATTAGCGCACGGGTGAGGGTAAGGCTTCAGGTGAGGGTCAGGGTTAGGATTCGGGTTAGGGTTAGGGTTAGGGAATGGGGAGGGATTAGGGTACAGTTTAAGGTACGACAACGATTAAGGGTTAGCGTACGTGTCAGGGCACAAGTTAGTGTTGGTGTCCTGGTTAAGATTAGGGCACGGGTGAGGGTAAGGTTTCGGGTGAGGGTCAGGGATAGAATTCGGGTTAGGGTTAGGGTTAGGGAATGGGGAGATATTAGGGCACAGTTTAGGGTACCACAACGCTTACGGTTTAGCGTACGTGTGAGGTCACTAGTTAGTGTTAGTGTACTGCTTACGATTAGGGCACGGGTGAGGGTAAGGCCTCGGAAGAGGGTCACGTTAAGGGTTAGGGTTAGGGTTAAGGAATGGGGATTGATTAGGGTACAGGTTAGGGTACGGCAATGGCTTATGTTTGGCGTACGTTAGAGGGCATGGGTTAGTGTTGATGTACTGGTTAAAATTAGGACACGGGTGAGGGTAAAGTTTCGAGTGAGTGTCATGGTTAGGTTTCAGGTTAGGGTTAGGGTTAGGGAATGGAGAGGGATTAGGGTACAGGTTAGGGTACCGCTGCGGTTTAGTGTTAGCGTACGTTTGAGGGCACGAGTTAGTCTTGGTGTCCTGGTTAAGTTTAGGGCACGGGTGAGGGTAAGGCTTCGGGTGAGGGTCAGGGTTAGGATTCGGGTTAGGGTTAGGGTTAGGGAATGGAGAGGGATTAGGGTACAGGTTAGGGTACAACAATGCTTAAGGGTTAGCGTAAGTGTGAGGGCACGAGTTAGTGTTGGTGTACTGGTTAAGACAACGGCACCGATGAGGGTAAGGCCTCGGAAAAGGGTCACGTTCAGGGTTTCGCTTAGGGTTAGGGTTAGGGAATGGGGAGGGATTAGGGTACAGGATAGGGTACGACAATGCTTAAGGCTTAGCTTACGTTTGAGGGCATGAGTTAGTGTTTGTGTGCTGGTTAAGATTAGGGCATTGGTTAGGGTAGGGCATCGGAAGTGGGTCAGGTTTAGGGATGGGGTTAGGCTTAGGGTTAAGGAATGGGGAGGGATTAAGGTACAATTTAGGGTACGACAACGCTTAAGATTTAGCGTACGTGTGAGGGAACGAGTTAGTGTTGGTGTCCTGGTTAAGATTAGGGCACTGGTGAGGGTAAGGCTTTGGGTGAGGGTCAGGGTTAGGATTCGGGTTAGGGTTAAGGAATGCAGAGGGATTAGGGTACTGCTTAGGGTACGACAGTGCTTAAGGGTTAGCGTTCGTGTGAGGGCAAGGGTTAGTGTTAGTGTCCTGGTTAAGATTAGGGCACGGGTGAGGGTAAGGCTTCAGGTGAGGGTCAGGGTTAGGATTCGGGTTAGGGTTAGGGTTAGGGAATGGGGAGGGATTAGGGTACAGTTTAGGGTACGACAACGATTAAGGGTTAGCGTACGTGTGAGGGCACAAGTTAGTGTTGGTGTCCTGGTTAAGGTTAGGGCACGGGTGAGGGTAAGGTTTCGGGTGAGGCTCAGGGATAGAATTCGGGTTAGGGTTAGGGTTAGGGAATGGGAAGATATTAGGGCACAGTTTAGGGTACCACAACGCTTAAGGTTTAGCGTACGTATGAGGTCACTAGTTAGTGTTAGTGTACTGCTTACGATTAGGGCACGGGTGAGGGTAAGGCCTCGGAAGAGGGTAACGTTAAGGGTTAGGGTTAGGGTTAGGGTTAGGGAATGGGGATTGATTAGGGTACAGGTTAGGGTACGGCAATGGCTTAGGGTTGGCGTACGTTAGAGGGCATGGGTTAGTGTTGATGTACTGGTTAAAATTAGGACACGGGTGAGGGTAAAGTTTCGGGTGAGTTTCATGATTAGGTTTCAGGTTAGGGTTAGGGTTAGGGAATGGAGAGGGATTAGGGTACAGGTTAGGGTACCGCTGCGGTTTAGTGTTAGCGTACGTTTGAGGGCACGAGTTAGTCTTGGTGTCCTGGTTAAGATTAGGGCACGGGTGAGGGTAAGGCTTCGGGTGAGGGTCAGGGTTAGGATTCGGGTTAGGGTTAGGGTTAGGGAATGGAGAGGGATTAGGGTACAGGTTAGGGTACGACAATGCTTAAGGGTTAGCGTAAGTGTGAGGGCATGAGTTAGTGTTGGTGTACTGGTTAAGACAACGGCACCGATGAGGGTAAGGCCTCGGAAAAGGGTCACGTTCAGGGTTTCGCTTAGGGTTAGGGTTAGGGAATGGGGAGAGATTAGGGTACAGGATAGGGTACGACAATGCTTAAGGGTTAGCGTACGTTTGAGGGCATGAGTTAGTGTTTGTGTACTGGTTAAGATTAGGGCATTGGTTAGGGTAGGGCATCGGAAGTGGGTCAGGTTTAGGGATGGGGTTAGGGTTAGGGTTAAGGAATGGGGAGGGATTAGGGTACAATTTAGGGTACGACAACGCTTAAGGTTTAGCGTAAGTGTGAGGGCACAAGTTAGTGTTGGTGTCCTGGTTAAGATTAGGTCACGGGTGAGGGTAAGGCTTCGGGTGAGGGTCAGGGTTTGGATTCGGGTTAGGGTTAGGGTTAAGCAATGCAGAGGGATTAGGGTACAGCTTAGGGTACGACAACAATTAAGCATTAGCGTACGTGTGAGGGCACAAATTAGTGTTGGTGTCCTGGTTAAGATTAGGGCACGGGTGAGGGTAAGGTTTCGGGTGAGGGTCAGGGATAGAATTCGGGTTAGGGTTAGGGTTAGGGAATGGGGAGATATTAGGGCACAGTTTAGGGTACCACAACGCTTAAGGTTTAGCGTACGTGTGAGGTCACTAGTTAGTGTTAGTGTACTGCTTACGATTAGGGCACGGGTGAGGGTAAGGCCTCGGAAGAGGGTCACGTTAAAGGTTAGGTTTAGGGTTAGGGTTAGGGAATGGGGATTGATTAGGGTACAAGTTAGGGTACGGCAATGGCTTAGGGTTGGCGTACGTTGGAGGGTATGGGTTAGTGTTGATGTACTGGTTAAAATTAGGACACGGGTGAGGGTAAAGTTTCGGGTGAGTGTCATGGTTAGGTTTCAGGTTAGGGTTAGGGTTAGGGAATGGAGAGGGATTAGGGTACAGGTTGGGGTACCGCTGCGGTTTAGTGTTAGCGTACGTTTGAGGGCACGAGTTAGTCTTGGTGTCCTGGTTAAGATTAGGGCACGGGTGAGGGTAATGCTTCGGGTGAGGGTCAGGGTTAGGATTCGGGTTAGGGTAAGGGTTAAGGAATGCAGAGGGATTAGGGTACAGCTTAGGGTACGAGAGTGCTTAAGGGTTAGCGTTCGTGTGAGGGCAAGGGTTAGTGTTAGTGTCCTGGTTAAGATTAGGGCACGGGTGAGGGTAAGGCTTCAGGTGAGGGTCAGGGTTAGGATTCGGGTTAGGGTTAGGGTTAGGGAATGGGGAGGGATTAGGGTACAGTTTAAGGTACGACAACGATTAAGGGTTAGCGTACGTGTGAGGGCACAAGTTAGTGTTGGTGTCCTGGTTAAGATTAGGTCACGGGTGAGGGTAAGGTTTAGGGTGAGGGTCAGGGATAGAATTCGGGTTAGGGTTAGGGTTAGGGAATGGGGAGATATTAGGGCACAGTTTAGGGTACCACAACGCTTAAGGTTTAGCGTACGTGTGAGGTCACTAGTTAGTGTTAGTGTACTGCTTACGATTAGGGCACGGGTGAGGGTAAGGCCTCGGAAGAGGGTCACGTTAAGGGTTAGGGTTAGGGTTAGGGAATGGGGATTGATTAGGGTACAGGTTAGGGTACGGCAATGGCTTAGGGTTGGCGTACGTTAGAGGGCATGGGTTAGTGTTGATGTACTGGTTAAAATTAAGACACGGGTGAGGGTAAAGTTTCGGGTGAGTGTCATGGTTAGGTTTCAGGTTAGGGTTAGGGTTAGGGAATGGAGAGGGATTAGGGTACAGTTTAGGGTACCGCTGCGGTTTAGTGTTAGCGTACGTTTGAGGGCACGAATTAGTCTTTGTGTCCTGGTTAAGTTTAGGGCATGGGTGAGGGTAAGGCTTCGGGTGAGGGTCAGGGTTAGGATTCGGGTTAGGGTTAGGGTTAGGGAATGGAGAGGTATTAGGGTACAGGTTAGGGTACTTCAATGCTTAATGGTTAGCGTAAGTGTGAGGGCACGAGATAGTGTTGGTGTACTGGTTAAGACAACGGCACCGATGAGGGTAAGGCCTCGGAAAAGGGTCACGTTCAGGGTTTCGCTTAGGGTTAGGGTTAGGGAATGGGGAGGGATTAGGGTACAGGATAGGGTACGACAATGCTTAAGGGTTAGCGTACGTTTGAGGGCATGAGTTAGTGTTTGTGTACTGGTTAAGATTAGGGCATTGGTTAGGGTAGGGCATCGGAAGTGGGTCAGGTTTAGGGATGGGGTTAGGCTTAGGGTTAAGGAATGGGGAGGGATTAGGGTACAATTTAGGGTACGACAACGCTTAAGGTGTAGCGTACGTGTGAGGGCACGAGTTAGTGTTGGTGTCCTGGTTAAGATTAGGGCACGGGTGAGGGTAAGGCTTCGGGTGAGGGTCAGGGTTAGGATTCGGGTTAGGGTTAAGGTTAAGGAATGCAGAGGGATTAAGGTACAGCTTAGGGTACGACAGTGCTTAAGGGTTAGCGTTCGTGTGAGGGCAAGGGTTAGTGTTAGTGTCCTGGTTAAGATTAGGGCACGGGTGAGGGTAAGGCTTCAGGTGAGGGTCAGGGTTAGGATTCGGGTTAGGGTTAGGGTTAGGGAATGGGGAGGGATTAGGGTACAGTTTAGGGTACGACAACGATTAAGACTTAGCGTACGTGTGAGGGCACAAGTTAGTGTTGGTGTCCTGGTTAAGATTAGGGCACGGGTGAGGGTAAGGTTTCGGGTGAGGGTCAGGGATAGAATTCGGGTTAGGGTTAGGGTTAGGGAATTGGGAGATATTAGGGCACAGCTTAGGGTACCACAACGCTTAAGGTTTAGCGTACGTGTGAGGTCACTAGTTAGTGTTAGTGTACTGCTTACGATTAGGGAACGGGTGAGTGTAAGGCCTCGGAAGAGTGTCGCGTTAAGGGTTAGGGTTAGGGTTAGGGTTAGGGAATGGGGATTGATTAGGGTACAGGTTAGGGTACGGCAATAGCTTAGGGTTGGCGTACGTTAGAGGGCATGGGTTAGTGTTGATGTACTGGTTAAAATTAGGACACGGGTGAGGGTAAAGTTTCGGGTGAGTGTCATGGTTAGGTTTCAGGTTAGGTTTAGGGTTAGGGAATGGAGAGGGATTAGGGTACAGGTTAGGGTACCGCTGCAGTTTAGTGTTAGCATACGTTTGAGGGCACGAGTTAGTCTTGGTGTCCTGGTTAAGTTTAGGGCACGGGTGAGGGTAAGGCTTCGGGTGAGAGTCAGGGTTAGGATTCGGGTTAGGGTTAGGGTTAGGGAATGGAGAGGGATTAGGGTACAGGTTAGGGTACAACAATGCTTAAGGGTTAGCGTAAGTGTGAGGGCACGAGTTAGTGTTGGTGTACTGGTTAAGACAACGGCACCGATGAGGGTAAGGCCTCGGAAAAGGGTCACGTTCAGGGTTTCGCTTAGGGTTAGGGTTAGGGAATGGGGAGGGATTAGGGTACAGGATAGGGTACGACAATGCTTAAGGGATAGTGTACGTTTGACGGCATGAGTTACTGTTTGTGTCCTGGTTAAGATTAGGGCATTGGTTAGGGTAGGGCATCGGAAGTGGGTCAGGTTTAGGGATGGGGTTAGGCTTAGGGTTAAGGAAAGGGGAGGGATTAGGGTACAATTTAGAGTACGACAACGCTTAAGGTTTAGCGTACGTGTGAGGGAACGAGTTAGTGTTGGTGTCCTGGTTAAGATTAGGGCAGTGGTGAGGGTAAGGCTTTGGGTGAGGGTCAGGGTTAGGATTCGGGTTAGGGTTAAGGAATGCAGAGGGATTAGGGTACAGCTTAGGGTACGACAGTGCTTAAGGGTTAGCGTTCGTGTGAGGGCAAGGGTTAGTGTTAGTGTCCTGGTTAAGATTAGTGCACGGGTGAGGGTAAGGCTTCAAGTGAGGGTCCGGGTTAGGATTCGGGTTAGGGTTAGGGTTAGGGAATGGGGAGGGATTAGGGTACAGTTTAGGGTACGACAACGATTAAGGGTTAGCGTACGTGTGAGGGCACAAGTTAGTGTTGGTGTCCTGGTTAAGGTTAGGGCACGGGTGAGGGTAAGGTTTCGGGTGAGGCTCAGGGATAGAATTCGGGTTAGAGTTAGGGTTAGGGAATGGGGAGATATTAGGGCACAGTTTAGGGTACCACAACGCTTAAGGTTTAGCGTACGTGTGAGGTCACTTGTTAGTGTTAGTGTACTGCTTACGATTAGGGCACGGGTGAGGGTAAAGCCTCGGAAGAGGGTCACGTTAAGGGTTAGGGTTAGGGTTAGGGTTAGGGAATGGGGATTGATTAGGGTACAGGTTAGGGTACGGCAATGGCTTAGGGTTGGCGTACGTTAGAGGGCATGGGTTAGTGTTGATGTACTGGTTAAAATTAGGACACGGGTGAGGGTAAAGTTTCGGGTGAGTGTCATGATTAGGTTTCAGGTTAGTGTTAGGGTTAGGGAATGGAGAGGGATTAGGGTACAGGTTAGGGTACCGCTGTGGTTTAGTGTTAGCGTACGTTTGAGGGCACGAGTTAGTCTTGGTGTCCTGGTTAAGATTAGGGCACGGGTGAGGGTAAGGCTTCGGGTGAGGGTCAGGGTTAGGATTCGGGTTAGGGTTAGGGTTAGGGAATGGAGAGGGATTAGGGTACAGGTTAGGGTACGACAATGCTTAAGTGTTAGCGTAAGTGTGAGGGCACGAGTTAGTGTTGGTGTACTGGTTAAGACAACGGCACCGATGAGGGTAAGGCCTCGGAAAAGGGTCACGTTCAGGGTTTCGCTTAGGGTTAGGGTTAGGGAATGGGGAGGGATTAGGGTACAGGATAGGGTACGACAATGCTTAAGGGTTAGCGTACGTTTGAGGGCATGAGGTAGTGTTTGGGTACTGGTTAAGATTAGGGCATTGGTTAGGGTAGGGCATCGGAAGTGGGTCAGGTTTAGGGATGGAGTTAGGGTTAGGGTTAAGGAATGGGGAGGGATTAGGGTACAATTTAGGGTACGACAACGCTTAAGGTTTAGCGTACGTGTGAGGGCACGAGTTAGTGTTGGTGTCCTGGTTAAGATTAGGGCACTGGTGAGAGTAAGGATTCGGGTGAGGGTCAGGGTTCGGATTCGGGTTAGGGTTAGGGTTAAGGAATGCAGAGGGATTAGGGTACAGCTTAGGGTACGACAACGATTAAGGATTAGCGTACGTGTGAGGGCACAAATTAGTGTTGGTGTCCTGGTTAAGATTAGGGCACGGGTGAGGGTAAGGTTTCGGGTGAGGGTCAGGGATAGAATTCGGGTTAGGGTTAGGGTTAGGGAATGGGGAGATATTAGGGCACAGTTTAGGATACCACAACGCTTAAGGTTTAGCGTACGTGTGAGGTCACTAGTTAGTGTTAGTGTACTGCTTACGATTAGGGCACGGGTGAGGGTAAGGCCTCGGAAGAGGGTCACGTTAAAGGTTAGGTTTAGGGTTAGGGTTAGGGAATGGGGATTGATTAGGGTACAAGTTAGGGTACGGCAATGGCTTAGGGTTGGCGTACGTTGGAGGGCATGGGTTAGTGTTGAAGTACTGGTTAAAATTAGGACACGGGTGAGGGTAAAGTTTCGGGTGAGTGTCATGGTTAGGTTTCAGGTTAGGGTTAGGGTTAGGGAATGGAGAGGGATTAGGGTACAGGTTAGGGTACCGCTGCGGTTTAGTGTTAGCGTACGTGTGAGGGCACGAGTTAGTCTTGGTGTCCTGGTTAAGATTAGGGCACGGGTGAGGGTAAGGCTTCGGGTGAGGGTCAGGGTTAGGATTCGGGTTAGGGTAAGGGTTAAGGAATGCAGAGGGATTAGGGTACAGCTTAGGGTACGACAGTGCTTAAGGGTTAGCGTTTGTGTGAGGGCAAGGGTTAGTGTTAGTGTCCTGGTTAAGATTAGGGCACGGGTGAGGGTAAGGCTTCAGGTGAGGGTCAGGGCTAGGATTCGGGTTAGGGTTAGGGTTAGGGAATGGGGAGGGATTAAGGTACAGTTTAAGGTACGACAACGATTAAGGGTTAGCGTACGTGTGAGGGCACAAGTTAGTGTTGGTGTCCTGGTTAAGATTAGGTCACGGGTGAGGGTAAGGTTTCGGGTGAGGGTCAGGGATAGTATTCGGGTTAGGGTTAGGGTTAGGGAATGGGGAGATATTAGGGCACAGTTTAGGGTACCACAATGCTTAAGGTTTAGCGTACGTGTGAGGTCACTAGTTAGTGTTAGTGTACTGCTTACGATTAGGGCACGGGTGAGGGTAAGGCCTCGGAAGAGGGTCACGTTAAGGGTTAGGGTTAGGGTTAGGGAATGGGGATTGATTAGGGTACAGGTTAGGGTACGGCAATGGCTTAGGGTTGGCGTACGTTAGAGGGTATGGTTTAGTGTTGATGTACTGGTTAAAATTAGGACACGGGTGAGGGTAAAGTTTCGGGTGAGTGTCATGGTTAGGTTTCAGGTTAGGGTTAGGGTTAGGGAATGGAGAGGGATTAGGGTACAGGTTAGGGTACCGCTGCGGTTTGGTGTTAGCGTACGTTTGAGGGCACGAATTAGTCTTGGTGTCCTGGTTAAGTTCAGGGCACGGGTGAGGGTAAGGCTTCGGGTGAGGGTCAGGGTTAGGATTCGGGTTAGGGTTAGGGTTAGGGAATGGAGAGGGATTAGGGTACAGTTTAGGGTACGACAATGCTTAAGGGTTAGCGTAAGTGTGAGGGCACGAGTTAGTGTTGGTGTACTGGTTAAGACAACGGCACCGATGAGGGTAAGGCCTCGGAAAAGGGTCACGTTCAGGGTTTCGCTTAGGGTTAGGGTTAGGGAATGGGGAGGGATTAGGGTACAGGATAGGGTATGACAATGCTTAAGGGTTAGCGTACGTTTGAGGGCATGAGTTAGTGTTTGTGTACTGGTTAAGATTAGGGCATTGGTTAGGGTAGGGCATCGGAAGTGGGTCAGGTTTAGGGATGGTGTTAGGGTTAGGGTTAAGGAATGGGGAGGGATTAGGGTACCATTTAGGGTATGACAACGCTTAAGGTTTCGCGTACGTGTGAGGGCACGAGTTAGTGTTGGTGTCCTGGTTAAGATTAGGGCACGGGTGAGGGTAAGGCTTCGGGTGAGGGTCAGGGTTAGGATTCGGGTTAGGGTTAGGGTTAAGGAATGCAGAGGGATTAGGGTACAGCTTAGGGTACGACAGTGCTTAAGGGTTAGCGTTCGTGTGAGGGCAAGGGTTAGTGTTAGTGTCCTGGTTAAGATTAGGTCACGGGTGAGGGTAAGGCTTCGGGTGAGGGTCAGGGTTAGGATTCGGGTTAGGGTTAGGGTTAAGGAATGCAGAGGGATTAGGGTACAGCTTAGGGTACGACAGTGCTTAAGGGTTAGCGTTCGTGTGAGGGCAAGGGTTAGTGTTAGTGTCCTGGTTAAGATTAGGGCACGGGTGAGGGTAAGGCTTCAGGTGAGGGTCAGGGTTAGGATTCGGGTTAGGGTTAGGGTTAGGGAATGGGGAGGGATTAGGGTACAGTTTAGGGTACGACAACGATTAAGGGTTAGCGTACGTGTGAGGGCACAAGTTAGTGTTGGTGTCCTGGTTAAGATTAGGGCACGGGTGAGAGTAAGGATTCGGGTGAGGGTCAGGGTTCGGATTCGGGTTAGGGTTAGGGTTAAGGAATGCAGAGGGATTAGGGTACAGCTTAGGGTACGACAACGATTAAGGATTAGCGTACGTGTGAGGGCACAAATTAGTGTTGGTGTCCTGGTTAAGATTAGGGCACGGGTGAGGGTAAGGTTTCGGGTGAGGGTCAGGGATAGAATTCGGGTTAGGGTTAGGGTTAGGGAATGGGGAGATATTAGGGCACAGTTTAGGATACCACAACGCTTAAGGTTTAGCGTACGTGTGAGGTCACTAGTTAGTGTTAGTGTACTGCTTACGATTAGGGCACGGGTGAGGGTAAGGCCTCGGAAGAGGGTCACGTTAAAGGTTAGGTTTAGGGTTAGGGTTAGGGAATGGGGATTGATTAGGGTACAAGTTAGGGTACGGCAATGGCTTAGGGTTGGCGTACGTTGGAGGGCATGGGTTAGTGTTGAAGTACTGGTTAAAATTAGGACACGGGTGAGGGTAAAGTTTCGGGTGAGTGTCATGGTTAGGTTTCAGGTTAGGGTTAGGGTTAGGGAATGGAGAGGGATTAGGGTACAGGTTAGGGTACCGCTGCGGTTTAGTGTTAGCGTACGTGTGAGGGCACGAGTTAGTCTTGGTGTCCTGGTTAAGATTAGGGCACGGGTGAGGGTAAGGCTTCGGGTGAGGGTCAGGGTTAGGATTCGGGTTAGGGTAAGGGTTAAGGAATGCAGAGGGATTAGGGTACAGCTTAGGGTACGACAGTGCTTAAGGGTTAGCGTTTGTGTGAGGGCAAGGGTTAGTGTTAGTGTCCTGGTTAAGATTAGGGCACGGGTGAGGGTAAGGCTTCAGGTGAGGGTCAGGGCTAGGATTCGGGTTAGGGTTAGGGTTAGGGAATGGGGAGGGATTAAGGTACAGTTTAAGGTACGACAACGATTAAGGGTTAGCGTACGTGTGAGGGCACAAGTTAGTGTTGGTGTCCTGGTTAAGATTAGGTCACGGGTGAGGGTAAGGTTTCGGGTGAGGGTCAGGGATAGTATTCGGGTTAGGGTTAGGGTTAGGGAATGGGGAGATATTAGGGCACAGTTTAGGGTACCACAATGCTTAAGGTTTAGCGTACGTGTGAGGTCACTAGTTAGTGTTAGTGTACTGCTTACGATTAGGGCACGGGTGAGGGTAAGGCCTCGGAAGAGGGTCACGTTAAGGGTTAGGGTTAGGGTTAGGGAATGGGGATTGATTAGGGTACAGGTTAGGGTACGGCAATGGCTTAGGGTTGGCGTACGTTAGAGGGTATGGGTTAGTGTTGATGTACTGGTTAAAATTAGGACACGGGTGAGGGTAAAGTTTCGGGTGAGTGTCATGGTTAGGTTTCAGGTTAGGGTTAGGGTTAGGGAATGGAGAGGGATTAGGGTACAGGTTAGGGTACCGCTGCGGTTTGGTGTTAGCGTACGTTTGAGGGCACGAATTAGTCTTGGTGTCCTGGTTAAGTTCAGGGCACGGGTGAGGGTAAGGCTTCGGGTGAGGGTCAGGGTTAGGATTCGGGTTAGGGTTAGGGTTAGGGAATGGAGAGGGATTAGGGTACAGTTTAGGGTACGACAATGCTTAAGGGTTAGCGTAAGTGTGAGGGCACGAGTTAGTGTTGGTGTACTGGTTAAGACAACGGCACCGATGAGGGTAAGGCCTCGGAAAAGGGTCACGTTCAGGGTTTCGCTTAGGGTTAGGGTTAGGGAATGGGGAGGGATTAGGGTACAGGATAGGGTATGACAATGCTTAAGGGTTAGCGTACGTTTGAGGGCATGAGTTAGTGTTTGTGTACTGGTTAAGATTAGGGCATTGGTTAGGGTAGGGCATCGGAAGTGGGTCAGGTTTAGGGATGGTGTTAGGGTTAGGGTTAAGGAATGGGGAGGGATTAGGGTACCATTTAGGGTATGACAACGCTTAAGGTTTCGCGTACGTGTGAGGGCACGAGTTAGTGTTGGTGTCCTGGTTAAGATTAGGGCACGGGTGAGGGTAAGGCTTCGGGTGAGGGTCAGGGTTAGGATTCGGGTTAGGGTTAGGGTTAAGGAATGCAGAGGGATTAGGGTACAGCTTAGGGTACGACAGTGCTTAAGGGTTAGCGTTCGTGTGAGGGCAAGGGTTAGTGTTAGTGTCCTGGTTAAGATTAGGTCACGGGTGAGGGTAAGGCTTCGGGTGAGGGTCAGGGTTAGGATTCGGGTTAGGGTTAGGGTTAGGGAATGGAGAGGGATTAGGGTACAGGTTAGGGTACGACAATGCTTAAGGGTTAGCGTAAGTGTGAGGGCACGAGTTAGTGTTGGTGTACTGGTTAAGACAACGGCACCGATGAGTGTAAGGCCTCGGAAAAGGGTCACGTTCAGGGTTTCGCTTAGGGTTAGGGTTAGGGAATGGGGAGGGATTAGGGTACAGGATAGGGTACGACAATGCTTAAGGGTTAGCGTACGTGTGAGGGCACGAGTTAGTGTTGGTGTCCTGGTTAAGATTAGGGCACTGGTGAGAGTAAGGATTCGGGTGAGGGTCAGGGTTCGGATTCGGGTTAGGGTTAGGGTTAAGGAATGCAGAGGGATTAGGGTACAGCTTAGGGTACGACAACGATTAAGGATTAGCGTACGTGTGAGGGCACAAATTAGTGTTGGTGTCCTGGTTAAGATTAGGGCACGGGTGAGGGTAAGGTTTCGGGTGAGGGTCAGGGATAGAATTCGGGTTAGGGTTAGGGTTAGGGAATGGGGAGATATTAGGGCACAGTTTAGGATACCACAACGCTTAAGGTTTAGCGTACGTGTGAGGTCACTAGTTAGTGTTAGTGTACTGCTTACGATTAGGGCACGGGTGAGGGTAAGGCCTCGGAAGAGGGTCACGTTAAAGGTTAGGTTTAGGGTTAGGGTTAGGGAATGGGGATTGATTAGGGTACAAGTTAGGGTACGGCAATGGCTTAGGGTTGGCGTACGTTGGAGGGCATGGGTTAGTGTTGAAGTACTGGTTAAAATTAGGACACGGGTGAGGGTAAAGTTTCGGGTGAGTGTCATGGTTAGGTTTCAGGTTAGGGTTAGGGTTAGGGAATGGAGAGGGATTAGGGTACAGGTTAGGGTACCGCTGCGGTTTAGTGTTAGCGTTACGTGTGAGGGCACGAGTTAGTCTTGGTGTCCTGGTTAAGATTAGGGCACGGGTGAGGGTAAGGCTTCGGGTGAGGGTCAGGGTTAGGATTCGGGTTAGGGTAAGGGTTAAGGAATGCAGAGGGATTAGGGTACAGCTTAGGGTACGACAGTGCTTAAGGGTTAGCGTTTGTGTGAGGGCAAGGGTTAGTGTTAGTGTCCTGGTTAAGATTAGGGCACGGGTGAGGGTAAGGCTTCAGGTGAGGGTCAGGGCTAGGATTCGGGTTAGGGTTAGGGTTAGGGAATGGGGAGGGATTAAGGTACAGTTTAAGGTACGACAACGATTAAGGGTTAGCGTACGTGTGAGGGCACAAGTTAGTGTTGGTGTCCTGGTTAAGATTAGGTCACGGGTGAGGGTAAGGTTTCGGGTGAGGGTCAGGGATAGTATTCGGGTTAGGGTTAGGGTTAGGGAATGGGGAGATATTAGGGCACAGTTTAGGGTACCACAATGCTTAAGGTTTAGCGTACGTGTGAGGTCACTAGTTAGTGTTAGTGTACTGCTTACGATTAGGGCACGGGTGAGGGTAAGGCCTCGGAAGAGGGTCACGTTAAGGGTTAGGGTTAGGGTTAGGGAATGGGGATTGATTAGGGTACAGGTTAGGGTACGGCAATGGCTTAGGGTTGGCGTACGTTAGAGGGCATGGGTTAGTGTTGATGTACTGGTTAAAATTAGGACACGGGTGAGGGTAAAGTTTCGGGTGAGTGTCATGGTTAGGTTTCAGGTTAGGTTTAGGGTTAGGGAATGGAGAGGGATTAGGGTACAGGTTAGGGTACCGCTGCAGTTTAGTGTTAGCATACGTTTGAGGGCACGAGTTAGTCTTGGTGTCCTGGTTAAGTTTAGGGCACGGGTGAGGGTAAGGCTTCGGGTGAGAGTCAGGGTTAGGATTCGGGTTAGGGTTAGGGTTAGGGAATGGAGAGGGATTAGGGTACAGGTTAGGGTACAACAATGCTTAAGGGTTAGCGTAAGTGTGAGGGCACGAGTTAGTGTTGGTGTACTGGTTAAGACAACGGCACCGATGAGGGTAAGGCCTCGGAAAAGGGTCACGTTCAGGGTTTCGCTTAGGGTTAGGGTTAGGGAATGGGGAGGGATTAGGGTACAGGATAGGGTACGACAATGCTTAAGGGTTAGTGTACGTTTGACGGCATGAGTTACTGTTTGTGTCCTGGTTAAGATTAGGGCATTGGTTAGGGTAGGGCATCGGAAGTGGGTCAGGTTTAGGGATGGGGTTAGGCTTAGGGTTAAGGAAAGGGGAGGGATTAGGGTACAATTTAGAGTACGACAACGCTTAAGGTTTAGCGTACGTGTGAGGGAACGAGTTAGTGTTGGTGTCCTGGTTAAGATTAGGGCAGTGGTGAGGGTAAGGCTTTGGGTGAGGGTCAGGGTTAGGATTCGGGTTAGGGTTAAGGAATGCAGAGGGATTAGGGTACAGCTTAGGGTACGACAGTGCTTAAGGGTTAGCGTTCGTGTGAGGGCAAGGGTTAGTGTTAGTGTCCTGGTTAAGATTAGTGCACGGGTGAGGGTAAGGCTTCAAGTGAGGGTCCGGGTTAGGATTCGGGTTAGGGTTAGGGTTAGGGAATGGGGAGGGATTAGGGTACAGTTTAGGGTACGACAAAGATTAAGGGTTAGCGTACGTGTGAGGGCACAAGTTAGTGTTGGTGTCCTGGTTAAGGTTAGGGCACGGGTGAGGGTAAGGTTTCGGGTGAGGCTCAGGGATAGAATTCGGGTTAGAGTTAGGGTTAGGGAATGGGGAGATATTAGGGCACAGTTTAGGGTACCACAACGCTTAAGGTTTAGCGTACGTGTGAGGTCACTTGTTAGTGTTAGTGTACTGCTTACGATTAGGGCACGGGTGAGGGTAAAGCCTCGGAAGAGGGTCACGTTAAGGGTTAGGGTTAGGGTTAGGGTTAGGGAATGGGGATTGATTAGGGTACAGGTTAGGGTACGGCAATGGCTTAGGGTTGGCGTACGTTAGAGGGCATGGGTTAGTGTTGATGTACTGGTTAAAATTAGGACACGGGTGAGGGTAAAGTTTCGGGTGAGTGTCATGATTAGGTTTCAGGTTAGTGTTAGGGTTAGGGAATGGAGAGGGATTAGGGTACAGGTTAGGGTACCGCTGTGGTTTAGTGTTAGCGTACGTTTGAGGGCACGAGTTAGTCTTGGTGTCCTGGTTAAGATTAGGGCACGGGTGAGGGTAAGGCTTCGGGTGAGGGTCAGGGTTAGGATTCGGGTTAGGGTTAGGGTTAGGGAATGGAGAGGGATTAGGGTACAGGTTAGGGTACGACAATGCTTAAGTGTTAGCGTAAGTGTGAGGGCACGAGTTAGTGTTGGTGTACTGGTTAAGACAACGGCACCGATGAGGGTAAGGCCTCGGAAAAGGGTCACGTTCAGGGTTTCGCTTAGGGTTAGGGTTAGGGAATGGGGAGGGATTAGGGTACAGGATAGGGTACGACAATGCTTAAGGGTTAGCGTACGTTTGAGGGCATGAGGTAGTGTTTGGGTACTGGTTAAGATTAGGGCATTGGTTAGGGTAGGGCATCGGAAGTGGGTCAGGTTTAGGGATGGAGTTAGGGTTAGGGTTAAGGAATGGGGAGGGATTAGGGTACAATTTAGGGTACGACAACGCTTAAGGTTTAGCGTACGTGTGAGGGCACGAGTTAGTGTTGGTGTCCTGGTTAAGATTAGGGCACTGGTGAGAGTAAGGATTCGGGTGAGGGTCAGGGTTCGGATTCGGGTTAGGGTTAGGGTTAAGGAATGCAGAGGGATTAGGGTACAGCTTAGGGTACGACAACGATTAAGGATTAGCGTACGTGTGAGGGCACAAATTAGTGTTGGTGTCCTGGTTAAGATTAGGGCACGGGTGAGGGTAAGGTTTCGGGTGAGGGTCAGGGATAGAATTCGGGTTAGGGTTAGGGTTAGGGAATGGGGAGATATTAGGGCACAGTTTAGGATACCACAACGCTTAAGGTTTAGCGTACGTGTGAGGTCACTAGTTAGTGTTAGTGTACTGCTTACGATTAGGGCACGGGTGAGGGTAAGGCCTCGGAAGAGGGTCACGTTAAAGGTTAGGTTTAGGGTTAGGGTTAGGGAATGGGGATTGATTAGGGTACAAGTTAGGGTACGGCAATGGCTTAGGGTTGGCGTACGTTGGAGGGCATGGGTTAGTGTTGAAGTACTGGTTAAAATTAGGACACGGGTGAGGGTAAAGTTTCGGGTGAGTGTCATGGTTAGGTTTCAGGTTAGGGTTAGGGTTAGGGAATGGAGAGGGATTAGGGTACAGGTTAGGGTACCGCTGCGGTTTAGTGTTAGCGTACGTGTGAGGGCACGAGTTAGTCTTGGTGTCCTGGTTAAGATTAGGGCACGGGTGAGGGTAAGGCTTCGGGTGAGGGTCAGGGTTAGGATTCGGGTTAGGGTAAGGGTTAAGGAATGCAGAGGGATTAGGGTACAGCTTAGGGTACGACAGTGCTTAAGGGTTAGCGTTTGTGTGAGGGCAAGGGTTAGTGTTAGTGTCCTGGTTAAGATTAGGGCACGGGTGAGGGTAAGGCTTCAGGTGAGGGTCAGGGCTAGGATTCGGGTTAGGGTTGGGGTTAGGGAATGGGGAGGGATTAAGGTACAGTTTAAGGTACGACAACGATTAAGGGTTAGCGTACGTGTGAGGGCACAAGTTAGTGTTGGTGTCCTGGTTAAGATTAGGTCACGGGTGAGGGTAAGGTTTCGGGTGAGGGTCAGGGATAGTATTCGGGTTAGGGTTAGGGTTAGGGAATGGGGAGATATTAGGGCACAGTTTAGGGTACCACAATGCTTAAGGTTTAGCGTACGTGTGAGGTCACTAGTTAGTGTTAGTGTACTGCTTACGATTAGGGCACGGGTGAGGGTAAGGCCTCGGAAGAGGGTCACGTTAAGGGTTAGGGTTAGGGTTAGGGAATGGGGATTGATTAGGGTACAGGTTAGGGTACGGCAATGGCTTAGGGTTGTCGTACGTTAGAGGGTATGGGTTAGTGTTGATGTACTGGTTAAAATTAGGACACGGGTGAGGGTAAAGTTTCGGGTGAGTGTCATGGTTAGGTTTCAGGTTAGGGTTAGGGTTAGGGAATGGAGAGGGATTAGGGTACAGGTTAGGGTACCGCTGCGGTTTGGTGTTAGCGTACGTTTGAGGGCACGAATTAGTCTTGGTGTCCTGGTTAAGTTCAGGGCACGGGTGAGGGTAAGGCTTCGGGTGAGGGTCAGGGTTAGGATTCGGGTTAGGGTTAGGGTTAGGGAATGGAGAGGGATTAGGGTACAGTTTAGGGTACGACAATGCTTAAGGGTTAGCGTAAGTGTGAGGGCACAAGTTAGTGTTGGTGTACTGGTTAAGACAACGGCACCGATGAGGGTAAGGCCTCGGAAAAGGGTCACGTTCAGGGTTTCGCTTAGGGTTAGGGTTAGGGAATGGGGAGGGATTAGGGTACAGGATAGGGTATGACAATGCTTAAGGGTTAGCGTACGTTTGAGGGCATGAGTTAGTGTTTGTGTACTGGTTAAGATTAGGGCATTGGTTAGGGTAGGGCATCGGAAGTGGGTCAGGTTTAGGGATGGTGTTAGGGTTAGGGTTAAGGAATGGGGAGGGATTAGGGTACCATTTAGGGTATGACAACGCTTAAGGTTTCGCGTACGTGTGAGGGCACGAGTTAGTGTTGGTGTCCTGGTTAAGATTAGGGCACGGGTGAGGGTAAGGCTTCGGGTGAGGGTCAGGGTTAGGATTCGGGTTAGGGTTAGGGTTAAGGAATGCAGAGGGATTAGGGTACAGCTTAGGGTACGACAGTGCTTAAGGGTTAGCGTTCGTGTGAGGGCAAGGGTTAGTGTTAGTGTCCTGGTTAAGATTAGGTCACGGGTGAGGGTAAGGCTTCGGGTGAGGGTCAGGGTTAGGATTCGGGTTAGGGTTAGGGTTAAGGAATGCAGAGGGATTAGGGTACAGCTTAGGGTACGACAGTGCTTAAGGGTTAGCGTTCGTGTGAGGGCAAGGGTTAGTGTTAGTGTCCTGGTTAAGATTAGGGCACGGGTGAGGGTAAGGCTTCAGGTGAGGGTCAGGGTTAGGATTCGGGTTAGGGTTAGGGTTAGGGAATGGGGAGGGATTAGGGTACAGTTTAGGGTACGACAACGATTAAGGGTTAGCGTACGTGTGAGGGCACAAGTTAGTGTTGGTGTCCTGGTTAAGATTAGGGCACGGGTGAGGGTAAGGTTTCGGGTGAGGGTCAGGGATAGAATTCGGGTTAGGGTTAGTGTTAGGGAATGGGGAGATATTAGGGCACAGTTTAGGGTACCACAACGCTTAAGGTTTAGCGTACGTGTGAGGTCACTAGTTAGTGTTAGGGTACTGCTTACGATTAGGGCACGGGTGAGGGTAAGGCCTCGGAAGAGGGTCACGTTAAGGGTTAGGGTTAGGGTTAGGGTTAGGGAATGGGGATTGATTAGGGTACAGGTTAGGGTACGGCAATGCCTTAGGGTTGGCGTACGTTAGAGGGCATGGGTTAATGTTGATGTACTGGTTAAAATTAGGACACGGGTGAGGGTAAAGTTTCGGGTGAGTGTCATGGTTAGGTTTCAGGTTAGGGTTAGGGTTAGGGAATGGAGAGGGATTAGGGTACAGGTTAGGGTACCGCTGCGGTTTAGTGTTAGCGTACGTGTGAGGTCACGAGTTAGTCTTGGTGTCCTGGTTAAGATTAGGGCACGGGTGAGGGTAAGGCTTCGGGTGAGGGTCAGGGTTAGGATTCGGGTTAGGGTTAGGGTTAGGGAATGGAGAGGGATTAGGGTACAGGTTAGGGTACGACAATGCTTAAGGGTTAGCGTAAGTGTGAGGGCACGAGTTAGTGTTGGTGTACTGGTTAAGACAACGGCACCGATGAGGGTAAGGCCTCGGAAAAGGGTCACGTTCAGGGTTTCGCTTAGGGTTAGGGTTAGGGAATGGGGAGGGATTAGGGTACAGGATAGGGTACGACAATGCTTAAGGGTTAGCGTACGTTTGAGGGCATGAGTTAGTGTTTGTGTACTGGTTAAGATTAGGGCATTGGTTAGGGTAGGGCATCGGAAGTGGGTCAGGTTTAGGGATGGTGTTAGGGTTAGGGTTAAGGAATGGGGAGGGATTAGGGTACCATTTAGGGTATGACAACGCTTAAGGTTTCGCGTACGTGTGAGGGCACGAGTTAGTGTTGGTGTCCTGGTTAAGATTAGGGCACGGGTGAGGGTAAGGCTTCGGGTGAGGGTCAGGGTTAGGATTCGGGTTAGGGTTAGGGTTAAGGAATGCAGAGGGATTAGGGTACAGCTTAGGGTACGACAGTGCTTAAGGGTTAGCGTTCGTGTGAGGGCAAGGGTTAGTGTTAGTGTCCTGGTTAAGATTAGGTCACGGGTGAGGGTAAGGCTTCGGGTGAGGGTCAGGGTTAGGATTCGGGTTAGGGTTAGGGTTAAGGAATGCAGAGGGATTAGGGTACAGCTTAGGGTACGACAGTGCTTAAGGGTTAGCGTTCGTGTGAGGGCAAGGGTTAGTGTTAGTGTCCTGGTTAAGATTAGGGCACGGGTGAGGGTAAGGCTTCAGGTGAGGGTCAGGGTTAGGATTCGGGTTAGGGTTAGGGTTAGGGAATGGGGAGGGATTAGGGTACAGTTTAGGGTACGACAACGATTAAGGGTTAGCGTACGTGTGAGGGCACAAGTTAGTGTTGGTGTCCTGGTTAAGATTAGGGCACGGGTGAGGGTAAGGTTTCGGGTGAGGGTCAGGGATAGAATTCGGGTTAGGGTTAGGGTTAGGGAATGGGGAGATATTAGGGCACAGTTTAGGGTACCACAACGCTTAAGGTTTAGCGTACGTGTGAGGTCACTAGTTAGTGTTAGGGTACTGCTTACGATTAGGGCACGGGTGAGGGTAAGGCCTCGGAAGAGGGTCACGTTAAGGGTTAGGGTTAGGGTTAGGGTTAGGGAATGGGGATTGATTAGGGTACAGGTTAGGGTACGGCAATGCCTTAGGGTTGGCGTACGTTAGAGGGCATGGGTTAGTGTTGATGTACTGGTTAAAATTAGGACACGGGTGAGGGTAAAGTTTCGGGTGAGTGTCATGGTTAGGTTTCAGGTTAGGGTTAGGGTTAGGGAATGGAGAGGGATTAGGGTACAGGTTAGGGTACCGCTGCGGTTTAGTGTTAGCGTACGTGTGAGGTCACGAGTTAGTCTTGGTGTCCTGGTTAAGATTAGGGCACGGGTGAGGGTAAGGCTTCGGGTGAGGGTCAGGGTTAGGATTCGGGTTAGGGTTAGGGTTAGGGAATGGAGAGGGATTAGGGTACAGGATAGGGTACGACAATGCTTAAGGGTTAGCGTACGTTTGAGGGCATGAGTTAGTGTTTGTGTACTGGTTAAGATTAGGGCATTGGTTAGGGTAGGGCATCGGAAGTGGGTCAGGTTTAGGGATGGGGTTAGGGTTAGAGTTAAGGAATGGGGAGGGATTAGGGTACAATTTAGGGTACGACAACGCTTAAGGTTTAGCGTACGTGTGAGGGCACGAGTTAGTGTTGGTGTCCTGGTTAAGATTAGGTCACGGGTGAGGGTAAGGCTTCGGGTGAGGGTCAGGGTTAGGATTCGGGTTAGGGTTAGGGTTAAGGAATGCAGAGGGATTAGGGTACAGCTTAGGGTACGACAGTGCTTAAGGGTTAGCGTTCGTGTGAGGGCAAGGGTTAGTGTTATTGTCCTGGTTAAGATTAGGTCACGGGTGAGGGTAAGGCTTCAGGTGAGGGTCAGGGTTAGGATTCGGGTTAGGGTTAGGGTTAGAGAATGGGGAGGGATTAGGGTACAGTTTAGGGTACGACAACGATTAAGGGTTAGCGTACGTGTGAGGGCACAAGTTAGTGTTGGTGTCCTGGTTAAGATTAGGGCACGGGTGAGGGTAAGGTTTCGGGTGAGGGTCAGGGATAGAATTCGGGTTAGGGTTAGGGTTAGGGAATGGGGAGATATTAGGGCACAGTTTAGGGTACCACAACGCTTAAGGTTTAGCGTACGTGTGAGGTCACTAGTTAGTGTTAGTGTACTGCTTACGATTAGGGCACGGGTGAGGGTAAGGCCTCGGAAGAGGGTCACGTTAAGGGTTAGGATTAGGGTTAGGGTTAGGGAATGGGGATTGATTAGGGTACAGGTTAGGGTACGGCAATGGCTTAGGGTTGGCGTACGTTAGAGGGCATGGGTTAGTGTTGATGTACTGGTTAAAATTAGGACACGGGTGAGGGTAAAGTTTCGGGTGAGTGTCATGGTTAGGTTTCAGGTTAGGGTTAGGGTTAGGGAATGGAGAGGGATTAGGGTACAGGTTAGGGTACCGCTGTGGTTTAGTGTTAGCGTACGTGTGAGGGCACGAGTTAGTCTTGGTGTCCTGGTTAAGATTAGGGCACGGGTGAGGGTAAGGCTTCGGGTGAGGGTCAGGGTTAGGATTCGGGTTAGGGTTAGGGTTAGGGAATGGAGAGGGATTAGGGTACAGGTTAGGGTAAGACAATGCTTAAGGGTTAGCGTAAGTGTGAGGGCACGAGTTAGTGTTGGTGTACTGGTTAAGACAACGGCACCGATGAGGGTAAGGCCTCGGAAAAGGGTCACGTTCAGGGTTTCGCTTAGGGTTAGGGTTAGGGAATGGGGAGGGATTAGGGTACAGGATAAGGTACGACAATGCTTAAGGGTTAGCGTACGTTTGAGGGCATGAGTTAGTGTTTGTGTACTGGTGAAGATTAGGGCATTGGTTAGGGTAGGGCATCGGAAGTGGGTCAGGTTTAGGGATGGGGTTAGGGTTAGGGTTAAGGAATGGGGAGGGATTAGGGTACCATTTAGGGTACGACAACGCTTAAGGTTTAGCGTACGTGTGAGGGCACGAGTTAGTGTTGGTGTCCTGGTTAAGATTAGGGCACGGGTGAGGGTAAGGCTTCGGGTGAGGGTCAGCGTTAGGATTCGGGTTAGGGTTAGGGTTAAGGAATGCAGAGGGATTAGGGTACAGCTTAGGGTACGACAGTACTTAAGGGTTAGCCTTCGTGTGAGGGCAAGTGTTAGTGTTAGTGTCCTGGTTAAGATTAGGGCACGGGTGAGGGTAAGGCTTCAGGTGAGGGTCAGGGTTAGGATTCGGGTTAGGGTTAGGGTTAGGGAATGGGGAGGGATTAGGGTACTGTTTAGGGTACGACAACGATTAAGGGTTAGCGTACGTGTGAGGGCACAAGTTAGTGTTGGTGTCCTGCTTAAGATTGGGGCACGGGTGAGGGTAAGGTTTCGGGTGAGCGTCAGGGATAGAATTCGGGTTAGGGTTAGGGTTAGGGAATGGGGAGATATTAGGGCACAGTTTATGGTACCACAACGCTTAAGGTTTAGCGAACGTGTGAGGTCACTAGTTAGTGTTAGTGTACTGCTTACGATTAGGGCACGGGTGAGGGTAAGGCCTCGGAAGAGGGTCACGTTAAGGGTTAGGGTTAGGGTTAGGGTTAGGGAATGGGGATTGATTAGGGTACAGGTTAGGGTACGGCAATGGCTTAGGGTTGGCGTAGGTTAGAGGGCATGGGTTAGTGTTGATGTACTGGTTAAAATTAGGACACGGGTGCGGGTAAAGTTTCGGGTGAGTGTCATGGTTAGGTTTCAGGATAGGGTTAGGGTTAGGAAATGGAGAGGGATTTGGGTACAGGTTAGGGTACCGCTGCGGTTTAGTGTTAGCGTACGTTTGAGGGCACGAGTTAGTCTTGGTGTCCTGGTTAAGATTAGGGCACGGGTGAGGGTAAGGCTTCGGGTGAGGGTCAGGGTTAGGATTCGGGTTAGGGTTAAGGTTAGGGAATGGAGAGGGATTAGGGTACAGGTTAGGGTACCACAACGCTTAAGCTTTAGCGTATGTGTGAGGTCACTAGTTAGTGTTAGTGTACTGCTTACGATTAGGGCACGGGTGAGGGTAAGGCCTCGGAAGAGGGTCACGTTAAGGATTAGGGAAAGGGTTAGGGTTAGGGAATGGGGATTGATTAGGGTACAGGTTAGGGTACGGCAATGGCTTAGGGTTGGCGTACGTTAGAGGGCATGGGTTAGTGTTGATGTACTGGTTAAAATTAGGACACGGGTGAGTGTAAAGTTTCGGATGAGTGTCATGGTTAGGTTTCAGCTTAGTGTTAGGGTTAGGGAATGAAGAGGGATTAGGGTACAGGTTAGGGTACCTCTGCGGTTTAGTGTTAGCGTACGTTTGAGGGCACGAGTTAGTCTTGGTGTCCTGGTTAAGATTAGGGCATGGGTGAGGGTAAGGCTTCGGGTGAGGGTCAGGGTTAGGATTCGGGTTAGGGTTAGGGTTAGGGAATGGAGAGGGTTTAGGGTACAGGTTAGGGTACAACAATGCTTAAGGGTTAGCGTAAGTGTGAGGGCACGAGTTAGTGTTGGTGTACTGGTTAAGACAACGGCACCGATGAGGGTAAGGCCTCGGAAAAGGGTCACGTTCAGGGATTCGCTTAGGGTTAGGGTTAGGGAATGGGGAGGGATTAGGGTACAGGATAGGGTACGACAATGCTTAAGGGTTAGCGTACGTTTGAGGGCATGAGTTAGTGTTTGTGTACTGGTTAAGATTAGGGCATTGTTTAGGGTAGGGCATCGGAAGTGGGTCAGGTTTAGGGATGGGGTTAGGGTTAGGGTTAAGGAATGGGGAGAGATTAGGGTACAATTTAGGGTATGACAACGCTTAAGGTTTAGCGTACGTGTGAGGGCACGAGTTAGTGTTGGTATCCTGGTTAAGATTAGGGCACGGGTGAGGGTAAGGCTTCGGGTGAGGGTCAGGGTTAGGATTCGGGTTAGGGTTAGGGTTAAGGAATGCAGAGGGATTAGGGTACAGCTTAGGGTACGACAGTGCTTAAGGGTTAGTGTTCGTGTGAGGGCAGGGGTTAGTGTTAGTGTCCTGGTTAAGATTAGGGCACGGGTGAGGGTAAGGCTTCAGGTGAGGGTCAGGGTTAGGATTCGGGTTAGGGTTAGGGTTAGGGAATGGAGAGGGATTAGGGTACACGTTAGGGCACGACAATGCTTAAGGGTTAGTGTAAGTGTGAGGGCACGAGTTAGTGTTGGTGTACTGGTTAAGACAATGGCACCGATGACGGTAAGGCCTCGGAAAAGGGTCACGTTCAGGGTTTTGCTTAGGGTTAGGGTTAGGGAATGGGGAGGGATTAGGGTACAGGATAGGGTACGACAATGCTTAAGGGTTAGCGTACGTTTGAGGGCATGAGTTAGTGTTTGTGTCCTGGTTAAGATTAGGGCATTGGTTAGGGTAGGGCATCGGAAGTGGGTCAGGTTTAGGGATGGGGTTAGGGTTAGGGTTAAGGAATGGGGAGGGATTAGGGTACAGTTTAGGGTACGACAACGATTAAGGGTTAGCGTACGTGTGAGGGCACAAGTTAGTGTTGGTGTCCTGGTTAAGATTAGGGCACGGGTGAGGGTAAGGCTTCAGGTGAGGGTCAGGGTTAGGATTCGAGTTAGGGTTAGGGTTAGGGAATGGGGAGGGATTAGGGTACAGTTTAGGGTACGACAACGATTAAGGGTTAGCGTACGTGTGAGGGCACAAGTTAGTGTTGGTGTCCTGGTTAAGATTAGGGCACGGGTGAGGGTAAGGTTTCGGGTGAGGGTCAGGGATAGAATTCGGGTTAGGGTTAGGGTTAGGGAATGGGGAGATATTAGGGCACAGTTTAGGGTACCACAACGCTTAAGGTTTAACGTACGTGTGAGGTCACTAGTTAGTGTTAATGTACTGCTTACGATTAGGGCACGGGTGAGGGTAAGGCCTCGGAAGAGGGTCACGTTAAGGGTTAGGCTTAGGGTTAGGATTAGGGAATGGGGATTGATTAGGGTACCGGTTAGGGTACGGCAATGGCTTAGGGTTGGCGTACGTTAGAGGGCATGGGTTAGTGTTGATGTACTGGTTAAAATTAGGACACGGGTGAGGGTAAAGTTTCGGGTGAGTGTCATGTTTAGGTTTCAGGTTATGGTTAGGGTTAGGGAATTGAGAGGGATTAGGGTACAGGTTAGGGTACCGCTGCGGTTTAGTGTTAGCGTACGTTTGAGGGCACGAGTTAGTCTTGGTGTCCTGGTTAAGATTAGGGCACGGGTGAGGTTAAGGCTTCGGGTGAGGGTCAGGGTAAGGATTCGGGTTAGGGTTAGGGTTAGGGAATGGAGAGGGATTAGGGTACAGGTTAGGGTACGACAATGCTTAAGTGTTAGCATAAGTGTGAGGGCACGAGTTAGTGTTGGTGTACTGGTTAAGACAACGGCACCGATGAGGGTAAGGCCTCGGAAAAGGGTCACGTTCAGGGTTTCGCTTAGGGTTAGGGTTAGGGAATGGGGAGGGATTAGGGTACAGGATAGGGTACGACAATGCTTAAGGGTTAGCGTACGTTTGAGGGCATGAGTTAGTGTTTGTGTCCTGGTTAAGATAAGGACATTGGTTAGGGTAGGGCATCGGAAGTGGGTCAGGTTTAGGGATGGGGTTAGGGTTAGGGTTAAGGAATGGGGAGGGATTAGGGTACAATTTAGGGTACGACAACGCTTAAGGTTTAGCGTACGTGTGAGGGCACGAGTTAGTGTTGGTGTCCTGGTTAATATTAGGGCACGGGTGAGGGTAAGGCTTCGGGTGAGGGTCAGGGTTAGGATTCGGGTTAGGGTTAGGGTTAAGGAATGCAGAGGGATTTGGGTACAGATTAGGGTACGACAGTACTTAAGGGTTAGCGTTCGTGTGAGGGCAAGGGTTAGTGTTAGTGTCCTGGTTAAGATTAGGGCACGGGTGAGGGTAAGGCTTCAGGTGAGGGTCAGGGTTAGGATTCGGGTTAGGGTTAGGGTTAGGGAATGGGGAGGGATTAGGGTACAGTTTAGGGTACGACAACGATTAAGGGTTAGCGTACGTGTGAGGGCACAAGTTAGTGTTGGTGTCCTGGTTAAGATTAGGGCACGGGTGAGGGTAAGGTTTCGGGTGAGGGTCAGGGATAGAATTCGGGTTAGGGTTAGGGTTAGGGAATGGGGAGATATTAGGGCACAGTTTAGGGTACCACAACGCTTAAGGTTTAGCGTACGTGTGAGGTCACTAGTTAGTGTTAGTGTACTGCTTACGATTAGGGCACGGGTGAGGGTAAGGCCTCGGAAGAGGGTCACGTTAAGGGTTAGGGTTAGGGTTAGGGTTAGGGAATGGGGATTGATTAGGGTACAGGTTAGGGTACGGAATGGCTTAGGGTTGGCGTACGTTAGAGGGCATGGGTTAGTGTTGATGTACTGGTTAAAATTAGGACACGGGTGAGGGTAAAGTTTCGGGTGAGTGTCATGGTTAGGTTTCAGGTTAGGGTTAGGGTTAGGGAATGGAGAGGGATTAGGGTACAGGTTAGGGTACCGCTGCGGTTTAGTGTTAGCGTACGTGTGAGGGCACGAGTTAGTCTTGGTGTCCTAGTTAAGATTAGGGCACGGGTGAGGGTAAGGCTTCGGGTGAGGGTCAGGGTTAGGATTCGGGTTAGGGTTAGGGTTAGGGAATGGAGAGGGATTAGGGTACAGGTTAGGGTACGACAATGCTTAAGGGTTAGCGTAAGTGTGAGGGCACGAGTTAGTGTTGGTGTACTGGTTAAGACAACGGCACCGATGAGGGCAAGGCCTCGGAAAATGGTCACGTTCAGGGTTTCGTTTAGGGTTAGGGTTAGGGAATGGGGAGGGATTAGGGTACAGGATAGGGTACGACAATGCTTAAGGGTTAGCGTACGTTTGAGGGCATGAGTTAGTGTTTGTGTCCTGGTTAAGTTTAGGGCATTGGTTAGGGTAGGGCATCGGAAGTGCGTCAGGTTTAGGGATGGGGTTAGGGTTAGGGTTAAGGAATGGGGAGGGATTAGGGTACAATTTAGGGGACGACAACACTTAAGGTTTAGCGTACGTTTGAGGGCACGAGTTAGTGTTGGTATCCTGGTTAAGGTTAGGGCACGGGTGAGGGTAAGGTTTCGGGTGAGGGTCAGGGTTAGGATTCGGGTTAGGGTTAGGGTTAAGGAATGCAGAGGGATTAGGGTACAGCTTAGGGTACGACAGTGCTTAAGGGTTAGCGTTCGTGTGAGGGCAAGGGTTAGTGTTAGTGTCCTGGTTAAGATTAGGGCACGGGTGAGGGTAAGGCTTCAGGTGAGGGTCAGGGTTAGGATTCGGGTTAGGGTTAGGGTTAGGGAATGGGGAGGGGTTAGGGTACAGTTTAGGGTACGACAACGATTAAGGGTTAGCGTACGTGTGAGGGCACAAGTTAGTGTTGGTGTCCTGGTTAAGATTAGGGCACGGGTGAGGGTAAGGTTTCGGGTGAGGGTCAGGGATAGAATTCGGGTTAGGGTTAGGGTTAGGGAATGGGGAGATATTAGGGCACAGTTTAGGGTACCACAACGCTTAAGCTTTAGCGTACGTGTGAGGTAACTAGTTAGTGTTAGTATACTGCTTACGATTAGGGCACGGGTGAGGGTAAGGCCTCGGAAGAGGGTCACGTTAAGGGTTAGGGTTAGGGTTAGGGTTAGGGAATGGGGATTGATTAGGGTACAGGTTAGGGTACGGCAATGGCTTAGGGTTGGCTTACGTTAGAGGGCATGGGTTAGTGTTGATGTACTGGTTAAAATTAGGACACGGGTGAGGGTAAAGTTTCGGGTGAGTGTCATGGTTAGGTTTCAGGTTAGGGTTAGGGTTAGGGAATGGAGAGGGATTAGGGTACAAGTTAGGGTACCGCTGCGGTTTAGTGTTAGCGTACGTTTGAGGGCACGAGTTAGTCTTGGTGTCCTGGTTAAGATTAGGGCACGGGTGAGGGTAAGGCTTCGGGTGAGGGTCAGGGTTAGGATTCGGGTTAGGGTTAGGGTTAGGGAATGGAGAGGGATTAGGGTACACGTTAGGGCACGACAATGCTTAAGGGTTAGTGTAAGTGTGAGGGCACGAGTTAGTGTTGGTGTACTGGTTAAGACAACGGCACCGATGACGGTAAGGCCTCGGAAAAGGGTCACGTTCAGGGTTTTGCTTAGGGTTAGGGTTAGGGAATGGGGAGGGATTAGGGTACATTATAGGGTACGACAATGCTTAAGGGTTAGCGTACGTTTGAGGGCATGAGTTAGTGTTTGTGTCCTGGTTAAGATTAGGGCATTGGTTAGGGTAGGGCATCGGAAGTGGGTCAGGTTTAGGGATGGGGTTAGGGTTAGGGTTAAGGAATGGGGAGGGATTAGGGTACAATTTAGGGTACGACAACGCTTAAGGTTTAGCGTACGTGTGAGGGCACGAGTTAGTGTTGGTATCCTGGTTAAGATCAGGGCACGGGTTAGGGTAAGGCTTCGGGTGAGTGTCAGGGTTAGGATTCGGATTAGGGTTACGGTTAAGGAATGCAGAGGGATTAGGGTACAGCTTAGGGTACGACAGTGCTTAAGGGTTAGCGTTCGTGTGAGGGCAAGGGTTAGTGTTAGTGTCCTGGTTAAGATTAGGGCACGGGTGAGGGTAAGGCTTCGGGTGAGGGTCAGGGTTAGGATTCGGGTTAGGGTTAGGGTTAGGGAATGGAGAGGTATTAGGGTACAGGTTAGGGTACCACAACGCTTAAGGTTTAGCGTATGTGTGAGGTCACTAGTTAGTGTTAGTGTACTGCTTACGATTAGGGCACGGGTGAGGGTAAGGCCTCGGAAGAGGGTAACGTTAAGGATTAGGGTAAGGGTTAGGGTTAGGGAATGGGGAATGATTAGGGTACAGGTTAGGGTACGGCAATGGCTTAGGGTTGGCGTACGTTAGAGTGCATGGGTTAGTGTTGATGTACTGGTTAAAATTAGGACACGGGTGAGTGTAAAGTTTCGGATGAGTGTCATGGTTAGGTTTCAGGTTAGGGTTAGGGTTAGGGAATGACGAGGGATTAGGGTACAGGTTAGGGTACCTCTGCGGTTTAGTGTTAGCGTACGTTTGAGGGCACGAGTTAGTCTTGGTGTCCTGGTTAAGATTAGGGCACGGGTGAGGGTAAGGCTTCGGGTGAGGGTCAGGGTTAGGATTCGGGTTAGGGTTAGGGTTAGGGAATGGAGAGGGATTAGGGTACAGGTTAGGGTACAACAATGCTTAAGGGTTAGCGTAAGTGTGAGGGCACGAGTTAGTGTTGGTGTACTGGTTAAGACAACGGCACCGATGAGGGTAAGGCCTCGGAAAAGGGTCACGTTCAGGGATTCGCTTAGGGTTAGGGTTAGGGAATGGGGAGGGATTAGGGTACAGGAAAGGGTACGACAATGCTTAAGGGTTAGCGTACGTTTGAGGGCATGAATTAGTGTTTGTGTACTGGTTAAGATTAGGGCATTGGTTAGGGTAGGGCATCGAAAGTGGGTCAGGTTTAGGGATGGGGTTAGGGTTAGGGTTAAGGAATGGGGAGGGATTAGGGTACAATTTAGGGGACGACAACACTTAAGGTTTAGCGTACGTTTGAGGGCACGAGTTAGTGTTGGTATCCTGGTTAAGGTTAGGGCACGGGTGAGGGTAAGGTTTCGGGTGAGGTTCAGGGTTAGGATTCGGGTTAGGGTTAGGGTTAAGGAATGCAGAGGGATTAGGGTACAGCTTAGGGTACGACAGTGCTTAAGGGTTAGCGTTCGTGTGAGGGCAAGGGTTAGTGTTAGTGTCCTGGTTAAGATTAGGGCACGGGTGAGGGTAAGGCTTCAGGTGAGGGTCAGGGTTAGGATTCGGGTTAGGGTTAGGGTTAGGGAATGGGGAGGGGTTAGGGTACAGTTTAGGGTACGACAACGATTAAGGGTTAGCGTACGTGTGAGGGCACAAGTTAGTGTTGGTGTCCTGGTTAAGATTAGGGCAAGGGTGAGGGTAAGGTTTCGGGTGAGGGTCAGGGATAGAATTCGGGTTAGGTTTAGGGTTAGGGAATGGGGAGATATTAGGGCACAGTTTAGGGTACCACAACGCTTAAGGTTTAGCGTACGTGTGAGGTCACTAGTTAGTGTTAGTGTACTGCTTACGATTAGGGCACGGGTGAGGGTAAGGCCTCGGAAGAGGGTCAAGTTAAGGGTTAGGGTTAGGGTTAGGGTTAGGGAATGGGGATTGATTAGGGTACAGGTTAGGGTACGGAATGGCTTAGGGTTGGCGTACGTTAGAGGGCATGGGTTAGTGTTGATGTACTGGTTAAACTTAGGACACGGGTGAGGGTAAAGTTTCGGGTGAGTGTCATGGTTAGGTTTCAGGTTAGGGTTAGGGTTAGGGAATGGAGAGGGATTAGGGTACAGATTAGGGTACCGCTGCGGTTTAGTGTTAGCGTACGTGTGAGGGCACGAGTTAGTCTTGGTGTCCTGGTTAAGATTAGGGCACGGGTGAGGGTAAGGTTTCGGGTGAGGGTCAGGGTTAGGATTCGGGTTAGGGTTAGGGTTAGGGAATGGAGAGGGATTAGGGTACAGGTTAGGGTACGACAATGCTTAAGGGTTAGCGTAAGTGTGAGGGCACGAGTTAGTGTTGGTGTACTGGTTAAGACAACGGCACCGATGAGGGTAAGGCCTCGGAAAAGGGTCACTTTCAGGGTTTCGCTTAGGGTTAGGGTTAGGGAATGGGGAGGGATTAGGGTACAGGATAGGGTACGACAATGCTTAAGGGTAAGCGTACATTTGAGGGCATGAGTTAGTGTTTTTGTCCTGGTTAAGATTAGGACATTGGTTAGGGTAGGGCATCGGAAGTGGGTCAGGTTTAGGGATGGGGTTAGGGTTAGGGTTAAGGAATGTGGAGGGATTAGGGTACAATTTAGGGTACGACAACGCTTAAGGTTTAGCGTACGTGTGAGGGCACGAGTTAGTGTTGGTGTCCTGGTTAAGATAAGGGCACGGGTGAGGGTAAGGCTTCGGGTGAGGGTCAGGGTTAGGATTCGGGTTAGGGTTAGGGTTAAGGAATGCAGAGGGATTAGGGTACAGCTTAGGGTACGACAGTGCTTAAGGGTTAGCTTTCGTGTGAGGGCAAGGGTTAGTGTCAGTGTCCTGGTTAAGATTAGGGCACGGGTGAGGGTAAGGCTTCAGGTGAGGGTCAGGGTTAGGATTCGGGTTAGGGTTAGGGTTAGGGAATGGGGAGGGATTAGGGTACACTTTAGGGTACGACAACGATTAAGGGTTAGCGTACGTGTGAGGGCACAAGTTAGTGTTGGTGTCGTGGTTAAGATTAGGGCACGGGTGAGGGTAAGGTTTCGGGTGAGGGTCAGGGATAGAATTCGGGTTAGGGTTAGGGATAGGGAATGGGGAGATATTAGGGCACAGTTTAGGGTACCACAATGCTTAAGGTTTAGCGTACGTGTGAGGTCACTAGTTAGTGTTAGTGTACTGCTTACGATTAGGGCACGGGTGAGGGTAAGGCCTCGGAAGAGGGTAACGTTAAGGATTAGGGTAAGGGTTAGGGTTAGGGAATGGGGAATGATTAGGGTACAGGTTAGGGTACGGCAATGGCTTAGGGTTGGCGTACGTTAGAGTGCATGGGTTAGTGTTGATGTACTGGTTAAAATTAGGACACGGGTGAGTGTAAAGTTTCGGATGAGTGTCATGGTTAGGTTTCAGGTTAGGGTTAGGGTTAGGGAATGACGAGGGATTAGGGTACAGGTTAGGGTACCTCTGCGGTTTAGTGTTAGCGTACGTTTGAGGGCACGAGTTAGTCTTGGTGTCCTGGTTAAGATTAGGGCACGGGTGAGGGTAAGGCTTCGGGTGAGGGTCAGGGTTAGGATTCGGGTTAGGGTTAGGGTTAGGGAATGGAGAGGGATTAGGGTACAGGTTAGGGTACAACAATGCTTAAGGGTTAGCGTAAGTGTGAGGGCACGAGTTAGTGTTGGTGTACTGGTTAAGACAACGGCACCGATGAGGGTAAGGCCTCGGAAAAGGGTCACGTTCAGGGATTCGCTTAGGGTTAGGGTTAGGGAATGGGGAGGGATTAGGGTACAGGATAGGGTACGACAATGCTTAAGGGTTAGCGTACGTTTGAGGGCATGAATTAGTGTTTGTGTACTGGTTAAGATTAGGGCATTGGTTAGGGTAGGGCATCGGAAGTGGGTCAGGTTTAGGGATGGGGTTAGGGTTAGGGTTAAGGAATGGGGAGGGATTAGGGTACAATTTAGGGTACGACAACACTTAAGGTTTAGCGTACGTGTGAGGGCACGAGTTAGTGTTGGTATCCTGGTTAAGGTTAGGGCACGGGTGAGGGTAAGGTTTCGGGTGAGGGTCAGGGTTAGGATTCGGGTTAGGGTTAGGGTTAAGGAATGCAGAGGGATTAGGGTACAGCTTAGGGTACGACAGTGCTTAAGGGTTAGCGTTCGTGTGAGGGCAAGGGTTAGTGTTAGTGTCCTGGTTAAGATTAGGGCACGGGTGAGGGTAAGGCTTCAGGTGAGGGTCAGGGTTAGGATTCGGGTTAGGGTTAGGGTTAGGGAATGGGGAGGGGTTAGGGTACAGTTTAGGGTACGACAACGATTAAGGGTTAGCGTACGTGTGAGGGCACAAGTTAGTGTTGGTGTCCTGGTTAAGATTAGGGCACGGGTGAGGGTAAGGTTGCGGGTGAGGGTCAGGGATAGAATTCGGGTTAGGGTTAGGGTTAGGGAATGGGGAGATATTAGGGCACAGTTTAGGGTACCACAACGCTTAAGCTTTAGCGTACGTGTGAGGTAACTAGTTAGTGTTAGTATACTGCTTACGATTAGGGCACGGGTGAGGGTAAGGCCTCGGAAGAGGGTCACGTTAAGGGTTAGGGTTAGGGTTAGGGTTAGGGAATGGGGATTGATTAGGGTACAGGTTAGGGTACGGCAATGGCTTAGGGTTGGCTTACGTTAGAGGGCATGGGTTAGTGTTGATGTACTGGTTAAAATTAGGACACGGGTGAGGGTAAAGTTTCGGGTGAGTGTCATGGTTAGGTTTCAGGTTAGGGTTAGGGTTAGGGAATGGAGAGGGATTAGGGTACAAGTTAGGGTACCGCTGCGGTTTAGTGTTAGCGTACGTTTGAGGGCACGAGTTAGTCTTGGTGTCCTGGTTAAGATTAGGGCACGGGTGAGGGTAAGGCTTCGGGTGAGGGTCAGGGTTAGGATTCGGGTTAGGGTTAGGGTTAGGGAATGGAGAGGGATTAGGGTACACGTTAGGGCACGACAATGCTTAAGGGTTAGTGTAAGTGTGAGGGCACGAGTTAGTGTTGGTGTACTGGTTAAGACAACGGCACCGATGACGGTAAGGCCTCGGAAAAGGGTCACGTTCAGGGTTTTGCTTAGGGTTAGGGTTAGGGAATGGGGAGGGATTAGGGTACAGGATAGGGTACGACAATGCTTAAGGGTTAGCGTACGTTTGAGGGCATGAGTTAGTGTTTGTGTCCTGGTTAAGATTAGGGCATTGGTTAGGGTAGGGCATCGGAAGTGGGTCAGGTTTAGAGATGGGGTTAGGGTTAGGGTTAAGGAATGGGGAGGGATTAGGGTACAATTTAGGGTACGACAACGCTTAAGGTTTAGCGTACGTGTGAGGGCACGAGTTAGTGTTGGTATCCTGGTTAAGATCAGGGCACGGGTTAGGGTAAGGCTTCGGGTGAGGGTCAGGGTTAGGATTCGGATTAGGGTTACGGTTAAGGAATGCAGAGGGATTAGGGTACAGCTTAGGGTACGACAGTGCTTAAGGGTTAGCGTTCGTGTGAGGGCAAGAGTTAGTGTTAGTGTCCTGGTTAAGATTAGGGCACGGGTGAGGGTAAGGCTTCAGGTGAGGGTCAGGGTTAGGATTCGGGTTAGGGTTAGGGTTAGGGAATGGGGAGGGATTAGGGTACAGTTTAGGGTACGACAACGATTAAGGGTTAGCGTACGTGTGAGGGCACAAGTTAGTGTTGGTGTCCTGGTTAAGATTAGGGCACGGGTGAGGGTAAGGTTTCGGGTGAGGGTCAGGGATAGAATTCGGGTTAGGTTTAGGGTTAGGGAATGGGGAGATATTAGGGCACAGTTTAGGGTACCACAACGCTTAAGGTTTAGCGTACGTGTGAGGTCACTAGTTAGTGTTAGTGTACTGCTTACGATTAGGGCACGGGTGAGGGTAAGGCCTCGGAAGAGGGTCACGTTAAGGGTTAGGGTTAGGGTTAGGGTTAGGGAATGGGGATTGATTAGGGTACAGGTTAGGGTACGGAATGGCTTAGGGTTGGCGTACGTTAGAGGGCATGGGTTAGTGTTGATGTACTGGTTAAACTTAGGACACGGGTGAGGGTAAAGTTTCGGGTGAGTGTCATGGTTAGGTTTCAGGTTAGGGTTAGGGTTAGGGAATGGAGAGGGATTAGGGTACAGATTAGGGTACCGCTGCGGTTTAGTGTTAGCGTACGTGTGAGGGCACGAGTTAGTCTTGGTGTCCTGGTTAAGATTAGGGCACGGGTGAGGGTAAGGTTTCGGGTGAGGGTCAGGGTTAGGATTCGGGTTAGGGTTAGGGTTAGGGAATGGAGAGGGATTAGGGTACAGGTTAGGGTACGACAATGCTTAAGGGTTAGCGTAAGTGTGAGGGCACGAGTTAGTGTTGGTGTACTGGTTAAGACAACGGCACCGATGAGGGTAAGGCCTCGGAAAAGGGTCACTTTCAGGGTTTCGCTTAGGGTTAGGGTTAGGGAATGGGGAGGGATTAGGGTACAGGATAGGGTACGACAATGCTTAAGGGTAAGCGTACATTTGAGGGCATGAGTTAGTGTTTTTGTCCTGGTTAAGATTAGGGCATTGGTTAGGGTAGGGCATCGGAAGTGGGTCAGGTTTAGGGATGGGGTTAGGGTTAGGGTTAAGGAATGTGGAGGGATTAGGGTACAATTTAGGGTACGACAACGCTTAAGGTTTAGCGTACGTGTGAGGGCACGAGTTAGTGTTGGTGTCCTGGTTAAGATAAGGGCACGGGTGAGGGTAAGGCTTCGGGTGAGGGTCAGGGTTAGGATTCGGGTTAGGGTTAGGGTTAAGGAATGCAGAGGGATTAGGGTACAGCTTAGGGTACGACAGTGCTTAAGGGTTAGCTTTCGTGTGAGGGCAAGGGTTAGTGTCAGTGTCCTGGTTAAGATTAGGGCACGGGTGAGGGTAAGGCTTCAGGTGAGGGTCAGGGTTAGGATTCGGGTTAGGGTTAGGGTTAGGGAATGGGGAGGGATTAGGGTACACTTTAGGGTACGACAACGATTAAGGGTTAGCGTACGTGTGAGGGCACAAGTTAGTGTTGGTGTCGTGGTTAAGATTAGGGCACGGGTGAGGGTAAGGTTTCGGGTGAGGGTCAGGGATAGAATTCGGGTTAGGGTTAGGGATAGGGAATGGGGAGATATTAGGGCACAGTTTAGGGTACCACAATGCTTAAGGTTTAGCGTACGTGTGAGGTCACTAGTTAGTGTTAGTGTACTGCTTACGATTAGGGCACGGGTGAGGGTAAGGCCTCGGAAGAGGGTAACGTTAAGGATTAGGGTAAGGGTTAGGGTTAGGGAATGGGGAATGATTAGGGTACAGGTTAGGGTACGGCAATGGCTTAGGGTTGGCGTACGTTAGAGTGCATGGGTTAGTGTTGATGTACTGGTTAAAATTAGGACACGGGTGAGTGTAAAGTTTCGGATGAGTGTCATGGTTAGGTTTCAGGTTAGGGTTAGGGTTAGGGAATGACGAGGGATTAGGGTACAGGTTAGGGTACCTCTGCGGTTTAGTGTTAGCGTACGTTTGAGGGCACGAGTTAGTCTTGGTGTCCTGGTTAAGATTAGGGCACGGGTGAGGGTAAGGCTTCGGGTGAGGGTCAGGGTTAGGATTCGGGTTAGGGTTAGGGTTAGGGAATGGAGAGGGATTAGGGTACAGGTTAGGGTACAACAATGCTTAAGTGTTAGCGTAAGTGTGAGGGCACGAGTTAGTGTTGGTGTACTGGTTAAGACAACGGCATCGATGAGGGTAAGGCCTCGGAAAAGGGTCACGTTCAGGGATTCGCTTAGGGTTAGGGTTAGGGAATGGGGAGGGATTAGGGTACAGGATAGGGTACGACAATGCTTAAGGGTTAGCGTACGTTTGAGGGCATGAGTTAGTGTTTGTGTACTGGTTAAGATTAGGGCATTGGTTAGGGTAGGGCATCGGAAGTGGGTCAGGTTTAGGGATGGGGTTAGGGTTAGGGTTAAGGAATGGGGAGGGATTAGGGTACAATTTAGGGTACGACAACACTTAAGGTTTAGCGTACGTGTGAGGGCACGAGTTAGTGTTGGTATCCTGGTTAAGGTTAGGGCACGGGTGAGGGTAAGGTTTCGGGTGAGGGTCAGGGTTAGGATTCGGGTTAGGGTTAGGGTTAAGGAATGCAGAGGGATTAGGGTACAGCTTAGGGTACGACAGTGCTTAAGGGTTAGCGTTCGTGTGAGGGCAAGGGTTAGTGTTAGTGTCCTGGTTAAGATTAGGGCACGGGTGAGGGTAAGGCTTCAGGTGAGGGTCAGGGTTAGGATTCGGGTTAGGGTTAGGGTTAGGGAATGGGGAGGGGTTAGGGTACAGTTTAGGGTACGACAACGATTAAGGGTTAGCGTACGTGTGAGGGCACAAGTTAGTGTTGGTGTCCTGGTTAAGATTAGGGCACGGGTGAGGGTAAGGTTTCGGGTGAGGGTCAGGGATAGAATTCGGGTTAGGGTTAGGGTTAGGGAATGGGGAGATATTAGGGCACAGTTTAGGGTACCACAACGCTTAAGCTTTAGCGTACGTGTGAGGTAACTAGTTAGTGTTAGTATACTGCTTACGATTAGGGCACGGGTGAGGGTAAGGCCTCGGAAGAGGGTCACGTTAAGGGTTAGGGTTAGGGTTAGGGTTAGGGAATGGGGATTGATTAGGGTACAGGTTAGGGTACGGCAATGGCTTAGGGTTGGCTTACGTTAGAGGGCATGGGTTAGTGTTGATGTACCTGTTAAAATTAGGACACGGGTGAGGGTAAAGTTTCGGGTGAGTGTCATGGTTAGGTTTCAGGTTAGGGTTAGGGTTAGGGAATGGAGAGGGATTAGGGTACAAGTTAGGGTACCGCTGCGGTTTAGTGTTAGCGTACGTTTGAGGGCACGAGTTAGTCTTGGTGTCCTGGTTAACATTAGGGCACGGGTGAGGGTAAGGCTTCGGGTGAGGGTCAGGGTTAGGATTCGGGTTAGGGTTAGGGTTAGGGAATGGAGAGGTATTAGGGTACACGTTAGGGCACGACAATGCTTAAGGGTTAGTGTAAGTGTGAGGGCACGAGTTAGTGTTGGTGTACTGGTTAAGACAACGGCACCGATGACGGTAAGGCCTCGGAAAAGGGTCACGTTCAGGGTTTTGCTTAGGGTTAAGGTTAGGGAATGGGGAGGGATTAGGGTACAGGATAGGGTACGACAATGCTTAAGGGTTAGCGTACGTTTGAGGGCATGAGTTAGTGTTTGTGTCCTGGTTAAGATTAGGGCATTGGTTAGGGTAGGGCATCGGAAGTGGGTCAGGTTTAGGGATGGGGTTAGGGTTAGGGTTAAGGAATGGGGAGGGATTAGGGTACAATTTAGGGTACGACAACGCTTAAGTTTTAGCGTACGTGTGAGGGCACGAGTTAGTGTTGGTATCCTGGTTAAGATCAGGGCACGGGTGAGGGTAAGGCTTCGGGTGAGGGTCAGGGTTAGGATTCGGATTAGGGTTACGGTTAAGGAATGCAGAGGGATTAGGGTACAGCTTAGGGTACGACAGTGCTTAAGGGTTAGCGTTCGTGTGAGGGCAAGAGTTAGTGTTAGTGTCCTGGTTAAGATTAGGGCACGGGTGAGGGTAAGGCTTCAGGTGAGGGTCAGGGTTAGGATTCGGGTTAGGGTTAGGGTTAGGGAATGGGGAGGGATTAGGGTACAGTTTAGGGTACGACAACGATTAAGGGTTAGCGTACGTGTGAGGGCACAAGTTAGTGTTGTTGTCCTGGTTAAGATTAGGGCACGGGTGAGGGTAAGGTTTCGGGTGAGGGTCAGGGATAGAATTCGGGTTAGGGTTAGGGTTAGGGAATGGGGAGATATTAGGGCACAGTTTAGGGTACCACAACGCTTAAGGTTTAACGTACGTGTGAGGTCACTAGTTAGTGTTAATGTACTGCTTACGATTAGGGCACGGGTGAGGGTAAGGCCTCGGAAGAGGGTCACGTTAAGGGTTAGGGTTAGGGTTAGGGTTAGGGAATGGGGATTGATTAGGGTACAGGTTAGGGTACGGAATGGCTTAGGGTTGGCGTACGTTAGAGGGCATGGGTTAGTGTTGATGTACTGGTTAAAATTAGGACACGGGTGAGGGTAAAGTTTCAGGTGAGTGTCATGGTTAGGTTTCAGGTTAGGGTTAGGGTTAGGGAATGGAGAGGGATTAGGGTACAGGTTAGGGTACCGCTGCGGTTTAGTGTTAGCGTACGTGTGAGGGCACGAGTTAGTCTTGGTGTCCTGGTTAAGATTAGGGCACGGGTGAGGGTAAGGTTTCGGGTGAGGGTCAGGGTTAGGATTCGGGTTAGGGTTAGGGTTAGGGAATGGAGAGGGATTAGGGTACAGGTTAGGGTACGACAATGCTTAAGGGTTAGCGTAAGTGTGAGGACACGAGTTAGTGTTGGTGTACTGGTTAAGACAACGGCACCGATGAGGGTAAGGCCTCGGAAAAGGGTCACTTTCAGGGTTTCGCTTAGGGTTAGGGTTAGGGAATGGGGAGGGATTAGGGTACAGGATAGGGTACGACAATGCTTAAGGGTAAGCGTACATTTGAGGGCATGAGTTAGTGTTTTTGTCCTGGTTAAGATTAGGGCATTGGGTAGGGTAGGGCATCGGAAGTGGGTCAGGTTTAGGGATGGGGTTAGGGTTAGGGTTAAGGAATGTGGAGGGATTAGGGTACAATTTAGGGTACGACAACGCTTAAGGTTTAGCGTACGTGTGAGGGCACGAGTTAGTGTTGGTATCCTGGTTAAGGTTAGGGCACGGGTGAGGGTAAGGTTTCGGTTGAGGGTCAGGGTTAGGATTCGGGTTAGGGTTAGGGTTAAGGAATGCAGAGGGATTAGGGTACAGCTTAGGGTACGACAGTGCTTAAGGGTTAGCGTTCGTGTGAGGGCAAGGGTTAGTGTCAGTGTCCTGATTAAGATTAGGGCACGGGTGAGGGTAAGGCTTCAGGTGAGGGTCAGGGTTAGGATTCGGGTTAGGGTTAGGGTTAGGGAATGGGGAGGGGTTAGGGTACAGTTTAGGGTACGACAACGATTAAGGGTTAGCGTACGTGTGAGGGCACAAGTTAGTGTTGGTGTCCTGGTTAAGATTAGGGCACGGGTGAGGGTAAGGTTTCGGGTGAGGGTCAGGGATAGAATTCGGGTTAGGGTTAGGGTTAGGGAATGGGGAGATATTAGGACACAGTTTAGGGTACCACAACGCTTAAGCTTTAGCGTACGTGTGAGGTAACTAGTTAGTGTTAGTATACTGCTTACGATTAGGGCACGGGTGAGGGTAAGGCCTCGGAAGAGGGTCACGTTAAGGGTTAGGGTTAGGGTTAGGGTTAGGGAATGGGGATTGATTAGGGTACAGGTTAGGGTACGGCAATGGCTTAGGGTTGGCTTACGTTAGAGGGCATGGGTTAGTGTTGATGTACTGGTTAAAATTAGGACACGGGTGAGGGTAAAGTTTCGGGTGAGTGTCATGGTTAGGTTTCAGGTTAGGGTTAGGGTTAGGGAATGGAGAGGGATTAGGGTACAAGTTAGGGTACCGCTGCGGTTTAGTGTTAGCGTACGTTTGAGGGCACGAGTTAGTCTTGGTGTCCTGGTTAACATTAGGGCACGGGTGAGGGTAAGGCTTCGGGTGAGGGTCAGGGTTAGGATTCGGGTTAGGGTTAGGGTTAGGGAATGGAGAGGTATTAGGGTACACGTTAGGGCACGACAATGCTTAAGGGTTAGTGTAAGTGTGAGGGCACGAGTTAGTGTTGGTGTACTGGTTAAGAACGGCACCGATGACGGTAAGGCCTCGGAAAAGGGTCACGTTCAGGGTTTTGCTTAGGGTTAGGGTTAGGGAATGGGGAGGGATTAGGGTACAGGATAGGGTACGACAATGCTTAAGGGTTAGCGTACGTTTGAGGGCATGAGTTAGTGTTTGTGTCCTGGTTAAGATTAGGGCATTGGTTAGGGTAGGGCATCGGAAGTGGGTCAGGTTTAGGGATGGGGTTAGGGTTAGGGTTAAGGAATGGGGAGGGATTAGGGTACAATTTAGGGTACGACAACGCTTAAGGTTTAGCGTACGTGTGAGGGCACGAGTTAGTGTTGGTATCCTGGTTAAGATCAGGGCACGGGTGAGGGTAAGGCTTCGGGTGAGGGTCAGGGTTAGGATTCGGATTAGGGTTACGGTTAAGGAATGCAGAGGGATTAGGGTACAGCTTAGGGTACGACAGTGCTTAAGGGTTAGCGTTCGTGTGAGGGCAAGAGTTAGTGTTAGTGTCCTGGTTAAGATTAGGGCACGGGTGAGGGTAAGGCTTCAGGTGAGGGTCAGGGTTAGGATTCGGGTTAGGGTTAGGGTTAGGGAATGGGGAGGGATTAGGGTACAGTTTAGGGTACGACAACGATTAAGGGTTAGCGTACGTGTGAGGGCACAAGTTAGTGTTGTTGTCCTGGTTAAGATTAGGGCACGGGTGAGGGTAAGGTTTCGGGTGAGGGTCAGGGATAGAATTCGGGTTAGGGTTAGGGTTAGGGAATGGGGAGATATTAGGGCACAGTTTAGGGTACCACAACGCTTAAGGTTTAACGTACGTGTGAGGTCACTAGTTAGTGTTAATGTACTGCTTACGATTAGGGCACGGGTGAGGGTAAGGCCTCGGAAGAGGGTCACGTTAAGGGTTAGGGTTAGGGTTAGGGTTAGGGAATGGGGATTGATTAGGGTACAGGTTAGGGTACGGAATGGCTTAGGGTTGGCGTACGTTAGAGGGCATGGGTTAGTGTTGATGTACTGGTTAAAATTAGGACACGGGTGAGGGTAAAGTTTCGGGTGAGTGTCATGGTTAGGTTTCAGGTTAGGGTTAGGGTTAGGGAATGGAGAGGGATTAGGGTACAGGTTAGGGTACCGCTGCGGTTTAGTGTTAGCGTACGTGTGAGGGCACGAGTTAGTCTTGGTGTCCTGGTTAAGATTAGGGCACGGGTGAGGGTAAGGTTTCGGGTGAGGGTCAGGGTTAGGATTCGGGTTAGGGTTAGGGTTAGGGAATGGAGAGGGATTAGGGTACAGGTTAGGGTACGACAATGCTTAAGGGTTAGCGTAAGTGTGAGGGCACGAGTTAGTGTTGGTGTACTGGTTAAGACAACGGCACCGATGAGGGTAAGGCCTCGGAAAAGGGTCACTTTCAGGGTTTCGCTTAGGGTTAGGGTTAGGGAATGGGGAGGGATTAGGGTACAGGATAGGGTACGACAATGCTTAAGGGTAAGCGTACATTTGAGGGCATGAGTTAGTGTTTTTGTCCTGGTTAAGATTAGGGCATTGGTTAGGGTAGGGCATCGGAAGTGGGTCAGGTTTAGGGATGGGGTTAGGGTTAGGGTTAAGGAATGTGGAGGGATTAGGGTACAATTTAGGGTACGACAACGCTTAAGGTTTAGCGTACGTGTGAGGGCACGAGTTAGTGTTGGTGTCCTGGTTAAGATAAGGGCACGGGTGAGGGTAAGGCTTCGGGTGAGGGTCAGGGTTAGGATTCGGGTTAGGGTTAGGGTTAAGGAATGCAGAGGGATTAGGGTACAGCTTAGGGTACGACAGTGCTTAAGGGTTAGCTTTCGTGTGAGGGCAAGGGTTAGTGTCAGTGTCCTGGTTAAGATTAGGGCACGGGTGAGGGTAAGGCTTCAGGTGTGGGTCAGGGTTAGGATTCGGGTTAGGGTTAGGGTTAGGGAATGGGGAGGGATTAGGGTACAGTTTAGGGTACTACAACGATTAAGGGTTAGCGTACGTGTGAGGGCACAAGTTAGTGTTGGTGTCCTGGTTAAGATTAGGGCACGGGTGAGGGTAAGGTTTCGGGTGAGGGTCAGGGATAGAATTCGGGTTAGGGTTAGGGATAGGGAATGGGGAGATATTAGGGCATAGTTTAGGGTACCACAATGCTTAAGGTTTAGCGTACATGTGAGGTCAGTAGTTAGTGTTAGTGTACTGCTTACGATTAGGGCACGGGTGAGGGTAAGGCCTCGGAAGAGGGTCACGTTATGGGTTAGGGTTAGGGTTAGGGTTAGGGAATGGGGATTGATTAGGGTACAGGTTAGGGTACGGCAATGGCTTAGGGTTGGCGTACGTTAGAGGGCATGGGTTAGTGTTGATGTACTGGTTAAAATTAGGACACGGGTGAGGGTAAAGTTTCGGGTGAGTGTCATGGTTAGGTTTCAGGTTAGGGTTAGGGTTAGGGAATGGAGAGGGTTTAGGGTACAGGTTAGGGTACGCTGCGGTTTAGTGTTAGCGTACGTTTGAGGGCACGAGTTAGTCTTGGTGTCCTAGTTAAGATTAGGGCACGGGTGAGGGTAAGGCTTCGGGTGAGGGTCAGGGTTAGGATTCGGGTTAGGGTTAGGGTTAGGGAATGGAAAGGGATTAGGGTACAGGTTAGGGTACGACAATGCTTAAGGGTTAGCGTAAGTGTGAGGGCACGAGTTAGTGTTGGTGTACTGGTTAAGACAACGGCACCGATGAGGGCAAGGCCTCGGAAAATGGTCACGTTCAGGGTTTCGTTTAGGGTTAGGGTTAGGGAATGGGGAGGGATTAGGGTACAGGATAGGGTACGACAATGCTTAAGGGTTAGCGTACGTTTGAGGGCATGAGTTAGTGTTTGTGTCCTGGTTAAGTTTAGGGCATTGGTTAGGGTAGGGCATCGGAAGTGGGTCAGGTTTAGGGATGGGGTTAGGGTTAGGGTTAAGGAATGGGGAGGGATTAGGGTACAATTTAGGGTACGACAACGCTTAAGGTTTAGCGTACGTGTGAGGGCACGAGTTAGTGTTGGTGTCCTGGTTAAGATTAGGTCACGGGTGAGGGTAAGGCTTCGGGTGAGGGTCAGGGTTAGGATTCGGGTTAGGGTTAGGGTTAAGGAATGCAGAGGGATTAGGGTACAGCTTACGGTACGACAGTGCTTAAGGGTTAGCGTTCGTGTTAGGGCAAGGGTTAGTGTTAGTGTCCTGGTTAAGATTAGGGCACGGGTGAGGGTAAGGCTTCGGGTGAGGGTCAGGGTTAGGATTCGGGTTAGGGTTAGGGTTAGGGAATGGAGAGGGATTAGGGTACAGGTTAGGGTACCACAACGCTTAAGGTTTAGTGTATGTGTGAGGTCACTAGTTAGTGTTAGTGTACTGCTTACGATTAGGGCACGGGTGAGGGTAAGGCCTCGGAAGAGGGTAACGTTAAGGATTAGGGTAAGGGTTAGGGTTAGGGAATGGGGAATGATTAGGGTACAGGTTAGGGTACGGCAATGGCTTAGGGTTGGCGTACGTTAGAGTGCATGGGTTAGTGTTGATGTACTGGTTAAAATTAGGACACGGGTGAGTGTAAAGTTTCGGATGAGTGTCATGGTTAGGTTTCAGGTTAGGGTTAGGGTTAGGGAATGACGAGGGATTAGGGTACAGGTTAGGGTACCTCTGCGGTTTAGTGTTAGCGTACGTTTGAGGGCACGAGTTAGTCTTGGTGTCCTGGTTAACATTAGGGCACGGGTGAGGGTAAGGCTTCGGGTGAGGGTCAGGGTTAGGATTCGGGTTAGGGTTAGGGTTAGGGAATGGAGAGGGATTAGGGTACAAGTTAGGGTACCGCTGCGGTTTAGTGTTAGCGTACGTTTGAGGGCACGAGTTAGTCTTGGTGTCCTGGTTAACATTAGGGCACGGGTGAGGGTAAGGCTTCGGGTGAGGGTCAGGGTTAGGATTCGGGTTAGGGTTAGGGTTAGGGAATGGAGAGGGATTAGGATACACGTTAGGGCACGACAATGCTTAAGGGTTAGTGTAAGTGTGAGGGCACGAGTTAGTGTTGGTGTACTGGTTAAGACAACGGCACCGATGACGGTAAGGCCTCGGAAAAGGGTCACGTTCAGGGTTTTGCTTAGGGTTAGGGTTAGGGAATGGGGAGGGATTAGGGTACAGGATAGGGTACGACAATGCTTAAGGGTTAGCGTACGTTTGAGGGCATGAGTTAGTGTTTGTGTCCTGGTTAAGATTAGGGCATTGGTTAGGGTAGGGCATCGGAAGTGGGTCAGGTTTAGGGATGGGGTTAGGGTTAGGGTTAAGGAATGGGGAGGGATTAGGGTACAATTTAGGGTACGACAACGCTTAAGGTTTAGCGTACGTGTGAGGGCACGAGTTAGTGTTGGTATCCTGGTTAAGATCAGGGCACGGGTGAGGGTAAGGCTTCGGGTGAGGGTCAGGGTTAGGATTCGGATTAGGGTTACGGTTAAGGAATGCAGAGGGATTAGGGTACAGATTAGGGTACGACAGTACTTAAGGGTTAGCGTTCGTGTGAGGGCAAGGGTTAGTGTTAGTGTCCTGGTTAAGATTAGGGCACGGGTGAGGGTAAGGCTTCAGGTGAGGGTCAGGGTTAGGATTCGGGTTAGGGTTAGGGTTAGGGAATGGGGAGGGATTAGGGTACAGTTTAGGGTACGACAACGATTAAGGGTTAGCGTACGTGTGAGGGCACAAGTTAGTGTTGGTGTCCTCTTTAAGATTATGGCACGGGTGAGGGTAAGGTTTCGGGTGAGGGTCAGGGATAGAATTCGGGTTAGGGTTAGGGTTAGGGAATGGGGAGATATTAGGGCACAGTTTAGGGTACCACAACGCTTAAGGTTTAGCGTACGTGTGAGGTCACTATTTAGTGTTAGTGTACTGCTTACGATTAGGGCACGGGTGAGGGTAAGGCCTCGGAAGAGGGTCACGTTAAGGGTTAGGGTTAGGGTTAGGGTTAGGGAATGGAGATTGATTAGGGTACAGGTTAGGGTACGGAATGGCTTAGGGTTGGCGTACGTTAGAGGGCATGGGTTAGTGTTGATGTACTGGTTAAAATTAGGACACGGGTGAGGGTAAAGTTTCGGGTGTGTGATGGTTAGGTTTCAGGTTAGGGTTAGGGTTAGGGAATGGAGAGGGATTAGGGTACAGGTTAGGGTACCGCTGCGGTTTAGTGTTAGCATACGTGTGAGGGCAAGAGTTAGTCTTGGTGTCCTGGTTAAGATTAGGGCACGGGTGAGGGTAAGGTTTCGGGTGAGGGTCAGGGTTAGGATTCGGGTTAGGGTTAGGGTTAGGGAATGGAGAGGGATTAGGGTAAAGGTTAGGGTACGACAATGCTTAAGGGTTAGCGTAAGTGTGAGGGCACGAGTTAGTGTTGGTGTACTGGTTAAGACAACGGCACCGATGAGGGTAAGGCCTCGGAAAAGGGTCAGGTTCAGGGTTTCGCTTAGGGTTAGGGTTAGGGAATGGGGAGGGATTAGGGTACAGGATAGGGTACGACAATGCTTAAGGGTAAGCGTACATTTGAGGGCATGAGTTAGTGTTTGTGTCCTGGTTAAGATTAGGGCATTGGTTAGGGTTGGGCATCGGAAGTGGGTCATGTTTAGGGATGGGGTTAGGGTTAGGGTTAAGGAATGTGGAGGGATTAGGGTACAATTTAGGGTACGACAACGCTTAAGGTTTAGCGTACGTGTGAGGGCACTAGTTAGTGTTGGTGTCCTGGTTAAGATAAGGGCACGGGTGAGGGTAAGGCTTCGGGTGAGGGTCAGGGTTAGGATTCGGGTTAGGGTTAGGGTTAAGGAATGCAGAGGGATTAGGGTACAGCTTAGGGTACGACAGTGCTTAAGGGTTAGCGTAAGAATGAGGGCACGAGTTAGTGTTGGTGTACTGGTTAAGACAACGGCACCGATGAGGGCAAGGCCTCGGAAAAGGGTCACGTTCAGGGTTTCGTTTAGGGTTAGGGTTAGGGAATGGGGAGGGATTAGGGTACAGTTTAGGGTACGACAACGATTAAGGGTTAGCGTACGTGTGAGGGCACAAGTTAGTGTTGGTGTCCTGGTTAAGATTAGGGCATGGGTGAGGGTAAGGTTTCGGGTGAGGGTAAGGGATAGAATTCGGGTTAGGGTTAGGGAATGGGGAGATATCAGGGCACAGTTTAGGGTACCACAACGCTTAAGGTTTAGCGTACGTGTGAGGTCACTAGTTAGTGTTAGTGTACTGCTTACGATTAGGGCATGGGTGAGGGTAAGGCCTCTGAAGAGGGTCACGTTAAGGGTTAGGGTTAGGGTTAGGGTTAGGGAATGGGGATTGAGTAGGGTACAGGTTAGTGTACGGCAATGGCTTAGGGTTGGCGTACGTTAGAGGGCATGGGTTAGTGTTGATGTACTGGTTAAAATTAGGACACGGGTGAGGGTAAAGTTTCGGGTGAGTGTCATGGTTAGGTTTCAGGTTAGGGTTAGGGTTAGGGAATGGAGAGGGATTAGGGTACAGGTTAGGGTACCGCTGCGGTTTAGTGTTAGCGTACGTGTGAGGGCACGAGTTAGTCTTGGTGTCCTGGTTAAGATTAGGGCACGGGTGAGTGGAAGGCTTCGGGTGAGGGTCAGGGTTAGGATTCGGGTTAGGGTTAGGGTTAGGGAATGGAGAGGGATTAGGGTACAGGTTAGGGTACGACAATGCTTAAGGGTTAGCGTAAGTGTGAGGGCACGAGTTAGTGTTGGTGTACTGGTTAAGACAACGGCACCGATGAGGGTAAGGCCTCGGAAAAGGGTCACGTTCAGGGTTTCGCTTAGGGTTAGGGTTAGGGAATGGGGAGGGATTAGGGTACAGGATAGGGTACGACAATGCTTAAGGGTTAGCGTACGTTTGAGGGCATGAGTTAGTGTTTGTGTACTGGTTAAGATTAGGGCATTGGTTAGGGTAGGGCATCGGAAGTGGGTCAGGTTTAGGGATGGGGTTAGGGTTAGGGTTAAGGAATGGGGAGGGATTAGGGTACAATTTAGGGTACGACGACGCTTAAGGTTTAGCGTACGTGTGAGGGCACGAGTTAGTGTTGGTGTCCTGGTTAAGATTAGGGCACGGGTGAGGGTAAGACTTCGGGTGAGGGTCAGGGTTAGGATTCGGGTTAGGGTTAGTGTTAAGGAATGCAGAGGGATTAGGGTACAGCTTAGGGTACGACAGTTCTTAAGGGTTAGCGTTCGTGTGAGGGCAAGGGTTAGTGTTAGTGTCCTGGTTAAGATTAGGGCACGGGTGAGGGTAAGGCTTCAGGTGAGGGTCAGGGATAGGATTCGGGTTAGGGTTAGGGTTAGGTAATGGGGAGGGATTAGGGTACAGTTTAGGGTACGACAACGATTAAGGGTTAGCGTACGTGTGAGGGCACAAGTTAGTGTTGGTGTCCTGGATAAGATTAGGGCATGGGTGAGGGTAAGGTTTCGGGTGAGGGTCAGGGATAGAATTCGGGTTAGGGTTAGGGAATGGGGAGATATTAGGGCACAGTTTAGGGTACCACAACGCTTAAGGTTTAGCGTACGTGTGAGGTCACTAGTTAGTGTTAGTGTACTGCTTACGATTAGGGCATGGGTGAGGGTAAGGCCTCTGAAGAGGGTCACGTTAAGGGTTAGGGTTAGGGTTAGGGTTAGGGAATGGGGATTGATTAGGGTACAGGTTAGGGTACGGCAATGGCTTAGGGTTGGCGTACGTTAGAGGGCATGGGTTAGTGTTGATGTACTGGTTAAAATTAGGACACGGGTGAGGGTAAAGTTTCGGGTGAGTGTCATGGTTAGGTTTCAGGTTAGGGTTAGCGTTAGGGAATGGAGAGGGATTAGGGTACAGGTTAGGGTACCGCTGCAGTTTAGTGTTAGCGTACGTGTGAGGGCACGAGTTAGTCTTGGTGTCCTGGTTAAGATTAGGGCACCGGTGAGGGTAAGGCTTCGGGTGAGGGTCAGGGTTAGGATTCGGGTTAGGGTTAGGGTTAAGGAATGCAGAGTTATTAGGGTACAGCTTAGGGTACGACAGTGCTTAAGGGTTAGCGTTCGTGTGAGGGCAAGGGTTAGTGTTAGTGTCCTGGTTAAGATTAGGGCACGGGTGAGGGTAAGGCATCAGGTGAGGGTCAGGGTTAGGATTCGGGTTAGGGTTAGGGTTAGGGAATGGGGTGGGATTAGGGTACAGTTTAGGGTACGACAACGATTAAGGGTTAGCGTACGTGTGAAGGCACATGTTAGTGTTGGTGTCCTGGTTAAGATTAGGGCACGGGTGAGGGTAAGGTTTCGGGTGAGGGTCAGGGATAGAATTCGGGTTAGGGTTAGGGTTAGGGAATGGGGAGATATTAGGGCACAGTTTAGGGTACCACAACGCTTAAGGTTTAGCGTACTTGTGAGGTCACTATTTAGTGTTAGTGTACTGCTTACGATTAGGGCACGGGTGAGGGTAAGGCCTCGGAAGAGGGTCACGTTAAGGGTTAGGGTTAGGGTTAGGGTTAGGGAATGGGGATTGATTAGGGTACAGGTTAGGGTACGGAATGGCTTAGGGTTGGCGTACGTTAGAGGGCATGGGTTAGTGTTGATGTACTGGTTAAAATTAGGACACGGGTGAGGGTAAAGTTTCGGGTGTGTGATGGTTAGGTTTCAGGTTAGGGTTAGGGTTAGGGAATGGAGAGGGATTAGGGTACAGGTTAGGGTACCGCTGCGGTTTAGTGTTAGCGTACGTGTGAGGGCACGAGTTAGTCTTGGTGTCCTGGTTAAGATTAGGGCACGGGTGAGGGTAAGGTTTCGGGTGAGGGTCAGGGTTAGGATTCGGGTTAGGGTTAGGGTTAGGGAATGGAGAGGGATTAGGGTAAAGGTTAGGGTACGACAATGCTTAAGGGTTAGCGTAAGTGTGAGGGCACGAGTTAGTGTTGGTGTACTGGTTAAGACAACGGCACCGATGAGGGTAAGGCCTCGGAAAAGGGTCAGGTTCAGGGTTTCGCTTAGGGTTAGGGTTAGGGAATGGGGAGGGATTAGGGTACAGGATAGGGTACGACAATGCTTAAGGGTAAGCGTACATTTGAGGGCATGAGTTAGTGTTTGTGTCCTGGTTAAGATTAGGGCATTGGTTAGGGTAGGGCATCGGAAGTGGGTCATGTTTAGGGATGGGGTTAGGGTTAGGGTTAAGGAATGTGGAGGGATTAGGGTACAATTTAGGGTACGACAACGCTTAAGGTTTAGCGTACGTGTGAGGGCAGTAGTTAGTGTTGGTGTCCTGGTTAAGATAAGGGCACGGGTGAGGGTAAGGCTTCGGGTGAGGGTCAGGGTTAGGATTCGGGTTAGGGTTAGGGTTAAGGAATGCAGAGGGATTAGGGTACAGCTTAGGGTACGACAGTGCTTAAGGGTTAGCGTAAGAATGAGGGCACGAGTTAGTGTTGGTGTACTGGTTAAGACAACGGCACCGATGAGGGCAAGGCCTCGGAAAAGGGTCACGTTCAGGGTTTCGTTTAGGGTTAGGGTTAGGGAATGGGGAGGGATTAGGGTACAGTTTAGGGTACGACAACGATTAAGGGTTAGCGTACGTGTGAGGGCACAAGTTAGTGTTGGTGTCCTGGTTAAGATTAGGGCATGGGTGAGGGTAAGGTTTCGGGTGAGGGTAAGGGATAGAATTCGGGTTAGGGTTAGGGAATGGGGAGATATCAGGGCACAGTTTAGGGTACCACAACGCTTAAGGTTTAGCGTACGTGTGAGGTCACTAGTTAGTGTTAGTGTACTGCTTACGATTAGGGCATGGGTGAGGGTAAGGCCTCTGAAGAGGGTCACGTTAAGGGTTAGGGTTAGGGTTAGGGTTAGGGAATGGGGATTGAGTAGGGTACAGGTTAGTGTACGGCAATGGCTTAGGGTTGGCGTACGTTAGAGGGCATGGGTTAGTGTTGATGTACTGGTTAAAATTAGGACACGGGTGAGGGTAAAGTTTCGGGTGAGTGTCATGGTTAGGTTTCAGGTTAGGGTTAGGGTTAGGGAATGGAGAGGGATTAGGGTACAGGTTAGGGTACCGCTGCGGTTTAGTGTTAGCGTACGTGTGAGGGCACGAGTTAGTCTTGGTGTCCTGGTTAAGATTAGGGCACGGGTGAGTGTAAGGCTTCGGGTGAGGGTCAGGGTTAGGATTCGGGTTAGGGTTAGGGTTAGGGAATGGAGAGGGATTAGGGTACAGGTTAGGGTACGACAATGCTTAAGGGTTAGCGTAAGTGTGAGGGCACGAGTTAGTGTTGGTGTACTGGTTAAGACAACGGCACCGATGAGGGTAAGGCCTCGGAAAAGGGTCACGTTCAGGGTTTCGCTTAGGGTTAGGGTTAGGGAATGGGGAGGGATTAGGGTACAGGATAGGGTACGACAATGCTTAAGGGTTAGCGTACGTTTGAGGGCATGAGTTAGTGTTTGTGTACTGGTTAAGATTAGGGCATTGGTTAGGGTAGGGCATCGGAAGTGGGTCAGGTTTAGGGATGGGGTTAGGGTTAGGGTTAAGGAATGGGGAGGGATTAGGGTACAATTTAGGGTACGACGACGCTTAAGGTTTAGCGTACGTGTGAGGGCACGAGTTAGTGTTGGTGTCCTGGTTAAGATTAGGGCACGGGTGAGGGTAAGACTTCGGGTGAGGGTCAGGGTTAGGATTCGGGTTAGGGTTAGTGTTAAGGAATGCAGAGGGATTAGGGTACAGCTTAGGGTACGACAGTTCTTAAGGGTTAGCGTTCGTGTGAGGGCAAGGGTTAGTGTTAGTGTCCTGGTTAAGATTAGGGCACGGGTGAGGGTAAGGCTTCAGGTGAGGGTCAGGGATAGGATTCGGGTTAGGGTTAGGGTTAGGTAATGGGGAGGGATTAGGGTACAGTTTAGGGTACGACAACGATTAAGGGTTAGCGTACGTGTGAGGGCACAAGTTAGTGTTGGTGTCCTGGTTAAGATTAGGGCATGGGTGAGGGTAAGGTTTCGGGTGAGGGTCAGGGATAGAATTCGGGTTAGGGTTAGGGAATGGGGAGATATTAGGGCACAGTTTAGGGTACCACAACGCTTAAGGTTTAGCGTACGTGTGAGGTCACTAGTTAGTGTTAGTGTACTGCTTACGATTAGGGCATGGGTGAGGGTAAGGCCTCTGAAGAGGGTCACGTTAAGGGTTAGGGTTAGGGTTCGGGTTAGGGAATGGGGATTGATTAGGGTACAGGTTAGGGTACGGCAATGGCTTAGGGTTGGCGTACGTTAGAGGGCATGGGTTAGTGTTGATGTACTGGTTAAAATTAGGACACGGGTGAGGGTAAAGTTTCGGGTGAGTGTCATGGTTAGGTTTCAGGTTAGGGTTAGCGTTAGGGAATGGAGAGGGATTAGGGTACAGGTTAGGGTACCGCTGCAGTTTAGTGTTAGCGTACGTGTGAGGGCACGAGTTAGTCTTGGTGTCCTGGTTAAGATTAGGGCACCGGTGAGGGTAAGGCTTCGGGTGAGGGTCAGGGTTAGGATTCGGGTTAGGGTTAGGGTTAAGGAATGCAGAGTTATTAGGGTACAGCTTAGGGTACGACAGTGCTTAAGGGTTAGCGTTCGTGTGAGGGCAAGGGTTAGTGTTAGTGTCCTGGTTAAGATTAGGGCACGGGTGAGGGTAAGGCATCAGGTGAGGGTCAGGGTTAGGATTCGGGTTAGGGTTAGGGTTAGGGAATGGGGTGGGATTAGGGTACAGTTTAGGGTACGACAACGATTAAGGGTTAGCGTACGTGTGAAGGCACATGTTAGTGTTGGTGTCCTGGTTAAGATTAGGGCACGGGTGAGGGTAAGGTTTCGGGTGAGGGTCAGGGATAGAATTCGGGTTAGGGTTAGGGTTAGGGAATGGGGAGATATTAGGGCACAGTTTAGGGTACCACAACGCTTAAGGTTTAGCGTACGTGTGAGGTCACTAGTTAGTGTTAGTGTACTGCTTACGATTAGGGCACGGGTGAGGGTAAGGCCTCGGAAGAGGGTCACGTTAAGGGTTAGGGTTAGGGTTAGGGTTAGGGAATGGGGATTGATTAGGGTACAGGTTAGGGTACGGAATGGCTTAGGGTTGGCGTACGTTAGAGGGCATGGGTTAGTGTTGATGTACTGGTTAAAATTAGGACACGGGTGAGGGTAAAGTTTCGGGTGTGTGATGGTTAGGTTTCAGGTTAGGGTTAGGGTTAGGGAATGGAGAGGGATTAGGGTACAGGTTAGGGTACCGCTGCGGTTTAGTGTTAGCGTACGTGTGAGGGCACGAGTTAGTCTTGGTGTCCTGGTTAAGATTAGGGCACGGGTGAGGGTAAGGTTTCGGGTGAGGGTCAGGGTTAGGATTCGGGTTAGGGTTAGGGTTAGGGAATGGAGAGGGATTAGGGTAAAGGTTAGGGTACGACAATGCTTAAGGGTTAGCGTAAGTGTGAGGGCACGAGTTAGTGTTGGTGTACTGGTTAAGACAACGGCACCGATGAGGGTAAGGCCTCGGAAAAGGGTCAGGTTCAGGGTTTCGCTTAGGGTTAGGGTTAGGGAATGGGGAGGGATTAGGGTACAGGATAGGGTACGACAATGCTTAAGGGTAAGCGTACATTTGAGGGCATGAGTTAGTGTTTGTGTCCTGGTTAAGATTAGGGCATTGGTTAGGGTAGGGCATCGGAAGTGGGTCATGTTTAGGGATGGGGTTAGGGTTAGGGTTAAGGAATGTGGAGGGATTAGGGTACAATTTAGGGTACGACAACGCTTAAGGTTTAGCGTACGTGTGAGGGCACTAGTTAGTGTTGGTGTCCTGGTTAAGATAAGGGCACGGGTGAGGGTAAGGCTTCGGGTGAGGGTCAGGGTTAGGATTCGGGTTAGGGTTAGGGTTAAGGAATGCAGAGGGATTAGGGTACAGCTTAGGGTACGACAGTGCTTAAGGGTTAGCGTAAGAATGAGGGCACGAGTTAGTGTTGGTGTACTGGTTAAGACAACGGCACCGATGAGGGCAAGGCCTCGGAAAAGGGTCACGTTCAGGGTTTCGTTTAGGGTTAGGGTTAGGGAATGGGGAGGGATTAGGGTACAGTTTAGGGTACGACAACGATTAAGGGTTAGCGTACGTGTGAGGGCACAAGTTAGTGTTGGTGTCCTGGTTAAGATTAGGGCATGGGTGAGGGTAAGGTTTCGGGTGAGGGTCAGGGATAGAATTCGGGTTAGGGTTAGGGTTAGGGAATGGGGAGATATTAAGGCACAGTTTAGGGTACCACAACGCTTAAGGTTTAGCGTACGTGTGAGGTCACTAGTTAGTGTTAGTGTACTGCTTACGATTAGGGCACGGGTGAGGGTAAGGCCTCGGAAGAGGGTCACGTTAAGGGTTAGGGTTAGGGTTAGGGTTAGGGAATGGGGATTGATGAGGGTACAGGTTAGGGTACGGCAATGGCTTAGGGTTGGCGTACGTTAGAGGGCATGGGTTAGTGTTGATGTACTGGTTAAAATTAGGACACGGGTGAGGGTATAGTTTCGGGTGAGTGTCATGGTTAGGTTTCAGGTTAGGGTTAGGGTTAGGGAATGGAGAGGGATTAGGGTACAGGTTAGGGTACCGCTGTGGTTTAGTGTCAGCGTACGTGTGAGGGCACGAGTTAGTCTTGGTGTCCTGGTTAAGATTAGGGCACGGGTGAGGGTAAGGCTTCGGGTGAGGGTCAGGGTTAGGATTCGGGTTAGGGTTAGGGTTAGGGAATGGAGAGGGATTAGGGTACAGGTTAGGGTACGACAATGCTTAAGGGTTAGCGTAAGTGTGAGGGCACGAGTTAGTGTTGGTGCACTGGTTAAGACAACGGCACCGATGAGGGTAAGGCCTCGGAAAAGGGTCCCGTTCAGGGTTTTGCTTAGGGTTAGGGTTAGGGAATGGGGGGGGATTAGGGTACAGGATAGGTTACGACAATGCTTAAGGGTTAGCGTACGTTTGAGGGCATGAGTTAGTGTTTGTGTACTGGTTAAGATTAGGGCATTGGTTAGGGTAGGGCATCGGAAGTGGGTCAGGTTTAGGGATGGGGTTAGGGTTAGGGTTAAGGAATGGGGAGGGATTAGGGTACAATTTAGGGTACGACAACGCTTAAGGTTTAGCGTACGTGTGAGGGCACGAGTTAGTGTTGGTGTCCTGGTTAAGATTAGGGCACGGGTGTGGGTAAGGCTTCGGGTGAGGGTCAGGGTTAGGATTCGGGTTAGGGTTAGGGTTAAGGAATGCAGAGGGATTAGGGTACAGCTTAGGGTACGACAGTACTTAAGGGTTAGCCTTCGTGTGAGGGCAAGGGTTAGTGTTAGTGTCCTGGTTAAGATTAGGGCACGGGTGAGGGTAAGGCTTCAGGTGAGGGTCAGGGTTAGGATTCGGGTTAGGGTTAGGGTTAGGGAATGGGGAGGGATTAGGGTACAGTTTAGGGTACGACAACGATTAAGGGTTAGCGTACGTGTGAGGTCACAAGTTAGTGTTGGTGTCCTGGTTAAGATTAGGGCACGGGTGAGGGTAAGGTTTCGGGTGAGTGTCAGGGATAGAATTCGGGTTAGGGTTAGGGTTAGGGAATGGGGAGATATTAGGGCACAGTTTAGGGTACCACAACGCTTAAGGTTTGGCGTACGTATGATGTCACTAGTTAGTGTTAGTGTACTGCTTACGATTAGGGCACGGGTGAGGGTAAGGCCTCGGAAGAGGGTCACGTTAAGGGTTAGGGTTAGGGTTAGGGTTAGGGAATGGGGATTGATTAGGGTACAGGTTAGGGTACGGCAATGGCTTAGGGTTGGCGTACGTTAGAGGGCATGGGTTAGTGTTGATGTACTGGTTAAAATTAGGACACGGGTGAGGGTAAAGTTTCGGGTGAGTGTCATGGTTAGGTTTCAGGTTAGGGTTAGGGTTAGGGAATGGAGAGGGATTAGGGTACAGGTTAGGGTACCGCTGCGGTTTAGTGTTAGCGTACGTGTGAGGGCACGAGTTAGTCTTGGTGTCCTGGTTAAGATTAGGGCACGGGTGAGGGTAAGGCTTCGGGTGAGGGTCAGGGTTAGGATTCGGGTTAGGGTTAGGGTTAGGGAATGGAGAGGGATTAGGGTACAGGTTAGGGTCCTTCAATGCTTAAGGGTTAGCGTAAGTGTGAGGGCACGAGATAGTGTTGGTGTACTGGTTAAGACAACGGCATCGATGAGGGTAAGGCCTCGGAAAAGGGTCACGTTCAGGGTTTCGCTTAGGGTTAGGGTTAGGGAATGGGGAGGGATTAGGGTACAGGATAGGGTACGACAATGCTTAAGGGTTAGCGTACGTTTGAGGGCATGAGTTAGTGTTTGTGTACTGGTTAAGATTAGGGCATTGGTTAGGGTAGGGCATCGGAAGTGGGTCAGGTTTAGGGATGGGGTTAGGGTTAGGGTTAAGGAATGGGGAGGGATTAGGGTACAATTTAGGGTACGACAACGCTTAAGGTTTAGCGTACGTGTGAGGGCACGAGTTAGTGTTGGTGTCCTGGTTAAGATTACGGCACGGGTGAGGGTAAGGCTTCGGGTGAGGGTCAGGGTTAGGATTCGGGTTAGGGTTAGTGTTAAGGAATGCAGAGGGATTAGGGTACAGCTTAGGGTACGACAGTGCTTAAGGGTTAGCGTTCGTGTGAGGGCAAGGGTTAGTGTTAGTGTCCTGGTTAAGATTAGGGCACGGGTGAGGGTAAGGCTTCAGGTGAGGGTCAGGGTTAGGATTCGGGTTAGGGTTAGGGTTAGGGAATGGGGAGGGATTAGGGTACAGTTTAGGGTACGACAACGATTAAGGGTTAGCGTACGTGTGAGGGCACAAGTTAGTGTTGGTGTCCTGGTTAAGATTAGGGCATGGGTGAGGGTAAGGTTTCGGGTGAGGGTCAGGGATAGAATTCGGGTTAGGGTTAGGGTTAGGGAATGGGGAGATATTAGGGCACAGTTTAGGGTACCACAACGCTTAAGGTTTGGCCTACGTATGAGGTCACTAGTTAGTGTTAGTGTACTGCTTACGATTAGGGCACGGGTGAGGGTAAGGCCTCGGAAGAGGGTCACGTTAAGGGTTAGGGTTAGGGTTAGGGTTAGGGAATGGGGATTGATTAGGGTACAGGTTAGGGTACGGCAATGGCTTAGGGTTGGCGTACGTTAGAGGGCATGGGTTAGTGTTGATGTACTGGTTAAAATTAGGACACGGGTGAGGGTAAAGTTTCGGGTAAGTGTCATGGTTAGGTTTCAGGTTAGGGTTAGGGTTAGGGAATGGAGAGGGATTAGGGTACAGGATAGGGTACGACAATGCTTAAGGGTTAGCGTACGTTTGAGGGCATGAGTTAGTGTTTGTGTACTGGTTAAGATTAGGGCATTGGTTAGGGTAGGGCATCGGAAGTGGGTCAGGTTTAGGGATGGGGTTAGGGTTAGGGTTAAGGAATGGGGAGGGATTAGGGTACAATTTAGGGTACGACAACGCTTAAGGTTTAGCGTACGTGTTAGGGCACGAGTTAGTGTTGGTGTCCTGGTTAAGATTAGGGCACGGGTGAGGGTAAGGCTTCGGGTGAGGGTCAGGGTTAGGATTCGGGTTACGGTTAGTGTTAAGGAATGCAGAGGGATTAGGGTACAGCTTAGGGTACGACAGTGCTTAAGGGTTAGCGTTCGTGTGAGGGCAAGGGTTATTGTTAGTGTTCTGGTTAAGATTAGGGCACTGGTGAGGGTAAGGCTTCAGGTGAGGGTCAGGGTTAGGATTCGGGTTAGGGTTAGGGTTAGGGAATGGGGAGGGATTAGGGTACAGTTTAGGGTACGACAACGATTAAGGGTTAGCGTACGTGTGAGGGCACAAGTTAGTGTTGGTGTCCTGGTTAAGATTAGGGCATGGGTGAGGGTAAGTTTTCGGGTGAGGGTCAGGGATAGAATTCGGGTTAGGGTTAGGGAATGGGGAGATATTAGGGCACAGTTTAGGGTACCACAACGCTTAAGGTTTAGCGTACGTGTGAGGTCACTAGTTAGTGTTAGTGTACTGCTTACGATTAGGGCACGGGTGAGGGTAAGGCCTCGGAAGAGGGTCACGTTAAGGGTTAGGGTTAGGGTTAGGGTTAGGGAATGGGGATTGATTAGGGTACAGGTTAGGGTACGGCAATGGCTTAGGGTTGGCGTACGTTAGAGGGCATGGGTTAGTGTTGATGTACTGGTTAAAATTAGGACACGGGTGAGGGTAAAGTTTCGGGTGAGTGTCATGGTTAGGTTTCAGGTTAGGGTTAGGGTTAGGGAATGGAGAGGGATTAGGGTACAGGTTAGGGTACCGCTGCGGTTTAGTGTTAGCGTACGTGTGAGGGCACGAGTTAGTCTTGGTGTCCTGGTTAAGATTAGGGCACGGGTGAGGGTAAGGCTTCGGGTGAGGGTCAGGGTTTGGATTCGGGTTAGGGTTAGGGTTAGGGAATGGAGAGGGATTAGGGTACAGGTTAGGGTACTTCAATGCTTAAGGGTTAGTGTAAGTGTGAGGGCACGAGATAGTGTTGGTGTACTGGTTAAGACAACGGCACCGATGAGGGTAAGGCCTCGGAAAAGGGTCACGTTCAGGGTTTCGCTTAGGGTTAGGGTTAGGGAATGGGGAGGGATTAGGGTACAGGATAGGGTACGACAATGCTTAAGGGTTAGCGTACGTTTGAGGGCATGAGTTAGTGTTTGTGTACTGGTTAAGATTAGGGCATTGGTTAGGGTAGGGCATCGGAAGTGGGTCAGGTTTAGGGATGGGGTTAGGGTTAGGGTTAAGGAATGGGGAGGGATTAGGGTACAATTTAGGGTACGACAACGCTTAAGGTTTAGCGTACGTGTGAGGGCACGAGTTAGTGTTGGTGTCCTGGTTAAGATTAGGGCACGGGTGAGGGTAAGGCTTCGGGTGAGGGTCAGGGTTAGGATTCGGGTTAGGGTTAGTGTTAAGGAATGCAGAGGGATTAGGGTACAGCTTAGGGTACGACAGTGCTTAAGGGTTAGCGTTCGTGTGAGGGCAAGGGTTAGTGTTATTGTCCTGGTTAAGATTAGGGCACGGGTGAGGGTAAGGCTTCAGGTGAGGGTCAGGGTTAGGATTCGGGTTAGGGTTAGGGTAAGGGAATGGGGAGGGATTAGGGTACAGTTTAGGGTACGACAACGATTAAGGGTTAGCGTACGTGTGAGGGCACAAGTTAGTGTTGGTGTCCTGGTTAAGATTAGGGCATGGGTGAGGGTAAGGTTTCGGGTGAGGGTCAGGGATAGAATTCGGGTTAGGGTTAGGGAATGGGGAGATATTAGGGCACAGTTTAGGGTACCACAACGCTTAAGGTTTAGCGTACGTGTGAGGTCACTAGTTAGTGTTAGTGTACTGCTTACGATTAGGGCACGGGTGAGGGTAAGGCCTCGGAAGAGGGTCACGTTAAGGGTTAGGGTTAGGGTTAGGGTTAGGGAATGGGGATTGATTAGTGTACAGGTTAGGGTACGGCAATGGCTTAGGGTTGGCGTACGTTAGAGGGCATGGGTTAGTGTTGATGTACTGGTTAAAATTAGGACACCGGTGAGGGTAAAGTTTCGGGTGAGTGTCATGGTTAGGTTTCAGGTTAGGGTTAGGGTTAGGGAATGGAGAGGGATTAGGGTACAGGTTAGGGTACCGCTGCGGTTTAGTGTTAGCGTACGTGTGAGGGCACGAGTTAGTCTTGGTGTCCTGGTTAAGATTAGGGCACGGGTGAGGGTAAGGCTTCGGGTGAGGGTCAGGGTTAGCATTCGGGTTAGGGTTAGGGTTAGGGAATGGAGAGCGATTAGGGTACAGGTTAGGGTACTTCAATGCTTAAGGGTTAGCGTAAGTGTGAGGGCACGAGATATTGTTGGTGTACTGGTTAAGACAACGGCACCGATGAGGGTAAGGCCTCGGAAAAGGGTCACGTTCAGGGTTTCGCTTAGGGTTAGGGTTAGGGAATGGGGAGGGATTAGGGTACAGGATAGGGTACGACAATGCTTAAGGGTTAGCGTACGTTTGAGGGCATGAGTTAGTGTTTGTGTACTGGTTAAGATTAGAGCATTGGTTAGGGTAGGGCATCGGAAGTGGGTCAGGTTTAGGGATGGGGTTAGGGTTAGGGTTAAGGAATGGGGAGGGATTAGGGTACAATTTAGGGTACGACAACGCTTAAGGTTTAGCGTACGTGTGAGGGCACGAGTTAGTGTTGGTGTCCTGGTTAAGATTAGGGCACGGGTGAGGGTAAGGCTACGGGTGAGGGTCAGGGTTAGGATTCGGGTAAGGGTTAGGTTTAGGGAATGGGGAGGGATTAGGGTACAGTTTAGGGTACGACAGTGCTTAAGGGTTAGCGTTCGTGTGAGGGCAAGGGTTAGTGTTAGTGTCCTGGTTAAGATTAGGGCACGGGTGAGGGTAAGGCTTCAGGTGAGGGTCAGGGTTAGGATTCGGGTTAGGGTTAGGGTTAGGGAATGGGGAGGGATTAGGGTACAGTTTAGGGTACGACAACGATTAAGGGTTAGCGTACGTGTGAGGGCACAAGTTAGTGTTGGTGTCCTGGTTAAGATTAGGGCATGGGTGAGGGTAAGGTTTCGGGTGAGGGTCAGGGATAGAATTCGGGTTAGGGTTAGGGTTAGGGAATGGGGAGATATTAGGGCACAGTTTAGGGTACCACAACGCTTAAGGTTTGGCCTACGTATGAGGTCACTAGTTAGTGTTAGTGTACTGCTTACGAGTAGGGCACGGGTGAGGGTAAGGCCTCGGAAGAGGGTCACGTTAAGGGTTAGGGTTAGGGTTAGGGTTAGGGAATGGGGATTGATTAGGGTACAGGTTAGGGTACGGCAATGGCTTAGGGTTGGCCTACGTTAGAGGGCATGGGTTAGTGTTGATGTACTGGTTAAAATTAGGACACGGGTGAGGGTAAAGTTTCGGGTAAGTGTCATGGTTAGGTTTCAGGTTAGGGTTAGGGTTAGGGAATGGAGAGGGATTAGGGTACAGGATAGGGTACGACAATGCTTAAGGGTTAGCGTACGTTTGAGGGCATGAGTTAGTGTTTGTGTACTGGTTAAGATTAGGGCATTGGTTAGGGTAGGGCATCGGAAGTGGGTCAGGTTTAGGGATGGGGTTAGGGTTAGGGTTAAGGAATGGGGAGGGATTAGGGTACAATTTAGGGTACGACAACGCTTAAGGTTTAGCGTACGTGTTAGGGCACGAGTTAGTGTTGGTGTCCTGGTTAAGATTAGGGCACGGGTGAGGGTAAGGCTTCGGGTGAGGGTCAGGGTTAGGATTCGGGTTAGGGTTAGTGTTAAGGAATGCAGAGGGATTAGGGTACAGCTTAGGGTACGACAGTGCTTAAGGGTTAGCGTTCGTGTGAGGGCAAGGGTTATTGTTAGTGTTCTGGTTAAGATTAGGGCACTGGTGAGGGTAAGGCTTCAGGTGAGGGTCAGGGTTAGGATTAGGGTTAGGGTTAGGGTTAGGGAATGGGGAGGGATTAGGGTACAGTTTAGGGTACGACAACGATTAAGGGTTAGCGTACGTGTGAGGGCACAAGTTAGTGTTGGTGTCCTGGTTAAGATTAGGGCATGGGTGAGGGTAAGTTTTCGGGTGAGGGTCAGGGATAGAATTCGGGTTAGGGTTAGGGAATGGGGAGATATTAGGGCACAGTTTAGGGTACCACAACGCTTAAGGTTTAGCGTACGTGTGAGGTCACTAGTTAGTGTTAGTGTACTGCTTACGATTAGGGCACGGGTGAGGGTAAGGCCTCGGAAGAGGGTCACGTTAAGGGTTAGGGTTAGGGTTAGGGTTAGGGAATGGGGATTGATTAGGGTACAGGTTAGGGTACGGCAATGGCTTAGGGTTGGCGTACGTTAGAGGGCATGGGTTAGTGTTGATGTACTGGTTAAAATTAGGACACGGGTGAGGGTAAAGTTTCGGGTGAGTGTCATGGTTAGGTTTCAGGTTAGGGTTAGGGTTAGGGAATGGAGAGGGATTAGGGTACAGGTTAGGGTACCGCTGCGGTTTAGTGTTAGCGTACGTGTGAGGGCACGAGTTAGTCTTGGTGTCCTGGTTAAGATTAGGGCACGGGTGAGGGTAAGGCTTCGGGTGAGGGTCAGGGTTAGGATTCGGGTTAGGGTTAGGGTTAGGGAATGGAGAGGGATTAGGGTACAGGTTAGGGTACTTCAATGCTTAAGGGTTAGCGTAAGTGTGAGGGCACGAGATAGTGTTGGTGTACTGGTTAAGACAACGGCATCGATGAGGGTAAGGCCTCGGAAAAGGGTCACGTTCAGGGTTTCGCTTAGGGTTAGGGTTAGGGAATGGGGAGGGATTAGGGTACAGGATAGGGTACGACAATGCTTAAGGGTTAGCGTACGTTTGAGGGCATGAGTTAGTGTTTGTGTACTGGTTAAGATTAGGGCATTGGTTAGGGTAGGGCATCGGAAGTGGGTCAGGTTTAGGGATGGGGTTAGGGTTAGGGTTAAGGAATGGGGAGGGATTAGGGTACAATTTAGGGTACGACAATGCTTAAGGTTTAGCGTACGTGTGAGGGCACGAGTTAGTGTTGGTGTCCTGGTTAAGATTACGGCACGGGTGAGGGTAAGGCTTCGGGTGAGGGTCAGGGTTAGGATTCGGGTTAGGGTCAGTGTTAAGGAATGCAGAGGGATTAGGGTACAGCTTAGGGTACGACAGTGCTTAAGGGTTAGCGTTCGTGTGAGGGCAAGGGTTAGTGTTAGTGTCCTGGTTAAGATTAGGGCACGGGTGAGGGTAAGGCTTCAGGTGAGGGTCAGGGTTAGGATTCGGGTTAGGGTTAGGGTTAGGGAATGGGGAGGGATTAGGGTACAGTTTAGGGTACGACAACGATTAAGGGTTAGCGTACGTGTGAGGGCACAAGTTAGTGTTGGTGTCCTGGTTAAGATTAGGGCATGGGTGAGGGTAAGGTTTCGGGTGAGGGTCAGGGATAGAATTCGGGTTAGGGTTAGGGTTAGGGAATGGGGAGATATTAGGGCACAGTTTAGGGTACCACAACGCTTAACGTTTGGCCTACGTATGAGGTCACTAGTTAGTGTTAGTGTACTGCTTACGATTAGGGCACGGGTGAGGGTAAGGCCTCGGAAGAGGGTCACGTTAAGGGTTAGGGTTAGGGTTAGGGTTAGGGAATGGGGATTGATTAGGGTACAGGTTAGGGTACGGCAATGGCTTAGGTTTGGCGTACGTTAGAGGGCATGGGTTAGTGTTGATGTACTGGTTAAAATTAGGACACGGGTGAGGGTAAAGTTTCGGGTAAGTGTCATGGTTAGGTTTCAGGTTAGGGTTAGGGTTAGGGAATGGAGAGGGATTAGGGTACAGGATAGGGTACGACAATGCTTAAGGGTTAGCGTACGTTTGAGGGCATGATTTAGTGTTTGTGTACTGGTTAAGATTAGGGCATTGGTTAGGGTAGGGCATCGGAAGTGGGTCAGGTTTAGGGATGGGGTTAGGGTTAGGGTTAAGGAATGGGGAGGGATTAGGGTACAATTTAGGGTACGACAACGCTTAAGGTTTAGCGTACGTGTTAGGGCACGAGTTAGTGTTGGTTTCCTGGTTAAGATTAGGGCACGGGTGAGGGTAAGGCTTCGGGTGAGGGTCAGGGTTAGGATTCGGGTTAGGGTTAGTGTTAAGGAATGCAGAGGGATTAGGGTACAGCTTAGGGTACGACAGTGCTTAAGGGTTAGCGTTCGTGTGAGGGCAAGGGTTATTGTTAGTGTTCTGGTTAAGATTAGGGCACTGGTGAGGGTAAGGCTTCAGGTGAGGGTCGGGGTTAGGATTCGGGTTAGGGTTAGGGTTAGGGAATGGGGAGGGATTAGGGTACAGTTTAGGGTACGACAACGATTAAGGGTTAGCGTACGTGTGAGGGCACAAGTTAGTGTTGGTGTCCTGGTTAAGATTAGGGCATGGGTGAGGGTAAGTTTTCGGGTGAGGGTCAGGGATAGAATTCGGGTTAGGGTTAGGGAATGGGGAGATATTAGGGCACAGTTTAGGGTACCACAACGCTTAAGGTTTAGCGTACGTGTGAGGTCACTAGTTAGTGTTAGTGTACTGCTTACGATTAGGGCACGGGTGAGGGTAAGGCCTCGGAAGAGGGTCACGTTAAGGGTTAGGGTTAGGGTTAGGGTTAGGGAATGGGGATTGATTAGTGTACAGGTTAGGGTACGGCAATGGCTTAGGGTTGGCGTACGTTAGAGGGCATGGGTTAGTGTTGATGTACTGGTTAAAATTAGGACACCGGTGAGGGTAAAGTTTCGGGTGAGTGTCATGGTTAGGTTTCAGGTTAGGGTTAGGGTTAGGGAATGGAGAGGGATTAGGGTACAGGTTAGGGTACCGCTGCGGTTTAGTGTTAGCGTACGTGTGAGGGCACGAGTTAGTCTTGGTGTCCTGGTTAAGATTAGGGCACGGGTGAGGGTAAGGCTTCGGGTGAGGGTCAGGGTTAGCATTCGGGTTAGGGTTAGGGTTAGGGAATGGAGAGGGATTAGGGTACAGGTTAGGGTACTTCAATGCTTAAGGGTTAGCGTAAGTGTGAGGGCACGAGATATTGTTGGTGTACTGGTTAAGACAACGGCACCGATGAGGGTAAGGCCTCGGAAAAGGGTCACGTTCAGGGTTTCGCTTAGGGTTAGGGTTAGGGAATGGGGAGGGATTAGGGTACAGGATAGGGTACGACAATGCTTAAGTGTTAGCGTACGTTTGAGGGCATGAGTTAGTGTTTGTGTACTGGTTAAGATTAGAGCATTGGTTAGGGTAGGGCATCGGAAGTGGGTCAGGTTTAGGGATGGGGTTAGGGTTAGGGTTAAGGAATGGGGAGGGATTAGGGTACAATTTAGGTTACGACAACGCTTAAGGTTTAGCGTACGTGTGAGGGCACGAGTTAGTGTTGGTGTCCTGGTTAAGATTAGGGCACGGGTGAGGGTAAGGCTACGGGTGAGGGTCAGGGTTAGGATTCGGGTAAGGGTTAGGTTTAGGGAATGGGGAGGGATTAGGGTACAGTTTAGGGTACGACAACGATTAAGGGTTAGCGTACGTGTGAGGGCACAAGTTAGTGTTGGTGTCCTGGTTAAGATTAGGGCACCGGTGAGGGTAAGGCTTCGGGTGAGGGTCAGGGTTAGGATTCGGGTTAGGGTTAGGGATAGGGAATGGAGAGGGATTAGGGTACCGGTTAGGGTACGACAATGCTTAAGGGTTAGCGTAAGTGTGAGGGCACGAGTTAGTGTTGGTGTACTGGTTAAGACAACGGCACCGATGAGGGTAAGGCCTCGGAAAAGGGTCACGTTCAGGGTTTCGCTTAGGGTTAGGGTTAGGGAATGGGGAGGGATTAGGGTACAGGATAGGGTACGACAATGCTTAAGGGTTAGCGTACGTTTGAGGGCATGAGTTAGTGTTTGTGTCCTGGTTAAGATTAGGGCATTGGTTAGGGTAGGGCATCAGAAGTGGGTCAGGTTTAGGGATGGGTTTAGGGTTAGGGTTAAGGAATGGGGAGGGATTAGGGTACAATTTAGGGTACGACAACGATTAAGGGTTAGCGTACGTGTGACGGCACGAGTTAGTGTTGGTGTCCTGGTTAAGATTAGGGCACGGGTGAGGGTAAGGCTTCGGGTGAGGGTCAGGGTTAGGATTCGGGTTAGGGTTAGTGTTAAGGAATGCAGAGGGATTAGGGTACAGCTTAGGGTACGACAGTGCTTAAGGGTTAGCGTTCGTGTGAGGGCAAGGGTTAGTGTTAGTGTCCTGGTTAAGATTAGGGCACGGGTGAGGGTAAGGCTTCAGGTGAGGGTCAGGGTTAGGATTCGGGTTAGGGTTAGGGTTAGGGAATGGGGAGGGATTAGGGTACAGTTTAGGGTACGACAACGATTAAGGGTTAGCGTACGTGTGAGGGCACAAGTTAGTGTTGGTGTCCTGGTTAAGATTAGGGCATGGGTGAGGGTAAGGTTTCGGGTGAGGGTCAGGGATAGAATTCGGGTTAGGGTTAGGGAATGGGGAGATATTAGGGCACAGTTTAGGGTACCACAACGCTTAAGGTTTAGCGTACGTGTGAGGTCACTAGTTAGTGTTAGTGTACTGCTTACGATTAGGGCACGGGTGAGGGTAAGGCCTCGGAAGAGGGTCACGTTAAGGGTTAGGGTTAGGGTTAGGGTTAGGGAATGGGGATTGATTAGGGTACAGGTTAGGGTACGGCAATGGCTTAGGGTTGGCGTACGTTAGAGGGCATGGGTTAGTGTTGATGTACTGGTTAAAATTAGGACACGGGTGAGGGTAAAGTTTCGGGTGAGTGTCATGGTTAGGTTTCAGGTTAGGGTTAGGGTTAGGGAATGGAGAGGGATTAGGGTACAGGTTAGGGTACCGCTGCGGTTTAGTGTTAGCGTACGTGTGAGGGCACGAGTTAGTCTTGGTGTCCTGGTTAAGATTAGGGCACGGGTGAGGGTAAGGCTTCGGGTGAGGGTCAGGGTTAGGATTCGGGTTAGGGTTAGGGTTAGGGAATGGAGAGGGATTAGGGTACAGGTTAGGGACTTCAATGCTTAAGGGTTAGCGTAAGTGTGAGGGCACGAGATAGTGTTGGTGTACTGGTTAAGACAACGGCACCGATGAGGGTAAGGCCTCGGAAAAGGGTCACGTTCAGGGTTTCGCTTAGGGTTAGGGTTAGGGAATGGGGAGGGATTAGGGTACAGGATAGGGTACGACAATGCTTAAGGGTTAGCGTACGTTTGAGGGCATGAGTTAGTGTTTGTGTACTGGTTAAGATTAGGGCATTGGTTAGGGTAGGGCATCGGAATTGGGTCAGGTTTAGGGATGGGGTTAGGGTTAGGGTTAAGGAATGGGGAGGGATTAGGGTACAATTTAGGTTACGACAACGCTTAAGGTTTAGCGTACGTGTGAGGGCACGAGTTAGTGTTGGTGTCCTGGTTAAGATTAGGGCACGGGTGAGGGTAAGGCTACGGGTGAGGGTCAGGGTTAGGATTCGGGTAAGGGTTAGGTTTAGGGAATGGGGAGGGATTAGGGTACAGTTTAGGGTACGACAACGATTAAGGGTTAGCGTACGTGTGAGGGCACAAGTTAGTGTTGGTGTCCTGGTTAAGATTAGGGCACCGGTGAGGGTAAGGCTTCGGGTGAGGGTCAGGGTTAGGATTCGGGTTAGGGTTAGGGATAGGGAATGGAGAGGGATTAGGGTACCGGTTAGGGTACGACAATGCTTAAGGGTTAGCGTAAGTGTGAGGGCACGAGTTAGTGTTGGTGTACTGGTTAAGACAACGGCACCGATGAGGGTAAGGCCTCGGAAAAGGGTCACGTTCAGGGTTTCGCTTAGGGTTAGGGTTAGGGAATGGGGAGGGATTAGGGTACAGGATAGGGTACGACAATGCTTAAGGGTTAGCGTACGTTTGAGGGCATGAGTTAGTGTTTGTGTCCTGGTTAAGATTAGGGCATTGGTTAGGGTAGGGCATCAGAAGTGGGTCAGGTTTAGGGATGGGTTTAGGGTTAGGGTTAAGGAATGGGGAGGGATTAGGGTACAATTTAGGGTACGACAACGATTAAGGGTTAGCGTACGTGTGACGGCACGAGTTAGTGTTGGTGTCCTGGTTAAGATTAGGGCACGGGTGAGGGTAAGGCTTCGGGTGAGGGTCAGGGTTAGGATTCGGGTTAGGGTTAGTGTTAAGGAATGCAGAGGGATTAGGGTACAGCTTAGGGTACGACAGTGCTTAAGGGTTAGCGTTCGTGTGAGGGCAAGGGTTAGTGTTAGTGTCCTGGTTAAGATTAGGGCACGGGTGAGGGTAAGGCTTCAGGTGAGGGTCAGGGTTAGGATTCGGGTTAGGGTTAGGGTTAGGGAATGGGGAGGGATTAGGGTACAGTTTAGGGTACGACAACGATTAAGGGTTAGCGTACGTGTGAGGGCACAAGTTAGTGTTGGTGTCCTGGTTAAGATTAGGGCATGGGTGAGGGTAAGGTTTCGGGTGAGGGTCAGGGATAGAATTCGGGTTAGGGTTAGGGAATGGGGAGATATTAGGGCACAGTTTAGGGTACCACAACGCTTAAGGTTTAGCGTACGTGTGAGGTCACTAGTTAGTGTTAGTGTACTGCTTACGATTAGGGCACGGGTGAGGGTAAGGCCTCGGAAGAGGGTCACGTTAAGGGTTAGGGTTAGGGTTAGGGTTAGGGAATGGGGATTGATTAGGGTACAGGTTAGGGTACGGCAATGGCTTAGGGTTGGCGTACGTTAGAGGGCATGGGTTAGTGTTGATGTACTGGTTAAAATTAGGACACGGGTGAGGGTAAAGTTTCGGGTGAGTGTCATGGTTAGGTTTCAGGTTAGGGTTAGGGTTAGGGAATGGAGAGGGATTAGGGTACAGGTTAGGGTACCGCTGCGGTTTAGTGTTAGCGTACGTGTGAGGGCACGAGTTAGTCTTGGTGTCCTGGTTAAGATTAGGGCACGGGTGAGGGTAAGGCTTCGGGTGAGGGTCAGGGTTAGGATTCGGGTTAGGGTTAGGGTTAGGGAATGGAGAGGGATTAGGGTACAGGTTAGGGACTTCAATGCTTAAGGGTTAGCGTAAGTGTGAGGGCACGAGATATTGTTGGTGTACTGGTTAAGACAACGGCACCGATGAGGGTAAGGCCTCGGAAAAGGGTCACGTTCAGGGTTTCGCTTAGGGTTAGGGTTAGGGAATGGGGAGGGATTAGGGTACAGGATAGGGTACGACAATGCTTAAGTGTTAGCGTACGTTTGAGGGCATGAGTTAGTGTTTGTGTACTGGTTAAGATTAGAGCATTGGTTAGGGTAGGGCATCGGAAGTGGGTCAGGTTTAGGGATGGGGTTAGGGTTAGGGTTAAGGAATGGGGAGGGATTAGGGTACAATTTAGGTTACGACAACGCTTAAGGTTTAGCGTACGTGTGAGGGCACGAGTTAGTGTTGGTGTCCTGGTTAAGATTAGGGCACGGGTGAGGGTAAGGCTACGGGTGAGGGTCAGGGTTAGGATTCGGGTAAGGGTTAGGTTTAGGGAATGGGGAGGGATTAGGGTACAGTTTAGGGTACGACAACGATTAAGGGTTAGCGTACGTGTGAGGGCACAAGTTAGTGTTGGTGTCCTGGTTAAGATTAGGGCACCGGTGAGGGTAAGGCTTCGGGTGAGGGTCAGGGTTAGGATTCGGGTTAGGGTTAGGGATAGGGAATGGAGAGGGATTAGGGTACCGGTTAGGGTACGACAATGCTTAAGGGTTAGCGTAAGTGTGAGGGCACGAGTTAGTGTTGGTGTACTGGTTAAGACAACGGCACCGATGAGGGTAAGGCCTCGGAAAAGGGTCACGTTCAGGGTTTCGCTTAGGGTTAGGGTTAGGGAATGGGGAGGGATTAGGGTACAGGATAGGGTACGACAATGCTTAAGGGTTAGCGTACGTTTGAGGGCATGAGTTAGTGTTTGTGTCCTGGTTAAGATTAGGGCATTGGTTAGGGTAGGGCATCAGAAGTGGGTCAGGTTTAGGGATGGGTTTAGGGTTAGGGTTAAGGAATGGGGAGGGATTAGGGTACAATTTAGGGTACGACAACGATTAAGGGTTAGCGTACGTGTGACGGCACGAGTTAGTGTTGGTGTCCTGGTTAAGATTAGGGCACGGGTGAGGGTAAGGCTTCGGGTGAGGGTCAGGGTTAGGATTCGGGTTAGGGTTAGTGTTAAGGAATGCAGAGGGATTAGGGTACAGCTTAGGGTACGACAGTGCTTAAGGGTTAGCGTTCGTGTGAGGGCAAGGGTTAGTGTTAGTGTCCTGGTTAAGATTAGGGCACGGGTGAGGGTAAGGCTTCAGGTGAGGGTCAGGGTTAGGATTCGGGTTAGGGTTAGGGTTAGGGAATGGGGAGGGATTAGGGTACAGTTTAGGGTACGACAACGATTAAGGGTTAGCGTACGTGTGAGGGCACAAGTTAGTGTTGGTGTCCTGGTTAAGATTAGGGCATGGGTGAGGGTAAGGTTTCGGGTGAGGGTCAGGGATAGAATTCGGGTTAGGGTTAGGGAATGGGGAGATATTAGGGCACAGTTTAGGGTACCACAACGCTTAAGGTTTAGCGTACGTGTGAGGTCACTAGTTAGTGTTAGTGTACTGCTTACGATTAGGGCACGGGTGAGGGTAAGGCCTCGGAAGAGGGTCACGTTAAGGGTTAGGGTTAGGGTTAGGGTTAGGGAATGGGGATTGATTAGGGTACAGGTTAGGGTACGGCAATGGCTTAGGGTTGGCGTACGTTAGAGGGCATGGGTTAGTGTTGATGTACTGGTTAAAATTAGGACACGGGTGAGGGTAAAGTTTCGGGTGAGTGTCATGGTTAGGTTTCAGGTTAGGGTTAGGGTTAGGGAATGGAGAGGGATTAGGGTACAGGTTAGGGTACCGCTGCGGTTTAGTGTTAGCGTACGTGTGAGGGCACGAGTTAGTCTTGGTGTCCTGGTTAAGATTAGGGCACGGGTGAGGGTAAGGCTTCGGGTGAGGGTCAGGGTTAGGATTCGGGTTAGGGTTAGGGTTAGGGAATGGAGAGGGATTAGGGTACAGGTTAGGGACTTCAATGCTTAAGGGTTAGCGTAAGTGTGAGGGCACGAGATAGTGTTGGTGTACTGGTTAAGACAACGGCACCGATGAGGGTAAGGCCTCGGAAAAGGGTCACGTTCAGGGTTTCGCTTAGGGTTAGGGTTAGGGAATGGGGAGGGATTAGGGTACAGGATAGGGTACGACAATGCTTAAGGGTTAGCGTACGTTTGAGGGCATGAGTTAGTGTTTGTGTACTGGTTAAGATTAGGGCATTGGTTAGGGTAGGGCATCGGAATTGGGTCAGGTTTAGGGATGGGGTTAGGGTTAGGGTTAAGGAATGGGGAGGGATTAGGGTACAATTTAGGTTACGACAACGCTTAAGGTTTAGCGTACGTGTGAGGGCACGAGTTAGTGTTGGTGTCCTGGTTAAGATTAGGGCACGGGTGAGGGTAAGGCTACGGGTGAGGGTCAGGGTTAGGATTCGGGTAAGGGTTAGGTTTAGGGAATGGGGAGGGATTAGGGTACAGTTTAGGGTACGACAACGATTAAGGGTTAGCGTACGTGTGAGGGCACAAGTTAGTGTTGGTGTCCTGGTTAAGATTAGGGCACCGGTGAGGGTAAGGCTTCGGGTGAGGGTCAGGGTTAGGATTCGGGTTAGGGTTAGGGATAGGGAATGGAGAGGGATTAGGGTACCGGTTAGGGTACGACAATGCTTAAGGGTTAGCGTAAGTGTGAGGGCACGAGTTAGTGTTGGTGTACTGGTTAAGACAACGGCACCGATGAGGGTAAGGCCTCGGAAAAGGGTCACGTTCAGGGTTTCGCTTAGGGTTAGGGTTAGGGAATGGGGAGGGATTAGGGTACAGGATAGGGTACGACAATGCTTAAGGGTTAGCGTACGTTTGAGGGCATGAGTTAGTGTTTGTGTCCTGGTTAAGATTAGGGCATTGGTTAGGGTAGGGCATCAGAAGTGGGTCAGGTTTAGGGATGGGTTTAGGGTTAGGGTTAAGGAATGGGGAGGGATTAGGGTACAATTTAGGGTACGACAACGATTAAGGGTTAGCGTACGTGTGACGGCACGAGTTAGTGTTGGTGTCCTGGTTAAGATTAGGGCACGGGTGAGGGTAAGGCTTCGGGTGAGGGTCAGGGTTAGGATTCGGGTTAGGGTTAGTGTTAAGGAATGCAGAGGGATTAGGGTACAGCTTAGGGTACGACAGTGCTTAAGGGTTAGCGTTCGTGTGAGGGCAAGGGTTAGTGTTAGTGTCCTGGTTAAGATTAGGGCACGGGTGAGGGTAAGGCTTCAGGTGAGGGTCAGGGTTAGGATTCGGGTTAGGGTTAGGGTTAGGGAATGGGGAGGGATTAGGGTACAGTTTAGGGTACGACAACGATTAAGGGTTAGCGTACGTGTGAGGGCACAAGTTAGTGTTGGTGTCCTGGTTAAGATTAGGGCATGGGTGAGGGTAAGGTTTCGGGTGAGGGTCAGGGATAGAATTCGGGTTAGGGTTAGGGAATGGGGAGATATTAGGGCACAGTTTAGGGTACCACAACGCTTAAGGTTTAGCGTACGTGTGAGGTCACTAGTTAGTGTTAGTGTACTGCTTACGATTAGGGCACGGGTGAGGGTAAGGCCTCGGAAGAGGGTCACGTTAAGGGTTAGGGTTAGGGTTAGGGTTAGGGAATGGGGATTGATTAGGGTACAGGTTAGGGTACGGCAATGGCTTAGGGTTGGCGTACGTTAGAGGGCATGGGTTAGTGTTGATGTACTGGTTAAAATTAGGACACGGGTGAGGGTAAAGTTTCGGGTGAGTGTCATGGTTAGGTTTCAGGTTAGGGTTAGGGTTAGGGAATGGAGAGGGATTAGGGTACAGGTTAGGGTACCGCTGCGGTTTAGTGTTAGCGTACGTGTGAGGGCACGAGTTAGTCTTGGTGTCCTGGTTAAGATTAGGGCACGGGTGAGGGTAAGGCTTCGGGTGAGGGTCAGGGTTAGGATTCGGGTTAGGGTTAGGGTTAGGGAATGGAGAGGGATTAGGGTACAGGTTAGGGACTTCAATGCTTAAGGGTTAGCGTAAGTGTGAGGGCACGAGATAGTGTTGGTGTACTGGTTAAGACAACGGCACCGATGAGGGTAAGGCCTCGGAAAAGGGTCACGTTCAGGGTTTCGCTTAGGGTTAGGGTTAGGGAATGGGGAGGGATTAGGGTACAGGATAGGGTACGACAATGCTTAAGGGTTAGCGTACGTTTGAGGGCATGAGTTAGTGTTTGTGTACTGGTTAAGATTAGGGCATTGGTTAGGGTAGGGCATCGGAATTGGGTCAGGTTTAGGGATGGGGTTAGGGTTAGGGTTAAGGAATGGGGAGGGATTAGGGTACAATTTAGGTTACGACAACGCTTAAGGTTTAGCGTACGTGTGAGGGCACGAGTTAGTGTTGGTGTCCTGGTTAAGATTAGGGCACGGGTGAGGGTAAGGCTACGGGTGAGGGTCAGGGTTAGGATTCGGGTAAGGGTTAGGTTTAGGGAATGGGGAGGGATTAGGGTACAGTTTAGGGTACGACAACGATTAAGGGTTAGCGTACGTGTGAGGGCACAAGTTAGTGTTGGTGTCCTGGTTAAGATTAGGGCACCGGTGAGGGTAAGGCTTCGGGTGAGGGTCAGGGTTAGGATTCGGGTTAGGGTTAGGGATAGGGAATGGAGAGGGATTAGGGTACCGGTTAGGGTACGACAATGCTTAAGGGTTAGCGTAAGTGTGAGGGCACGAGTTAGTGTTGGTGTACTGGTTAAGACAACGGCACCGATGAGGGTAAGGCCTCGGAAAAGGGTCACGTTCAGGGTTTCGCTTAGGGTTAGGGTTAGGGAATGGGGAGGGATTAGGGTACAGGATAGGGTACGACAATGCTTAAGGGTTAGCGTACGTTTGAGGGCATGAGTTAGTGTTTGTGTCCTGGTTAAGATTAGGGCATTGGTTAGTGTAGGGCATCAGAAGTGGGTCAGGTTTAGGGATGGGTTTAGGGTTAGGGTTAAGGAATGGGGAGGGATTAGGGTACAATTTAGGGTACGACAACGATTAAGGGTTAGCGTACGTGTGACGGCACGAGTTAGTGTTGGTGTCCTGGTTAAGATTAGGGCACGGGTGAGGGTAAGGCTTCGGGTGAGGGTCAGGGTTAGGATTCGGGTTAGGGTTAGTGTTAAGGAATGCAGAGGGATTAGGGTACAGCTTAGGGTACGACAGTGCTTAAGGGTTAGCGTTCGTGTGAGGGCAAGGGTTAGTGTTAGTGTCCTGGTTAAGATTAGGGCACGGGTGAGGGTAAGGCTTCAGGTGAGGGTCAGGGTTAGGATTCGGGTTAGGGTTAGGGTTAGGGAATGGGGAGGGATTAGGGTACAGTTTAGGGTACGACAACGATTAAGGGTTAGCGTACGTGTGAGGGCACAAGTTAGTGTTGGTGTCCTGGTTAAGATTAGGGCATGGGTGAGGGTAAGGTTTCGGGTGAGGGTCAGGGATAGAATTCGGGTTAGGGTTAGGGAATGGGGAGATATTAGGGCACAGTTTAGGGTACCACAACGCTTAAGGTTTAGCGTACGTGTGAGGTCACTAGTTAGTGTTAGTGTACTGCTTACGATTAGGGCACGGGTGAGGGTAAGGCCTCGGAAGAGGGTCACGTTAAGGGTTAGGGTTAGGGTTAGGGTTAGGGAATGGGGATTGATTAGGGTACAGGTTAGGGTACGGCAATGGCTTAGGGTTGGCGTACGTTAGAGGGCATGGGTTAGTGTTGATGTACTGGTTAAAATTAGGACACGGGTGAGGGTAAAGTTTCGGGTGAGTGTCATGGTTAGGTTTCAGGTTAGGGTTAGGGTTAGGGAATGGAGAGGGATTAGGGTACAGGTTAGGGTACCGCTGCGGTTTAGTGTTAGCGTACGTGTGAGGGCACGAGTTAGTCTTGGTGTCCTGGTTAAGATTAGGGCACGGGTGAGGGTAAGGCTTCGGGTGAGGGTCAGGGTTAGGATTCGGGTTAGGGTTAGGGTTAGGGAATGGAGAGGGATTAGGGTACAGGTTAGGGACTTCAATGCTTAAGGGTTAGCGTAAGTGTGAGGGCACGAGATAGTGTTGGTGTACTGGTTAAGACAACGGCACCGATGAGGGTAAGGCCTCGGAAAAGGGTCACGTTCAGGGTTTCGCTTAGGGTTAGGGTTAGGGAATGGGGAGGGATTAGGGTACAGGATAGGGTACGACAATGCTTAAGGGTTAGCGTACGTTTGAGGGCATGAGTTAGTGTTTGTGTACTGGTTAAGATTAGGGCATTGGTTAGGGTAGGGCATCGGAATTGGGTCAGGTTTAGGGATGGGGTTAGGGTTAGGGTTAAGGAATGGGGAGGGATTAGGGTACAATTTAGGGTACGACAACGCTTAAGGTTTCGCGTACGTGTGAGGGCACGAGTTAGTGTTGGTGTCCTGGTTAAGATTAGGGCACGGGTGAGGGTAAGGCTTCGGGTGAGGGTCAGGGTTAGGATTCGGGTTAGGGTTAGTGTTAAGGAATGCAGAGGGATTAGGGTACAGCTTAGGGTACGACAGTGCTTAAGGGTTAGCGTTCGTGTGAGGGCAAGGGTTAGTGTTATTGTCCTGGTTAAGATTAGGGCACGGGTGAGGGTAAGGCTTCAGGTGAGGGTCAGGGTTAGGATTCGGGTTAGGGTTAGGGTAAGGGAATGGGGAGGGATTAGGGTACAGTTTAGGGTACGACAACGATTAAGGGTTAGCGTACGTGTGAGGGCACAAGTTAGTGTTGGTGTCCTGGTTAAGATTAGGGCATGGGTGAGGGTAAGGTTTCGGGTGAGGGTCAGGGATAGAATTCGGGTTAGGGTTAGGGAATGGGGAGATATTAGGGCACAGTTTAGGGTACCACAACGCTTAAGGTTTAGCGTACGTGTGAGGTCACTAGTTAGTGTTAGTGTACTGCTTACGATTAGGGCACGGGTGAGGGTAAGGCCTTGGAAGAGGGTCACGTTAAGGGTTAGGGTTAGGGTTAGGGTTAGGGAATGGGGATTGATTAGGGTACAGGTTAGGGTACGGCAATGGCTTAGGGTTGCCGTACGTTAGAGGGCAGGAGTTAGTGTTGATGTACTGTTAAAATTAGGACACGGGTGAGGGTAAAGTTTCGGGTGAGTGTCATGGTTAGGTTTCAGGTTAGGGTTAGGGTTAGGGAATTGAGAGGGATTAGGGTACAGGTTAGGGTACCACTGCGGTTTAGTGTTAGCGTACGTGTGAGGGCACGAGTTAGTCTTGGTGTCCTGGTTAAGATTAGGGCACGGGTGAGGGTAAGGCTTCGGGTGAGGGTCATGGTTAGGATTCGGGTTAGGGTTAGGGTTAGGGAATGGAGAGGGATTAGGGTACAGGTTAGGGTACGACAATGCTTAAGGGTTAGCGTAAGTGTGAGGGCACGATTTAGTGTTGGTGTACTGGTTAAGACAACGGCACCGATGAGGGTAAGGCCTCGGAAAAGGGTCACGTTCAGGGTTTCGCTTAGGGTTAGGGTTAGGGAATGGGGAGGGATTAGGGTACAGGATAGGGTACGACAATGCTTAAGGGTTAGCGTACGTTTGAGGGCACGAGTTAGTCTTGGTGTCCTGGTTAAGATTAGGGCACGGGTGAGGGTAAGGCTTCGGGTGAGGGTCAGGGTTAGGATTCGGGTTAGGGTTAGGGTTAGGGAATGGAGAGGGATTAGGGTACAGGTTAGGGTACGACAATGCTTAAGGGTCAGCGTACGTTTGAGGGTATGAGTTAGTGTTTGTGTACTGGTTAAGATTAGGGCATTGGTTAGGGTAGGGCATCGGAAGTGGGTCAGGTTTAGGGATGGGGTTAGGGTTAGGGTTAAGGAATGGGGAGGGATTAGGGTACAATTTAGGGTACGACAACGCTTAAGGTTTAGCGTACGTGTGAGGGCACGAGTTAGTGTTGGTGTCCTGCTTAAGATAAGGGCATGGGTGAGGGTAAGGCTTCGGGTGAGGGTCAGGGTTAGGATTCGGGTTAGGGTTAGGGTTAAGGAATGCAGAGGGGTTAGGGTACAGCTTAGGGTACGACAGTGCTTAAGGGTTAGCGTTCGTGTGAGGGCAAGGGTTAGTGTTACTGTGCTGGTTAAGATTAGGGCACGGGTGAGGGTAAGGCTTCAGGTGAGGGTCAGGGTTAGGATTCGGGTTAGGGTTAGCGTTAGGGAATGGGGAGGGATTAGGGTACAGTTTAGGGTACGACAACGATTAAGGGCTAGCGTATGTGTGAGGGCACAAGTTAGTTTTGGTGTCCTGGTTAAGATTAAGGCACGGGTGAGGGTAAGGTTTCGGGTGAGGGTCAGGGATAGAATTCGGGTTAGGGTTAGGGTTAGGGAATGGGGAGATATTAGGGCACAGTTTAGGGTACCACAACGCTTAAGGTTTAGCGTACGTGTGAGGTCACTAGTTAGTGTTATTGTACTGCTTACGATTAGGGCACGGGTGAGGGTAAGGGCTCGGAACAGGTTCACGTTAAGGGTTAGGTTTAGGGTTAGGGTTAGGGAATGGGGATTGATTAGGGTACAGGTTAGGGTACGGCAATGGCTTAGGGTTGGCGTACGTTAGAGGGCATGGGTTAGTGTTGATGTACTGGTTAAAATTAGGACACGGGTGAGGGTAAAGTTTCGGGTGAGTGTCATGGTTAGGTTTCAGGTTAGGGTTAGGGTTAGGGAATTGAGAGGGATTAGGGTACAGGTTAGGGTACCACTGCGGTTTAGTGTTAGCGTACGTGTGAGGGCACGAGTTAGTCTTGGTGTCCTGGTTAAGATTAGGGCACGGGTGAGGGTAAGGCTTCGGGTGAGGGTCATGGTTAGGATTCGGGTTAGGGTTAGGGTTAGGGAATGGAGAGGGATTAGGGTACAGGTTAGGGTACGACAATGCTTAAGGGTTAGCGTAAGTGTGAGGGCATGATTTAGTGTTGGTGTACTGGTTAAGACAACGGCACCGATGAGGGTAAGGCCTCGGAAAAGGGTCACGTTCAGGGTTTCGCTTAGGGTTAGGGTTAGGGAATGGGGAGGGATTAGGGTACAGGATAGGGTACGACAATGCTTAAGGGTTAGCGTACGTTTGAGGGCATGAGTTAGTGTTTGTGTACTGGTTAAGATTAGGGCATTGGTTAGGGTAGGGCATCGGAAGTGGGTCAGGTTTAGGGATGGGGTTAGGGTTAGGGATAAGGAATGGGGAGGGATTAGGGTACAATTTAGGGTACGACAACGCTTAAGGTTTAGCATACGTGTGAGGGCACGAGTTAGTGTTGGTGTCCTGGTTAAGATTAGGGCACGGGTGAGGGTAAGGTTTCGGGTGAGGGTCAGGGTTAGGATTCGGGTTAGGGTTAGGGTTAAGGAATGGGGAGATATTTGGGCACAGTTTAGGGTACCAGAACGCTTAAGGTTTAGCGTACGTGTGAGGTCACTAGTTAGTGTTAGTGTACTGCTTACGATTAGGGCACGGGTGAGGGTAAGGCCTCGGAAGAGGGTCACGTTAAGGGTTAGGGTTAGGGTTAGGGTTAGGGAATGGCGATTGATTAGGGTACAGGTTAGGGTACGGCAATGGCTTAGGGTTGGCGTACGTTAGAGGGCATGGGTTAGTGTTGATGTACTGGTTAAAATTAAGACACGGGTGAGGGTAAAGTTTCGGGTGAGTGTCATGGTTAGGTTTCAGGTTAGGGTTAGGGTTAGGGAATGGAGAGGGATTAGGGTACAGGTTAGGGTACCACTGCGGTTTAGTGTTAGCGTACGTGTGAGGGCACGAGTTAGTCTTGGTGTCCTGGTTAAGATTAGGGCACGGGTGAGGGTAAGGCTTCGGGTGAGGGTCATGGTTAGGATTCGGGTTAGGGTTAGGGTTAGGGAATGGAGAGGGATTAGGGTACAGGTTAGGGTACGACAATGCTTAAGGGTTAGCGTAAGTGTGAGGGCACGATTTAGTGTTGGTGTACTGGTTAAGACAACGGCACCGATGAGGGTAAGGCCTCGGAAAAGGGTCACGTTCAGGGTTTCGCTTAGGGTTAGGGTTAGGGAATGGGGAGGGATTAGGGTACAGGATAGGGTACGACAATGCTTAAGGGTTAGCGTACGTTTGAGGGCATGAGTTAGTGTTTGTGTACTGGTTAAGATTAGGGCATTGGTTAGGGTAGGGCATCGGAAGTGGGTCAGGTTTAGGGATGGGGTTAGGGTTAGGGATAAGGAATGGGTAGGGATTAGGGTAGGGTTAGGGTTAGGGTTAGGGTTAGGGTTAGGGTTAGGGTTAGGGTTAGGGTTAGGGTTAGGGTTAGGGTTTAGGGTTAGGGTTAGGGTTAGGGTTAGGGTTAGGGTTTAGGGTTAGGGTTAGGGTTAGGGTTAGGGTTAGGGTTAGGGTTAGGGTTAGGGTTAGGGTTAGGGTTAGGGTTAGGGTTAGGGTTAGGGTTAGGGTTAGGGTTAGGGTTAGGGTTAGGGTTAGGGTTAGGGTTAGGGTTAGGGTTAGGGTTAGGGTTAGGGGTTAGGGTTAGGGTTAGGGTTAGGGTTAGGGTTAGGGTTAGGGTTAGGGTTAGGGTTAGGGTTAGGGTTAGGGTTAGGGTTAGGGTTAGGGTTAGGGTCAGGGTCAGGGTCAGGGTCAGGGTCAGGGTCAGGGTCAGGGTCAGGGTCAGGGTCAGGGTCAGGGTCAGGGTCAGGGTCAGGGTCAGGGTCAGGGTTAGGGTTAGGGAATGGAGAAGGATTAGGGTACAGGTTAGGGTACGACAATGCTTAAGGGTTAGAGTAAGTGTGAGGGCACGAGTTAGTGTTGGTGTACTGGTTAAGACAACGGCACCGATGAGGGTAAGGCCTCGGAAAAGGGTCACGTTCAGGGTTTCGCTTAGGGTTAGGGTTAGGGAATGGGGAGGGATTAGGGTACAGGATAGGGTACGACAATGCTTAAGGGTTAGCGTACGTTTGAGGGCATGAGTTAGTGTTTGTGTACTGGTTAAGATTAGGGCATTGGTTAGGGTAGGGCATCGGAAGTGGGTCAGGTATAGGGATGGGGTTAGGGTTAGGGTTAAGGAATGGGGAGGGATTAGGGTACCATTTAGGGTACGAAAACGCTTAAGGTTTAGTGTACGTGTGAGGGCACGCGTTAGTTTTGGTTAGGGTTAGGGTTAGGGTTAGGGTTAGGGTTAGGGTTAGGGTTAGGGTTAGGGTTAGGGTTAGGGTTAGGGTTAGGGTTAGGGTTAGGGTTAGGGTTAGGGTTAGGGTTAGGGTTAGGGTTAGGGTTAGGGTTAGGGTTAGGGTTAGGGTTAGGGTTAGGGTTAGGGTTAGGGTTAGGGTTAGGGTTAGGGTTAGGGTTAGGGTTAGGGTTAGGGTTAGGGTTAGGGTTAGGGTTAGGGTTAGGGTTAGGGTTAGGGTTAGGGTTAGGGTTAGGGTTAGGGTTAGGGTTAGGGTTAGGGTTAGGGTTAGGGTTAGGGTTAGGGTTAGGGTTAGGGTTAGGGTTAGGGTTAGGGTTAGGGTTAGGGTTAGGGTTAGGGTTAGGGTTAGGGTTAGGGTTAGGGTTAGGGTTAGGGTTAGGGTTAGGGTTAGGGTTAGGGTTAGGGTTAGGGTTAGGGTTAGGGTTAGGGTTAGGGTTAGGGTTAGGGTTAGGGTTAGGGTTAGGGTTAGGGTTAGGGTTAGGGTTAGGGTTAGGGTTAGGGTTAGGGTTAGGGTTAGGGTTAGGGTTAGGGTTAGGGTTAGGGTTAGGGTTAGGGTTAGGGTTAGGGTTAGGGTTAGGGTTAGGGTTAGGGTTAGGGTTAGGGTTAGGGTTAGGGTTAGGGTTAGGGTTAGGGTTAGGGTTAGGGTTAGGGTTAGGGTTAGGGTTAGGGTTAGGGTTAGGGTTAGGGTTAGGGTTAGGGTTAGGGTTAGGGTTAGGGTTAGGGTTAGGGTTAGGGTTAGGGTTAGGGTTAGGGTTAGGGTTAGGGTTAGGGTTAGGGTTAGGGTTAGGGTTAGGGTTAGGGTTAGGGTTAGGGTTAGGGTTAGGGTTAGGGTTAGGGTTAGGGTTAGGGTTAGGGTTAGGGTTAGGGTTAGGGTTAGGGTTAGGGTTAGGGTTAGGGTTAGGGTTAGGGTTAGGGTTAGGGTTAGGGTTAGGGTTAGGGTTAGGGTTAGGGTTAGGGTTAGGGTTAGGGTTAGGGTTAGGGTTAGGGTTAGGGTTAGGGTTAGGGTTAGGGTTAGGGTTAGGGTTAGGGTTAGGGTTAGGGTTAGGGTTAGGGTTAGGGTTAGGGTTAGGGTTAGGGTTAGGGTTAGGGTTAGGGTTAGGGTTAGGGTTAGGGTTAGGGTTAGGGTTAGGGTTAGGGTTAGGGTTAGGGTTAGGGTTAGGGTTAGGGTTAGGGTTAGGGTTAGGGTTAGGGTTAGGGTTAGGGTTAGGGTTAGGGTTAGGGTTAGGGTTAGGGTTAGGGTTAGGGTTAGGGTTAGGGTTAGGGTTAGGGTTAGGGTTAGGGTTAGGGTTAGGGTTAGGGTTAGGGTTAGGGTTAGGGTTAGGGTTAGGGTTAGGGTTAGGGTTAGGGTTAGGGTTAGGGTTAGGGTTAGGGTTAGGGTTAGGGTTAGGGTTAGGGTTAGGGTTAGGGTTAGGGTTAGGGTTAGGGTTAGGGTTAGGGTTAGGGTTAGGGTTAGGGTTAGGGTTAGGGTTAGGGTTAGGGTTAGGGTTAGGGTTAGGGTTAGGGTTAGGGTTAGGGTTAGGGTTAGGGTTAGGGTTAGGGTTAGGGTTAGGGTTAGGGTTAGGGTTAGGGTTAGGGTTAGGGTTAGGGTTAGGGTTAGGGTTAGGGTTAGGGTTAGGGTTAGGGTTAGGGTTAGGGTTAGGGTTAGGGTTAGGGTTAGGGTTAGGGTTAGGGTTAGGGTTAGGGTTAGGGTTAGGGTTAGGGTTAGGGTTAGGGTTAGGGTTAGGGTTAGGGTTAGGGTTAGGGTTAGGGTTAGGGTTAGGGTTAGGGTTAGGGTTAGGGTTAGGGTTAGGGTTAGGGTTAGGGTTAGGGTTAGGGTTAGGGTTAGGGTTAGGGTTAGGGTTAGGGTTAGGGTTAGGGTTAGGGTTAGGGTTAGGGTTAGGGTTAGGGTTAGGGTTAGGGTTAGGGTTAGGGTTAGGGTTAGGGTTAGGGTTAGGGTTAGGGTTAGGGTTAGGGTTAGGGTTAGGGTTAGGGTTAGGGTTAGGGTTAGGGTTAGGGTTAGGGTTAGGGTTAGGGTTAGGGTTAGGGTTAGGGTTAGGGTTAGGGTTAGGGTTAGGGTTAGGGTTAGGGTTAGGGTTAGGGTTAGGGTTAGGGTTAGGGTTAGGGTTAGGGTTAGGGTTAGGGTTAGGGTTAGGGTTAGGGTTAGGGTTAGGGTTAGGGTTAGGGTTAGGGTTAGGGTTAGGGTTAGGGTTAGGGTTAGGGTTAGGGTTAGGGTTAGGGTTAGGGTTAGGGTTAGGGTTAGGGTTAGGGTTAGGGTTAGGGTTAGGGTTAGGGTTAGGGTTAGGGTTAGGGTTAGGGTTAGGGTTAGGGTTAGGGTTAGGGTTAGGGTTAGGGTTAGGGTTAGGGTTAGGGTTAGGGTTAGGGTTAGGGTTAGGGTTAGGGTTAGGGTTAGGGTTAGGGTTAGGGTTAGGGTTAGGGTTAGGGTTAGGGTTAGGGTTAGGGTTAGGGTTAGGGTTAGGGTTAGGGTTAGGGTTAGGGTTAGGGTTAGGGTTAGGGTTAGGGTTAGGGTTAGGGTTAGGGTTAGGGTTAGGGTTAGGGTTAGGGTTAGGGTTAGGGTTAGGGTTAGGGTTAGGGTTAGGGTTAGGGTTAGGGTTAGGGTTAGGGTTAGGGTTAGGGTTAGGGTTAGGGTTAGGGTTAGGGTTAGGGTTAGGGTTAGGGTTAGGGTTAGGGTTAGGGTTAGGGTTAGGGTTAGGGTTAGGGTTAGGGTTAGGGTTAGGGTTAGGGTTAGGGTTAGGGTTAGGGTTAGGGTTAGGGTTAGGGTTAGGGTTAGGGTTAGGGTTAGGGTTAGGGTTAGGGTTAGGGTTAGGGTTAGGGTTAGGGTTAGGGTTAGGGTTAGGGTTAGGGTTAGGGTTAGGGTTAGGGTTAGGGTTAGGGTTAGGGTTAGGGTTAGGGTTAGGGTTAGGGTTAGGGTTAGGGTTAGGGTTAGGGTTAGGGTTAGGGTTAGGGTTAGGGTTAGGGTTAGGGTTAGGGTTAGGGTTAGGGTTAGGGTTAGGGTTAGGGTTAGGGTTAGGGTTAGGGTTAGGGTTAGGGTTAGGGTTAGGGTTAGGGTTAGGGTTAGGGTTAGGGTTAGGGTTAGGGTTAGGGTTAGGGTTAGGGTTAGGGTTAGGGTTAGGGTTAGGGTTAGGGTTAGGGTTAGGGTTAGGGTTAGGGTTAGGGTTAGGGTTAGGGTTAGGGTTAGGGTTAGGGTTAGGGTTAGGGTTAGGGTTAGGGTTAGGGTTAGGGTTAGGGTTAGGGTTAGGGTTAGGGTTAGGGTTAGGGTTAGGGTTAGGGTTAGGGTTAGGGTTAGGGTTAGGGTTAGGGTTAGGGTTAGGGTTAGGGTTAGGGTTAGGGTTAGGGTTAGGGTTAGGGTTAGGGTTAGGGTTAGGGTTAGGGTTAGGGTTAGGGTTAGGGTTAGGGTTAGGGTTAGGGTTAGGGTTAGGGTTAGGGTTAGGGTTAGGGTTAGGGTTAGGGTTAGGGTTAGGGTTAGGGTTAGGGTTAGGGTTAGGGTTAGGGTTAGGGTTAGGGTTAGGGTTAGGGTTAGGGTTAGGGTTAGGGTTAGGGTTAGGGTTAGGGTTAGGGTTAGGGTTAGGGTTAGGGTTAGGGTTAGGGTTAGGGTTAGGGTTAGGGTTAGGGTTAGGGTTAGGGTTAGGGTTAGGGTTAGGGTTAGGGTTAGGGTTAGGGTTAGGGTTAGGGTTAGGGTTAGGGTTAGGGTTAGGGTTAGGGTTAGGGTTAGGGTTAGGGTTAGGGTTAGGGTTAGGGTTAGGGTTAGGGTTAGGGTTAGGGTTAGGGTTAGGGTTAGGGTTAGGGTTAGGGTTAGGGTTAGGGTTAGGGTTAGGGTTAGGGTTAGGTTAGGGTTAGGGTTAGGGTTAGGGTTAGGGTTAGGGTTAGGGTTAGGGTTAGGGTTAGGGTTAGGGTTAGGGTTAGGGTTAGGGTTAGGGTTAGGGTTAGGGTTAGGGTTAGGGTTAGGGTTAGGGTTAGGGTTAGGGTTAGGGTTAGGGTTAGGGTTAGGGTTAGGGTTAGGGTTAGGGTTAGGGTTAGGGTTAGGGTTAGGGTTAGGGTTAGGGTTAGGGTTAGGGTTAGGGTTAGGGTTAGGGTTAGGGTTAGGGTTAGGGTTAGGGTTAGGGTTAGGGTTAGGGTTAGGGTTAGGGTTAGGGTTAGGGTTAGGGTTAGGGTTAGGGTTAGGGTTAGGGTTAGGGTTAGGGTTAGGGTTAGGGTTAGGGTTAGGGTTAGGGTTAGGGTTAGGGTTAGGGTTAGGGTTAGGGTTAGGGTTAGGGTTAGGGTTAGGGTTAGGGTTAGGGTTAGGGTTAGGGTTAGGGTTAGGGTTAGGGTTAGGGTTAGGGTTAGGGTTAGGGTTAGGGTTAGGGTTAGGGTTAGGGTTAGGGTTAGGGTTAGGGTTAGGGTTAGGTTAGGGTTAGGGTTAGGGTTAGGGTTAGGGTTAGGGTTAGGGTTAGGGTTAGGGTTAGGGTTAGGGTTAGGGTTAGGGTTAGGGTTAGGGTTAGGGTTAGGGTTAGGGTTAGGGTTAGGGTTAGGGTTAGGGTTAGGGTTAGGGTTAGGGTTAGGGTTAGGGTTAGGGTTAGGGTTAGGGTTAGGGTTAGGGTTAGGGTTAGGGTTAGGGTTAGGGTTAGGGTTAGGGTTAGGGTTAGGGTTAGGGTTAGGGTTAGGGTTAGGGTTAGGGTTAGGGTTAGGGTTAGGGTTAGGGTTAGGGTTAGGGTTAGGGTTAGGGTTAGGGTTAGGGTTAGGGTTAGGGTTTAGGGTTAGGGTTAGGGTTAGGGTTAGGGTTAGGGTTAGGGTTAGGGTTAGGGTTAGGGTTAGGGTTAGGGTTAGGGTTAGGGTTAGGGTTAGGGTTAGGGTTAGGGTTAGGGTTAGGGTTAGGGTTAGGGTTAGGGTTAGGGTTAGGGTTAGGGTTAGGGTTAGGGTTAGGGTTAGGTTAGGGTTAGGGTTAGGGTTAGGGTTAGGGTTAGGGTTAGGGTTAGGGTTAGGGTTAGGGTTAGGGTTAGGGTTAGGGTTAGGGTTAGGGTTAGGGTTAGGGTTAGGGTTAGGGTTAGGGTTAGGGTTAGGGTTAGGGTTAGGGTTAGGGTTAGGGTTAGGGTTAGGGTTAGGGTTAGGGTTAGGGTTAGGGTTAGGGTTAGGGTTAGGGTTAGGGTTAGGGTTAGGGTTAGGGTTAGGGTTAGGTTAGGGTTAGGGTTAGGGTTAGGGTTAGGGTTAGGGTTAGGGTTAGGGTTAGGGTTAGGGTTAGGGTTAGGGTTAGGGTTAGGGTTAGGGTTAGGGTTAGGGTTAGGGTTAGGGTTAGGGTTAGGGTTAGGGTTAGGGTTAGGGTTAGGGTTAGGGTTAGGGTTAGGGTTAGGGTTAGGGTTAGGGTTAGGGTTAGGGTTAGGGTTAGGGTTAGGGTTAGGGTTAGGGTTAGGGTTAGGGTTAGGGTTAGGGTTAGGGTTAGGGTTAGGGTTAGGGTTAGGGTTAGGGTTAGGGTTAGGGTTAGGGTTAGGGTTAGGGTTAGGGTTAGGGTTAGGGTTAGGGTTAGGGTTAGGGTTAGGGTTAGGGTTAGGGTTAGGGTTAGGGTTAGGGTTAGGGTTAGGGTTAGGGTTAGGGTTAGGGTTAGGGTTAGGGTTAGGGTTAGGGTTAGGGTTAGGGTTAGGGTTAGGGTTAGGGTTAGGGTTAGGGTTAGGGTTAGGGTTAGGGTTAGGGTTAGGGTTAGGGTTAGGGTTAGGGTTAGGGTTAGGGTTAGGGTTAGGGTTAGGGTTAGGGTTAGGGTTAGGGTTAGGGTTAGGGTTAGGGTTAGGGTTAGGGTTAGGTTAGGGTTAGGGTTAGGGTTAGGGTTAGGGTTAGGGTTAGGGTTAGGGTTAGGGTTAGGGTTAGGGTTAGGGTTAGGGTTAGGGTTAGGGTTAGGGTTAGGGTTAGGGTTAGGGTTAGGGTTAGGGTTAGGGTTAGGGTTAGGGTTAGGGTTAGGGTTAGGGTTAGGGTTAGGGTTAGGGTTAGGGTTAGGGTTAGGGTTAGGGTTAGGGTTAGGGTTAGGGTTAGGGTTAGGGTTAGGGTTAGGGTTAGGGTTAGGGTTAGGGTTAGGGTTAGGGTTAGGGTTAGGGTTAGGGTTAGGGTTAGGGTTAGGGTTAGGGTTAGGGTTAGGGTTAGGGTTAGGGTTAGGGTTAGGGTTAGGGTTAGGGTTAGGGTTAGGGTTAGGGTTAGGGTTAGGGTTAGGGTTAGGGTTAGGGTTAGGGTTAGGGTTAGGGTTAGGGTTAGGGTTAGGGTTAGGGTTAGGGTTAGGGTTAGGGTTAGGGTTAGGGTTAGGGTTAGGGTTAGGGTTAGGGTTAGGGTTAGGGTTAGGGTTAGGGTTAGGGTTAGGGTTAGGGTTAGGGTTAGGGTTAGGGTTAGGGTTAGGGTTAGGGTTAGGGTTAGGGTTAGGGTTAGGGTTAGGGTTAGGGTAGGTTAGGGTTAGGGTTAGGGTTAGGGTTAGGGTTAGGGTTAGGGTTAGGGTTAGGGTTAGGGTTAGGGTTAGGGTTAGGGTTAGGGTTAGGGTTAGGGTTAGGGTTAGGGTTAGGGTTAGGGTTAGGGTTAGGGTTAGGGTTAGGGTTAGGGTTAGGGTTAGGGTTAGGGTTAGGGTTAGGGTTAGGGTTAGGGTTAGGGTTAGGGTTAGGGTTAGGGTTAGGGTTAGGGTTAGGGTTAGGGTTAGGGTTAGGGTTAGGGTTAGGGTTAGGGTTAGGGTTAGGGTTAGGGTTAGGGTTAGGGTTAGGGTTAGGGTTAGGGTTAGGGTTAGGGTTAGGGTTAGGGTTAGGGTTAGGGTTAGGGTTAGGGTTAGGGTTAGGGTTAGGGTTAGGGTTAGGGTTAGGGTTAGGGTTAGGGTTAGGGTTAGGGTTAGGGTTAGGGTTAGGGTTAGGGTTAGGGTTAGGGTTAGGGTTAGGGTTAGGGTTAGGGTTAGGGTTAGGGTTAGGGTTAGGGTTAGGGTTAGGGTTAGGGTTAGGGTTAGGGTTAGGGTTAGGGTTAGGGTTAGGGTTAGGGTTAGGGTTAGGGTTAGGGTTAGGGTTAGGGTTAGGGTTAGGGTTAGGGTTAGGGTTAGGGTAGGGTTAGGGTTAGGGTTAGGGTTAGGGTTAGGGTTAGGGTTAGGGTTAGGGTTAGGGTTAGGGTTAGGGTTAGGGTTAGGGTTAGGGTTAGGGTTAGGGTTAGGGTTAGGGTTAGGGTTAGGGTTAGGGTTAGGGTTAGGGTTAGGGTTAGGGTTAGGGTTAGGGTTAGGGTTAGGGTTAGGGTTAGGGTTAGGGTTAGGGTTAGGGTTAGGGTTAGGGTTAGGGTTAGGGTTAGGGTTAGGGTTAGGGTTAGGGTTAGGGTTAGGGTTAGGGTTAGGGTTAGGGTTAGGGTTAGGGTTAGGGTTAGGTTAGGGTTAGGGTTAGGGTTAGGGTTAGGGTTAGGGTTAGGGTTAGGGTTAGGGTTAGGGTTAGGGTTAGGGTTAGGGTTAGGGTTAGGGTTAGGGTTAGGGTTAGGGTTAGGTTAGGGTTAGGGTTAGGGTTAGGGTTAGGGTTAGGGTTAGGGTTAGGGGTTAGGGTTAGGGTTAGGGTTAGGGTTAGGGTTAGGGTTAGGGTTAGGGTTAGGGTTAGGGTTAGGGTTAGGGTTAGGGTTAGGGTTAGGGTTAGGGTTAGGGTTAGGGTTAGGGTTAGGGTTAGGGTTAGGGTTAGGGTTAGGGTTAGGGTTAGGGTTAGGGTTAGGGTTAGGGTTAGGGTTAGGGTTAGGGTTAGGGTTAGGGTTAGGGTTAGGGTTAGGGTTAGGGTTAGGGTTAGGGTTAGGGTTAGGGTTAGGGTTAGGGTTAGGGTTAGGGTTAGGGTTAGGGTTAGGGTTAGGGTTAGGGTTAGGGTTAGGGTTAGGGTTAGGGTTAGGGTTAGGGTTAGGGTTAGGGTTAGGGTTAGGGTTAGGGTTAGGGTTAGGGTTAGGGTTAGGGTTAGGGTTAGGGTTAGGGTTAGGGTTAGGGTTAGGGTTAGGGTTAGGGTTAGGGTTAGGGTTAGGGTTAGGGTTAGGGTTAGGGTTAGGGTTAGGGTTAGGGTTAGGGTTAGGGTTAGGGTTAGGGTTAGGGTTAGGGTTAGGGTTAGGGTTAGGGTTAGGGTTAGGGTTAGGGTTAGGGTTAGGGTTAGGGTTAGGGTTAGGGTTAGGGTTAGGGTTAGGGTTAGGGTTAGGGTTAGGGTTAGGGTTAGGGTTAGGGTTAGGTTAGGGTTAGGGTTAGGGTTAGGGTTAGGGTTAGGGTTAGGGTTAGGTTAGGGTTAGGGTTAGGGTTAGGGTTAGGGTTAGGGTTAGGGTTAGGGTTAGGTTAGGGTTAGGGTTAGGGTTAGGGTTAGGGTTAGGGTTAGGGTTAGGGTTAGGGTTAGGGTTAGGGTTAGGGTTAGGGTTAGGTTAGGGTTAGGGTTAGGGTTAGGGTTAGGGTTAGGGTTAGGGTTAGGGTTAGGGTTAGGGTTAGGGTTAGGGTTAGGTTGGTAGGGTTAGGGTTAGGTTAGGGTTAGGGTTAGGGTTAGGGTTAGGGTTAGGTTAGGGTTAGGGTTAGGGTTAGGGTTAGGGTTAGGGTTAGGGTTAGGGTTAGGTTAGGGTTAGGGTTAGGGTTAGGGTTAGGGTTAGGGTTAGGGTTAGGGTTAGGGTTAGGGTTAGGGTTAGGGTTAGGGTTAG